>CM041798.1:44979060-45594060 GCA_023376895.1 Aspiorhynchus laticeps
TGTATATATATATATATATATATATATCTGTCAGGACCACTATCGTCAAAGGTGACTGACAAAAAGGATACAGTTTGGATTGGTGGTATGGATCTGTTCTAGGCAAGAACTCCCTGCACATCATGCAGTGTAGCATGGATAAGAGCAGGGAGAGCAGCAATAACCCCCTGGTGTGAACAGAACAGAACCAACATAAATGTATTGCAGATATCATTAAGGTTCAATAATTTAATGTAACATTTTAGAAATTGGTCTGATTCAAGGAGAATCAGAAGGCTGAATCCTGACTGACAAGAGGAGGAGTCAGGGATGGAGGAGGGTAATTGCTATTGAGAAATGCAAAAGCTGGTGATAATACTGAAGGACCTTATATATGAGTGCTGTGATAGGTGTTGTCACGAATCCGGTTTGTGATCTTCCACCCACTTACCATCAGAGGTCGCTCTTCCATCATATTGACTCTCACACCACACAGACCGTTACATATCACCCACGGACTGCATTTCCCATCATTCATTGCACTAAATACACACAGCTGTCTCAATCACACGCTTACACCTGAGAACACAATCACACACCCTACTTAAACCATGGACTTCCTCTTCCTCTCTGCCGAGTATTGTTCTGCATTTAGCAATCCCTAGGTTTTAGCTGCTTTACCGAGCCATTCTGTGTTTGTTTAGTTCCAGTATTGTCTAGCGTTTATCGCTCTCCTAGTGGTAGCTACATTATAGAGCGCTTCCGTGTTTTCTAAGTCTGTTTAGTTTATTTTGTTTTGTTTATAGTCTTGTTTCCTGATTCCTGCCCGTCTATCTTGGATCAACACTTGTCTCGCCTTTCGGATTCTGTTTATACCTCGTTTGGATTATTAGGGGCCAAGCACCGAAGGTGCGGAGGCACCTATTGTGTTTGTTGGCGTTATTATTAGGGGCCAAGCACCGAAGGTGTGGAGGCACCTATTGTGTTTGTTGGCATTATTATTCTTTTTAGGGGCCAAGCACCAAAGGTGCCGATTGAGGGAAAGTTATAAAATTTGGCACACTGATAGATGATACTGTAAATAGTAACCACACCAAATTTGGAGTCTCTAACTCAAACTCTCTAGCGCCACCACTTGTCCAAATATTCAATTTTGTTATGCTAATAACTTTTGAACCGTAAGCCACAAAATTAAAATTATTTTTTTCCTCTTATTCCTTGGCTTAAGCCGAGTAGAATGAAGTCCAAAACACAGAAATCGTAAGGTGCGTTTTTTTTGCTTTATTCAATTGTTCGTAAAATCTACTTTGTAGAACTTGTCCTAGACAGTTCGTCCGATTCTCACCAAAATTGGCTCAGATCATCTACAGACCATGGTGGCAAAAAATTATGGAATTCAAGTCGATTCGTCCAAGCGTTCTCGAATACCACACTAACGAATTCACCGAAAAACACGCAAAAATGGATCTGAGGCTGTATCTCCGCAACGGTTTGACGGATTGAGACAAAACTTTGTGTGTTTTATTACAAGCATGACCTGAGATTAACTGCAGTATTTCGGCGTTCTGCCACCTAGTGGTAAGGAGATATGAGAAATGCATATTTTTGCTTATAACTTGTGAATGGTTTGGCCAATCATAAAAATGGTCTCTTTAGATTCGGTGCATCATGCCGAATCCAAGCAGTAGTCTATATCCGGTGGCTTGTGTCAAAATTGATTGATGGCTTTGACCTTTGTGACCTTTCCCCCCTCCCCCACGCGGCCCACCCACATAGCGACCACCCACGTCGTGTTGACCCCTCAAATGAGATCCAGATGTTACAATCGTCATGCGTGAAGCTCCGGCGTCATCCGGGATGTTATCCGGTCGGTGGAAAAAACATAAATGAGCGGTTGAGGAATGTTTTGAAGATATTATGGAGCGTTTTGAAACTTCCTCATGGGAACATCTGTGTGGGCGCCCCTCCCCATCTGCACGTGGTGTCCCGTTGCACGCTTTCTCTCCCTCTCTATCTCTATGGGATTTTCTCTATGAAAAAAAACAATAATGAACGATCAATATTAAAAAGTCATGAGAACATATCACAATATGCGTACCTGCAATATATTCTGTTGAATAAAAAGAATTTAAATAAAATAAGCTATCATTGAGAAGGGATAAAAATGCTTAGCTTAACAAATGAAATGGTTAAAAAATATAAATTGCCTTACATTTTCCAAGAGCAAAAGATTTCCTCCTTTTGCGAGGATGACTATTCTTTGAATGAGATGAATACAAAAAATGGTCACTTTAATTCTGTCTCTCTCTCTCTCTCTCTCACTCACACACACACACACACACACACACACACATTTGCGTAATCGTCTAAAACGGCGATATTACACAGAATCCTGATGTTTTTATCTACAGATAATTATACATGTTACAACCATCACAGAAAACATTACATCTTAGAAAATAAATAAATAATTCATGTGCTTTATAAGTAATTTACTCATGGGCTCAATAGAATGTTCCCTCTCCCTCTCGCTGTGAGAGGACACTTGCCCCACACCATAGGTTAAACAAGTAGCCAACACAGACACACATTCAATCGTCAGAGTCTTACTCTCGTCTTTGAAAATAAATATTTTAACAGGCAAATGGTAAGGGATATAGTGGACTCAACATGTCCGGGCATGTTTTATGGAGTATTTCCATATACATATTTCAGTTCACGTTTATTTGTATATTTGTATTTGTATCACAGACATTTGAGTTTCTACATTATATTTAGAACCTTTAATATTTATATTACCATTATATTAATGCAATTTATACAGTATCATCCCCTTAACCCACCCATCACAGTAAACTTTCTGCATTTTATATTTTCATAGAAATCGTTTAGTATAATGTAAAAAGCTGTTATGATCGTGGGACAATTATTTGGAGTATTACTACACTCCATAGACACTCCATGACACTCCATGACCTCCCTAAAAAATGTTTATATATATTGTTTTTAAGCAATCTAAATTATGAGGACTCAAGAAGTTTAATCATAAACCACATTGTTATATCAGAGTAATACCCATGTCATTAAACAAATTTGTGTTCTGATAAATCATGCAAACATTTCAAGCTAAAGAGAGACTTATCTCTATTTTAAAGAATATGGAAATATATAATTATATATGACGGCATGTTACTAAAGCAAATCATTAATCATTCATTTTAAACAAGTATTCAACATTTATTTAACACATCATTCTCTTCATTTAAAGAATATGGTAATAAACAAAATATATAATTATATATGTCATAGTAACAAACATGTTACTAAAGCAAAGCAAATCTTTTATCGTACATTTTAAACTCATATTCAACATTTAAGTTTATTGAACTTATAAAACACACAACTCTCTTCTTTTAAAGAAGGTAGTTAAAAACTGTGATTATATATAACATGCATTATTCTGGGGGCAATTAACTAAAATTAAATGTTTACAAAATGTACCTAAGTTGGGAAATTAAGTCCTGCTTTTGAGCTCTTCTAACTCACAAGAGTAAAATGTCAGTCTGAGTTAGACGAGCTGACACACACACACACACACACACACACACACACACACGCACACACACACACACACACACACACACGTTGTTTTGTATGTTTTCTGTGGACGTTCCACATATAGTCGTAATGATTTTGTACTCTACGTTTACCAAAATTCTGCATACACCCCTTTTTAAATAAGATATTGATTGCAATCTTAATTACGAGGACTCAGGAAATTTCATCATAAACTGCATTTACGTTGTTATGTCAGAGTAATACCCATGTCATTATACAAATTTGTGTTCTGATAAATCATAAACATTTCAAGCTAAAGAGAGACTTGCCTCTATTTTAAAGAATGTGGAAATATTTAATTATATGACAGCATGTTACTTCCTTGTTACCAAGCAAATCATTCATCATTATTTTAAAACAAGTATTCGTTATGTAGTTTATTGAACTTATAAACACATCCTAGTAACAAACATGTTACAGCAAAGCAAACCATTTATCACACATTTTAAACAAGTGTTTTCGTTTTTCACTAACCACACATAAATGCTGTTTTCTTAAAACCACAAACATGTGTGTTCAAGCTACAGGCATATTATTGTAGCCAAGTTTGTGCTGAATACAGTATAATCAGACTTTAGACTATTAATATGCTTTTTTAAGATTCTGAAAAACACCAATGTCAGGGACATGACAAAATTTCTACAGGGGACCCCAAAACCCTTCTGATCCAGAGGGTTAAAGAAGGTGGTAATACATATATAATTATATATGTCAGCATGTTACAAAGGCAATTCATTCATCATGCATTTTAAACACATTCAACATTTATTTAAGTTTATTGAAACTTATAAAACACATAATTATCTTATTTTAAAATTGTTAATAAATAAGTTTGATTATATGTAACATACTATATAAACATTTACAAGTCTTAGGCGATAATAAAATGTCTTACATTTTTTTCTGTGAACAATGATGTCCAAATTCTGTGAATAAAAAAAAAAAAAAAAAAAAAAAGTTTAAGTTATAAACATTATTAAATATAAACAAAAGTCACAGCTCCTCTTTGGGAATCTCCAATGTGAAACTGCAGGGTCTGCCTCAGACCCTGACAGACAAGGGAGGATGAGGGGTCGAGTTACAGACCAGATGATCTGAGATGTTATTCTGTTTTTTTCTCTAAGTGAATGTTATAGCAGTGTTAATAATGATTTCAAAGCCTAATCTTAAGACTTTAAATAAACATTTGGTAGAATCCTGTGGTTTTTGCTTAAATTTCAACTAAAGTATAATTTATATCAGATTTATTTCACATTAAACACTTCAGCATCTTTAAAAAGGTTCTTATTTTAAGTATCATCTCCAATGTTTTAATCCCCTCACACATGCGATAAAACATTTCGCCAAAGTCTTTCTGTATGTTTTAAAAAAATAAACTAGCAATATTTTAAAAAGTCTCCATATGTGGGTCTTATTTAAGTTTGATTTTTTTTTTTAGAAAATTTTATATTGAATTTATTTCAAGGCATATTACTGCTTAAAAGGCTAAATAATTTTTTATTTTTTTTAAAAAGTGACCATATCTTAGAGTATTAGTCTACTGGGGTGAGCCTGTAGCTATGATCTAGTTCTACCAGAGAAAAGACTTTGCAAAAACATCCATGTCATCACGATGCGCATTCTTCGAATACCTGCTGAGTCATAAACCACGCTTGAATGAAATATCAACATGCCAGTAGAGTCTTGGTCTACCAGCATCTTGGCTCAATGGCCTCTCCTGAGAATATTTCATTGCACTTAAAAAAACAAAACACAGTACAAGCTAAATGAATGTCCGACGGTATGAAAAACCTACGTTGTTAAAACCTATATGCAATATGTATTAAACATACGCTTTTGTTGCTAAGACTGCTTATTAATAATGTTGTTAGGGGACGCCAACTGCAAACAGATCCACACACACACACACACACACACACACACACACACACACACACACACACACACAGGTCAGCAGTTCAGGTCTGCATATTCCTTTTCCCCAGAATCAATTATTTCTATATTACTTGCTGATTTTAAAGCACAAACTTACTTTAAAGTTTGAATAAAAGTTTACCAAATATAGTTTCATACCCGTTGTGTTCTAACAAAGTCATTAATCTATTCTCTTTGTTTTATACGATTT
This sequence comes from Aspiorhynchus laticeps, assembly GCA_023376895.1. NCBI lineage: Eukaryota > Metazoa > Chordata > Actinopteri > Cypriniformes > Cyprinidae > Aspiorhynchus > Aspiorhynchus laticeps. The sequence goes on from CM041798.1 coordinate 44,984,783, forward strand.
ACTTCTACGAAGGATCATGATACTTTTATAAGTCTGATAAATATGTGATGAATGCAGATGAAACGAGAATTGAGCTACCAAGTTTGATGTGATGTTTTTAAGGGATTTTATTTATTTTTAAATACAACTAAACAGATAAAAGATTCTTCTTTCTTTTTGACAAACCTACATTTAAAAGTATTTGATCTTAAAATGATTTGCTCTTATTTTCCACGTTCCATTAGATGAACCTTCTTACCCCAACAAAGAAATCACATTACACATTCATTCAACATATTTCATTCAATATTATTTATTATTTATTTATTGTTATTATTATTTTACTTAGGGTTAGTGTTACGGGATACAGGAAATATGCCTGCACAACAGAAATATGTATCAGTATAACAAATACCTAATACTGAAATACTCTCTTCTAAATATATTTAATGTTTTTAGATTTAGTGTTGATTTTGACGGCCTACCCCAATAGCTGTATACCTTTGTCATTGTTTTTGTACAGTTTTTAGATGAAGACCATCCTCAGAGTTTGGTCAATCATGCAGCGAGTGAAAACGAGAACAAATGCGGTATAAGATAATTAAAGGAAAGTCAAGAGAGTGTTTAAACTGAGATTGTGGTGTACAGATTACTGGTCTATCTACAAAGAGGCCACGCGACGCAAGGCCTCGATCTTACTATTTCACTGTTACATGTACATCATTTAGAGCGTATAAAGTTGCACATTACAAGTTGAAGATGGCATGGAAACACAATTTTCTGTGTACGCGTCTCTAAATGTGACTTTAATAAATCACTGTTGTTTTTAAGCAAAAGCTATGATTCAGTCCGTTTTATTCAGTCGTTGTGCCTTTTTAGTTTTGTTCCAGGAAACAGGTACGACTGTAACTGTCTGTTCCTCTTTAAGAAAACAAGCGGCCGGCAGTTTTTAACATCTCTTAATTTTTCACAATCGCAAATGTTTTTTAGCTTAAATATTAGTTTTTAGTCAGTTACAAAAGTGTCAGGCATGATGCTTATATGTCTTTTTAAATACTTACGACAAAGTTACAGGTTTCTTGGGCGAACGCTTGCCAGAGTGTTACTCAATAAGTCCTCTGCGTTATCTTTTATTAAAATATTCCATTGAATATCACTAAGACAAATTCTGTAACAGCGTTCGTAAATGAATATAAACGTACAAATCTTTATAGAGACAATAAGAACAATACGGTCTAACAACACAAACACAAATGCTTGTTCTAACTTTCACACACCAGACTGATCCTTGCTAACTACGCCTAAAATATGACTTTATATGCTCCCACTAAGTCAGATAATGATGAAGAACCAAATTGCCTATCACAGCCATGCTGATGATACCCAGATCTACCTAGCCTTATCTCCAAATGACTATAGCCCCATTGACTCCCTCTGCCAATGCATTGATGAAATTAACAGTTGGATGTGCCAAAAGTTCTTCAGTTAAACAAGGAGAAAACTGAAGTCATTGCATTTGGAAACAAAGATGAAGTTCTCAAGGTGAATGCATACCTTGGCTCTAGGGGTCAAACAACTAAAAATCAAGTCAGAAATCTTGGGGTGATTCTGGAGACAGACCTTAGTTTTAGTAGTCATGTAACTAAATCAGCATACTATCATCTCAAAAACATTGCAGGAATTAGATGTTTTGTTTCCAGTCAAGACTTGGAGAAACTTGCTCATGCCTTTATCACCAGCAGGGTGGATTATTGTAATGGTCTCCTCACCGGCCTTCCAAAGAAGACCATTAAACAGCTGCAGCTCATCCAGAACGCTGCTGCCAGGATTCTGACTAGAACCAGAAAATCTGAGCATATCACACCTCAGGTCCTTACACTGGCTTCCAGTTACATTTAGGATTGATTTTAAAGTACTTTAACTCGTTTATAAGTCTCTCAATGGTCTAGGACCTAAATACATTGCAGATATGCTCACTGAATATAAACCTAACAGACCACTCAGATCATTAGGATCGAGTCAGTTAGAAATACCAAGGGTTCACACAAAACAAGGGGAGTCCTCTTTTAGCTATTATGCTGGAACCAGCTTCCAGAAGAGATCAGATGAGCTAAAACATTAGACACATTTAAATCCAGGCTCAAAACTCATCTGTTTAGCTGTGCATTTGTTGAATGAGCACTGTGCTACGTCCGAACTGACTGCATTGTTTTTTATGTATAATCCTTTTCTATTTAACGGTTTTAAATTTCATTTTAAATCAATTTCTATATCATTTTAAAAATCCTTGTTTTATTATTTTTAATTCCTTGTTTTTATTGCTGTGAATGATTATTTCTCTTTCTTTTATGTAAAGCACTTTGAATTACTACTGTGTTTGAAATGTGCTATATATATAAACTTGCCTTGCCTAAAACTTAGATATCTTGACTTTATCCGTGTGTTTAACGGCGCTAGGCCTTGCCACACCGTTGTGAGATATAAACCGCAAAGTTTTTCATAGTTTGCGCATTCTTTCCATTTTAATTTGTTTACCGCTCTTGTTGTATTTCCCATCTAATGGTAAATGTCAGGCCTTGCGCTTTGCATCCTAGTTTTTGCTGTCATGTTAGCGGGCTCTTTGTCCATATTTCTGTGAATTTGCTTGATTATTTAAAATATGGCTTCAACCCGTCATCTTCATTCGAGACGTTTACGTTATATTATTAACACCGTTTATATCATGCATGATCGTTTCTCGATAATTAATTCCCTCTACGCTCGTATTCCGGCCGTTTTCTTTTTAGAAAATGTATTAAAAATATTTTTATAAAATTGCTCATTTGTAAGATGATTTTAAAGTGTATGCAAAATCATTCAAATTGAACTCGGAAAAAAGATAACGAGGGATTCAACCTTTTATTTTGAACAGTATATTGTTGGATATACATTGAAGTAGTGAAGACAATGATCAAATTACAAACAATAGTAATGATATTACAGGCGGTCTAGCCAGAAAAGAAAATTTCTGCAGACCAACATGTTTTGTTGTAATATAAAATCAACCAACGATCCGACAATTTCACATATCATGGATTCATAATTTTTTGCGATCAGCGACGTACATAAATCTGTTACATACGTACACAGACAAAGAACCTCGTTAACGTCCATCTCATCCTCACATTCACACAACACATCCAGAATTTTTCTGGCCGTTAAAGGGACTGGGTCTCTGCCGGTAATAAACATGCTCGTCAAATCGGGCCATGAATCGGTCAGACTTCTTACAACATCCATTTCGTTCTTGAGATTTTTTACACGCTTGGTATCCCCCGTAGAATCATGATACGGATCGGACGCAGCATCGATGATCGTGGTCATAAGATCGATCATTTGGTCTCGGTAATGCGGTTTAAACGTAGAGTCTATAATGCCTTTTACAGGACACGTTTTACCCGCGCCGCAGTCGCACTTCGGCTGATCATCCGCAGCGTCGCTCTCCATCGGCTTTTGCGCGGCGTCAGACATCCTTTTCAGAAATCGATTCTTTCTTTTGACTGTTTTAATCCACGATGGATCCTCCGAAGCGATATTAATTGAAAAATTGCAGAGTTCTCAGGATGGTTGAAGCTGATTCTGTCGGGCCCGTGTTTTGATCGTTGTAGTAGTTCCGCGCTGTCAAACGCAGGTCTAGAGTTTACCCGGAATTGCTCCTCTTTGCACACAGAGGATGTAGCGTAGACGTAGGCAAGTAGTGACGGATCTTTTGTACATTCGAGCAAAAGTAAATTGTTGAGGTCCACGTGTCGGCTGTTGGTTGGTTGTTGAGATGGCGGGTGTTGCCGGAGGCGGTGGGCCTGCGGAGCATGTTTTGGTCAAAGAGAAATAGTTCTCACAGAAAGATATTATGGTTAACGATTACGAGGTCATTTATTATGATTTTTTGTTACGGCAAATTGTTTCAAGTAACGTATCGTGGATCGGGAAAACGTCAGACAAAACACCCGTTGATCAGGTTTGTTATACCGGATACACAGACTGATCGTTTAACTCGACTGAAACAGTTCGTCTATCGTCGAAAAAATGGTGTTTAACAGAGGCACGTCGCTCCGATCGAAATATAGATTCGTTTTGCAGCACCCGAAAGGGTTGTCCTCAGGAATAGGAAAGTCACGATCATACTCGGAGTCGGTCTCGTCAGAGTCTGATTCGTCGCTGCTTTGAGACAAAAAGTTTTTTTCAGATTCCTCCCGACGTTTATTTCCCATCATGAGATAATTATGGTCATGATGCGTTTTGTTCCAACAGGATGTAATGCACATGTAGGCCGTCCGCGTTGTCACCCGATACCTCATCCCCTGCGTAACAGCATCCCACTGGAAAATGTACCTGATTTTATCGCCAAAATTAAATTCTCTCCAAATTTGATTGTAGAAGTATGTCCAGTCTATGGCGGTCAAAAGCAGGTAGGCGCATTCGGATGTATAGTCCTCGTAAGAATCTAAAACATAGAGTTTCACGGTCTGCAATGACGTGTCAAACAAAAATCTACCTACACGATCATCAGACACTGGGAAATCTTGTTTCACAAAATCTTCACGGACAATCTTCGTCACACGGAGCGTGTCTTCGTCCGTTTCAACAGAACTTCTTGGCGGTGTTACAGACATATCTCTTGTTTCAGGAGCGGCGGAGGCTGTTGTAACGATGTAGAAAACCTTATTTAAATACCGAATTCTGAATCTAGGCGGGCCAAACAACCGAGGAGTAACGCGGCGTGCGCTTTAACGCGTGATATTATCTCTTAAATTATTAGATAATTTATAATAATAGTAGTTCGTGAAAACCTCTGATAGTGGTATTTATCCATTTTCTAAAAAGAAAACGGCCGGAATACGAGCGTAGAGGGAATTAATTATCGAGAAACGATCATGCATGATATAAACGGTGTTAATAATATAACGTAAACGTCTCGAATGAAGATGACGGGTTGAAGCCATATTTTAAATAATCAAGCAAATTCACAGAAATATGGACAAAGAGCCCGCTAACATGACAGCAAAAACTAGGATGCAAAGCGCAAGGCCTGACATTTACCATTAGATGGGAAATACAACAAGAGCGGTAAACAAATTAAAATGGAAAGAATGCGCAAACTATGAAAAACTTTGCGGTTTATATCTCACAACGGTGTGGCAAGGCCTAGCGCCGTTAAACACACGGATAAAGTCAAGATATCTAAGTTTTAGGCAAGGCAAGTTTATATATATAGCACATTTCAAACACAGTAGTAATTCAAAGTGCTTTACATAAAAGAAAGAGAAATAATCATTCACAGCAATAAAAACAAGGAATTAAAAATAATAAAACAAGGATTTTTAAAATGATATAGAAATTGATTTAAAATGAAATTTAAAACCGTTAAATAGAAAAGGATTATACATAAAATACAATGCAGTCAGTTCGGACGTAGCACAGTGCTCATTCAACAAATGCACAGCTAAACAGATGAGTTTTGAGCCTGGATTTAAATGTGTCTAATGTTTTAGCTCATCTGATCTCTTCTGGAAGCTGGTTCCAGCATAATAGCTAAAAGAGGACTCCCCTTGTTTTGTGTGAACCCTTGGTATTTCTAACTGACTCGATCCTAATGATCTGAGTGGTCTGTTAGGTTTATATTCAGTGAGCATATCTGCAATGTATTTAGGTCCTAGACCATTGAGAGACTTATAAACGAGTTAAAGTACTTTAAAATCAATCCTAAATGTAACTGGAAGCCAGTGTAAGGACCTGAGGTGTGATATGCTCAGATTTTCTGGTTCTAGTCAGAATCCTGGCAGCAGCGTTCTGGATGAGCTGCAGCTGTTTAATGGTCTTCTTTGGAAGGCCGGTGAGGAGACCATTACAATAATCCACCCTGCTGGTGATAAAGGCATGAGCAAGTTTCTCCAAGTCTTGACTGGAAACAAAACATCTAATTCCTGCAATGTTTTTGAGATGATAGTATGCTGATTTAGTTACATGACTACTAAAACTAAGGTCTGTCTCCAGAATCACCCCAAGATTTCTGACTTGATTTTTAGTTGTTTGACCCCTAGAGCCAAGGTATGCATTCACCTTGAGAACTTCATCTTTGTTTCCAAATGCAATGACTTCAGTTTTCTCCTTGTTTAACTGAAGAACTTTTGGCACATCCAACTGTTAATTTCATCAATGCATTGGCAGAGGGAGTCAATGGGGCTATAGTCATTTGGAGATAAGGCTAGGTAGATCTGGGTATCATCAGCATGGCTGTGATAGGCAATTTGGTTCTTCATCATTATCTGACTTAGTGGGAGCATATAAAGTCATATTTTAGGCGTAGTTAGCAAGGATCAGTCTGGTGTGTGAAAGTTAGAACAAGCATTTGTGTTTGTGTTGTTAGACCGTATTGTTCTTATTGTCTCTATAAAGATTTGTACGTTTATATTCATTTACGAACGCTGTTACAGAATTTGTCTTAGTGATATTCAATGGAATATTTTAATAAAAGATAACGCAGAGGACTTATTGAGTAACACTCTGGCAAGCGTTCGCCCAAGAAACATGTAACTTTGTCGTAAGTATTTAAAAAGACATATAAGCATCATGCCTGACACTTTTGTAACTGACTAAAAACTAATATTTAAGCTAAAAAACATTTGCGATTGTGAAAAATTAAGAGATGTTAAAAACTGCCGGCCGCTTGTTTTCTTAAAGAGGAACAGACAGTTACAGTCGTACCTGTTTCCTGGAACAAAACTAAAAAGGCACAACGACTGAATAAAACGGACTGAATCATAGCTTTTGCTTAAAAACAACAGTGATTTATTAAAGTCACATTTAGAGACGCGTACACAGAAAATTGTGTTTCCATGCCATCTTCAACTTGTAATGTGCAACTTTATACGCTCTAAATGATGTACATGTAACAGTGAAATAGTAAGATCGAGGCCTTGCGTCGCGTGGCCTCTTTGTAGATAGACCAGTAATCTGTACACCACAATCTCAGTTTAAACACTCTCTTGACTTTCCTTTAATTATCTTATACCGCATTTGTTCTCGTTTTCACTCGCTGCATGATTGACCAAACTCTGAGGATGGTCTTCATCTAAAAACTGTACAAAAACAATGACAAAGGTATACAGCTATTGGGGTAGGCCGTCAAAATCAACACTAAATCTAAAAACATTAAATATATTTAGAAGAGAGTATTTCAGTATTAGGTATTTGTTATACTGATACATATTTCTGTTGTGCAGGCATATTTCCTGTATCCCGTAACACTAACCCTAAGTAAAATAATAATAACAATAAATAAATAATAAATAATATTGAATGAAATATGTTGAATGAATGTGTAATGTGATTTCTTTGTTGGGGTAAGAAGGTTCATCTATTGGAACGTGGAAAATAAGAGCAAATCATTTTAAGATCAAATACTTTTAAATGTAGGTTTGTCAAAAAGAAAGAAGAATCTTTTATCTGTTTAGTTGTATTTAAAAATAAATAAAATCCCTTAAAAACATCACATCAAACTTGGTAGCTCAATTCTCGTTTCATCTGCATTCATCACATATTTATCAGACTTATAAAAGTATCATGATCCTTCGTAGAAGTAAATCGTATAAAACAAAGAGAATAGATTAATGACTTTGTTAGAACACAACGGGTATGAAACTATATTTGGTAACCTTTTATTCAAACTTTAAAGTAAGTTTGTGCTTTAAAATCAGCAAGTAATATAGAAATAATTGATTCTGGGGAAAAGGAATATGCAGACCTGAACTGCTGACCTGTGTGTGTGTGTGTGTGTGTGTGTGTGTGTGTGTGTGTGTGTGTGTGTGTGTGTGTGTGTGTGGATCTGTTTGCAGTTGGCGTCCCCTAACAACATTATTAATAAGCAGTCTTAGCAACAAAAGCGTATGTTTAATACATATTGCATATAGGTTTTAACAACGTAGGTTTTTCATACCGTCGGACGTTCATTTAGCTTGTACTGTGTTTTGTTTTTTTAAGTGCAATGAAATATTCTCAGGAGAGGCCATTGAGCCAAGATGCTGGTAGACCAAGACTCTACTGGCATGTTGATATTTCATTCAAGCGTGGTTTATGACTCAGCAGGTATTCGAAGAATGCGCATCGTGATGACATGGATGTTTTTGCAAAGTCTTTTCTCTGGTAGAACTAGATCATAGCTACAGGCTCACCCCAGTAGACTAATACTCTAAGATATGGTCACTTTTTTAAAAAAATAAAAAATTATTTAGCCTTTTAAGCAGTAATATGCCTTGAAATAAATTCAATATAAAATTTTCTAAAAAAAAAAATCAAACTTAAATAAGACCCACATATGGAGACTTTTTAAAATATTGCTAGTTTATTTTTTTAAAACATACAGAAAGACTTTGGCGAAATGTTTTATCGCATGTGTGAGGGGATTAAAACATTGGAGATGATACTTAAAATAAGAACCTTTTTAAAGATGCTGAAGTGTTTAATGTGAAATAAATCTGATATAAATTATACTTTAGTTGAAATTTAAGCAAAAACCACAGGATTCTACCAAATGTTTATTTAAAGTCTTAAGATTAGGCTTTGAAATCATTATTAACACTGCTATAACATTCACTTAGAGAAAAAAACAGAATAACATCTCAGATCATCTGGTCTGTAACTCGACCCCTCATCCTCCCTTGTCTGTCAGGGTCTGAGGCAGACCCTGCAGTTTCACATTGGAGATTCCCAAAGAGGAGCTGTGACTTTTGTTTATATTTAATAATGTTTATAACTTAAACTTTTTATTTTATTTTATTTTTTTTATTCACAGAATTTGGACATCATTGTTCACAGAAAAAAATGTAAGACATTTTATTATCGCCTAAGACTTGTAAATGTTTATATAGTATGTTACATATAATCAAACTTATTTATTAACAATTTTAAAATAAGATAATTATGTGTTTTATAAGTTTCAATAAACTTAAATAAATGTTGAATGTGTTTAAAATGCATGATGAATGAATTGCCTTTGTAACATGCTGACATATATAATTATATATGTATTACCACCTTCTTTAACCCTCTGGATCAGAAGGGTTTTGGGGTCCCCTGTAGAAATTTTGTCATGTCCCTGACATTGGTGTTTTTCAGAATCTTAAAAAAGCATATTAATGGTCTAAAGTCTGATTATACTGTATTCAGCACAAACTTGGCTACAATAATATGCCTGTAGCTTGAACACACATGTTTGTGGTTTTAAGAAAACAGCATTTATGTGTGGTTAGTGAAAAACGAAAACACTTGTTTAAAATGTGTGATAAATGGTTTGCTTTGCTGTAACATGTTTGTTACTAGGATGTGTTTATAAGTTCAATAAACTACATAACGAATACTTGTTTTAAAATAATGATGAATGATTTGCTTGGTAACAAGGAAGTAACATGCTGTCATATAATTAAATATTTCCACATTCTTTAAAATAGAGGCAAGTCTCTCTTTAGCTTGAAATGTTTATGATTTATCAGAACACAAATTTGTATAATGACATGGGTATTACTCTGACATAACAACGTAAATGCAGTTTATGATGAAATTTCCTGAGTCCTCGTAATTAAGATTGCAATCAATATCTTATTTAAAAAGGGGTGTATGCAGAATTTTGGTAAACGTAGAGTACAAAATCATTACGACTATATGTGGAACGTCCACAGAAAACATACAAAACAACGTGTGTGTGTGTGTGTGTGCGTGTGTGTGTGTGTGTGTGTGTGTGTGTGTGTGTGTGTCAGCTCGTCTAACTCAGACTGACATTTTACTCTTGTGAGTTAGAAGAGCTCAAAAGCAGGACTTAATTTCCCAACTTAGGTACATTTTGTAAACATTTAATTTTAGTTAATTGCCCCCAGAATAATGTATGTTATATATAATCACAGTTTTTAACTACCTTCTTTAAAAGAAGAGAGTTGTGTGTTTTATAAGTTCAATAAACTTAAATGTTGAATATGAGTTTAAAATGTACGATAAAAGATTTGCTTTGCTTTAGTAACATGTTTGTTACTATGACATATATAATTATATATTTTGTTTATTACCATATTCTTTAAATGAAGAGAATGATGTGTTAAATAAATGTTGAATACTTGTTTAAAATGAATGATTAATGATTTGCTTTAGTAACATGCCGTCATATATAATTATATATTTCCATATTCTTTAAAATAGAGATAAGTCTCTCTTTAGCTTGAAATGTTTGCATGATTTATCAGAACACAAATTTGTTTAATGACATGGGTATTACTCTGATATAACAATGTGGTTTATGATTAAACTTCTTGAGTCCTCATAATTTAGATTGCTTAAAAACAATATATATAAACATTTTTTAGGGAGGTCATGGAGTGTCATGGAGTGTCTATGGAGTGTAGTAATACTCCAAATAATTGTCCCACGATCATAACAGCTTTTTACATTATACTAAACGATTTCTATGAAAATATAAAATGCAGAAAGTTTACTGTGATGGGTGGGTTAAGGGGATGATACTGTATAAATTGCATTAATATAATGGTAATATAAATATTAAAGGTTCTAAATATAATGTAGAAACTCAAATGTCTGTGATACAAATACAAATATACAAATAAACGTGAACTGAAATATGTATATGGAAATACTCCATAAAACATGCCCGGACATGTTGAGTCCACTATATCCCTTACCATTTGCCTGTTAAAATATTTATTTTCAAAGACGAGAGTAAGACTCTGACGATTGAATGTGTGTCTGTGTTGGCTACTTGTTTAACCTATGGTGTGGGGCAAGTGTCCTCTCACAGCGAGAGGGAGAGGGAACATTCTATTGAGCCCATGAGTAAATTACTTATAAAGCACATGAATTATTTATTTATTTTCTAAGATGTAATGTTTTCTGTGATGGTTGTAACATGTATAATTATCTGTAGATAAAAACATCAGGATTCTGTGTAATATCGCCGTTTTAGACGATTACGCAAATGTGTGTGTGTGTGTGTGTGTGAGTGAGAGAGAGAGAGAGAGAGACAGAATTAAAGTGACCATTTTTTGTATTCATCTCATTCAAAGAATAGTCATCCTCGCAAAAGGAGGAAATCTTTTGCTCTTGGAAAATGTAAGGCAATTTATATTTTTTAACCATTTCATTTGTTAAGCTAAGCATTTTTATCCCTTCTCAATGATAGCTTATTTTATTTAAATTCTTTTTATTCAACAGAATATATTGCAGGTACGCATATTGTGATATGTTCTCATGACTTTTTAATATTGATCGTTCATTATTGTTTTTTTTCATAGAGAAAATCCCATAGAGATAGAGAGGGAGAGAAAGCGTGCAACGGGACACCACGTGCAGATGGGGAGGGGCGCCCACACAGATGTTCCCATGAGGAAGTTTCAAAACGCTCCATAATATCTTCAAAACATTCCTCAACCGCTCATTTATGTTTTTTCCACCGACCGGATAACATCCCGGATGACGCCGGAGCTTCACGCATGACGATTGTAACATCTGGATCTCATTTGAGGGGTCAACACGACGTGGGTGGTCGCTATGTGGGTGGGCCGCGTGGGGGAGGGGGGAAAGGTCACAAAGGTCAAAGCCATCAATCAATTTTGACACAAGCCACCGGATATAGACTACTCCAAGCATATCCGATTTTCCCATGTCAGCCATTTTGGGCGTCGGCCATGTTGAATTTTGTCGTAAAATGCCATATTTCTCTTGCAAGTGTAGCGCAAAATATGCATGTTATGGTACAAACACTTGGAGTCTTTAAATGTTGTATTTGGATTTTACAGGTTTTTAACAATACATCCAAGCACAAACACTGCAAGCTAAAGTTTGGGATTATTTTCACATGTTTTATACTGTATGTTTCCAAAATAAAACTGCTGTTTTACCATTTTCAGCGTGTGGTAGTTTATTGAAGTTGATTGTAAAGCCATTGCTGCCAGTCATTTGATTTTTAAACTTTATGTATGTGTACAGTGTTGATCTAAATGCAAACTAGGTTCTAATTGAACGTACAGTTGTGTATTCACTCATGTTGAAAGTACGACAGTGAAACAAGGTTGTGTTATCAACGTTTTGATTCAAAAATTTGGCACACTGATAGATGATACTGTAAATAGTAACCACACCAAATTTGGAGTCTCTAACTCAAACTCTCTAGAGCCACCACTTGTCCAAAAATTCAATTTTGAAATGCTAATAACGTTTGAACCGTAAGCCATAAAATTAAAATTGTTTTTTTCCTCTGAATCCTTGGCTCAAGGCGAGTCGAATGAAGTCCAAATTTCAAAAATCGTAAGGTTTAGTTTTTTCGACATCTTCAATTGTTTGTAAAACCTACTTTGTCGAACTCGTCCTAAATGGTTCGTCCGATTCTCACCAAAATTGGCTCAGAACATCTACAGACCATGTTGGCAAAAAATTATGGAATTCAAGTCGATTCTTCCAAGTGTTCTCGAATACCACACTAACGAATTTGCCAAAAAGCACGCAAAAATGGGTCTGAGGCTATTTCTCCACAAGGGTTTGACCGATTGAGAAGAAACTTGGTGTGTTTTATAAAAAGCACGACCTGAGGCTACCCGCAGTGTTTCGGCACTGTGCCACCTAGTGGTCAGGAGATATGAAAAATGCATATTTTTGCTTATAACTTGTGAATGTTTGGCCAGAAATCATAAAACTGGTCTCTTTAGATTCGTTGCATCATGTCGAGTAAAACCATATCCGATTTTCCCATATCAGCCGTTTTGGCCGTCGGCCATGTTGAATTTTGTCGTAAAATGCTATATTTTGCGAACGCATTGACGTATCGTTATGAAACTTGCTCTGCTTCTTCGGGACCATGCCCTGATGGTACGCAAAAAGTTTGGGGACAACGCCACCTTGTGGTCAAAAGTTAAAATGAAATTTCTAAAAATGTGAATAACTTTTGCTTACATTAGCCTATTGTAATCAAACTGGTGTTGATCGATTCCTTGATTCATGCCGAGAACATCGATACCAATTTTGCCATAATTGGCTGAAATTTCTGTCCGCTATTTTGATTCACGTTGAAAACCTACTTTTTCGAACTCGTCCTAGACCGTTAGTCCGATTTTCACCAAATTTGACTTGGATCATTTTCATACAATGCCGGCAAAAAATTTATGGATTTCGTGTCGATATACGAAACGGTTTTCGTTTAGCGCGACAACGAATTTGCTCGAAAGATGCCAAACTGCATCTGAGGCTGTATCTAAGCGAAACTTTGACATATTCACACCAACATTTGTATGTGACATTGTCACCTCACACTGACCACGCCACGTCAGTTTGGTGACAGCAACACCTATTGGTCAAGAGTAATAAACCATTCATTAATTATTAATAATGACATTTCCAAAAATGCTAATAACTTTTGATTGCATTAGCTTATTGTAATGAAACTGGTCTCAAATTATTCCTTGGGTCATGCCGACAACATACATACCAATTACGTCAAAGTAAGCCAAACTTCCTGTCCGCCATTTTGATTCATGTTGAAAACCTACTTTTTCGAACTCCTCCTAGACCGTTAGTCCGATTTTCACCAAATTTGACTCGGATCATCTTCAGACCATGCTGGCAAAAAGTTATGGATTTTGTGTCGATATACGAAACGGTTTTTGTATAGCGCTGCTACAAATTTGAGACTTGATGCCAAAACTCACTCTGAGGCTATATCTCTGCAATGCTTTGGCATATTGACACCAAACTTTGTGTGTGCCATTGTCAACTCACACAGAACACACCACATTGATTTGATAACAGCGCCACTTACTGGTCAAACGTGATAAGCCAATATATCATATTACTAGAGGTTTATATATGATTTTCAGCCGTTTGGACCACAATAATCTTAAAATGGCTTCAATTACTTGTTGCTGCAGTTGGTTTAATGCTTGCTTCTGTAGTGCTTGGCCCCGTCATTGCTGCTTGCAGCTATATTTATTAGGGGCCAAGCACCGAAGGTGCGGAGGCACCTATTGTGTTTGTTGGCGTTATTATTAGGAGCCAAGCACCGAAGGTGCGGAGGCACCTATTTTGTTTGTTGCCGTTATTATTCTTTTTCTTCTTCTTCCGCCGAAAGTCAATGGCAGCCAGAGGTGTCAAGTAACGAAGTACAAATACTTTGTTACCTTACTTAAGTAGAAATTTTGGGTATCTATACTTTACTGGAGTAATTATTTTTCAGCCGACTTTTTACTTCTACTCCTTACATTTTCACGCAATTATCTGTACTTTCTACTCCTTACTTTTTAAAAATAGCCTCGTTACTCCCATTTCATTTCGGCTTGTTTTCATTCCAGCTTGTCTTCATTCAAAAAAAAAAAACCTATCCGGATAAATCGCGCCATCCGGATAGAGTGAATTTAACTGTGGTTGGATGAGAAGTAAAACATATACCATTCTGACACCCTATTGGTTTGTATGTGATCCATCGCACCTGCACATGACACAAATCACGTCACACTCCAGCAAGGACATAGCCAGTGTTGGGGTCGTTACTCAAAATAGATTATTTCTTAAAAGTTATTATTTCTCCACTACTGGCTCATTTATCAAATGGGTGCTTTCTCTTCGTCCTCCTCAAATTAAGCTAACGTTACAGTAGGTAGTTCGGTAGAGAGACTTTGAATAAATTAGCGTTTGCGTTTGACAACGCGATTGACAATGTTGCGATAAGTAGGCTATACTAACTTTGTTATTCGTTACCCCCAACACTGGACATAGCAGACGTATGTAGCCAAGTATGAAGATGTCCGTGGCTACAGTTGCCAAGTCAGTGTATTATACCCGACTTTGGGCTTCCTTTTTTGTAAAGTTGCGGGAAAAAATCCCTGGTCGCGAGTTGCGGTTTTTAGGGCTTATTTAAAAAAATATGGTTGCTCGTTAGGGAAATCTGACAAGCAACTTTGTTTCTTTATTTATGTTCGCCGTATTCTCCAATACATTGATTGACACTCTGTCTGCTCGCAGTTAATAGCCAACCAGTGCAATAATATAAGAGCCGTAGAGTAATTTTCCATATGTTCTGCCCCTCATTGGAGAAAAATCACATTCAAAAAGAAGGCGCGTGACGCTGTAATCCAAGCGATGATAGAAGCCTAGATCGTAGAGGAGTGGGGTGATTTTCTTTTAGCCTAATTTTTACAATGTTTTTGTAATGTATTAATTATCACAGGCTGTAATAAAAAATCAAGTAGCCATGTCCTAATAGTAAATACATTTGGTTTCAATAGCCTGGTATGGCAAGATGTCTTAAAATGTATTTCTTTTTTTAACATTTAAACTTAGACCACATTATTAGATTAGCTTTTGACTTCATGAATACACATAAATGACAGCTTAATGATTTTTTTAAAATAATATTATAATATATTTAATTTTTTAATATAATATATATTATAATATTTAATATTATATTTTTTATACATTTGTCTATAATATTTATTTGGAATTTTGTTTTTTATGTCATTTATTTGATAGTTATGTATACATTTTTTTATTTTAAATGGTAGAAAAACCTGTTTTTGACCTCAAAATAAAGCACTTTCCCTCTGTATATGGCTGTGGGGACGAGCGGTTTTGTGGTACTTGGAATTCTTTATAATTAATTAAAAACAAATATTGCCACATTGATGGCTCAAGAAGGTGTAATTGGAGGATCACGTGACCCCTCGACGGTGATGCAGGCTTAGTTTTTCGCTCCGCTCACTTTGCCAAATATTTCACGATCCTGTCAGTGAAATTTGAACCACTCTGCATTAGACCCATCATGAGTGCTAAGGCAGACAAAGGAGATCGGAAAAGGGAGATTGAGCAATCGCCAATGAAGAAAAAATTCAGAGATTCAGCCATCTCCAGTGAAGACCTCGACAGTGCTATTGCTAGCCGCATTGAACTAGCATTTAAAGAACACCAAAGCACTTTGAATTCGGTTGTGAACTCGGCAGTAAGAGATGCGATGGACTCTGTGCTGATTCCAGCATTGCGCGAACTGCGTGAGGACATACTAGCGACCAATAAGTCTGTTAAAGAGCTAAGAGAGGAGTTTGAGGCCATAGTTACCAAGATGAAGCAGACACGTGACCGCGTTGATTCTGTACAGGCAGCGGCACGTGAAGATAAGAGAACAGTCACGGACTTAAAGGATCAGCTGGAGCTACTCACCGACAAGATGACAGATATGGAGGACCGGTGCAGGCGGAACAATGTTAGATTGGTGGGACTCCCAGAAGGGATGGAAGGTCCAGATGCAGCTAGTTTCCTCCGAGCTAATCTTTCCAAGTGGATTCCTTCCTTGAAGGGCCGTGACATTGAGATTGATCGTGCGCATCGCGTGTATGACTGAGGGAGGGGCTCCGATCGGCCGCGCACTCTCATCTTCCATGTACTGAGATGGCATGACAGATCAGATATCCTGAAAGGTGCTCGGCAGGCGTATCCGGTGAAGTGCGCACAGAACAATGTCACACTGCTGTTTTTTCCTGACTTTAGTCCGGCTACAGCGATCAGGAGAAAGGCATTTGGTCCGGTTTTGAAGAAGATGACTGCACTCGGTCTCCAGCCCTTCCTCATCTATCCAGCGGTGATTAAGCTACGGCACAAAGGAGAACAGAGAAGCTTCGATTCCCCTCAGAAAGCGGAGGATTTTATCAGTTCCATGTCTCAGCAGAAGTCGTATGCCGCCGCACTTCGGGGGGACGACGGGGGAGCAGCGGCCGCTGTTTCTCCATTTCCACGGGAGGGGCGTGACGGCCGGGATGGACTTGGCCCTAGCTGCCCAGAAGGGGATGATAGCAGGATGGCCATGGATGTTTGCTAAACCTATTTGTTTGCGTTTTCTTCTCTTATACTGGGATGTTGTCCTTGTTTATCCGGTGCAGCGATCTCTTTGCTGGTAAGACTGACACTCCATTTTTCTTTTTTGGAGGGGACTAATGGAGAGTAGGTTTAATTAATAATAAAAAAAAAAATTGGGCTGTGTGAGCCTTTCGGGAGACATGTCTTGCGTTGGAGTGGATCGGTCACGAACCATCACTATTTTTTGTTGCTCAGTCAGACCTATGTTCTCGGTAATGTGCGATCTGAGTTGTTCTCTGTTTAGGGTTGTCGGTTGTTCATATTTTTTATGTTGTTTTTGTTTTTTACAGCAGACATTTATGCTTTTATCTATTTTACATTATTTCTAAAGGGATTTTTCATATAGAAGGTTTGGTATCTAAAATGCACATCAGTGTTTACGGGTTATTTACGGAATGGAAGTGCTTCTGTTTTCTGTTTTTTTTGTTTTTTGCATTTATTGTGTACAATCTTGGGATTATGAATATTCAATGCATACTTTAAATATTTTATCACTGAATGTGAATGGTTTAAATTCTGCTGTTAAAAGAACCTGTGTATTAGAATATTTACACCGTAAATCTATCTCCTGTGCCTTAATACAAGAGACACATTTAAAACAATCTGACGTGGCACGTTTCCAGAATAAGTATTACAAATTAATAGCTTTTTCCTGCGCTCAAAATAAAACTAAGGGGGTGCTTATCCTTGTTAACAGGAAGTTAAATTTAACAATTGAACACATTGGTAGTGATGAGAAGGGTAGATTTGTTTTTATCCGATGCAAAATATATAATAATAGGTTAGCATTGGTCTCTATTTATGGTCCGAATGAGACAGACAGTGCATTCCTTACACAGATTTCCAAAACTTTACTTGAGGAGATTGATTGCCCTCTAGTGGTGGGTGGTGATTTTAATGCTGTCATAAATCCTGCTTTAGATAAATCTCAATCTGATACAACAACCAATCCATCCTCTAAATTATTGAATAAATTTATCACTGAGCTCAACTTAATCGATTTATGGAGAATTCAGAACACTAAAGCTAAGGACTTCACTTTTTTTTCTAATAGACACAAGACTTTCTCTAGGATAGACTACATATTTCTCACTGATTTCATTACTTCTTAAAAAAGGGAAAGATCCATTAGATTGTTCCAGCTACAGACCGATTTCGCTTATCCCATGTGATCTAAAAATCTATGCTAAAGTTTTTGCTTCTCGTTTGGAGAAGGTAATTCACAGTCTGATCAAGGAGGACCAAACTGGTTTCATCAAGGGGCGCAATGCATCTGACAATATGCGTCGACTCCTACATATTCTTGACTATGCGGACTCCCACCCAACACCTTGTGCGGTCTTTTCACTTGATGCAGAAAAAGCCTTTGACAGGCTAGAGTGGAATTATATGTGGGCGGTTCTGCAATGTTTCGGCTTCGGTGAACACTTCGTTTCTATGATTAAGACATTATACCACTCACCTGCAGCATCAGTCATAACTGGTAATATTATTTCCCCCTCATTCCCTTTACAGCGGGGAACGAGACAGGGGTGTCCACTTTCCCCCTTATTGTTTTGTCTATCTCTCGAACCATTAGCACAAGCCATCAGGAAATCTAAAGTATCGATTAAGATTCATGACCATAATCATTGTATTTCATTATACGCTGATGATATTATTCTATATTTAGACCACTTTGATGTTTCAGTCTCTAGTGTAATTAAGGAATTTGATCATTTTAGTAGCCTATCAGGATATAAAATAAATTGGAGCAAATCTGCTTTAATGCCAATTAACAATGTTAAGGTTAATTTTTCTATTCCCTCATTTATCCCTATTACGGAATCTTTCATCTATTTGGGCATTACCGTATATAAAAACATTCATAAGATTGCCAGAGATAATTTTAATAACATTTTCGTTAAGGTCAAAAATGACATTCATAGATGGAAGAATCTTAAAGTCTCTCTCCAAGGAAGAATCTCCACTGTTAAGATGAATTTGTTACCTCGATTTAATTTTTTTTTCTCTATGCTACCACTTTCTCCCTCTCCAGGTTACTTTAAGGAGATCAACTCCATAATTTCTAAGTTTATCTGGAATGATAAATGTCCCAGAATTAAACTTACCACATTACAACATCCTAATAGCGCAGGAGGACTGGCTGTACCAAATTTTGAATTATATTATTGGTCGTTCCAGTTTAAGGCCCTTCATAATTGGGTTGATCCTCAATCTACAGTTTCATGGAGGGTGATTGAAGCTGACAAGGTTAAACCAAATGGACTTCAAGATATTTTATTTACTGGCACAGGAAAAAAGGGGGATAATTATAAATTTGGTCCAGTCATGGCTAACTCTATTAAAATCTGGAAAACGGTTGAACGTTGGATAGGTGGACCCTTCAAATTCTGTAACAGTACACCTTTATGGCAGAATTTGAACTTTGTATGTGGAAATCGTCCATTTGTCCAACCCTCTTGGTCCTCTTTAGGTGTGAACACGTGCGGTGATATGTATGATAACCAGGGCCTCTGTTCATTTCAGGCATTGAGAGCCAAATTTTGTCTACCAGCATCTGCATATTTTGTTTTTCTTCAATTACGTTCTGCTCTCAAAGCGTATGGCGTTCCTTGGTCTTCTTCCATTTCCTCTCATCCTATGCGGGACTGGATTGCACCATCTGCTGGTCGGCCATCTGTTTCCTTAATATATAGTAAAATTATTGATTGTATTACAAAACCTCTTTCTATTAAAACTATTTGGAATAGAGAATTATCTGATCTTAATTTATCTGTCGACTGGGAGAGAGTGTGGTCTAATCTCAGTTTAACATCTAAAAATCTGGCTCATCGTCTTATTCACTTCAAAGTCATTCATAGAGCATACATAACTCCTTACAAAAGATTTAAAATGAAACTGCAGTCAAATTTGAACTGCCATATATGTAATACTACATCATCAGGCACTTTTCTGCATATGTTTTGGGAATGTCCTGTCGTCATCAGTCTATGGACACATGTAAACCTGGTTCTGTCATCATTACTGAGAATTGATTGGTCTGTTAACCCAAGTTTATGTCTTCTTAATGATTATTCTGATCTCTGTATTAGTTCAATGCAAAAGAGAATGTTGTTTGCTGGTTTTACAGCTGTGAAGAAGACAATAATTCAGAACTGGTTTACACCACACATGTGTAAAGAGGCATATTGGATCCGTAGCCTCCTGCACATTGTCTCATGTGAATGTACAACGGCGCGAGTCGGTGGGGCCTTCAACCATTGAGGCTTGGCAGGGTTTTTTACTGAATGTACGTGATTATTTAAAGGAGTGACTTTTGTGTTCTTGTTGTCCTTCCCTCTCTCCCTCCCTTTTGATTTAACTTTTAGATGTTGAGTATGTGTCTGCTGTTTTGTTTTGTTTTATTTTGGATGTTATGTTGTGTTGTTTGTAAAAAATGAAAATAAAAAATTGTTGATAACAAAGAAGGTGTAATTGTTCAAATAACACATTGTTTCATTTTAAATTATAAAAAATTGTAACCAAGTGTAATATTTCTATAAAGGCTAGGTACAGAAAAATGGACATTTCCATAGAATGTCCCCAATATATTTTAGGCTATAAATATGTAGCTATGTTACAGCTCCCCTTTGAAGCTCTTGTGTTTTTCTCCTTTTCCATCTCTCCAATCCTATTCTGCTCACATGTGATTGGAGATGAGTTTTGTTCCCACTTTTGTTGCAGTTTGCTGATTTTTGTAAAATAGCTTCTGTTTTTGCTTTTCAGATAAAATAGTGGTTTCAGTTTAATATGTTGCAGGCTCATTTATTAGTTATAAATAATTGTTAATAAATAATATTGATGATAATAAATCATCAAAAAAAATATTGGGCTTGTTTTTGAAGCTGCGGTTGCTTATTTGTCTCGCGAGAGTTGGCAACAGTGTCCGCGGCAGAGACTCAAGAAGAGAACTCGAGCGAAATGTCCCAACCAAGCACCAGTGAGGAGGTTTGTCGCCAGGATCATCTTCCGCTCCATGAAACACGCTAATGCTCAGTAGTACACATATATGTTTTTTAAATGTATTTGCATTGTACTAAAATGTTCATTTTCAATGGGCATATATGCGGCTGAAACAGGTAGCCTAGTGCATCCCAAATTTTTCAACATTAACATTTTAATATAACATTATAGTCATTATGGCCTTTAGAAAATTTTTTTTTTTTTTTTTTTTGAGGATGTGGGGTAGTGCACAATAGGCCTCTGTGGCGCGGCCTAAGCTTTTGTCCTTAATGGCATTTTTTTCCACTGCTGTAAATCCTGGTTTAGTTTGAAAGATAAGGGTCCACTGAACAACATTCCATCGAGCACTTTTAGTCCAAAGAAACAACAACGCTGTAATTTAGATCGTTAATCCTTTGTTTACGTCTCATCTCTTGAGGGAGAGTTATTGTTTGTGTCCGTTATGGAACAAATTACGCTCAAAAACAGCGTCTTGGTGGTAAAAAAACAGCACGATTTTGTAGCAGACAATGTCCCAAACAGAATGAAATCATCAAAAAAAAAAAAAAAAGTCAAAGATACACGGAAGATTGTTTATTTGAATTCTGGCGCTCCCTCGCGACGGCGCGTGACGCACGCTGTGAGGCACCTGTCATCTGATGGGGGCGTAACTTAGCGATCTTTTTAGCACAATAAGAAAAAAAGAAAAAACATTTCTTTTTTTTCTTCTTCAGCAGTTTTCATATATGTTTGCGTGTTTTGTGGAGAATGTGCCTGTATCTGTATGATTAACATCTCTATGGCTGATAATCAGCATGTAATTACTGACTGTTCACAGATATCAGTGTGAATGCAGTCTATATAAAAGGCCATTATAATGTGAATATTGACTATATTGGGCAGCCATCAGTATGATTAGCATCTGTATGAATGATCTTCAGCATGTGATTACTAATGTATGAGCAGGAGAGCATCTGTTTGTCAGGAAATCAGTATGTAATTAAGTTATTTTTTTTTATTATTATTATTTTTTTTTTCATCACTCAAAAATTATTATTATTGTATTTTTCTAGTGCTCAAATAAATCACTTATACGATTTCTAAGATTCTGTCTACTGTTTTATAATTGAAAAACTGCAGTGGCACGTATAATGACTAAATAGTATGTAGTAGAACTCTTCAATAATTTGGTAAATATTTTTCCTCAAACGGGGGGGGGGGGGACTAGAAAAATGTCTGCAGGAATCTCCTTTTTCATGGTATCTTCTTCAGATTTGAAATATAAACTCATGAGACATGTGACTTTCAACCCATTACTTTTCTGGATTTCTCCAGGACTGATTTCATGTATTTTTATATGAAATAAAAAAAAATTCAGTGTGGTACAATTTTTATCAAGGCACTTCTGTGTCTATAACTTTTTATATTTTTGAGCATTATCAACTCTGGATGATGGATAGTAAAGGCCAAAGGGTCTTCTTTCCAAAGACACCACAATTGTGTGTGTGGCACACTGAAGTCAGGAGCTGTTACCATTTTAAGTTAGTTAGTCATTTTCAGCTGTGATTCCCAATATGGGGGGTGCAGGTTAACAGGTTAAGTAGTTTTGAAACCAGTACTTTTACACTTTTACTTGAGTAAAAAGCTTGAGTTGATACTTCAACTTCTACAGAAGTCTTTTTAAACCCTAGTATCTATACTTCTACCTGAGTAATGAATGTGAATACTTTTGACACCAGTGATGGCAGCCCATATAACCGATTGCGGGAAAGTTACAAAATTTGGCACACTGATAGATGATACTGTCAATAGTAACCACACCAAATTTGGAGTCTCTAACTCAAACTCTGTAGCGCCACCACTTGTCCAAAAATTAAATTTCGAAATGCTAATAACTTTTGAAAATTATTTTTTCCTCTGAATCCTTGGCTCAAGCTGAGTCGAATCAAGTCCAAAATTCAAAAATCGCAAGGTTTAGTTTTTTCGCTATCTTCAATTGTTCGTAAAACCTACTTTGTCGAACTCGTCCTTGACGGTTTGTTTGATTCTCACCAAAATGGGGTAAGATCATCTACAGACCATGGTGGCAAAAAGTTATGGAATTCAAGTCGATTCGGCCAAACGTTCTCGAATATCACACTAACGAATTTGCCGAAAAGCACACATCAATGGATCTGAGGCTATATCTCCACAAGGGTTTGACGGATTGAGACAAAACTTGGTGTCTGTTATAACAAGCATGACCTGAGGCTATCTGCAGTGTTTTGGCGCTCTGCCTCCTAGTGGTCAGGAGATACGATAAATGCATATTTTTGCTTATAACTTGTGAATGGTTTGGCCAAAAAACATAAAAATGGTCTCTTTAGATTCGGTGCATCATGCCGAGTCCAACCATATCCAATTTTCCCATATCAGCCATTTTGGGCGTCGGCCATGTTGAATTTTGTGCTAAAATGACATATTTTACGAACGCATTAACGTATCTTTACGAAACTTGGTATGGCTCATCAGCACGATGCCCTGAAGGTGCCTGAGAAGTTTCGAAACAGCGCCACCTAGTGGTAAAATATAATTTTCAAATGCTTATAACTTTGGGTGGGGTTGACTTATTTTCACGAGAGTTAAATTTTTAGACCCCTGAATCATTGCCGAGTCCAGCAATACCAAACTTGCCAGATTTTGGCTTACGGTTTGTTCAACGTTGCATTGTAGCGATTAAAAAACATTTGCCAATATCTTAGAAACAGTTATTCCGATCGACACGAAACCACCGTAGGAAATACGAAAACTTACCGTCCTGGCTGTACATTAATGCCCAATTGCCAAAAATTTGATAGTATTTGGCACAAAAATGCAAACAAACTCAACAGTCAGTCATTCTTTATCTACTTACACACAAATATGTCTATAACTCCAAAACAAAATGAGATATTTTCACCAAATTTGGCACACATATGCATGGGCACACCCTAAGGACACATAAAAAATGTGGTGGGATTGTGCCTCTTGGTGGCGCTATAATTGAACAAAACATGAAATTTCCATTGACTATAATAGGGTATTATGATGAAAAATGCTATATTTTACGAATGCATTGGTGTACCATTACGAAACTTTCCCTGTACCATAGAGACCATGACCTGAAAGTACTCAAAACGTTTTGAGACAGTGCCACCTTGTGGTCAAAATTTACAATGAAATGTCAAATAAATGCTAATAGCTTTCTGTGAATTTTGCCTATTGTAATGAGACTGGTATTAGTAGATTCCTTGGGTCATGCTGAGAACAGTAATAACCATATTTGCCATAGTCAGCCAAAATTCTTGTTTGCCATTTTCATTTATGTTGAAAACCTACTTTTTCGAACTCCTCCTAAACCGTTGGACCGATTTTCACCAAAATGGAATTGTTTCATCTTCAGACTATGCTGATGTAACGTTGAAACGTAATATTAATATATAATTTAAAGGGAGACAGATCAATTTAGCTCAAAGGGAATCATTAATGCTTTTATAGGGAATTTGAACAGACTCACTGTTTCACGGCGATTCACTGAACAAGCCGTATTACAAACTCTGCACTGGATATTAATATCCAAAATATAGTGAAAACACTACTAAATAGCACAGTAGCACAAATCAGCAGATTAAGACATTAACTTGTGAGCACAAAACACAAGATCCTTCTCTTTTCAATATAAATGAGGCTTTATTTGATAAATCTAAGACATGAAACTAATCTAACACATGAACACACACATTCACACGTTGCAGAAGAGAGAAAGTAAGGAAAGATGAGTTTAAGAGAATGAAAATATGAAATCCCAAGTTTATAGCAATATATGCAATTGCATAGACCTTAACAACCATTAATCACTTATTTAAACCTCGCTTTGAGTTTCTCAATGAGGCTAAAATTTGTATTAAATGCACCAATTCAGCTAAAAGTCTGGAGTTGTTTTACTTGCGTTGCCTTTGTGTTACGGGATTCCCTTCTGTCATCCTCATTGCAGGAAAGGGGGTTTCCCAGGTTGCTGGTTGGCTGACAGTTCAGTGGTCTTTCGTAGTGACGTCTTGGGCGTTGGCTGACGAATGGTCTGAGTCCGTTGCTAGTTGAAGTTTGAAGCAGGTGCAGTCGGAGCTGGACTTTGCGGCAAACTTAACTTTTGAACACGACACTCAACGGAAAGAAAATAAACTAAAATAAAAGAATACACGGATGTAAAGAGACTAGGTGGTATTTCTTCTCATCATGGTCGCAACTGGCCGCTAGGCCAGAGCACATGGCGCTCAAAGACTCTTTAATCAGGACCTCACGACGTAGCTGGTAGTCTGACTTCGTTCGACTGGGCTGTCGATCTAGTAAGTTTCGTACTTCGGAACTGGACGTGGCTCTAAGGAGGTATAACCTGTCTCTGTCAGTCACATGAGGTCTCATTTCTAGATAAAAGTCAATATCTTGCAGATGGGCCTGGATGGTGTGGCCCTCTGTGGAGTTCGGGTTGAACTTGCTGATGTTCTTAGACAGCTTGTCGAGGTCTTAGATGGTCATCACGTGTGCAGCTCCGAGGTCTGCTTGGATGGGAGGTTTTCTTTCATTTACAGGAAAGAGTTCTGTGGCGAAGGCAGGTGAGGTTTTGGGTTGTGGCCCTTCGCTTCTTTCGCTGTATACCAATTCTTGGATGTGGGGCTCTGCTCAGCAGAGGTGAGGCTGAGTGATGTTTCTCTCGCCTTGGCTCTTGTTTCTGCTCATAAGCATGTTTCAGTTATTTTCTGACCATGTAGAGCTGATCGTTGTTATCGTCTAGTTGTTGGGTCAGATTGTCTATTTCAGTTCTGTACCTTTCAAGGTGGTCTTTCAAGGCACCGATTTCAGCATTCTTGTCACTTATGTCATTCTTGGCTTTCTCTAGTAGCTGATCGGCATACTGGAGTCTGTTTACCAGGTCTTCCTGGGCAGCCTTTGCATGTTGTTGATCGAGCTGAGCTGCTGTCAGGGCTGCTTGTAGCTCCTTAACTTGTTCCGTTGTTTCTTGCTCCCTCTCGTTGGGTGCTTTGAGTTGATCTTGAACTTTCACTTCCAGCTTGTCTATGCGGCGTTGAGCACGTGTCAGTTCCTCTTGCAGGTGGGTGACGTGCTTGTCACTCAGTTTCAGCTGGGTTGTGAAGGCATAGCTTAGGGAGCTGGTGATTTTGACTAGCTCCTCGTGGTTGTTGTTCTGGTTTGAATCTTGTGTCGGGAATCTTCTCAGAATTATGATTATTATTAAAAATAATAACAGTTCAAACGTCTTGGGGGTGAGGCCGTCTGTCGTGCCTCTCAGCCAAGTGTTCACATCTTCCCATTGGGTAAAGGGGTCTGCAGTCTGCGGCATGTTGGCACACTGGGGAGAAGAGAGACTGACACAGATCTGTGTGGAGTACAAGCCTATGTGTGGTCCGACAACTAAGTGTTGTGTCAGTGATTTTGAACCACTAAATGTACCTATTAAGCTCACGTACCCATTAAGCACACTTCCATTTTTGAGATCAGATTATAAAAACAAAAAATAATGTATTATCCTACTTGATGTCTTAACCAACTTATGTGTTTGTTATAATATACCTCCTATAATTTCAAGTCAATCAGATCATTGCACACTGAGATATGGGTCTCCATATGTTCACACTGTCTGGCGGCCATTTTGAAAGCTGTCTAAAAACATTCACCAAAAGAGTAGCCCCTTAAATGTGTGTTTTTTAGATGTTTAAGCCTTTATTTTCGGTAAGTTTCACTACTTATTGTAAAATTAAGAGATTAATGTTTAGACTTTTGCATATTATAACCTGGAACTTGGATGTGGGAAATAATTACATTAGATCCAAAAGATAGTTTTTTGCAACATAGCACAGATGCTACAGAACACAGTTAGCTGACTAGCGGTATAAGATTGTGTGCTACGCTAACATATTACTTCACAGACATTACTGGTGTGACTGGTCTTCATTTAGCTCTGCGTTGTGTGTTGATGAATGGAATCAGGCAATAGGAATTACTCAGGACACATTTTATTCTGCATGAATAAAAGAACAAATCATAACAAGC
This sequence comes from Aspiorhynchus laticeps, assembly GCA_023376895.1. Taxonomy (NCBI): domain Eukaryota; kingdom Metazoa; phylum Chordata; class Actinopteri; order Cypriniformes; family Cyprinidae; genus Aspiorhynchus; species Aspiorhynchus laticeps. The sequence continues at coordinate 45,011,762 of CM041798.1, forward strand.
TTGAATCTGTGGCCTTCTTTCACATTTGTATCGTCAACCTCTCCTCTATCGCGCTTGCCGCGAACTGATGGCATTTTACAGTTTTAATTTTTCTCATATAATCAAGTCAAATAATGTTCAACATTCCATAAAAAGAAAATAAAACATTACATAAATTCAAAACAATATTTGAAGCATGAATAAGAACATACCTGCATGAATAAAAGAACAAATCATAACAAGCTTGAATCTGTGGCCTTCTTTCACATTTGTATCGTCAACCTATCAGTGAAAGGGATTATTTTAACCACGAAGCTTGTATACTCATGCTTATGAACTCATGAATTCTCTCCAAAAATACATGCTTCATATTATTCACACAAACTTCATACATGTTTAAATAAGAGTAAAGTGCATTTTAGAACAAAATTACATGTATTATTACGATGAACAAAACTCATATGATACTTTTTAGACGGAGCTTCAGTGCAACTCACCTCTCCTCTATCGCGCTTGCCGCGAACTGAGGGAGAGCAGGCGGAACCGGAAAACAACACTTAAAGGAACCACGTACCATATTCACAATACACCAACCACTGAAAACAAACGTAACTATGAAAACATGAAATCTCAAATAAAAGAAATTAAAATTAAAAGAATAATTTCGAGAATATAAAATTAAATAAATATAAAATAATTGATAATTACAAGGAGAGAAATTTTGAGTGAAATTAATAATATAGCACCCGTTACACTGGCTTGTACTTTTACATCCATAATATTATAAATTGACAGTTTATTGCTGGTCTGTTATTTTACAGTGCTGTAATTTTTAAAGATTTCATTTTATTTTAAGGTGAGCTTTATACACACAGCAATTCAAACAAAGGTGCTTGTTCTCTTTCGTTCTTGCGGTTTAATTGGGAAAAGTTTAAAGCGCTTCGAGGTGCCTTGTTTTTTTAATGTTATCTGACTAAAAACTATTCATACTTTGAACTATTATTATTACAGTATTTATATAAAAAACGTAGAGTGCCTTAAAAATAATTATCACAACACTGGTAAAACAGGCTTATACTGATTTTCTCAGTATATATTATTTTTTTTTTATTCGTCCTCCGAATTATACTAATCAATCCTGTTTTTATAATCATTATCATTAAAAAAAAGAATAAATTCAGAACAGGATTAGAATAGAATTCTATTTTAAATAAGACAGGAATATTTTTTTTCTACAACAACAACAACAACAACAACAGTAGTGTTTACAACAGCAACACCACCATACCCTGTTAACACAATAATAATAATAATATCATTCCAGAGTAATTAAGAGGTGCAAAAAATGTCTTTAACATTTAAACTTAAAATGGTCTTTTCTGTTCTGTGTTTCTTTCTCAAACCCGCGTCATGGCATTAGCTGCTGTATCAGTACAGAAGCATCCACTTCGATACACATATCAGCAAGCAGCACAGCTCTATTAAAAGCATGTTTCATGTGCCCCTTTTATACTTTGAGCACCTGCCCCTCCAAAGGTCTCTGCACGGCCCTGATTGTATGTGTAATTAACTTCAAATGTATCACAGTGTACAGTGCATTATTATTACTATTATTATTTGCAGGCAAGTTAATGTATATTCAACCTGCCACCATAAATCAGTTATAATAATTTTTTTCTTAGACTACTATATTTTAAGTAAAAATGTTCAGTAAAAATAACAGTGATATGAATATTGAGTACTCCTGCCCTGAGAGCAGCGCATAGTTCAGTAAAAAATAACAATGATAAGAATATTGAGCATTCCTGCCCTGAGAGCAGCACATAGTTCAGTAAAAATAACAGTAATATGAATATTGAGTACTCCTGCCCTGAGTAATATTGAGTAAAATATGACTGCCCTGAGAGCAGCACATAGTTCAGTAAAAATAACAGTAATATGAATATTGAGTACTCCTGCCCTGAGAGCAGTACATAGTTCAGTAAAATTAACAGTCATATGAATATTGAGTACTCCTGCCCTGAGTATTATTGCGTAAAATATGACTGCCCTGAGAGCAGCATATAGTTCAGTTAACCTGCACCCCCCGTATTGGGAATCACAGCTGAAAATGACTAACTAACTTAAAATGGTAACAGCTCCTGACTTCAGTGTGCCACACACACAATTGTGGTGTCTTTGGAAAGAAGACCCTTTGGCCTTTACTATCCATCATCCAGAGTTGATGATGCTCAAAAATATAAAAAGTTATAGACACTGAAGTGCCTTGATAAAAATTGTACCACACTGAATTTTTTTTTATTTCATATAAAAATACATGAAATCAGTCCTGGAGAAATCCAGAAAAGTAATGGGTTGAAAGTCACATGTCGCATGAGATTATATTTCAAATCTGAAGAAGATACCATGAAAAATGAGATTCCTGCAGACATTTTTCTAGTCCCCCCCCCCCATTTGAGGAAAAATATTTACCAAATTATTGAAGGGTTCTACTACACACTATTTAGTCTTTATACATGCCACTGCAGTTTTTCAATTATAAAACAGTAGACAGAATCTTAGAAATCGTATAAGTGATTTATTTGAGCACTAGAAAAATACAATAATAATAATTTTTGAGTGATGAAAAAAAAACAATAATAATAAAAAAAAAAACTTAATTACATACTGATTTCCTGACAAACAGATGCTCTCCTGCTCATACATTAGTAATCACATGCTGAAGATCATTCATACAGATGCTAATCATACTGATGGCTGCCCAATATAGTCAATATTCACATTATAATGGCCTTTTATATAGACTGCATTCACACTGATATCTGTGAACAGTCAGTAATTACACGCTGATTATCAGCCATAGAGATGTTAATCATACAGATACAGGCAATTCCCCACAAAACACGCAAACATATATGAAAACTGCTGAAGAAGAAAAAAAAGAAATGTTTTTTCTTTTTTTCTTATTGTGCTAAAAAGATCACTAAGTTACGCCCCATCAGATGACAGGTGCGTCACAGCGTGCGTCACGCGCCGTCGCGAGGGAGCGCCAGAATTCAAATAAACAATCTTCCGTGTATCTTTGACTTTTTTATTTTTGGATGATTTCATTCTGTTTGGGACATTGTCTGCTACAAAATTGTGCTGTTTTTTTTACCACCAAGACGCTGTTTTTGAGCGTAATTTGTTCCATAATGGACACAAACAATAACTTTCCCTCAAGAGATGAGACGTAAACAAAGGATTAACGATCTAAATTACAGCATTGTTGTTTCTTTGGACTAAAAAATGTTGTTCAGTGGACCCTTATCTTTCAAATGAAACCAGGATTTACAGCAGTGGATACATTTGAGAGTCGTTATCAGGATGAATATGGTATGTACTGCGGGATTTTTTCTACATGTTTTGATGTGTACTGCTTACACAAATTTAGCAAATACATTCCGTATAAGCTTTCTATCGAAAAACAGCGATCTGTTGTCGATGCTAGAGGCTTAGACCTTCAAAATGATATATAGTTTGTCAAGATTCATTTTGTCCTGTTTTACTTTATCTGTTTGAAAACAATGACGTGTGCAAACAAAGAGCTTTCAAAGAGCTTTCAGTGCGCCCGCGTCCTGGTGCATGTTAACAGGTTAAAATAACAGTTATATGAATATTGAGTACTCCTGCCCTGAAAGCAGCATATAGTTCAGAAAAATAACAGTAATATGAAAATTGAGTACTCCTGCCCTCAGAGCAGCACACAGTTCAGTAAAAATAACAGTAACATGAATATTGAATACTCCTGCCCTGAGAGCAGCGCATAGTTCAGTAGAAATAACAGTAATATGAATATTGAGTACTCCTGCCCTGAATGCAGCATATAGTTCAGTAAAAATATCAGTAATATGAATATTGAGTACTCCTGCCCTGAGTAATATTGAGTAAAATATGACTGCCCTGAGAGCAGCGCATAGTTCAGTAAAAATAACAGTAATATGAATGAGTACTCCTGCCCTGAAAGCAGCATATAGTTCAGTAAAAATAACAGTAATATGAATATTGAGTACTCCTGCCCTGAAAGCAACACAGTTCAGTAAAAATAACAGTAATAAGAATATTGAGTACTCCTGCCCTGAAAGCAGCATATAGTTCAGTAAAAATAACAGTAACATGAATATTAAGTACTCCTGCCCCGAGAGCAGCACTTAGTTCAGTAAGAATAACAGTGATATGAATATTGAGTAATCCTGCCCTGAGTAATATTGAGTAAAATATGACTGCCCTGAGAGCAGCATATAACGTAGTTCAGTTAAAATAACAGTAATATGAATATTGAGTACTCCTGCCCTGAGAGCAGCGCACAGTTCCGTAAAAATAACAGTAATATGAATATTGAGCACTCCTGCCCCGAGAGCAGTGCTAATGCTAATGCTAACGCTAACTGACTGATAAAATGTCACGGAGATTTGAACGAGGTCTGTTGTCGCTCATATTGATTTCACAGACAGCGCGGTAGCATTGGAAAAGCATGTTTTACTCCAGTTACCTCATAAGCAGCTTTGATGCAATCAACTGATGAAGCAGTCTAATGAAAATGCATGCTATATGATGTCTAGTCCATGATTATTTGTTCTGTGCATCTTTGTTCGCTAATTGTCTTATTAAACGTTAGAGATGTTCATTTTTTTTCATGAAAATACATGGTAAATTCACTCACCTTGCAATAAATGCGTCCCACAAAGTGTCAGTAACATATCTGTCTGAAGTATTCCCTCCACACGTTCAAATTCCCTGACCCCGTCTCTGCTTCAATTTCATTGGTTGAATCTGTAAACCAATTATTTTCCTTTCTGCCCTCAGAACATGTTTGAGTAAGTAAAACTCCCATCTACAGCTCCGGGCCACACAATCGCTTTTCCCTCGGCCCAAGTACCACAAAGAATGACAGTCCTGAAGTGGCCCAGAACTGGATTAAAGACAAGGGCCACACATGGGCCATAACCGGCCCGGATCTCAGCCAGTTAATCACCCTTAACTGGCCCTGAACTGGGCCAAAACAGGTTTTATTATTGGTATACCAATTCTCAGCCTTAAGTAAACCAGAATCCCCAAATCTGAGCCACACTTGAGCCTTATATAGACCAGACCCAATACAGAATCTTAATATTTGATATTATTGCATTGTGTATTACTATAATCGCCATTATTCATTTTGTGAAATGTTTTGGTAATGTACAAACAAACTATGCCATTAAAGTACATTGAACTGAATAGAAAATCAGCCTTAAAATCCACAAATCATGTAACTCTGCAATAAAAAACATATTGCATTGAAAATAAAATTATATTTTAAAAATGATTGAAATTATAATTTTTATAAAGAACATATCAACCAATAAAGAGAGAGTGTATAAAGTGTACAGCCTATAAGAGAAACATAACAGACAAACACATGTAATTACAAGAACTTATTGCAGAAATGTCAAAGAGCAGTACCACAGTAGTCCAAATGAAGATACATTGCAGTCGCAGTCTTCTCTGGCAGGATATAATAGTTTAGTGTGAGGAGCAGGGAGTAGTCAATAAGCGCCAGCAAATGTCAAATTTGATTGATGGCCCTTGATTTATGGCTTTTCCCCTCCCCCACACGGCCCACCCACATCGCGACCACCCCCATCGCGACCACCCACATCGGTGTTGACCACTCAAATGAGTTCCAGATGTTAGAATCGTCATGCCTGAATGTTTGTACATATGTTTGTACTTGTCAGTCCGGTGACAGGAGATGAAATGAAGCCCTGAGGAATGTTTTGAAGATGTTATGCTCATCCGGTGGGGGTTTGACCATCTGTGGACCGGGTGCATTCCAAGGACCGCTTAGATAAATAGACCCTGGTATTTCTGTGGGGAATCAGAAAAGAGCTGTGAAATACATAGAGATGACTGCTTCATGCTCACCTAAAACTCCTGAGAAGGAATGGAATGAAGAGATGATGGAAAATCTAACTTTGGCACCGAGAAAGCCGTACAACAGTAATTTGTGCTTGGCAAGGTTTCTCCGCGAAAATTCGGATTGTGTGAAAGACGAATTTTTCCTGATCAGCGGTCGCATATTCGGGTACATATTTCACAAATCGGCACGAATGATTACACTCTACACATCTGACAAAAACCAACAAATTTGTACAGGATCAAGATCCCTGCCTGGTATTTCCTGAAAAAGATTGGCAATTATTTTTCAATCGTATCTGGAAAGATCTGAACGATTGTGGAGAAGAGCCTTTGTACGTCGGGGAGTGGGACGGGGTAGCTCCAAATATCCGGTATCAAATGGTTGGCGACCATGCTCAAAAGAACCCGGACGACTGCGTGTACATATTCGCCTGTGAAGACAAGACAAAGCTTAGTGACCTGCATAAAGAATATCACGAAATGTTCACCCTTCAATTTTTGTTCAAGTAGCGTGATCTGCTGAGTGCCCTTTTTTCTGTCGTAAACAAAATGTTCAGGTGGTGCGACATGAGTGACGGATACAACAAAATAAAAATGCAGCTGTTTCACCCCGAGAGATACCACCGCGATGGGGCGTTACCGTCCCCACCCATCCACTACAGCCATTATAAAGAACAGTAAGTCACCCCTCCCACACCGCATTTCCAACATGTCTCAAGACGACGGATTACAATGTGATTATGCTCCTTTCAACCTCAAAGCTTCTGATGATAATGCTGTCAATTATCTTTCGACAGGCAATACCCACTCACCCGGCCTGCGCAAAGAATGCTTGGATAAATTCTGCACGGATCTCGGATATCACAACCTGAGCTACCTAAAGGATCTGTGTACCACCTCGGCCCACACGGGGTTCGACACCACAGACGGCTGTTTCAACGGAAAAGGGTTCAGAATCATAAAAGCCACGATCGTGCTGCTGCTGCAGCACATCATCGACAACAATCTTGAGGGAAGAGTGCGCGGGGTGTGCGACGGACCACCCGAGCCAGCTGCAACATTCCTGTCTGTTTGAGCCTGCCACCTACTATTTTGACTCGCACTTTGACGAACTGTGCCGCAAACTGTTCAAACCCGATCTTCAGACAATTATCGACTTCACTCTACGCCGCTACGGTTTAACGACCAACAACATTCTGAGGATTCAAGGAACCACCGGCGCTATCCTGCATGAATTAAGAGACGAACCATTCATCGTCGCAAAGCTGCAAGAAATCAGGGAAAAGCTGCTGGACGATTCCTACAAGAAAGTCGTTTATGATGCCGTGGATCTCTGGCAAAGCAGCGCGTCCGTCCCCAGAGTGTGATCATGGGGTCTGTGTGTAGCGGAATCAATTTTTTCAGAGACATCTCGTTTACCCCCCGTTATAAAGAACAGTTGACCGAAATGATGCTCACGGTCATCGAGCATGTGTGCGATCCAGAGAAAGATTACGAGGGACAAACAAGACGTATAAAAAATCTCAAGAAACAAATGTTCGTTGTAAGAGGTCTGACCGACTCATGGCCCGAATTGACTGACATGTGTGCAAACAGAAATGATCCGCCCTCTGTAATGCTCAGAAAAATTCTAGATGAGATATCTGCAGCCGATGAAGAGATAAGAGTTAGCGAGGTCCTTTGTATGTGTACGTATGTAGCCGATGTATGTGTGAAGCTTGTTTAAAAAAATGAGAAAAACAAGGTTTGCGAAATGGTTGAAATTCTGGTAAACTACATACTAGATCGCAGCTATACGTCCTGTGTAAATCGTCTTTACTGGCTAGATAGTATGTAACGCCAGTTGTATCATTATGTAGACATATGTAAACAATTTGAATTATATTCTTATCACTATGTAACCAATTTTTCTTGTCACTATGTAACCAATTTTTAATTCTATCTCTTTATTATTTTTTAATAAAAGCCTGAAACGTAACGCTTGCACTTATTATTCTTTTGAGGAGGTTTGAAACGATAACATCATGTCTGAGCTCATGAAAAACGTTTATTACACGCCTGCCAACCCCGGCTCTTTAGGAGGTAAAAAAACGGTTAAAAGACGCGGTCTTAAAGGATACCGGAGTCCGTCTGACCGATAAACAGGTCACGGACTGGCTGGCTGGGGAGGATGCGTACACGCTCCACAGAACGGCCCCTATAAACTACAAACGTAATAGAGTCGTGGTGTACGGGATCGATACGCAGTTCCAAGCAGATCTCGTCGACATGACCGCCTATTCCATGACCGCCTATTCCAAGGAAAATGCTAATAATAATTATTTGTTGACATGCATCGACGTATTTAGCAAGTACGCGTGGGCTCGAGCATTAAAGAATAAAAACGGGCTCGAGGTTACTAAAGCGTTCAAGTCTATACTCGAAGAGGGACGCGTTCCAAAGAAATTGCAGACGGATAAGGGAACGGAATTTTTTAACAAACATTTTCAAGATTTGATGAAAAAGCACAACGTACATCATTTTGCTACGGCTACTGATTTGAAGGCCAGCATCGTGGAACGATTTAATAGATCGCTAAAAAGTCGAATTTGGAGATTTTTAACTGCTACAAATTAACAGAGATACATAGATGTGCTGAAAGATATTATGCAGGGATACAACTCCAGCTACCATCGGAGTATTAAGATGAGACCGGTGGACGTCGGCAAAGAAAATGAAGGCGTCGTGTTTCAAAACCTGTACGGCGGTATGAAGAATAACGAGCACCCCGTATTTAAATACAAAGTAGGGTATATCGTCAGGATTTCTAAAGTGCGAGGACCATTCACCAAGGGTTATGAACAGAACTACACCAAAGAATTTTTCACCATTTCCGCGTGTATCCCACGTGATCCACCCGTATACAGGCTGTCTGATTATGATGGCGATGTCATCGACGGGGTGTTTTACAAAGAAGAGTTACAAAAAATAATCGTGAGCAAAAACAAGGCATTCAAGGTGGAAAAGATTTTAGGGGAGAAAAAACAGGGGTAGTTTTACGCTAGTTTTAGTGAAATGGCTAGGATGGCCTTCGAAATTTAATAGCTATATAGACAAAAAAAGCTCTGTTGGATTTGCAAAAACCTTAAAACGTGTAAGCCTTTACCGAAAGAGATCATTCGATTAAAGACTTACCATGGATGACCACGGTTTCTACGTGACGTTGCCGTGCAACGCTTCTTTATCTGTTTATCCTGAAAATCGCATATCTAGTTATACGACCAGGTTAGCAAAGACTATAAACCTGAAAGGAGAGTGGCAAGTGGGACTTGCTGAGATTGAATATCCTAGAAGCTGGTACAGCTTCAACGACGACAATGGGACGATTCGGGCCAACGGCTGTAATAGGTTACGATAAATTAAAAAACAAAACCCAACTGGTCGCAAAGCCCAACATTTCGGTAAGCTTCTACGGGAAACTAGCTGCTATTTTAGGCATGAAACCCGGCGAGGCTTTAGGACGTTCGGCCTATCACGAAAAAGCTGATTTTACAACTAGCGTTATCACCGACGCGCCTCACCAAGCCGATATCAACGGGGGTTTCTACACTATGTACGTTTATACCGACCTTATCGAATACCAATCGGTCGGCGATTCATACGTTCCACTTTTAAGATGCGTACATATAAAGAGGTGAGACAATGATGCCATCAGTGTTAGATACGAAAAACCCCATTACGCATCGGTCAACAAGTCGCTCATCACGGACATCTCCGTAGAATTAAAGGACGACCAAAACCGTGAAATACCATTTTCTTACGGGAAAGTCGTTGTAAAACTACACTTTAGGCCTGTGAAACAATCTGTGCTTTAAAAATGGCTTATTACAACCCGCGCGGGATGAATGCCGCTGATTACGTCGACTATTATTGAAATCAGGCCGGCGGTGGTCTACCCGGATATGCGGGTGGAGCCGTTATGTACAGAGCAGGTCTAGGAGGTCTTTTCAGAGGTCTGTTTAGGTTGGCCGTACCGTTGTTAAAAAGAGGGTTCAGCATCGCTAAACCTCACCTAAAATCAGCCGCTAAAAATATAGCAACCGACGTCGTCTCAAACGTGATGTCAAGATCCTATAACGATAACTCTAAAGCTCAAGACGGGTCGGGGCTTATGGTCATGGCTCGTAAGAGAACGTCTAAACCTTCGGGTATAAGGAGGCGTGGTCAGACAATAAATAAAACAAAGCGCGGTCCCAAGAAGGTCTCAGACACACGCAGAAAGTGTAAGAAGACTGTGAAGCGACGTGTAGCTGTTAAGAGATCTGTAAAAACCATATTCTAACATGGCGTTACTGCACCGCATGGCGGGAGAGTGTATTAAGTCCGAGTTGGATTTGTTTACAGTACCTATGACGCAGACGGTTATCGAGAAAAACTCCTATTTAGAAGTAGCTCCTTTATCGGCTATATCGGACTCGTCACCTTTGGAATTTTTTATCGCAGGAATCGGCAAAGATTACATCGACCTAAATAATACGTTGTTGTTTCTGTGTCTTAAAATCACAAGACCTAATGGAGGCGACATCCCAGACCCCGCAAAGGTAGCCCTAATCAATTACCCCGGAGCTACTATATTTTCACAAGTCGACGTCAGTCTCGGTGATTGATTGATATCTCAGAGCTCATGCACTTACCCTTACCGATGCATCATCGAGAGTCTTATCAACTACAGTAAAGATGCGCTGGAATTGTTTTTCTCAGCCGGACTGTTTTTCAAAGACACAGCCGGTCACATGGACGAAACCGATCCTTTGGGACGTAACGCGGGTCTGACCAAGAGATCGCTCTACACTACCGGGAGCAGGGTTGTGGAGCTACTGGTGCCTATTCACAGTGACATTTTCTTTCAAGAAAAATTAATGCTAAACGGCGTCGACATAAAAATACGAATGATCAGAGGCAAAGACGAATTCTGTCTAATGAGCGACGATGCCTACAAATTAAATATCGTGTCAGCCTCCCTTTTTGTCAAGAAAGTGTCCATATCGCCGTCCGTGAGACTGGCGCATGCCCAGGCCTTGCTCTCGACCACGGCCAAGTACCCCATAGATAGGGTCTGCTTAAAAAAATTCTCCATACCTGCAGGGTCCTGTGTATCAAATCAAGAAAATTTGTTTTTGGGGACGTTACCAAAATCTATCGTCCTTGCTATGGTGGATAATGACGCGTTCACCGGGTCCTACGATAAAAACCCGTTCGCATTCAAGCATTACGATTTGGAGTTCTTGGCTGTTTACGTAGACGGGCAGCAATTTCCCGCCAAGCCTCTACAACCAGACTTCGCCTCAGGAGCAGCCGTACGTGAATTTTATCAGCTGGTGACCTCTACCGGGAGACATCTTAAAAATCAGGCTCTCTCTATCAACAGGGATGATTTTCTGAGAGGTTATTCGCTTTACGCCTTTAACCTCACGCCTGATGAAGACTGTGCTCAGCACATATCGCTCATCAAGTCCGGGAATATCAGACTCGAAGCACGTTTCAGACAACTGCTGACGCATACTATTAATCTCATCGTTTACGCCGTGTTTGACAGCATCATCGAAGTGTCTAACCGCAGACAGGTCCTGGTCGATTACTACTGAGTAGAAAAATTAACACGGTGCAACTCACCGCCATTATGGACAAAATTTTGTGCAACACCCATTTTCTCGGAGTTCTTCCGAGCGATCACCTGCCTGGAAGGCCGTTAAAAACCTTACCGGCGCTGGCTATTGTTAACACAGACCCTTCTGACCTGCCGGGGGAACACTGGGTCGCCGCTTATTTATCTCGAGAGGGTTCCGGGTGTTTTTTCGATAGCTTCGGCAACGCTCCTGACAGCGATCACTTTCCAACATCCATCAAAAACGTTTTAACCTGTTAACCCGCACCAGGACGAGGACGCACTGAAAGCTCTTTGAAAGCTCTTTGTTTGCACACGTCATTGCTTTCAAACAGATAAAGTAAAACAGGACAAAATGAATCTTGACAAACTATATATCATTTTGAAGGTCTAAGCCTCTAGCATCGACGACAGATCGCTGTTTTTCGATAGAAAGCTTATACGGAATGTATTTGCTAAATTTGTGTAAGCAGTACACATCAAAACATGTAGAAAAACCCCCGCAGAACATACCATATTCATCCTGATAACGGCTCTCAAATGTATCCACTGCTGTAAATCCTGGTTTCATTTGAGAGATAAGAGTCCAGTGAACAACATTCCATCGAGCACTTTTAGTCCAAAGAAACAACAACGCTGTAATTTAGATCGTTAATCCTTTGTTTACGTCTCATCTCTTGAGGGAAAGTTATTGTTTGTGTCCGTTATGGAACAAATTACGCTCAAAAACAGCGTCTTGGTGGTAAAAAAACAGCACGATTTTGTAGCAGACAATGTCCCAAACAGAATGAAATCATCCAAAAAAAAAAAGTCAAAGATACACGGAAGATTGATTATTTGAATTCTGGCGCTCCCTCGCGACGGCGCGTGACGCACGCTGTGACGCACCTGTCATCTGATGGGGCGTAACTTAGCGATCTTTTTAGCACAAATAAACATTTCTTTTTTTTCTTCTTCAGCAGTTTTCATATATGTTTGCGTGTTTTGTGGAGAATGTGCCTGTATCTGTGTGATTAACATCCGTATGGCTGATAATGAGCATGTAATTACTGACTGTTCACAGATATCAGTGTGAATGCAGTCTATATAAAAGGCCATTATAATGTGAATATTGACTATATTGGGCAGCCATCAGTATGATTAGCATCTGTATGAATGATCTTCAGCATGTGATTACTAATGTATGAGCAGGAGAGCATCTGTTTGTCAGGAAATCAGTATGTAATTAAGTTATTTTTTATTATTATTGTTTTTTTTTCATCACTCAAAAATTATTATTGTATTTTTCTAGTGCTCAAATAAATCACTTATACGATGTCTAAGATTATGTCTACTGTTTTATAATTGAAAAACTGCAGTGGCATGTATAAAGACTAAAAAGTATGTAGTAGAACTCTTCAATAATTTGGTAAATATTTTTCCTCAAACGGGGGGGGGGGGGGGAGTGACTAGAAAAATGTCTGCAGAAATCTAATTTTTCATGGTATCTTCTTCAGATTTGAAATATAAACTAATGAGACATGTGACTTTCAACCCATTACTTTTCTAGATTGCTCCAGGACTGATTTCATGTATTTTTATATGAAATTAAAAAAAATTCAGTGTGGTACAATTTTTATCAAGGCACTTCAGTGTCTATAACTTTTTATATTTTTGAGCATCATCAACTCTGGATGATGGATAGTAAAGGCCAAAGGGTCTTCTTTCCAAAGACACCACAATTGTGTGTGTGGCACACTGAAGTCAGGAGCTGTTACCATTTTAAGTTAGTTAGTCATTTTCAGCTGTGATTCCCAATATGGGGGGTGCAGGTTAACAGGTTAATATCTAATGCCCCCGTCGTGTTATATTATCCCAAACGGGTCCAGGATTTTACTTCAGATGTATGCGGGCAGCACTGTGTGTTTTTCCTATATCACTTAGCCAAGGGTCGAGACTATAACCACGTGATGAAATTGTACAGCGACGATTATAATCTGTCCCTGGGGTCTATATGACCCCAATCGACTTTTTCTTAATAAATAAAAATGGTTCCCTTCATCTCAGTGGAATAAAATTGTGACTTTTCCTACATTATCTAGCTGTACACACACAAAAAAACTGGTCTTGATTCGGTTGTTCTGAAGGTATGTAAAAAAAATTTTTACACTTATCGTCTTCGGGGTCAATATGACCCCACATTGAAATTGAATGGAAAATGTGATTTTTCATCTTTTTTTTTTATTTATTTGTCAAAAAATATCAATAGATCTGGCATAAATCTAAAAATTTTCACACAGAAATGAAGGCCTGGGACTAAGGCATAAATGTGATGTAGAAAAGACATGCTCACTCACACACACACAAACACACACACAAACAAGCACACACATGTATGACTGCCACAGAGCATTTTTATAGAATTTGGCAAAGAACTTCAGTCACAAATGCAGAACAAAGATATAAAAGGGCAAGACCTAATGCATGCACACACACACACACACACACACACAAACAGACACAGACACATGCACTGCCTCTCACTCTCACTCTCATTCTCTCTCTCTCTCTCTCGCTCTCTCTCTCTCTCTCACACACACACACACAGACACAGACACAGACACACACAGACACATGCACTGCCTCTCACTCTCACTCTCTCTCTCTCTCTCGCTCTCTCTCTCTCACACACACACACACACACACGGGTATGACTGCCACAGACAGCATTTAAATAGAATTTGGTAAATAAAATCAGTTCAGTGTTTAGAATGTGTTTGTAAAAAATGGTATTGTTATTTGATGTTCACTCTTCAATCCTGTTCATTTTTGCATATTGCTGTTGGTTTTATTTACATATTATTTATTTAATTTATTTTGCATTCTGAAGTTAATTATGATTTTTTTTACACATTAAAATCAATAATATGAAACTACAATCTGACTCCAAGTCTTGTCCTTTAGGTGCGTCTTATGTGGCATTTTTCTGTCAAATTTCTTTGGCATTTTGTTAAAAAAAGGCATTTCAAAATGCATCAAAAACTACAAAAATTCTACTATTTGAAAGAATATTTATTTTTAATGTCTTTTCTAATGTTTATATATATATATAAATTCACAAAATGTATCACAAAAGTTGTGATAGAGCAGTTGGCCACATCTAGTAAAATGAATGGCTCTCTATTGCCTCTGCTGGTCAAAACTATTTATTTCTTAAACTGCAATCCTGTGAGGTTTATCTCTAACCAGCAGATGGCACACTTCTACACCTAACACCTAGATCAATATCCAGAAACAACTTAAATTAAATTTAGATTATAATTTAAGTGATTTTTTCATAAAAATGTAATATTTCACATGCAAGCTAAAGGTGTAGTTGAGGAATTTTGCAGTAAATAGGTACAAAAGTACTTCATATCTCCCAAAACACAGCATTAATGTATAGATGAGAAGTAAACAAAAAAAAAATGATATATTATTTGTATTATTAAAAATGTATATATTTTTTACAATTACTCTATAAATTGTTGGGGTCATATTGACCCCAAATACCATAAGTGTAAACAGGTAACGAAGACCATAAGAGGGTTAAAAATGATAAAATGGTGTCGCTCTTTGTGAAAAGACTTAGATCTAATGTTTGTAATGAAAAAATGTTTCCGTGTATTCATTGTGTGCAGACGTGTAATTATTCTATGTTGTATGATTGAATTATCCGATGTAATTGTTTGAACGTAAATAAAGACTCTTAAAGCCGACATCAGTTTTACAGACATTTATTTAAAAAAAATAAAAATAAAAAAAATCCCTAGGCATACACAGCATTTAAAGATTGCTAAAATTCTAACCACGGTCTTCGATCGATAGTCGGTGATTTGAACGCAGGTTCTTCCGTCCTCAGAGCTCGTGAAATTCTCTTTTTGACCGTCTTTTTAGAAGGACGCTCGGGTTCTGGGGTGTATGCGATAGCTCCAGGTTTGCTTTTTAAAGAACTAATCACGCGTCTAACATGATTATTCAGCACGGTAGAAAACGGTATGTTTAATTCGGCAAACGCCTGCAGAAACTCCGACCATCCTAGATGTCTTCGGTCATCCCGGACCTGGTGTGGCGCTGTACCATTTTTTAGCAAATCGAGCATGTGGGATCCTGGTATGGCTTTATCCTTAAACACAAATTCGCCCGATTCTTTCCAAGCGCTGAGTTCTTTAGCTTTAGACATTTTGTCTAATATGTATCGACTGTTTTTCATGCTTCTCACCGGCACGTTCTTCAGAACTTCGTCTACGACGTCTTCCGAACCCTCGACATCTTCGGCCGAGGTATTGGGTCGAACATCTTTATGTCCTGTATCAGAATTTGGTAACGAGAGGGTTAAAACCCCGCTCTCGCGATCCCCTTGTTTTACGATCGTTAAAAACCTTGTTAGGATGTTTGAGTAAAGTTTGACTTTTTCACGTTGATCTAAATCGGTCCTGAGTAAAATATTTCTTATGGCCGTATCCAGGTCATTCTCTACGACCTGTTGAATGTTCTCGCGAGGGGTTCCGGATTTTAACATTTCCAGTTGGTTCTGGGGAACAAGATACATCTTCTCGGAGTACTCCATGTTCATCCCTGTCTAAACGCTATTAAGCTGGAAATAAAGGTTACCGCGACGCTTAGGAGGGGTAGAAGAAAACTGCCCTTCTGGTTGAAAACGCGTTTCTTGGCTGTTATACCGATTTTCTTATTGGCGAGAAATTTAATTTCCGATTTTCTCCTTTTTAGTTTTTGGTACTGCTGTCGGTTGATCGGAATCGTACCATAAAGGATGTTTAACGCTACTTCGCAAAGTGTTAAAATGAGTTCGTCGGATGACGACTGTAAAATAAGACATCTTTGTTTAGGCGTCACTTTATGTAACATCTTTAACAGAGGTAGGTGTTTACAAAGTTTGACGGACATGACGAATGATCACGCTCTTCTTTTCTGGAGGTAGATCACTTGGCGATCGGAAAGCAACCCCGTTCTGAGCCGGTACTGTTCGGGCGTTTTCGCTTTATCATGAGGTATCCGTAAGGTTGGCTGGTAGCGTCTTGATAACACTCCATAAAGTATTTCACATTGGACGGATACATTTGCTTCCCCAGCACCATCACTTGATTAGCGTCCCGGGGTTTTTTAAACAAAATTAAATAATTTGTGTTCAAGCTGATGGTCCTGCTCGATTTACCTTGAGCAAATAAATTCTGTACAATATAAATAGTGCTAAGATTACGATGGTGTACAAACTGAGTGAAGACTTTTTGGACTTGCGCGTTCCCACTAGCTTCGCTCATCATGTTGTCCAAAATCAGAAGATTAGCTTTGTTGACGGGGAGTAAATGATCATCATTCAGAGACGTTGGTATTCCTTCAACAAATTTAATGTCGTACAATTTAAGCAGTTCATCATACAGAGGTTGCCAACAATTGTAAATATAAACAATGTTTTCAATTTTTTTTTAAATCATATTTAAACCGTTTTCCAACAGACGTTTTACAAAATAGGTTTTCCCGCTATTGGACGGGCCACTTATCACAAATGAGAAAGGGTGTTGCATCCTAAAGTCAAATTCAGAAGCATCCCGCACTCCTCTAGGCATCATCAAATCAGTAGCCATAAGGAAGAGTATTGAAATCGGGTAAAAGACTGCGTTTATTATACACCACCTTGAACCTTTTGTCGACTGACTTGTTGTGCAGCATGAGATACTTTTTATCTCTCACAATATTTTCGGTATGAGCCAGGATGTATTGCGTATCATCATTAGACCTCACATAGCTGTTAACCAGACCAATCAGGGAATCTAAGCGGATAGCTTGGGCATTTTTAGCATTCAGAGTTATACCCTTAGCCTTCATGCATGCTTTTCCTTTGGCAGTGTGGTAACCATAGGATTTCGGTCCGCTAGAACAGAACTCAGTGATGTATTCACCATCCCCTATTTCGTCCGTCAACTCCCCCAAATGATCCCCCAGAGGAGGTATCCAGTCGCCATCCCTAGACACAAAAATGACGCTGTCTGTGTCCGAGTATAAAACACGGTCGCCGAGTTTGTCCATCAGGTCGTACAACTCCAGTCGAGCGTGAGCCGTCGTAAATGCTCCTATAAACACATCAATGTCATGTGTCTGTCGGACATCCCCTTTGGGGGGGGGCGACATTGGACAAGAGCGACATCGTCTGAGACGAACGTGAAAAATTTCAGGGTATCGGTTTTACCAAAAACGATACTGGTGAAATCTTCAGGGTCTTTCACCAGCATGGTTTGTGCTAAATCCTCCCTCATAGAGAATCTCCCCCATAAACTATTAAGCAATAGCTTGTTTATAGACCTCTGAGCAGGGTTGTGACTGATTTTTTCAGGGTCGAGACGAATCCCCTCTTTTTCGTAATATTCCCGTATGTAAGACGTTTTGTCGGCATCCGTGATCACATTTGACGGATAGCCGGACGCTTGCTGTTTCAAACATAAAAACATTTTCACGTAATCGCAAAACAGCTTATCCATTCGATGCGGGAAATGCCAGACTTCGTCGACTTTGGCCACGACATAGCCCATCTCGATCGCTTTTAAAAGCTTGATACTGACCCAACACCCCAAGAGAGCCCTCTCCTCATCCGCGTGGCTGCAGCTCGTCGTCTGGTTTTCGGTGTGCGCGCAGGTATGACATAAGGGGAACATGAGTTTTCCTCCGCATCTGTAAGGCAGTACAGGGTGAAGCAATTTGCGAGGGGGGTACACAACGGCCTTGATAAGTCCGTAATAATTTTCAATCGGTTCAAAATCGTTATAAAAGATTTGAGGGTGACCGATCGGATAGCTTTTCCTAGCTTGGCAGTAGGGGTATAAACTGGTAAAATCAACGTAGCTTATTTTCTCCCCGTCGGTCGTTTTGTGATAGAGTTTGTACGCGTTAGTTCTTCCACCAAAAAGTGCTTCTCTAGGTTTCAGTCTCTCTGGAGCTGAATAAGTACTCATAAACTCCATCACCGAGGGGTCGGTCTGTTTCATTTTGGACCATTCACACTCCCAAAGGGTCTCTATTTTCAAGTTATAAGCGTTTTGCAGAATTTCGACCTTGTCGTTAAATCGCCTTCTGAAAAAGCCAAAAGGTATGCCTGACAAAGGGTGGGTTTTATGAGGTTCGAAGCGGCATTCATGACCATGAAATAAATAACCGTTGTATTCTAATCCGTGCCTCACCCCGTCCTGCTCGTAGTAGCCGTCTAAAAAGTAACGACTGATCTGCACTTCACCGTGATTTAAAGCGTGGTGAAGGTCTATGTTTCGGATCTTTTTCACATACTCAAGCCATTCGATCGACGCGTTAGAGTAAGTCTTGCTGTGCTGGACGTACATGTTATTATGCGTCAGAGCCAACGTGTCTCTGTCGAGATGATAATGAGATTTGACGTGGTAAAGTTGAATGGATCAAGTTCGGTGCAGTCTATGAACGCTTCTCAGTATTTCTTGCAGGCTTCACGTAATAAGATGACGTCGTTCACCCCGTACGCTTACAGTTCCTTCCTGAAACGGAAGAATTTACCAGAGACCGTGCTGTACCACGCATCAAACTTTGCCTGGTCTTTATCCGACATGTTTTCATACCCGTAAAACTTTTTGTCGGGGTAAGGACCCTCATAATTTGCATTTTCAGGTCTATTGAAATGATGGGGGAAGTAACCTTTTTCCGTCGTGGTCAGGTTTAGAGCCGCAGGTGTCTTAGACAGGGCCATCGGAATGAAACTGTAACTATCTATGTATCGCTGAGCAAAAGCTTCGTCGTACATGAAAATTAATTTACATCCTTGCATGATGATGTTGAGAGTAATCCCTGCTTTGCAAAAATACTCGAGAATTAGAAAATTGTCGAATCTGGATGCGCAATGGGCTAGGAAACAGTAGCCTTTGTATCGGGGCTGTCTGAACCGGTTGATCAGTTGTTCCGCGCAGTTGGTGCCTTCGGCCACAAATCGTTCTCCTTAAAAGGTGATTGTGCAAACAAAATTAGCGACGTGTCTCCCGTTTTCATAACGAGTTTCGAAATCATAAAAAATATAATTTTTGCTAGATTCCTTGGGTGGTTGGGTCTGTATGGAGCTGAAATGTAACCCACGGTCGTGCAGCTCTTCTCCGCAATCGCTGCATCGGAAGGGTGCGCATTTGTGTCCATCAACGGCACCTTTAATGTCGTACCATCTGTTACATAGTTTGCAATATTTATAACGTCGCAAGGGGGCTTCTCTTTGCCGGGCCGAGTCTTCTTGTGCATGTCGTAACAGTAGCTTGAATTACAATAGCGATGAGAATCGGAGCAAAGAACGGTTCTTTTAGGGTATTTGAAACAATCTCGGTCGAAACAAACGTTGCAAACGTGTTTACAATGGTGATTTTGGATTTTTGAGTATCCTTTATAGCAGAATTGGCACACGTAGTTAGCACCTATGAACGCCGTCAGATTCAGAATCATGTAGTAATGGTCTTCGTGTAAATAAAGGAACACGGTTTTAGGGTGAATCTCACCATGATTTTTGAACGTTTCTAATGACCCTGTGCTCGTCCTGTAAAAAAACGACGATTTTGACATCTAACTGTTTTTCAAACCTCGCTATATCGTGAAGACCGATCTTGTCTTGATTCGAAAACCCTGCATCGTTGTGGATGACTGTCGCCCGACTTTCTAATTCGTTCTCGGGTAATTGTGGCTCGAGAAAATGTGCAAGACAGATCGAAAAACATAAATTATTAGCGAAATTCAGAGGTACGAATAAACTAGTCTTTTTTTCTTTTAATTACCTGCTGTAATGGTAAGTCTGTGAGTTTACGACGCTGACCCCCTCCGCCTTGTCTGTTCATGGCCACATCAATTTCGATCTCGACAGAGTCGTCGGACAATGACTGATCGTCGCTCTTTAGAATTTTTTAAATTTGTTCGGTAAAAAGATTAACGTCGTAATTATTCCCGGGTGTTAAAACGGCGTTAACCTGTTAACCTGTACCCCCCATATTGGGAATCACAGCTGAAAATGACTAACTAACTTAAAATGGTAACAGCTCCTGACTTCAGTGTGCCACACACACAATTGTGGTGTCTTTGGAAAGAAGACCCTTTGGCCTTTACTATCCATCATCCAGAGTTGATGATGCTCAAAAATATAAAAAGTTATAGACACTGAAGTGCCTTGATAAAAATTGTACCACACTGAATTTTTTTTTTATTTCATATAAAAATACATGAAATCAGTCCTGGAGAAATCCAGAAAAGTAATGGGTTGAAAGTCACATGTCTCATGAGATTATATTTCAAATCTGAAGAAGATACCATGAAAAATGAGATTCCTGCAGACATTTTTCTAGTCCCCCCCCACCCCCCGTTTGGGGAAAAATATTTACCAAATTATTGAAGGGTTCTACTACACACTATTTAGTCTTTATACATGCCACTGCAGTTTTTCAATTATAAAACAGTAGACAGAATCTTAGAAATCGTATAAGTGATTTATTTGAGCACTAGAAAAATACAATAATAATAATTTTTGAGTGATGAAAAAAAAACAATAATAATAAAAAAAAAACCTAATTACATACTGATTTCCTGACAAACAGATGCTCTCCTGCTCATACATTAGTAATCACATGCTGAAGATCATTCATACAGATGCTAATCATACTGATGGCTGCCCAATATAGTCAATAATCACATTATAATGGCCTTTTATATAGACTGCATTCACACTGATATCTGTGAACAGTCAGTAATTACATGCTCATTATCAGTCATAGAGATGTTAATCATACAGATACAGACACATTCTCCACAAAACACGCAAACATATATGAAAACTGCTGAAGAAGAAAAAAAAGAAATGTTTTTTCTTTTTTTCTTATTGTGCTAAAAAGATCGTTAAGTTACGCCCCATCAGATGACAGGTGCGTCACAGCGTGCGTCACGCGCCGTCGCGAGGGAGCGCCAGAATTCAAATAATCAATCTTCCGTGTATCTTTGACTTTTTTTTTTTTGGATGATTTCATTCTGTTTGGGACATTGTCTGCTACAAAATCGTGCTGTTTTTTTACCACCAAGACGCTGTTTTTGAGCGTAATTTGTTCCATAACGGACACAAACAATAACTTTCCCTCAAGAGATGAGACGTAAACAAAGGATTAACGATCTAAATTACAACGTTGTTGTTTCTTTGGACTAAAAGTGCTCGATGGAATGTTGTTCAGTGGACCCTTATCTTTCAAATGAAACCAGGATTTACAACAGTGGATACATTTGAGAGTCGTTATCAGGATGAATATGGTATGTACTGTGGGTTTTTTTCTACATGTTTTGATGTGTACTGCTTACACAAATTTAGCAAATACATTCCGTATAAGCTTTCTATCGAAAAACAGCGATCGGTCGTCGATGCTAGAGGCTTAGACCTTCAAAATGATATAGTTTGTCAAGATTCATTTTGTCCTGTTTTTCTTTATCTGTTTGAAAACAATGACGTGTGCAAACAAAGAGCTTTCAGTGCGCCCGCGTCCTGGTGCATGTTAACAGGTTAACACTCGATTTGAGGCTTTCGCTATTCACTGTTAAATTAATAACGCTAGAGTCCCCGCCGATACGTCTGGCAAACGATGCTATTTCCTCTATTTTTTTGTGTAACAAAATGTGATACGAAGCTAAATCCGTAGACCTTATTTCACACATATTCATAGTCCTTCACATTTCCACGCTGTTAAATCGAGGTCTAGGCGTTACGTAATAACCGTTTAAGATCCCTCCATGTCTTATCAGCGCGTCAATGTTAATTTGACTTGGTTCTGTCACGTCTGAGGGGCGAGGCTCGTGGTTATTAGGCGCAGCACTATCTGATGGCTGTGCTGTGTCAGAAGGGGTTTCGGTGTGTGATGTTGACGCCCGCTCAGCATCGTTATTACCTGGGAGGTCGGCCGACGTTCGCATAGTGTTACCGGATGGATCAGTGGTACTGTCGGAATTGGTTAACGTACCTCCGCTCGTTGTTTTGCCATAACTGCTGGTCACTTCTGTTTATCACGGACTGCAAAAGAATGCACAAATCAACGTTTAGACTTTGCTCTATTTCCGTTTGTAATCGTTGCAAATCGTAGCTATTTGGTACCTGATCATAATTAACTGACAAATCTGCAGAATTTGGAAAGTTATCTAACAGTCGTTGTAATATGTCGCATAAGTTACGGGGCATCTCTGTGTCCGCTTCGATGGCAATCTGTTATCAACAATTTTTTATTTTAATTTTTTTCACAAACAACACAGCATAATATCCAAAATAAAACAAAACAAAACAGCAGACATATACTCAACATCTCAAGGTTCAATCAAAAGGGAGGGAGAGAGGGAAGGACAACAAGAACACAAAAGTTACTCCTTTAAATAATCACGTATATTCAGTAAAAAACACTGCCAAGCCTCAATGGTTGAAGGCCTGGCCCCACTGACTCGCGCCGTTGTACATTCACATGAGACAATTTGCAGGAGGCTACGGATCCAATATGCCTCTCTACACATGTGTGGTGTAAACCAGTTCTGAATTATTGTCTTCTTCACAGCTGTAAAACCAGCAAACAACATTCTCTTTTGCATTGAACTAATACAGAGACCAGAATCATCATTTAGAAGACATAATCTTGGGTTAACAGACCAATCTATTCTCAGTAATGATGACAAAACCAGGTTTACATGTGTCCATAGACTGATGACGACAGGACATTCCCAAAACATATGCAGAAAAGTGCCCGATGATGTAGTGTTACATATATGGCAGTTCAAATTTGACTGCAGTTTCATTTTAAATCTGTACAACAGTACAACAAACTGGATGCTAAACAGTCAGGTTTCAGGAGTGGCCACTCAACAGAGACTGCGCTACTCTCAGTCACGGAAGCCCTGCGAGTCGCAAAGGCCGATTCCAAATCATCAGTCCTCATTCTGCTCGATCTTTCTGCTGCTTTTGACACTGTCAATCATCAGATACTCCTGTCCACCCTCTCATCGCTGGGCATCACTGGGATTCCACTTCGCTGGTTTGAATCCTATCTCACCGGTAGGTCCTTCAGGGTGGCTTGGGGTGGTGAGGTATCCAAAGCACATCAACTGGTCACTGGGGTTCCTCAGGGATCAGTTCTTGGACCCCTCCTCTTCTCCACATACACTACATCACTGGGACCCATCATACAGGCACATGGCTTCTCCTACCATTGCTACGCCGATGACACACAGCTCTATCTCTCTTTTCAACCAGATGATCCAACGGTAGCTGCACGGATCTCAGACTGCCTGGCGGACATCTCGGCATGGATGAAAGAACATCACCTACAGCTCAACCTGGCAAAGACTGAGCTTCTTGTCGTCCCTGCCACTCCGACCCTACAGCATGACTTCCTGATTCAATTAGGCACATCAATAATTACCCCATCAACTTCGGTCAGAAATCTTGGTGTAATCTTTGATGACCAGCTGACCTTCAAAGAGCACATTGCAAAGACCGCTCGATCTTGCAGGTTCGCGCTATACAACATCAGAAAAATCAGGCCCTTCCTGACAGAGCATGCTGCACAACTTCTTGTCCAGGCCCTTGTCGTTTCTAGGCTGGACTACTGCAATGCTCTTCTGGCTGGTCTTCCATCAAACGCAATCAAACCTCTACAAATGATTCAGAATGCAGCGGCACGACTGGTCTTCAATGAGCCCAAAAGAACCCATGTTACACCTCTCTTCATCTCACTGCACTGGCTACCAGTGGCAGCTCGCATCAAGTTCAAGACACTGATGCTTGCATACAGAACAACCACAGGCTCAGCACCCTCCTACTTCCACTCACTATTACAAATCTACATCCCCTCCAGAAGTCTGAGATCTGCTAGTGAGCGACGCCTTGTGGTACCATCACAGAGAGGCTCAAAATCACTCTCCAGAACATTCTCATTCACCATTCCTGGATGGTGGAATAATCTTCCCACCCCTATCCGGATTGCTGAATCCCTATCAAGCTTCAAGCAACAACTGAAAACTCATCTCTTTCGGTACTACTTGACTTCATCCTAAACTTGATTTAAAAAAAAAAAAAAAAAAAAAAAACTTTCCCTTTATCTTTCTCTCCTTCCCTTGCTAGCTTGTACTTATTTGAACAATGACTGAGACTTGGTGTTACGAGCACTTCC
Source organism: Aspiorhynchus laticeps (assembly GCA_023376895.1). Lineage (NCBI taxonomy): Eukaryota > Metazoa > Chordata > Actinopteri > Cypriniformes > Cyprinidae > Aspiorhynchus > Aspiorhynchus laticeps. The sequence goes on from CM041798.1 coordinate 45,036,527, forward strand.
TCTGTCTGATTGCCTCTTCAAGATGAATGGCTTTATGTACTCCCCAATTGTAAGTCGCTTTGGATAAAAGCGTCTGCCAAATGACTAAATGTAAATGTAAATGTAAATCTTTTGTAAGGAGTTATGTATGCTCTATGAATGACTTTGAAGTGAATAAGACGATGAGCCAGATTTTTAGATGTTAAGCTGAGATTAGACCACACTCTCTCCCAGTTGACAGATAAATTAAGATCAGATAATTCCCTATTCCAAATAGTTTTAATAGAAAGAGGTTCTGTAATACAATCAATAATTTTATTATATATTAAGGAAACAGATGGCCGACCAGCAAATGGTGCAATCCAGTAGCGCATAGGATGAGAGGAAATGGAAGAAGACCAAGGAACGCCATACGCTTTGAGAGCAGAACGTAATTGAAGAAAAACAAAATATGCAGATGCTGGTAGACGAAATTTGGCTCTTAATACCTGAAATGAACAGAGGCCCTGGTTATCATACATATCACCACACGTGTTCACACCTAAAGAGGACCAAGAGGGTTGGACAAATGGACGATTTCCACATACAAAGTTAAAATTGTGCCATAAAGGTGTACTGTTACAGAATTTGAAGGGTCCACCTATCCGACGTTCAACCGTTTTCCAGAGTTAGCCACAACCGGACCAAATTTATAATTATCCCCTTTTTTTCCTGTGCCAGTAAATAAAATATCTTGAAGTCTATTTGGTTTAACCTTGTCAGCTTCAATCACCCTCCATGAAACTGTAGATTGAGGATCAACCCAATTATGAAGGGAGTTAAGCTGGAACGACCAATAATATAATTCAAAATTTGGTACAGCCAGTCCTCCTGCGCTATTAGGATGTTGTAATGTGGTAAGTTTAATACTGGGACATTTATCATTCCAGATAAACTTAGAAATTATGGAGTTGATCTCCTTAAAGTAACCTGGAGGGGGAGAAAGTGGTAGCATAGAGAAAAAAAAATTAAATCGGGGTAACAAATTCATCTTAACAGTGGAGATTCTTCCTTGGAGAGAGACTTTAAGATTCTTCCATCTTTGAATGTCATTTTTGACCTTAACTAAAATGTTATTAAAATTGTCTCTGGCAATCTTATGAATGTTTTTATATATGGTAATGCCCAAATAGATGAAAGATTTCTTAATAGGAATAAATGAGGGAATAGAAAAATTAACCTTAACATTGTTAATTGGCATTAGAGCAGATTTTCTCCAATTTATTTTATATCCTGATAGGCTACTAAAATTATCAAATTCCTTAATTACACTAGAGACTGAAACATCAAAGTGGTCTAAATATAGAATAATATCATCAGCGTATAATGAAATACAATGATTATGGTCATGAATCTTAATCGATACTTCAGATTTCCTGATGGCTTATGCTAAGGGTTCGAGAGATAGACAAAACAATAAGGGGGAAAGTGGACACCCCTGCCTCATTCCCCGCTGTAAAGGGAATGAGGGGGAAATAATATTACCAGTTATGACTGATGCTGCAGGTGAGTGGTATAATGTCTTAATCATAGAAACGAAGTGTTCACCGAAGCCGAAACATTGCAGAACCGCCCACATATAATTCCACTCTAGCCTGTCAAAGGCTTTTTCTGCATCAAGTGAAAAGACCGCACAAGGTGTTGAGAGTCTGCAAAGTCAAGATTATGAAGGAGTCGACGCATATTGTCAGATGCATTGCGCCCCTTGATGAAACCAGTTTGGTCATCCTTGATCAGACTGTGAATTACCTTCTCCAAACGAGAAGAAAACACTTTAGCATAGATTTTTAGATCACATGGGATAAGCGAAATCGGTCTGTAGCTGGAACAATCTAATGGATCTTTCCCTTTTTTAAGAAGTAATGAAATCAGTGATGTTTTTTGATCTCTATGAAATGCCCCATGTTCAATTGCAAAATTAAATGAGTTAAGCATAAGTATCCCTACCAAATCCCAAATTTCTAAATATAATTCAGGGGGGAGACCATCTAGACCCGGCGATTTGCCCTTTTGAAGGCTCTTTAGAGAGAGACGTTAAGTTCCTCCAAACTTAATGGGGCCTCCAAAGATTCTTCATCCATCTGTGAGATCTGAGGCAGTTCCAATTTACAACCCCAAATCAGAAAAAGTTGGGACAGTATGGAAAACGCAAATAAAAAAAGAAAGTAGTGATTTCTAAATTTACTTTGACTTGTATTTCATTGCAGACAATATGAACACAAAATATTTCATGTTTTTTCAGGTCAACTTCATGTCATTTGTAAATATACATCCTTTCCTCTCATTCAGACCTGCAACACATTCCAAAAAAAGTTGGGACAGTAAAGCATTTACCACTTTGTAATGTTGCCATTCCTTTTCACAACACTTAAAAGACGTTTAGGGACTGAAGACACCAAGTGATGAAGTGTTTCAGGTGTAATTTTGTCCCATTCTTCCTGCAAACAAGTCTTATGGTGGGCAACAGTACGGGGTCTTCGTTGTCGCATTTTGCGCTTCAAAATGCGCCACACATTCTCTATTGGAGACAGGTCGGGACTGCAGGCAGGCCAGTCAAGTACCTGTACCCTCTTCCTCCGCAGCCTGGACTTTGTAATGTGTGCAGAATGTGGTTTTGCATTGTCTTGTTGAAATATGCATGGACGTCCCTGGAAAAGATGTCTTCTTGAAGGCAGCATATTGTGCTCCAAAATCTCTATGTACTTTTCAGCATTAATGGTGCCATCACAGAAGTGCAAGTTACCTTTGCCAAGGGCACTGACAAAACCCCATACCATGACAGACCCTGGCTTTTGGACTTGTTGCTGTTAACAGTCTGGATGATCCTTTTCTTCTTTGGTCCGGAGCACACGGCGTCCATTCCTCCCAAAAAATACCTGAAATATTGATTCATCTGACCCCAGTACACGTTTCCACTGTGTGATGGTCCATCCCAGATGCCTCCGAGCCCAGAGAAGTCGACGGCGCTTCTGGACACTGTTAACATAGGGCTTCCTTTTGGCACAGTACAGTTTTAACTGGCATTTGTGGATGTAACTATGTATTTTGGTACTTGACAAAGGTTTGCCAAAGTAGTCCTGAGCCCATGTGGTGATATCACTTATAGATGAATGAGGATTATTGATGCAGTGCCGCCTGAGGGATTGGAGATCACAGTTGTTCAGCTTAGGCTTGCGCCCTTGTCCTTTATGCACTGAAATTCCTCCAGATTCCTTGAATCTTTTAATTATGTTATGCACTGTTGAAGGTGAAATATCCAAATCTCTTCCTATCTTTCTTTGAGGAACATTGATTTTAAACATTTCAATAATTTTCTCACGTATTTGTTGGCAAACTGGCGATCCTCGGCCCATCTTTGCTCCTAAAGGACTAGACCTTTCTTGGATGCTGCTTTTGTACCAAATCATAATTACAATCACCTGTTGACATCAACTGTTTCAAAACACATCATTATTTAACCAATTTACCTCATTACTAGCCCTAAATTGCTCCTGTCCCAACTTTTTTTGGAATGTGTTGCAGGTCTGAATGACAGGAAAGGATGTATATTTACAAATGACATGAAGTTGACCAGACAAAACATGAAATATTTTGTGTTCATATTGTCTGCAATGAAATACATGTCAAAGTAAATTTAGAAATCACTACTTTCTTTTTTTATTTGCGTTTTCCATACTGTCCCAACTTTTTCTGATTTGGGGTTGTATCTAAATACTGCTTACAAATTGGTTCATTAAAATCTGTTTCGGCTTTATACAGATTTGTGTAAAAACCTTTAAATATGTCATTAATTGCCACAGGGTTCATGGTGACCTGATCATCCGATGATATTATTGCGCTAATATATGCCTTAGACTCTAAATAAATGATTATAATAAATTAGCCAATAAATGACTAGGTCTCTCTGATTCAAAATAATATTTTTGTCTAGTCCTATGTAAAATAAATTCTGCCTTTGAGTGTGAAAGTAAATCATATTCTTCTTTTAAAGAGGACAGCTGTGTAGCCTGTTGCTCAGTAAAATGTTGTTTTTGTAGGTTTTGTAATGTTTGGATTTTATTTTCTAATTGTGTAAACTGGTGAGTTCTCGCTTTGGCAAGAGTAGAAGAGAAAGATATACAGAAACCTCGTATAGCACACTTAGTCGTTTCCCACAGTATTTGAGGATCCACATCAGAGGGCATATTAATTTCAAGAAAGTCTTTAATATATTCTTTTAGAGAGGTAATAAAAGTCTGATTACTTGATAATGATATGTTAAAGCGCCATCTAGGGGACTTGGCTTTGACATCGGAAAGAGGAACACTGCACAACATAGCAGAATGATCAGATAATAAAATTGGTAATATAGATATAGAGGAATTAGATGAAATTAAAGATGGGCTGAGAAATATGTAATCTATCCTAGAGAAAGTCTTATGTCTATTAGAAAAAAAAGTGAAGTCCTTAGCTTTAGTATTCTGAATTCTCCATAAATCGATTAAGTTGAGCTCAGTGATAAATTTATTCAATAATTTAGAGGATGGATTGCTGTTGTATCAGATTGAGACTTATCTAAAGCAGGATTTATGACAGCATTAAAATCACCACCCACCACTAGAGGGCAATCAATCTCCTCAAGTAAAGTTTAGGAAATCTGTGTAAGGAATGCACTGTCTGTCTCGTTCGGACCATAAATAGAGACCAATGCTAACCTATTATTATATATTTTGCATCGGATAAAAACAAATCTACCCTTCTCATCGCTACCAAGGTGTTCAATTGTTAAATTTAACTTCCTGTTAACAAGGATAAGCACCCCCTTAGTTTTATTTTGAGCGCAGGAAAAGCTATTCATTTGTAATACTTATTCTGGAAACGTGCCACGTCAGATTGTTTTAAATGTGTCTCTTGTATTAAGGCACAGGAAATAGATTTACGGTGTAAATATTCTAATACACAGGTTATTTTAACAGCAGAATTTAAACCATTCACATTCAGTGATAAAATATTTAAAGTATGCATTGAATATTCATAATCCCAAGATTGTACACAATAAATGCAAAAAACAAAAAACAGAAGCACTTCCATTCCGTAAATAACACATAAACACTGATGTGCATTTTAGATACCAAACCTCCTATATGAAAAATCCCTTTAGAAATAATGTAAAATAGATAAAAGTATAAATGTCTGCTGTAAAAAACAAAAACAACATAAAAATGTGAACAACCGACAACCATAAACAAAGAACAACTCAGACCGCACATTACCGAGAACATAGGTCTGACTGAGCAACAAAAAACGGTGATAGGTCGTGACCGATCCAGTCCAACGCAAGACATGTCTCCCGAAAGGCTCACACAGCCAAAAAAAAAAAATAAAAAAAAAAAATATATATACAGCGGGGAAAATAAGTATTTGACACATCAGCATTTTTATCAGTAAGGGGATTTCTAAGTGGGCTATTGACACAAAATTTCCACCAGATGTAGCCATCAAGCCAAATATTGAATTCATACAAAGAAATCAGAACATTTAAGTATACAAGTTGAGTCATAATAAATAAAGTAAAATGACACAGGGAATAAGTATTGAACACATGAAGATAACAAGGTGCAAAATGGCATAGAAAGCAAGGAGATCACCTGAAATCTGTCAGTATTGAGAGAGAACCCCTGCCCCCTATCAGTACTAATTGATATCAGCTGCTTTAGTCCTAATTGATGGCCTATAAAGGCTTCTCATTACCTAGGAGGCACACAGGAAAGACTTCATGATGGGTAAAAGCAAAGAACTCTCTGTAGATCTTCGTAATCTTATCGTTGAAAAGCATTTTGATGGGAATGGTTATAGGCGCATTTCCAGAATGCTGAATGTTCCTGTGAGCACTGTGGGGGCCATTATCCGGAAATGGAAAGAGCATCAGTTCACCATAAACCGGCCACGATCAGGTGCTCCACATAAGATCCCTGTCCGAGGAGTCCAAAGAATAATCAGGAGAGTTCTCCAAGAGCCAAGAACCACTCGGGCAGAACTTCAGGAAGACCTTGCATCAGCAGGTACTGTTGTTTCAAAGAAAACTATAAGCAATGCACTGAACCGCCATGGCATCCATGCACGCTCACCACGCAAGACTCCATTGCTGAACAAAAAGCATGTTGAGGCTCGGTTAAAGTTTGCGAAAGAGCATTTGGAGAAGCCTGTGGATTATTGGGAGACTATAGTATGGTCAGATAAAAGCAAAATTGAACTTTTTGGCAGTCATTCTACACACCATGTTTGGAGAAGAAATGGCACTGCCCACCACCCCAAGAACACCATACCAACAGTTAAGTTTGGGGGTGGAAGCATCATGGTTTGGGGCTGCTTTTCAGCAAGGGGTACTGGCAGACTTCATATTATTGAAGGCAGGATGAATGGAGAAATGTACCGGGACATTCTGGATAAAAATCTACTGCCATCTACCAGAAAGCTGAAAATGAAAAGAGGGTGGACATTTCAGCAAGACAATGATCCCAAACACAAGGCCAAGGACACAATGAAGTGGTTTCAAAGAAAGAAAATCAAGCTGCTTGAATGGCCCAGTCAATCACCTGACCTAAATCCCATAGAAAATCTATGGAGAGAACTGAAGATCAAAGTTCATAAAAGAGGCCCAAGGAACCTTCAAGATTTAAAGACCATTTGTGTGGAAGAATGGGCCAGAATCACTCCTGAGCAATGCAGACGACTGGTCTCTCCATACAAGAGGCGTCTAGAAGCTGTAATCACCAACAAAGGCTTTTCTACAAAGTATTAAATAAAGTGTTCAATACTTATTCCCTGTGTCATTTTACTTTATTTATTATGACTCAACTTGTATACTTAAATGTTCTGATTTCTTTGTATGAATTCAATATTTGGCTTGATGGCTACATCTGGTGGAAATTTTGTGTCAATAGCCCACTTAGAAATCCCCTTACTGATAAAAATGCTGATGTGTCAAATACTTATTTTCCCCGCTGTATATACTCTCCATTAGTCCCCTCCAAAACAGAAAAATGGAGTGTCAGTCTACCAGCAAAGAGATCGTTGTACCGGATAAATAAGGACAATATCCCAGTATAAGAGAAGAAAATGCAAACAATAGGTTTAGCAAGCATCCATGCTCATCCTGCTATCATCCACTTCTGGGCAGCTAGGGCCAAGTCCATCCCGGCCGTCACGCCCCTCCTGTCGAATTGGAGAATCAGCGGTCGCTGCTCCCCCGTCGTCCCTCCGCAGAGCGGCGGCATAGGACTTCTGCTGAGACATGGAACTGATAAAATCCTCCGCTTTCTGAGGGGAATCGTAGCTCCTCTGTTCCCCTTTGTGCCGTAGCTTAATCACCGCTGGATAGATGAGGAAGGGCTGGAGACCAAGTGCTGTCATCTTCTTCAAAACCGGACCAAATGCCTTTCTCCTGATCGCTGTAGCCGGACTAAAGTCAGGAAAAAACAGCAGTGTGACATTGTTCTGTGCGCACTTCACCGGATACGCCTGCCGAGCACCTTTCAGGATATCTGATCTGTCATGCCATCTCAGTACACGGAAGATGAGAGTGCGCGGCCGATCGGAGCCCCTCCCTCCGTCATACACGCGATGCGTCCGATCAATCTCAATGTCACGGCCCCTCAAGGAAGGAATCCACTTGGAAAGATTAGCTCGGAGGAAACTAGCTGCATCCGGACCTTCCATCCCTTCTGGGAGCCCCACCAGTCTAACGTTGTTCCTCCTAGACCGGTCCTCCATATCTGTCATCTTCTCGGTGAGTTGCTCCAGCTGATCCTTTAAATCCGTAACTGTTCTCTTATCTTCCCGCGCCGCTGCCTGAACAGAATCAACGCGGTCACGTGTCTGCTTTGTCTTGGTAGCTATGGCTTCAAACTCCTCACTTAGCTCTTTAACAGACATATTGGTCGCTTGTATGTCCTCACGCAGTTTGCGCAATGCTGGAATCAGCACAGAGTCCATCGCATCTCGTACCGCTGATTTCACAACCGAATTCAAAGTTCTTTGGTGTTCTTTAAATGCTAGTTCAATGCGGCTAGCAATAGCACTGTCTAGGTCTTCACTGGAGATGGCTGAATCTCTGAATTTTTTCTTCATTGGCGATTGCTCAATCTCTCTTTTCCGATCTCCTTTGTCTGCCTTAGTACTCATGATGGGTCTAATGCAGAGTGGTTCAAATTTTACTGACAGGATCGCAAAATATTTGGCAAAGTGAGCGGAGCGAAAAACTAAGCCTGCATCACCGTCGAGGGGTCACGTGATCCTCGATGGCAATCTGTAACAGTTCTGAAAGAGATTGGTCTGAATGACAGCTATGTACATTTTCAGCATCCATTTTTTATTTATTTTTTATTTAGAAACAACAAAAGTGATCAATTGGGTAATACAAATTTATAATGTTGTTAACAAAGAGAGAAACAACTCCACACTGAATCAGAAAAAGGAAAAAAAATGCATCAAAACAAGAAATATGAAAATGAGTAGAAAAACAAATACGGCTCATCGTCTATCCAGGTGTAGAGCACCATTAAGGCTAGAGAGAAGACTCACGATCAACCGTCATTCCCTTAATTGCTCGAGTAAATTGTCGTGAATAACACCAAAATTTTCTGCCACCCCTGTTTGCAAACTGCACAATCGATTCTCTGTTGATTGATGCTGCTGATTTAAAATACCTTGTTGTTCATGAACCCTAGCATCCTGAGCATCCGATCGATTAAGAAGATCATCGAAGAATGCATCCTGTCTGTTAATAACATCGCTGAAGAATGATTCCTGCCTGTTAATCAACTCGTCGCGCAAAGCATCAATTCTGTCATTTACGCTATCATGATGCACAACGCTCTGATGGTCCTCTGGCAACGATTCAGTTTCCTCTTCTTCTACTTCTTCTTCTTCTTCCTCAACCGGGTCTTGAAAATTGAACGGCGTTTGTCTGCCTCTCGGCGGTAAATCGTCACTACGTTCGCTGGTCCAACTGGCTCTTTCCCAGTCGGACCAGCGTTGAACATTATTCAAACGTTCTCAGTCGCCAACTGTAGAGCAAAAGAGTTAAAAACAAAGTTGATCGTCTAGAACAAGGGTGTAAACTATAAAATATTATCTGGTTAACAGAGGATCTATGAAGGTGTACGGGTAAACTCACCGACAGCTACTTCTTCAAACGTTCTGATTGGAGTAATGACCGCGACTAGTCTTTTCTTTCTATCCGGGGCTGACGATGACTCATCGGCTTCTCTCGGTCGCTTCTGTCTATCTGCGTTGCTCGGCCCGGGTGTATGCTCCTCCTCCTCAGTTAGATCGATAACTGAATCTTGCGGCACAACCCCTGGCAGATCTTTCAAAAATTAAATTAAAGATGTGATAAAATATTTTAGTGATAAAGAATAGACCAAATATGATGGTACTCACCATCTGCGTCTCTCACCACGTTATCGGCTGTCTCTCTTGCTACAAATAAAAGATATCAATCATATTTAATAAAATGTTTATGAATATCAGAAAAAGTAATAAATGCATGACAATTCTTACCAAATAAATCAATTTGCTCAAAAGACAGCTCTTCCATTGAAATCAGACTGATAACACCTAGGACAAAACAGAATATAGAATAATTATGAAATATGATAAATTATGAATAATAATTTCACTATATCACTATATAATTACCTTCTAATCTCGCCTATCAATGACAGACGGTGCTAGTGCTAACACAGAACAAACAAACACCCGTCATAAAATATACCATGGTTAAAATATGATAAAAATAAGTAAATAAATAAAAAACAGAATTTAGCAATTTTTTGACAAGTACAAACATATGTACAAACATTCAGGCATGACGATTCCAACATCTGGAACTCATTTGAGTGGTCAACACCGATGTGGGTGGTCGCGATGTGGGTGGTCCATGTGGGAGAGGGGAAAAGCCATAAATCAAGGGCCATCAATCAAATTTGACACTTGCTGGCGCTTATTTACTACTGCAGGGCATAATTTAAGTTGTTAAAAGCAGAAAATACTATCCCGATCCACTCAGTGAGGGCGTGCGTTTCTTATTCAAAACACACATCACTGGAAACACGGCATGTCGCAATCTATGACGAAACCGGTGAGAGCCAATGAGCGTTTGATATCGCTGCTGTAAAATTTGTTGTAAAACTTCTTAATGGCAATTTTTTTAATTGTTACTATAGCTACAGAGGAAGGAGATACAGTACATATCACCGATGAATGGTTTGAATTTGGATCTGTTCCTCACACAAAGCATCACACGGATACCGAAGATTTGAATAAAAATAAAATACTTTTATGATCATTTTATTTAATGCTTGTGCATGACAGCATATTAATAAAATGATGTGCCCCATGGTAAACCAAATAAATATTACATGATAATGGTTAAATGATCTCTCTCTCTCTCTCTTTATGTAAATATTCTAAGATTATTTGTACTGAGAATAATAATATAAAATATAATACAATTATAATTAAGTGCAGTTTAATACAGTTGAATGATTTACTGATTTGCTTAATTTTGAAATGATAATGTTTCATTCTGTTTTGACTTGCCATTTCAAAGATTAAATTTAAACAATACTACACTTCATTAAAATCCATGTGATCATTTAACCATTATCATGCAATATTTTATTCATCTTGTTTACCACGGGTCTCATAATATGCTGTCAGGTCACAAGCCTGATCTGGGCCACATGATCACTGGACTGATCTGGGCCACACTCCTCCCACCAACAATCAGCCCTCATATTGTTTGCCGTGATCCACACTGTGCCATCATTGCCACACATGGCCCAGCTCTGGCTGAAAGGGAACATACCATTGCTGACAGGAGGCTAGCAGTGCCATTATGAGGCCACATTTGGGCCAAGACCGTTTGCTATGTGGGGTGCCATCATGAAGATAATAATCAACATAACTTAAAACAGGGTGGTAAAAGTAAAGGATGGTAAAAGTAACAGTGTATTTATGTTTTATTTTCATCTACACAATTATTATATTTTAATATTTTACACTCACAGGACTCTTGGGGGTAATTTACCCATCAAATGTTTTTTAGAGTTCTTGTCTGGTTTCAATAAAATGATATAACATTTAGGAATAAATATGCAAAATAACATTCCATATGTGGAGGCTAAAATGGCAAATATCTCCACTGCCACTGTGAATTTTCCAGGAGAACTAACATAAGCTGGTATGAAAGCAATCCAAACAGCACAAAATATGAGCATACTAAATGTGATAAATTTGGCTTAATTAAAATTATCCGGGAGTTTCCAAGCCAGAAAAGCCAAAAAGAAACATAAAATAGCAAGCAGTCCAATATAACCTAGCACAGCCCAGAAACCTACAACTGATCCCACATCGCACTCTAGTATTATCTTTTCTTTGAAGTATTTAAGATTTTTAAATGGAAATGGAGGAGATATTGTTAACCAACGCACACAAATAAGCACTTGTATAAGAGTAAATGCAAAAACACTGAGTCTTTGTTGAGGAGGCCCAAACCATTTCATGACATTACTTCCTGGAAGTGTAGCCCTGAAAGCCATTAAAACCACTATTGTTTTTCCCAGAACACATGAGATACAGAGGACGAAAGTGATGCCAAATGCTGTGTGATTCAACATACAGGACCATTCAGTGGGCCGACCAATAAAAGTAAGTGAACAGAGAAAACACAACATCAGTGAAAACAGGAGCAGGAAGCTTAGTTCTGAGTTGTTGGCTTTCACTATTGGGGTATTTTTATATCTGAAAAATATGACTGCAATTATTATTGTTATAAATGCACCAACAGCTGAAATAGTTGTGAGCAAAATCCCCATGATCTCCTCATAAGACAAAAATTTTGTTTCCTTCTTAACACATCTATCATTTTTCAGATTTGACCAGAAGTCTTGATGGCACCGCAGACATGTTACAGAATCTGTATGTAATGGATGTAATAATTAATAACAGGAGAGAAAAAAAAAAAAAAAAAAAAAAAAAAAAAAAAAAATATATATATATATATATATATATATATATATATATATATATATATATATATATACACTGTATATATGTGTGTGTCTTGTTTTCTTTCTTTATGGATATAGTGATTTAATTTTACCTGAAGTGTTACTGAGTTCTCCCTCTGTGCATGGTATGCAGTCATAACAAAATATAGGTTTTCCTTTCTTCACAGCCTTCCTAGTGCCAGGGGGCAGCTCTCACTGCACAAAGACACTGTTACCTGTGACAAATATATATATATATATATATATATATATATATATATATATATATATATATATAGGCATTGCAGTTTACTTATAGAAACTGATATTCAGAAAATAAGTTTTTCTCTTCTTTCCTCACCTTTGTGGAATTATTTGCCTGTAAAATTGATGGCATATTGACAGCTAAACGATCTATCCCCAGAAAAGAAGCATCATAAAGCCCAACAGTAACAAATTCATAGTGTTGTTTTTTACTTGGCTGCCAATTTATAATGTCATATTTTGCCACTGGATCACCATTCTCATCAAAGTAAACCTCCTCACCATCTTTCGTTTTGAAATGCACCTTTCTCAGGTGCTTCAGAAACTGAAGGGGGAAAAAGACAAAATATTCACTATATAAAGCAGTCGTTAAAGGGGTGGTTGATTGTTTTTTTTTCTAGGCTTGATTGTGTTTATGGGGTGCAGTCTAGCATGTGTTCATGCTTATTTTTTTTTAAAACGCATTATTTTTCACATAATTTACCTTTATTCCACACCTCTCTGTCCCTTCTCAAACGCCTCGATTTATTTCCTGGTTTATGAAACCCCTCCCTCGATGGGCTGAGATTGGTTAGCTGGCTCAGTGTGTTGTGATTGGCTAAACGTCTGAACGTCCCGCCCCTCTCCTCAGCCATGCGCTACGGTTGAATTGTAAACAGTGGCGTTGTCTATAATGCTTATCAATTTGAGCCCGATTGAGACCCAGAGGATATTAGTGAGGAGGATCGTGCAGAACCTGTGCAAGCACGGCTCTTAATGGTATGTTTGGTTGTTGTTGTCTCATACTTTTAAATACGCTACTATTTGTAAGTGCTACTGCTTCTGTTAGCTTTTAATATACGGTTTTATCCTGATTAAAGCTTTAATACAGCACAGCAACCGCACGCGTGCCCATTTATAATGCTTCTCATTGCTGTGTGAAAATAAGTCTATAATTGGAACAGTTTGTTGGAGCTTATTTGAAGATCTGAATGAGAGAGAGAGAGAGATGCAGAGCAGGGCGACAGAGTAACAGTATTAAGAACTGCTGCTTTAATGATTTTGAAACTTGAGAATCCATTAGAATCGTTAGAAGACAGAATCGCGATTCATATGAATAGATTTTTACGTACATTCCTAGTTTTCTCTTCCTCTTCTCTAAAGCAGCGCAGCATGGCCTCGCCCCCTTTGCTGCGTGTTCCTGGGGGCAGGGTTTATCTGGGTTTGTGATGTAACAGACCCGGGAAGTAACTCGTTGTAGTCCCTTACCAGTCGTTTTTGTAGGCATTAAACTGCCAGAATTTTAAAAGACGATATCTCCGTTTGCATTGAACTTTCAGCGTCGTAACTCTGCAGATATTGTTTATGCTCAAACAGCAACATTACACACTAACTAATGTTAAAAAAGTGAAATCACAATCAACCACCCCTTTAACTAAAATGATTGACATGGCAAACAGTACATCTCAACAAAATGACATATGTACAGTACATACAGTGCAAATAATGAATTGTTGAATATACTGTGTCCATATGTACAACCTTTGAGAATACTGAATTTTATATAGCAGTATAAATAAAATAGTGTTAACCCACTGTTGAAAGTTCAGGCTGTTTATTTGAGATAAATTTTTCTTTGCATCCCAGAAGGTCATGAAGTGTATGAGCAACAGCATACACTCCTTTATAAACATTGCTGAAGATGTAAATAAATTTTGCACTTGAGACAGTTCCTCATTGCCTGTACATGGAGTTGTGGACAGGGAATAATTCTTAGTTGAGTATTTACACTGAAACAGGGCTTCCCAGAACTCAGTAAAAATAGCACCTCCTGAAGACTTCAGTGGTTTTATATCTAGAATGAATTCTTGCAGACCTGTCACTTGTGTTTTGGGTATAGCCAGACCAGTTGCTCCTTGTAGAATGTGGTGCTTATCTATACTGGCAATGACTGAATCAGATATTCAGGCTTCGGTGCCTACCCACTGGTATCCAGTAATATTGTGTTCAACAAATTTATGCAGCAGAACCTCCAAGTCCCAATGAGCAAGAAATCCCACAATCACTCATGAAGTAGAGCTTTTAATCTGCTCAATTATCCTTATTACTTTATCTTCAGGGTAGGTTCTGAAAAATGGGAGAGAATATTCCAAACAGATACCCATCTGTTCAGCCACCTTAGTAAAAGTGTCCATCCCATTGTTACCATAATCATCATCCGTTCTTAAGGCTCCCAACCAGGTCCAGCCAAAGTGTCTAACCAGTTCTGCCAGTGCTCTACTCTGGTAGTGATCACTTGCAATAGTTCGAAGAAATGAGGGATATTTGACTTTGTCACTAAGGCATTCACAGTTGGCATAGTGGCTGATCTAAGAGATTAATATATAGAGAAGCAATATGTTTAGACATACCATCCAGTAAAATTACACTAATTGCATTCAGCAGCATCTATTATTTATTTAAAACATAAATTTCAATTTAAAATTTTCATGTAATTTTAAAACACTATATTGTAATAAATTGTGACATAAAATCATACCAATGGAAGCTTGAATGGTCCAATACCCTTTGATATTGCCATACACGCTGAAGAAGTTGTGTCCCCAATAATGGCTTGCACTTCAGAATGCTTTGTGCAGGGCCCTTCAACAGACATTTTCTCATACCCATTTTCAAGGGCCATAGCTCCTCGAACCCCAACCGCCACTGATCCGCACGTGTCATAGATCTTGTAGCCTAATGAGACCCCAGGTAGCAAAGTGGAACTGTTATTAATTTCCTCTATTGCGAAGAGCATGGACTGTGCGTACTGGAAGTCTCTAAAATTAAGACTTGTTAAAAAAACAAAGCAAAAAATGTTAAAAACTCAAATTAAACTATGAATAAATAATTTAACGTAGCACTTGTATTTACAAAATCGTATACTATTTATCTGCTTTTACTTACCTGATGCACTTCAGTGGAGGTGGCATAATGGAATTTTGAACTATGAACATATTATGAACTATGACTGCTTTGTAATACTCTACCTGACCTGTAGAGGACAGCATGGAGTTGACCTCATTCCAAACTCAAGATCAAGTACACTGCATATATCTTTAGACCTCCTAGACCCTACAGATGATGAAACTTATGTCATGCATATTAGGCAACTGGGCATATTCACGAATAAGCATATAGAAGAGTAATTTGCTAAATAAATAAATAGAGACATTCCTGAAAACAGTGCAGTGAAGAATTAGCACTGAAAAGGCGTGGACGGTTATTTTTTGTGCCTAACTTTATTACATATGCATTTGTAGGAGTTTCCCTTTTTAGATGAAAAATTTATAGGAGGAGAGTTCAAATGAATCACGCAACAAGATTTGCACCATTATTTAACGCCCAAATAAAGCATGTCTTAAACTTTTTTGCGCTTGAAATGGCTGCAATTATTGTTGCAAGGAGGAGGCACCCCAGAGAACAGAGAGCGCGTGGCTTTTTTTTCCACACGTTTTAATTTATTTGGAATGCCAGAAAAATGCATTATCCGAACATATAGTATACCAGACCATGTTATATTTAAATTGCTTCAGAAAATAAAAGACGACTTGGAATCCCTAACTAGGAGTCACGCAAAACCAGGTCAATCAAAACTTCTTGCAACCCTTCATTTTTTGGCCTCCAGTTCTTTTCTTTTTTGTTATCAACATTTTTTATTTTCTTTTTTCACACAAAACATCACAACATAACATCCACTCAAAACAAACAAAACAAAACAACAGACACATACTGACAACAGACACATACTCCATGTTTTAAAGGTCCAATCAAAAGGGAGAGAGAGAGGGGAAAAGTAACAACAAAACAGGTCCTTCCTTTATATAATCACATATGTTATAAAAAAATAGAAAATAGAAATAAAGTAATAATAATATGCAATCCAATATGCCTTCCACACACGTGCGGCTCACACCAGTTCTGCATCATCGTCCTCCTCGCAGCCGCAAAAACAGCCTTCTCCTTTACATTAAACTTCAAGAAGACACATACTTGCATCATCAAAGCAATCAGTCCGCAGTGAGGAAGACAAAACCAGGTCTACATGCGTCCACAGATCAATGACAACCGGACACTCCCAAAACACATGGAGAAAAAATACCCAATGACGCAGTGTTACATATCAGGGCACCAGAAATAGATTTACGGTGTAAATATTCTAACACACAGGTTCGTTTAACAGCAGAATTTAAGCCCGTCACATTCAGTAATAAAATATTTAGAGTATACATTAAATATTCATAATCTCAAAATTGTATTCAACAAATGAAGAGAGGCAAAGCCCTCCATTCTGTAAATGACATGTAAACGTTAGTGTGCATTCTAGATATCAAAACACCTAGATGAAAAATCCCCTTAAAAACAAGGTAAAGTAAATAAAAGCATGAATATCTGTTGTAAAAAATAAAAGCAACACAGACAGAGATGACCAACAAGTATAGACAAAAAACAATTCAGGCCGCACGTTACCGAGAACATAGGTCTGATTGAACAACAAAAACTTGATGATCCGTGACCGATCCACTTAAGCCCACAACAAGCCCTCCCAAAAGGCTCACATAACCAAAACATTTTTGTAATTAAACCTACTCTCCATTAGTCCCCTCCAGAAAAAAAAGAAAGAAAAAAAGGGGCTGGTCTTACCAGCAAGGGGACAATTGTATTGAAAAAATATAAATACTATCCCAGGAGGAGAGAGGAAAGAAGAAAAAAGAAAAAAAAGATCTAGCAATCATCCATATCCCTCCCACCACCATCTACTCCATTCCGACCACCAAGCCCCTCCCGCCGGGTCGAAAAAAGGGCGGCCGCCGCCCTCCAGCTGCCCTGTGGATCCGCAGCAAATGTCCCACTCTGTGACAGGGAACCGACAAAATCCTCCGCTTTTCAAAGATAATTGAAGCATCACTGTTCACCCCCGTGCCGTAGTTTAATTATCGCCGGATAAGCGAGGAAGGGCTGGAGACCAAGCATCGTCATCGACCTCAAAACCGGAACCAAGCTTTTTCTCTTGGCGGCTGTAACTGGACTAAAGTCAGGAAAAAATAGTAGCGTGACATTGTCCTGCGTGCATTTCACTGGATAAGCCTGCCAAGCACCTTTCAGAATCTCCAATCTGTAATGCCATCTTAGCACACGGAAGATGAGAGTACGCGGCCGATCAGAGTTTTTCCTTCCATCATACACGCCCGGTCAATCTCCATGTTACGACCTTTCAGGGAAGGAATCCACTTGGAAAGAGTAATTCTGAGGAAACCAGCCACATCGGATCCCTCCATCCCCTCTGGTAACCCCACCAGTCATACGTTTTTTCTCCTGCTTTTATCCTCCATATCTGTCATCTTCTCGGTGAGTCCCGTGTAGTTGCCTGAACAGAATTAACGCGGTCACGTGTCTGCTTCGCCGCGGCAGCCATGGCCTCAAACTCCTGTCCACTGTATGCTACAACAATATGCAAGATTGTGTCAATAAAATGTTAGTTATTTTACAATTGAATTACTGCAGATTTGCATTTCTATGTAACGTGTTTGCCTTTGAAATGGAACTTCAATGGTGCGTCATGGTTTTGATGCTATGGGAATGCCTACAGCATGGGCTGGTGTCTCCCAGCAGGCACCGGACGTCAATATAACGTCAGATTGACGTTGGACCCCAACGTCGGAGAGACGTTGTTTTTTGGTTGAAAATGAAAATCGGGTTGACGACAGAACCCAACGTCATATTGACGTCAGAACCCAACGTCAGCTTGACGTCAGAACCCAACGTCAGCTTGACGTCAGAACCCAACGTCAGTTTGACGTCAGAACCCAATGTCAGTTTGATGTCAGAACCCAACGTCAGTTTGATGTCAGAACCCAACGTCAGATTGATGTCAGAACCCAACGTCAGATTGACGTCAATCTCCTACGTTGGACAGATGTTGCATTTTGGTTGAAAATGAAAATCGGGTTGACTTCAGAACCCAAAGTTAAATTGATTTCAATCTCCAAAATTGTACAGACATTGCATTACATCCCTATTGAAAATGGCCATTACCACATTTGTCATCAACCTGTGAATACAAAAGGAAGAGGAGTTAAATGTCCAAATAATTAATTATACATAACACATTATGAACCTCTTGTTATAGTTTGTGTTAGGTTTGTCATATCTAATGTAGATGTCGCATTGGTTCTACTGTGGTGCTAGATGGAAGATCATGGGCTCACCCAAACTGCTATGTTTTTATCTTCTGGAGACAAACCTGATATTGCGCAATTTCAAAACCTAAAACCTTCCCCGTTAATGCTAAAAGGCAGTGAGGTTGTGAACAGAAAAATCTCTAAACATTTACTTGGATCTGTTGCATGTACACAAAAGAGAGAGAACAAACAACTGACTGAGCAATTTATGACTATTATATGGTACCAAAAGCAATGTTTTGGGATATTTCACACTATGAGTTCAGTAATATCAGCAGTCTGTCATAATTTTGCAAGTTGGCAATATTAGAACATATTTGCAAACAGGGCTTGACATTAACATAGAATCGTCCCGTATTTAAGGCATGAATGGTATTCAACATTACATCAATATGAGCGTGGTTTGTCCCATTTTTTATTTACTGCAGTTTTATGGTTTTTGTTTGGCAGCCGCTACTGCCAGTCATTTGACCGTTTCTTTATTTTTTAACAGTGTAAAACTGTTATTTTATGGATTTTTCTTAGATTATTACTAACAAATTAAATAAAGTGATATCACTAAACAGTGAACAGAGGAACACTGTCCTTTTACAGATTTTTCCTACATTATTATGATCAAACGCATTCAATAAAGTGCTAAAAGTAAAACACTAGCCTAAAAGTTCTGCAGAGAAAAACTTATTTTACAGGTTTAAAAAAAATAAAAATAATAATTGTTAAAGAATGCTCACGATTGTAAATTAAAAGTTTTATTTTGAAAGACAAAATACAAAGTCTATACATATACTGTACAAAACTGAAAATGTAATCATTCAGTTTTTGAAGAAAAACAGTGCAAATTTTAAAGGAAATACATTTCAAATACATTTCAACATTTAAAATAGTGTACCAATTAACAGAACAGTTTGATGAGAAGTTAATGAGTTGAATTAAATATTCTCAACAGAAGAAATACAAAACATCTACAAGACTGTCACTGTTTCAAATGACTATTAATTCTAAAGGCTGGAATACACTGCATGATTTAAAATCTGAACAGATTTTTAAAACACTAGGCATCATACATACAGTATCTCACATAAGTGAGTACACCCCTCACATTTTTGTAAATATTTTATTATAACTTTTCATGTGACAACACTGAAGAAATTACACTTTGCTACAATGTAAAGTAGTGAGTGTACAGCTTGTATAACAGTGTACTTTTGCTGTCCCCTCAAAATAACTCAACACACAGCCATTAATGTCTAAACAGCTGGCCACAAAGTGAGTACACCCCTAAGTGAAAATGTCCAAATTGGGCCCAATTAGCCATTTTCTCTCCCCGGTGTCATGTGACTCGTTAGTGTTACAAGGTCTCAAGTGTGAATGGGGAGAAGGTGTGTTAAATTTGGTGTTATCGCTCTCACTCTCTCATTCTGGTCACTGGAAGTTTAACATGGCACCTCATGGCAAAGAACTCTCTGAGGATCTGAAAAAAAGAATTGTTGCTCTACATAAAGATGGCGTAGACTATATGAAGATTGCCAAGACCCTGAAACTGAGCTGCAGCACGGTGGCCAAGACCATACAGCGGTTTAACAGGACAGGTTCCACTCAGAACAGGCCTCGCCATGGTCGACCAAGAAGTTGAGTGCACGTGCTCAGCATCATATCCAGAGGTTGTGTTTGGGAAATAGACGTATGAGTGCTGCCAGCATTGCTGCAGAGGTTGAAGGGGTGGGTGGGGTCAGCCTGTTAGTGCTCAGACCATACGCCGCACACTGCATCAAATTGGCCTGCATGGCTGTCGTCCCAGAAGGAAGCCTCTTCTAAAGATGATGCACAAGAAAGCCCGCAAACAGTTTGCTGAAGACAAGCAGACTAGGGACATGGATTACTGGAACCATGTCCTGTGGTCTGATGAGACCAAGATAAACTTATTTGGTTCAGATAGTGTCAAGCATGTGTGGCGGCCACCAGGTGAGGAGTACAAAGACAAGTGTGTCTTGCCTACAGTCAAGCATGGTGGTGGGAGTGTCGTGGTCTGGAGCTGCACGAGTGCTGCCGGCACTGGGGAGCTACAGTTCATTGAGGGAACCATGAATGCCAACATGTACTGTGACATACTGAAGCAGAGACTGGGCCGCAGGGAAGTATTCCAACATGATAACGACCCCAAACACACCTCCATGACGACCACTGCCTTGTTAAAGAAGCTGAGGGTAAAGATGATGCACTGGCCAAGCATGTCTCCAGACCTAAACCCTATTGAGCATCTGTGGGGCATCCTCAAACGGAAGGTGGAGGAGTGCAAGGTCTCTAACATCCACCAGCTCCATGATGTCGTCATGGAGGAGTGGAAGAGGACTCCAGTGGCAACCTGTGAAGCTCTGGTGAACTCCATGCCCAAGAGGGTTAAGGCAGTGCTGTAAAATAATGGTAGCCACAAAATATTCACACTTTGTGCCCAATTTGGACATTTTCACTTAGGGGTGTACTCACTTTTGTGGCCATCGGTTTAGACATTAATGGCTGGGTGTTGAGTTATTTTGAGGGGACAGCAAATGTACACTGTTATACAAGCTGTACACTCACTACTTTACATTGTAGCAAAGTGTAATTTCTTCAGTGTTGTCACATGAAAAGATAATAAAATATTTACCTGTATACTGACATTGTAAATAGTGAAAGGAATACTGGGCATCATACACTACATGATCGAGGATCATACACTACCAGACTTTAAAGTTGTTCCGATCACAACAAACTCACTCAGAAACATGAGCCTTGTTGCTAGGAGACGCGTGACAAATAAAACAATATGCGTTCTAAAATCGGCTGAAAATATCAAACATTTTTGATATCCTCTGACTGGATAGAATCTGACTCTGAAGCTAAAAAAACAGAGTCTGTGACTATCATACACTGCGCGATTTTCTATGGAATCTGTCATCTAAAATCTGCAGACTGTCTCTGACTTTCGGCAAGTAGCGTCAACTTCTCCAGACTGTAAATTGGCTGAAAATCAGGGCAAAAAACATGTAGTGTATTTCAGGCTTAAATATATATGATGCCCAGCTTTCCTTTGTCATTATTTACAAAGTCGATAAGTGTATGATGCCTGGTGTTTTAAAGGGATACTCCACCCCAAAATAAAAATTGCCACTAATCACTTACCCCGATGTCGTGCCAAACCCGTAAAACCTTAATTCGTCTTCGGAACACAATTTAAGATATTTTGGATGAAAACCAGGAGGCTTGTGCCTGTCCCATTGGCTGCCAAGTAAATTACACTGTCAAGGTCCAGAGAAGTATGAAACACATCACCAGAATACTCCATCTGCCATCAGTGGTTCACAATCTGACTTATGAAGCGACGAGAATACTTTTTGTACGGAAATAAAACAAAAATAACGACTTTATTCAACAATTAGGCACTTTAACGTCTCCTCTGCGTCAGCGCAGCGCCATTTCAGAGATTATGCCCTGGACGCAAAATGCGTACACTCTTCAGTATCAGCCTCGACACAGGAATGCGCTGTTTGCGTTCAAATCGACGTAGAAGACCAGGGATGGATTAACGCACGGGCCAAAATAACGCTACTCCCAGAACGCGATTTCAACTGTGCCCCCTCAGATTTTTGAGGCAAGTGGATTTAGAATGCAGCTTCCAAAAGACAAAAATAGCCGCATAATATTTGATAAACCATCACACCGGTGTGATTAGATCGTTTAGTGCGGCACATCATCAGCTGCTAAATTCAAATCTGCGTTCGATTAACTTTGCTGGCATGGAGCCAGAGATAGCCGCGTTTTTAGCTACAGCACTGCGATATGTGCGCATTATAACCAATCACACATGATTCTGTTGAGCTTATGAGTACAATGGCCAATAAGAGGCGTTCAGATGAGTCATCGCTGAAACAGCTGTGTTTTATTCAGTGTGAGCACTCCCTGAATGAATTCTGCTCTCTGCCGATTTCTCACATCAGAAACAACAAAGTGCAGATGTGTGTAAGATGCAAGTAAAATATTAATTTAACAATGAAAGCAACTTCAGTGATTAATGGGAGTTTCTGAGAATGCTTGAATTCTGGCTAGACTAAAGTCAATGATAAAGTTCTTTGATAATGTAAATGCTATTTTGCTCTCTTTCTGTACAATAAACAGGGCCGGATTTACCTCTTATCGTGACATAGGCAAAACGATATTTTGGGACCCCCTTTCTTATTAATAAGCCTATATAATATTACCACTAGGGTTGTGACGGTGAGGAAATTTTCCCACCGGTTAATCGACGTGTGACAACACCGATAATACCGGTATTACCGTGGTGGGGGGTCGTTTGAGTTTTCCCTCTTTTCCTAGCTTTCCTTCGGTTTTAAATAGCCTGTAAGCGCCATGCACCTGTTACTTTCACTTTTAAATTCACGGCAATTCGGCGTCAAGCAGTTGTTTGTTTTTAGTTCGTTTGAGTTTTCCCACTTTTCCTCACTTTCCTTTGCTTAAATAGCTTATAAAAGCTCCGTGCGCGTTTTACTGTCACTTTTAAATTAGTGGCAATTCTGCATCAATTGCTTGAATGCAATTCAAGCAACAACAAAATACAACAAGAACAAATAACTTTTATTAACAAAACAAATAAAAATACACCATGCTATATGCCTAATATAAAATAACAAATAACTTATAAAGTTTAAATAGGTATACAAAACTAAAAATCAGTAAAGAATGAGGAACAGATAATTATGAAATGTAGAACATTTATTAGCAAAACGAATAAGAAAGTTTGGAGGCACGGACGGCATACGCCTTTATGTAAAATAATGGGGGGAAATATGCACAGTTTAAATAAAATAAAAATCAGCATACCGTGGAACAAAATAAATGAGAAACGAATGTTTTAAAAAACTTCCATTATCACTTAGATCAGTGGTTCTAACGAATCCGTCATGAATCCAGATGCGGTCCACCATGCTGAATGTTACAGTCTATGTGCTGAACACAATTACAAAATTACTTTCAGTTTTACAATTCATTTTAGTTTTTACATTAATTAAAAAATGTACTAAACAAATATAAGCCATAATGTTATGTAAAATAATTTAGTTTTTCATATATTATTTTCAGACATGAGCAGATCAATGTACTCACGTATTTAATGTTACGCATTTAACGAACACTTACAAGCGCGCACTTTGGCAGAATTCAATTCAAATAGTCATCAGCAGCCATTAGTTCTGTAAAACTGAGCATCAGAATGAACAAATGTGTTAAGGGAGAAAACGAAATGTGGTAAATGCCAGCGAAGGAACGCATTCAAACAAGAATAGCATCATCATCAGTAGTGAAGAGAGTGCTGGACTTTCGGTTCGCCCCGCGCCACTCACTTGAAGATGTTCAGGGAAAAAGAAACACCCAGCAATCATCCTTAATTACAGACATGTGGCGAAACATCTCTAGAGAGAACCTCAGATTATTAAACTCGAAAATGCTTTCCATATTTGGATCAACATAGGCTACATTTGTGAACGCACACTTTCTGCAGTGTTGCTTCCGCGCGCGTCTTACAGACCGGAACTTCACTGTGCTGTTACTCCTTTCGAGCAGAATTTCACAAAATTGGTCAGCTCCCGACAGCATCAGGTGTTTTATTAATGGTGAGTAGAATTATTTATTTATTTACTTATTTATTTCAATAAATGTAATCATTTAGATGTCATAATATTTAGGCTATAAATAATATTATAAATCTGGTTGGTTTGTATTGATGACGTAATATGTAAATGACATGCGTGCGGCCCGTGATACTTGCGCTTGCACCATAGTGCGGCCCGGTGGAAAAAAGGTTGAGAACCACTGACTTAGATTAATGGCAGAAGTCAACAGCCTTTTCAAAATCCAAAATATTTTTAAAACAGGCACTTTTACATTTCGTTTTGAAACTCTTCCGCTATCGTCTTGTCGGTCTCACCTCACTCTTCTCGTCAGTCAGCTGGACTCACTCTCCTCACCTGTGATAAATGAAATCTGATCTGTGATGCGCCACTGTCGTTCGTTCGGTGTGCTGCATTCAGCAGCCGCGTTCAGTTTTAATTGTAGTGTCCTCTAACTGAACTAAATGATTTTTATTACTATAAAAAAAATCTAAATGACGGTGAGGGACGGTGCAAGTGACGTAAACGGTGTTGCGGCTTAACACCGGTATCACCGCCAACACCGTCTATCGCGGCAAGCCTAATTACCACCCAAGCAAACAAAAATATTTTCTAATCAGTGGAAACCGTTACAGTGTTTTCTATCGCAATAAGTGCTTGTGTTCGGTCAATAAAGTTCGAACGTATTAATTTGTTTGAGAATGGAGAAAGGCTCCAGCGTCGTGGCCACATTATACTGTACCACTTAGGGAGTGCATTATTTCTGTAATAATTTGAATGGCCTGGAGTCACAACCACACATCAAGACATTGTTCAGAAGATTTATTTCAAGACTTTTGTCATGTTTCCATCCTGAAATCTCGTGTGTGTTGAAATAATTTCTTGCGCACCTCATAAACCTTCAATTCCAAAACGTCATTTTAGAGCTAATAACAGGGGCTTGAGCCATTGATATGCAGGTTAATGCAGTTATTAATGCAGTCTAACGCACTTATTAGAGAGAGAGAGAGAGCGTATGAATACCAGCGTCTGTGCTTCTCTCATGTTCAGCAGCATCTACTAATAATGAATCACTGATTCTATTACCTCGCTACTGAGAAATGTCATGTAGCTTTTCAGCTGCGAAACTATTTTATTGATAAATTCGCAGGGCAGCCGCAACTTTTGACAACAAGTTTCTTTCCGTCTCTGTGCTGTGTGTGCATCTGAGATATAAAGGTCCAAAATCCATTTACTTATATTTGAGAATCGAGACATATCATGATATAGTTAAAACACTTTCAACTGAGGGGGGCCTTTAATCAGTCCGTGCCCAGGGCACCGCTGTGTCATAATCCGTCCCTGTAGAAGACGCATCCCTGTGATACAGAAGAGTGTACGCATTTTGCGTCCAGGGCATAATCTCCAAAATGGCGCTACGGTAGGGGTGGGCGATATGACCAAAATCTTATATCACGATATAACTAATTCTATATCACAATAACGATATATATCACGATATAGTTATTTTTTTCTTTAATTTTTTTATGATATTAAATCTTTGATACCATATAATTTTCATAATCCTTGTCACCAATGTCAATATCCAACTAATAGAAATATAATACAATATAAATATAAAACAAAAAAGGCATGTAAGAACATGCCTTTTTGTGTGTGTGTGTGTGTGTGTGTGTGTGTGTGTGTATTGTATTGTGTAATGTGTATTGATGTGAATTAATGTTAGACAGTAAACGCTATTGGATGGATGCAAAAAAAAATTGGAATCCCAACAATAAAGTGAAGCCTAAAAAGAGAGAAAAAAAAACTCTGAAAAGTTCACTGAAGATAAAAAGTCAGTGATTAAATAAGGATAAGAAACTAATTGCAAGCAATAGGGCAAAAACCTAGATAAATAAGAAACGCTACATACATTGTGTAAATTAATTAGTCTTTATTGTGTTAATTAGATAAAATTAACAAGTGCATTATGTATAGATTCTAGGGGTGCAACGGATCATAGATGATCCGTGTTCCGTACGGACCAGTCCCCACGGTTCGGCACACATGTGATTCGCGGATCAACTGATAAGTTTAACATAGAGTGAAAGTTTATCATTTGCACGCGCTCCGTTTCTGCGCTCAGCCGCTGCCGCACACGCAGAGAGAGCGCGTGAGAAAGAGAGGCGTGATTTAGATACCGCGTTTCAGACAACGCCTCAACGGATGGATACATACACACACACAAAGTTATGTTAAAATACCCGTTTTGGCAAGTATTCTGGTAAACACAGTCAGTTATGTCTTAAGTTAAGGTATACAGCCGAGAAAGAAACCGGATGTGTGTCAGTATTTGGTCCGTGCATTTAGTCTTAAAGAGACAGCAGCCTATAACACCTGCTTCTGTCTGCTAATCATCTGTATTTAACTCATGCAGTAAGCATTATTGTGTTTTACACTTAATTTTTACATTTCTGCACCTGAATACTACTGTTACTGTCTTCATTTATAATTTTATGTTGTAGGCTGGAAATCTATATATTGGTTGAAAATCTAATTAATTTGTGTAATTGTTCTTGGTTTATTACTGACTTTAGTAGTAAAGCAACTTTTTTTTGCTGATCCGAAAAATGATCCGATCCGTGACTCAAAATCCGAACCGTGAGCCGAACCGTGAGTTTTGTGATCCGTTGCACCACTAATAGATTCTATACATAGGCTATATATAAATATATAATTATTATTATTTAATTTATTCTTATTAAAGTTACAAAAGTGATATATAGTCAAGAGCAGTGAGAGATGTTGTTTGATTAATGGCAGACAGAACGAATATTGGAGCGCTTCCCCTTTAAGGCCGAAGTCCGGATCAATACACTGTTACATGTGCGTTTTTTTTCAGCTGTTTATTCTGTCTTCAGACCTAAATCACTGTGTTTATGAGGATACTTGCAAAGACGGGGATTCTTATGCATATAGTTGTGTTTATGTAATCGTTCAAAGCCAATAAAGCACCTTAAACAATGTATTTTAAACAATGTATTTTGCGACACCACGAAATAAACGATAGAACATAATATGAAACGATAGACTTTTTATTTCGTCCATCCGATATATATCGTCATATCGCACAGCCCTACGCTACGGTGATGCAAAAAGTATTCTCGTTGCTTCATAACGTAACGATTGAACCACTGATGGCAGATGGAGTATTCTGGCGACGTGTTTCATACATTTCTGGACCTTGACAGTGTAATTTACTTGGCAGTCAATGGGACAGTCACAAGCCTCCCGGTTTTCATCCAAAATATCTTAAATTGTGTTTCGAAGACGAACAAAGCTTTTACGGGTTTGGAACGACATGGGGGTAAGTGATTAATGACAAAATTTTCATTTTGGGGTGGAGTATCCTTTTAAAACAGTTTCATTATTCAGATGTAAATTTGTGTAAACAAATTCCTGAGGAGGAATTCTTGAGGAGCAAACATAAAATTATATTTTTATCTTACAAGTTAGGGTTAGTATCATGATTTTTTCTTTGAAAAAGATTGTGCAGGGAACTGTATTTTAGCTTGTATTTTCCCAATCAGGTTTGAAGTGTTTTTATCAATATCCGATTGACCCTTTTGGGCTCCATATAGCTCTGATAATATATGTGGACAAAAATGGCATTGTATTTTAATCCTGAACACTAGCTACACAAGTGTAATAAGTAAAATCAAAACATACAAATAAAGGTCCATGATTCTGCACCAGAAGTGATAGAAACAGCAGATAAAGAGCAGTCCTCCAAATCTGAAGTAATCAGCTGGATCCTTGCTGCATCTGGGGAAATGAAAAAAAAAAAAAAAAAAAAAAAAAAAAAATATATATATATATATATAAAAAAAGACAGATTTATTGAAAAGTCCTTAAAAAGGAGGATTTCATTTGTGTACCTTTTCTTTAAACAACATTTGACATTATGAGACATTCTGGCTAATTTAAGCCAACATCACCTTCTGATACTGATCAAATACTGATATTTAGTCGTCAGGTATGGCAACCAAAACCCAACGTCTCTTAGACGTCATAATGGTAACGTCCACATTTAATCTAGTTGTGACCTAATGGTTAGAGTCAGACTTGTAATCTGAAGGTCATGGGTTCGAGTCTCAGTCCTGGTCGGAAATGTAGATGAACAGTGCTCTCTTCAAAAACCCACTAGTGTAAACGGGGCTTGAGGTGCCCTTGAGCAAGGCACGTAACCCCCACGGGCTGCACAATAAAAATGGCTGACCAAAGCTCTGGGTGTGTGTTCTCTACTTGTAGTTATAAAGAAATGAGTATTCACAACAATGAACAACTTTTCCCAGATGTATCATAAAGTAAACAAATTCTGTACCCAGACAAATGCCAATTAGTACACCAAAAAAATTAAATAATTAATATTTTTATCAATTGCTAATATGCTAATACCTGAATATTTATAACTAATATAATTATGAATCTGTTTACACAGTTTTTCTATCACAAGTGGGTGAAATGTCTAACAAATGTACTTGAGGAGATCATTAAATTACTCAAGATTTCATACTTATCCACCTTATTCCTAAATGCGGAAGTAAGCCTATGGGCGAGACTTCCAGTTCATTAGCAGCTATAGGGAAATAACGATAAGAATAACAACATGCAATAAATGGTAAAACTGTTTGCATTACAAACCAGTGTGTTCATAATTAAGATACTACACTAAAATAATATGGTAAGACACACCAATTTGCAATATCAAGCAGCAAAACGAGCGGTTCTGTACAGCTAAAAAAGTAAAAATATCTGGAAGCAAAAGAGACCGGAAGCAAGACCCATAAAATCTACAAATGGACCATTTTTATGTGAAGAATAAGGTGGATGATGAAAATTCTGTCATCATTTACTCACCTATGTCTTTTCCAAACTGCATAACTGACTTTTTTTTCTGTGGAACACAAAAGAAGATTAAAAAAGACATGAGGGTGAGATAATGATGAGGGAGTTTTCATTTTGAGTGAGCTAACCTCAAGAATTAAGTTTGAATCAGAGTGGTGTCTTGGTGCAGAGTTTGCCTGCTTTGCCCGTGTTCACATTTCAGCACATGATCATTTAAGTATTATGTTAGTATGACATGAATACTCACTTTTACGGAAGATCATGTAGCAGAAGATTTTCAATCCCAAAACCTCTGGACCATGAGAGGGAAAACACACACACAAGAACAAATTAATATTTAACAGGTTTAATAAAACAATATTAATTGTTGACTTGCTGACAGAGACATGGGCTTACAAAAATGTCGCCTACTCACCAGCTTTATACAAAAACTTAACAGTAAGTTAGATCCAAAAGCATGGTTTGCATGGTATTCTTCAGAGTCCAAGAATGGTGGTTTCATGTCCTCTCTGTTGAACGATTGTACATGCTAGTTTTTCATGTTCCACAGTAATAAAATAATATTTATAAAATAAATATAGTTATTTTTACTATTTCATTCTGTTATTAAAAATAAGATCAGCAAAAGGCGGCCTTCTGTACTTAACTCATATTAACATCAAACATATCCCGCTATTTATTCTGTCATTCATGCATGTTTATCTATTAAAACGTATATAACTTGTAGTACTACGCGGACATATTTACATTTCGCGATATAAAAAAAAAACAAGGAGTCACTTTAAATCATCCCTAAAACATCGTCATTACACAGAGCCTTATCTGGACGGTATTAAAACATAATAACAAAACACAGTAACAGATTATGTCATCGCGATTAGCATATCACTTTAACAGTAACAAAAAAATAAATAAAAGGTATTTACCTTCTGCCGTTTCCAATATGTGTCCATTAGCCATTTTGTCTGTGTTCATATTCGTGCTTTTTCGTTCTCAATCGACACCGCATAACTCAATAACAGTCCAAATAAGAAAGCATCTGTCAGATATGTGATAATCCACGTAAAAGCCATTATAGTGCACTGAACAGAGCAGGACTGCAGATAAACAACAGAACGAGTGAGCAGGAACTGACTGATGTGAAAATTCAAATTTGAGCGGTAGGAGGCGTGCCCACTTGTCATTGGCCAGATTCCTGGATGACATTCAGATTAACCAATCATGACCAAAGTAACACAGAGAGACATCAAACAACATTGCAACTGTAGAAAAAAGTTTTAAACAAAAGATAGCAAATATGTATGTATATTGATTTTTTTTTTAGGCTGTTACATGTAATTAATTAAAAAATGGTGTTTTCACTTATGCTCACAACCAGGGTTAGGTGCATCTATGCCATTCACTATTCACCTATAATTTCCCTATGAATTTAGAGTTAAAATAGTGTTAGGTTTAGGAGTACAAAGAGGGTGTGTACATGTCTGGCTATACTTGTAAGTTACAGTTATAAGTTACATGACCAAAAATGACCCTTTTGAACTTTAACAAATCCCTTGCCTCAACCGTATAACCACTCTTATGCCTAAATGCAGCTGTGCATACAACTGTGGCATTTTCTGTTTCTGCCCCTTTGCTGTATTACAGTTACACCACCTGTTGGTTTAGGTTTATTCCTTCCTCCACAGTAACACTTACTACAAACACTGTCATAATTGCAACATTTGTCTACTGATTACACTGTTGACTGCAGTGACAATGCCGTTACAGCATTCATGGTATGGGAAAATGTAAACTGTAAATGTTGATATGCGACTAATTCAACAATAATTGAGGCCTTTGATAATGAATGTACTCTTATTCATTTCATCACTGTATTGCTTGCAACAGCAAGATGATTCAGTGGTTATTAAGCAGTCACCTCACAGCAAGGTGTTTCCATAATGCAGACATGCACATTTGACAAATTGAGGATTCTAAATCTTCCATATTTGAATGTATGTTTTCTACACATTCCAGTCCTTTCAGACCCTTTTCTCTATGCTCTGTTTTTTTTTTCTCATTTCAAATTTCTCAGTAGGTATATGGTTTCTCTCACACAAATAACAAATGCATATTCTGATCAAATAGCATAGCAATACTTTACAATGGCTGTATGACATGTGTTTGTGAAAGGTTTTTTTTTTTAGCTTTTAAATATTATGCATACTATTCTCTGTTCACAATTTCCATTGCAAAGCAATTTGGATCAACTGGTGTGTGGGCAGAGGCCTGAAAGTTTCAACCTGGAGTGTAGTGCAGCTTTACTCTTTAAAAACAGACTATGCATTTTTTGATGTGATGAAATAAGTCAGCTATATTTGTGTTCAGAATTGCAGAGTTTAAATGTAAAAATACCTAAATATAAAACTAATATGATGTACTTTAAAATTACAACGAAAAATGCTAAATAGCTAGTATGGACATAAACCTTTAATATAATGAGCTACATATTAAAGATTATTTGTGTTATTTTACATTAATGTATACAGTGAGGTCAATAAGTATTTGATCACCCTGTGATTTTGCAAGTTCTCTTACTTAGAAATCATGGAGGGGTCTACAATTTTCAGCATAGGTGCATTTCCACTGTGAGAGACAGAATCTAAAAATAAAAATCCGGAAATCACATTGTATGATTTTTTAACAATTTATTTGTGAATTACTGTGTCAAATAAGTATTTGATCACTTGCTTATCCGCCAGATTTCTGACCCTCAAAGACCTGTTATTTTGCTTTTAAATAGTCCAGCTACACTCTGCTCATGATTCTAAATTAGTAGCACCTGTTTGAGGTCGTTAGCTGTCATAAAGACACCTGTGCACCCCACAATCAGCCAAAGTCTAAGTAGCAACATGGGCAAAACCAAAGAGCTGTCAAAAGACACAAGAGACAAAATTGTAGACCTTCACAAAGCTGGAAAGGGCTACGGGGCAATTGCCAAGCAGCTTGGTGAAAAAAGAACAACTGTTGGAGCAATTGTCAGAAAATGGAAGAGGCTAATGATGACTGTCAATGTCCCTCGGACTGGGGCCCCACGGAAGATCTCTCCTCGTGGGGTATCAATGATGCTAAGAATGGTGAAGAATCAGCCCAGAACTACACAGGAGGAGCTGGTCAATGCCGTGAAGAGAGCTGGGACCATCGTTTCCAAGGCTACTATCAGTAATACACTAAGACGTCATGGTTTAAAATCTTGCATCGCACGGAAGGTTCCCCTGCTTAAGTCAGCCCATGTCCAGGCCCGTCTGAAGTTTGCCAGGGACCATCTAGATGATCCAGAGGAGTCATGGGAGAAAGTCCTGTGGTCAGATGAGACCAAAGTAGAACTTTTTGGTCTTAACTCCATTCGCCGTGTTTGGAGGAAGAAGAATGATGAGTATCATCCCAATAATACCATACCTACAGTGAAGCATGGGGCTGGAAACATCATGCTCTGGGGGTGTTTTTCTGCACAGGGGACAGGACGACTGCACTGTATTAAGGAGAGGATGAACGGGGCCATGTATTGTGACATATTGGGCAAAAATCTCCTTCCCTCAGTCAGAGCATTAAAGATGGGTCGTGGCTGGGTCTTCCAACATGACAATGACCCAAAGCACACAGCCAGGAAAACCAAGGAGTGGCTCCGTAAGAAGCATATCAAGGTTCTGGAGTGGCCTAGCCAGTCTCCAGACCTAAATCCAATAGAAAATCTTTGGAGGGAGCTGAAACTCTGTGTTGCTCAGCGACAGCCCCGAAACCTGACAGATCTAGAGAAGATCTGTATGGAGGAGTGGGCCAAAATCCCTCCTGCAGTGTGTGCAAACCTGGTGAAGAACTACAGGAACCGTTTGACCTCTGTAATTGTTAACAAAGGCTTCTGTACCAAATATTAATTTTTTTTGACTCAAGTGATCAAATAATTATTTGACACAGTAATTCACAAATAAATTGTTAAAAAATCATACAATGTGATTTCCGGATTTTTATTTTTAGATTCTGTCTCTCACAGTGGAAATGCACCTATGCTGAAAATTGTAGACCCCTCCATGATTTCTAAGTAAGAGAACTTGCAAAATCACAGGGTGATCAAATACTTATTGACCTCACTGTATGCAATTTAAGAAAACAGAAAAAATACAGTATAAATAATACAGCCATTTTCCTGTGTTAAAAAATGAGAACTACTATAATTTGTCATCAATGATATAATAGCCTTACATAACAGTTGTTAATTTATAGATGTTGTTTTACAGAATTTTGCTTATAGTTTAAAATAACAGAAAAATACTGTAAATACAGTATTAAATGTACAGTTCTCTTGTGAAAATCATTATTGTTTTTACCTCATGACTAAATGTCAGTATTTGACATCAGTGTGACGTTGGCTTAAGACGTTGGCTTGACGTTGGATTTTGGTTAGTTAATGCCACAACCTAAAACTAACTAAAGATCAATGTCAAATGATGTTAGAATTTGACGTTGTGTTGACGTTACCATTATGACGTCTAGGAGACGTTGGGTTTTGGTTGCCATACCTGACAACTAAATATCAGAATTTGACGTCAATGTGACGTTGGCTTAAGACGTTGGCTTGACGTTGGATTTTGGTTAGTTAATGCCACAACCTAAAACTAACTAAAGATCAATGTCAAATGATGTTAGAATTTGACGTTGTGTTGACGTTACCATTATGACGTCTAACAGACGTTGGGTTTTGGTTACCATACCTGACGACTAAATATCAGAATTTGACGTCAAAGTGACGTTGGCTTACGACGTTGGCTTGACGTTGGATTTTGGTTAGTTAATGCCACGACCTAAAACTAACTAAAGATCAACGTCAAATGATGTTAGAATGTGACGTTGTGTTGACGTTACCATTATGACGTCTAAGAGACGTTGGGTTTTTGGTTGCCATACCTGACGACTAAATATCAGAATTTGACGTCAGATTGACGTTGGCTTAAGACGTTGGCTTGACGTTGGATTTTGGTTAGTTAATGCCACAACCTAAAACTAACTAAAGATCAACGTCAAATGATGTTAGAAGTTGACGTTGTGTTGACGTTACCCCTATGACGTCTACTAGACATTTGGTTTTGGTTGCCATACCTGATGACTAAATATCAGAATTTGACGTCAATGTGACGTTGGCTTAAGACGTAGGCTTGACGTTGGATTTTGGTTAGTTAATGCCACAACCTAAAACTAACTAAAGATCAACGTCAAATGATGTTAGAATGTGACGTTGTGTTGACGTTACCATTATGACGTCTAACAGACGTTGGGTTTTGGTTGCCATACCTGACGACTAAATATCAGAATTTGACGTCACTGTGACGTTGGCTTAAGACGTTGGCTTGACGTTGGATTTTGGTTAGTTAATGCCACAACCTAAAACTAACTAAAGATCAACGTCAAATGATGTTAGAATTTGACGTTGTGTTGACGTTACCATTATGACGTCTAACAGACGTTGGGTTTTGGTTACCATACCTGATGACTAAATATCAGAATTTGACGTCAATGTGACGTTGGCTTAAGACGTTGGCTTGACGTTGGATTGTGGTTAGTTAATGCCACAACCTAAAACTAACTAAAGATCAACGTCAAATGATGTTAGAATTTGACGTTGTGTTGATGTTACCATTATGACGTCTAAGAGACGTTGGGTTTTGGTTGCCATACCTGATGACTAAATATCAGAATTTGACGTCAGTTTGACGTTGGCTTAAGACGTTGGCTTGACGTTGGATTTTGGTTAGTTAATGCCACAACCTAAAACTAACTAAAGATCAACGTCAAATGATGTTAGAATTTGACGTTGTGTCGACGTTACCATTATGACGTCTAGGAGACGTTGGGTTTTGGTTGCCATACCTGACGACTAAATATCAGAATTTGACGTCAGTGTGACGTTGGCTTGACGTTGGATTGTGGTTAGTTAATGCCACAACCTAAAACTAACTAAAGATCAACGTCAAATGATGTTAGAATTTGACGTTGTGTTGACGTTACCATTATGACGTCTATTAGACGTTGGGTTTTGGTTGCCATACCTGACGACTAAATATCAGAATTTGACGTCTTTGTGACGTTGGCTTAAGACGTTGGCTTGACGTTGGATTGTGGTTAGTTAATGCCACAACCTAAAACTAACTAAAGATCAACGTCAAATGATGTTAGAATTTGACGTTGTGTTGACGTTACCATTATGACGTCTAAGAGACGTTGGGTTTTGGTTGCCATACCTGACGACTAAATATC
This sequence comes from Aspiorhynchus laticeps, assembly GCA_023376895.1. Taxonomy (NCBI): domain Eukaryota; kingdom Metazoa; phylum Chordata; class Actinopteri; order Cypriniformes; family Cyprinidae; genus Aspiorhynchus; species Aspiorhynchus laticeps. The sequence goes on from CM041798.1 coordinate 45,071,858, forward strand.
AGAATTTGACGTCAGTGTGACGTTGGCTTAAGACGTTGGCTTGACGTTGGATTTTGGTTAGTTAATGCCACAACCTAAAACTAACTAAAGATCAACGTCAAATGATGTTAGAATTTGACATTGTGTTGACGTTACCCCTATGACGTCTACTAGACATTTGGTTTTGGTTGCCATACCTGATGACTAAATATCAGAATTTGACGTCTATGTGACGTTGGCTTAAGACGTTGGCTTGACGTTGGATTGTGGTTAGTTAATGCCACAACCTAAAACTAACTAAAGATCAACGTCAAATGATGTTAGAATTTGACGTTGTGTTGACGTTACCATTATGACGTCTAAGAGACGTTGGGTTTTGGTTGCCATACCTGACGACTAAATATCAGAATTTGACGTCAGTGTGACGTTGGCTTAAGATGTTGGCTTGACGTTGGATTGTGGTTAGTTAATGCCACAACCTAAAACTAACTAAAGATCAACGTCAAATGATGTTAGAATTTGACGTTGTGTTGACGTTACCATTATGACGTCTAAGAGACGTTGGGTTTTGGTTGCCATACCTGACGACTAAATATCAGAATTTGATGTCAGTGTGACGTTGGCTTAAGACGTTGGCTTGACGTTGGATTTTGGTTAGTTAATGCCACAACCTAAAACTAAAGATCAACGTCAAATGATGTTTGAATTTGACATTGTGTTGACGTTACCCCTATGACGTCTACTAGACGTTTGGTTTTGGTTGCCATACCTGATGACTAAATATCAGAATTTGACGTCTATGTGACGTTGGCTTAAGACGTTGGCTTGACGTTGGATTTTGGTTAGTTAATGCCACAACCTAAAACTAACTAAAGATCAACGTCAAATGATGTTAGAATTTGACGTTGTGTTGACGTTACCATTATGACGTCTAACAGACGTTGGGTTTTGGTTGCCATACCTGACGACTAAATATCAGAAATTGACGTCAGTTTGACGTTGGCTTAAGACGTTGACTTGACGTTGGATTTTGGTTAGTTAATCCCACAATCTAAAACTAACTAAAGATCAACGTCAAATGATGTTAGAATTTGACGTTGTGTCGACGTTACCATTATGACGTCTAAGAGACGTTGGGTTTTGGTTACCATACCTGACGACTAAATATCAGAATTTGACGTCAGTGTGACGTTGGCTTAAGATGTTGGCTTGACGTTGGATTGTGGTTAGTTAATGCCACAACCTAAAACTAACTAAAGATCAACGTCAAATGATGTTAGAATTTGACGTTGTGTTGACGTTACCATTATGACGTCTAAGAGACGTTGGGTTTTGGTTGCCATACCTGACGACTAAATATCAGAATTTGATGTCAGTGTGACGTTGGCTTAAGACGTTGGCTTGACGTTGGATTTTGGTTAGTTAATGCCACAACCTAAAACTAAAGATCAACGTCAAATGATGTTTGAATTTGACATTGTGTTGACGTTACCCCTATGACGTCTACTAGACGTTTGGTTTTGGTTGCCATACCTGACGACTAAATTTCAGAAATTGACGTCAGTTTGACGTTGGCTTAAGACGTTGACTTGACGTTGGATTTTGGTTAGTTAATCCCACAATCTAAAACTAACTAAAGATCAACGTCAAATGATGTTAGAATTTGATGTTGTGTCGACGTTACCATTATGACGTCTAAGAGACGTTGGGTTTTGGTTGCCATACCTGACGACTAAATATCAGAATTTGACGTCAGTGTGACGTTGGCTTAAGACGTTGGCTTGACGTTGGATTGTGGTTAGTTAATGCCACAACCTAAAACCAACTAAAGATCAACGTCAAATGATGTTAGAATTTGACGTTGTGTTGACGTTACCATTATGACGTCTAAGAGACGTTGGGTTTTGGTTGCCATACCTGACGACTAAATATCAGAATTTGATGTCAGTGTGACGTTGGCTTAAGACGTTGGCTTGACGTTGGATTTTGGTTAGTCAATGCCACAACCTAAAACTAACCAAAGATCAACGTCAAATGATGTTAGAATTTGACGTTGTGTTGACGTTACCATTATGACGTCTAGCAGACGTTGGGTTTTGGTTGCCATACCTGACGACTAAATATCAGTATTTGACGTCAATATGACGTTGGCTTGAGACGTTGGTTCGACGTTGGATTTTGGTTACTTTACAACACAACCTAAAAACAACTAAATATCAACGTCAGCTGACGTCGGTCTTGGACGTCAATTTAACGTTGTCATTAGACGTTGGCTTGACATTGAATTTTGGTCACCTGACGTCGCGACCTAAATCTAACCTAATATCAACGTCATATGACGTTGTGTGCCTGCAGCATGTGTGCTACATGACAAGCTTGCTTGGCCACTACAAAGGATGACTCTACCAGTACATCAGCTTTTTTGTCTTCAGGAAATTTGATTGTGTGTGAATAATTAATAATGTGTCTTTTAATTTTCAAGTATATAGCACAAAACATTTTTGCAGTGTAGCGTCCCCTTACTAGTCTGTCAATATTTCTTGTTAAAAAAAAAAAATAGGTTTGGATGGGTCTTTCCCTATGTGGCACCGGGGGGCATTACAGGTTAACACATAAGCCCAAGTTCATCTACTTGTAGAAAATTAGACTATGCCACCTGGGGGAGTTTCACCCAGGAAATAGAAATAAACTCAAAATTTGTTTTTAGGTCACAGGTTTGTTTATCCTAAGAAGAGTAGGCAAGAGACTTAGGTACAATGTAAAATATATATATATATTAACACTGAATTTCACGAATATAAAAAGATAACTTAAAATAGCCTCAATGATACTATGCCACCCCTGGCAGCTCTCTTCAATGACACGTTTAAAGAGGCAGTGACTGGTAACGGATTCAAAGAATAAACACACAAAGAAAAACACTTTACATAAAATCAAAATTTACACAACTCAAAAGTAAACAAATAAATTTAATCAACCTACAGGGCTGAGGTTACCCACAGGAGTGATCACCAGTGCTAGTTATCCAAAAACACACTTCCACACACCACTGCACACTCAGATCACACACCCAAACACATCAAAAGTATCCCACGGCAAATGTTGGAGCAGCACCACAACCACAAAAGATCCTTCACCCATGGGACTCCAGCTCCTGAAAGAAAATCAAAAACAAATAAATAAATCTTATAAACAAAAGTACATAGATTCACAATCAAATGAAATCACAGTTCCATCATAAACAGACAATACTGTCTAAAAATCACCAGCATATACTGTAATCACAAATCAACAAAACAAACATTCAAATAAAAGAAAAAGACAAAAACAAACAAACAAAAAGAACTCAGTTCAAACCACGAGGAAGACAGGACTCGCACAGAGCAACCGCGAAGTCTGTACACCAGCTCCAATCATCAAGTAAACAGTCCTCCACCCCGAAGAAAATAAACTAGAAATCAGACAGCAGCAACAATCCCCTTTATTAGTTGCGAGGTAATAGCATTCCTGCAGCGCGGCAGCAGAAAAATTACGGAGCTGCAACAGTAATCGCCCAGAACGAAAGGGAGAATCCTGAGGCAAATACGAACAATAAAACACAAAACAGTGTTACTAATAGTTACGCATCACCCACTAAAATTCCCACTCGTAACCACATACAAGACACTTACCAAACGAGAATAGTGTGCTCAATAATCCGTTCATAGGCCAGGATACACAGCCTTCATATAACCCACTGCTATACTGAAGTACAGGGAACTGCACATTACTCAAACCACCCGCCAATCGTCAAACCAAATAAAGTTAGACCATCTATTTGCTACGACACAGCTTTAACTCACATACCTGAAAGGAGTGCATTTATCAAATCCACTACTGAAGTGACTGACGGAGACACACAGATGAGAAGACAGGCTAGGATGCAACAAACGAATCGTTGGTGCCACACAGGTAATGAATAAAAGGATAGCAAACTGCTATATGCTAGCAGCACATACCTAAAGCCACCGTCAAAACGAACAGAAAGGGGAGGGTCCGGACGTGACATCACCAGCTGCCACCGACCAGCTCTAAAATAGGGAGCACTCGTCGCTGATTGGGGATCACAAGTGTCAATCACCACCACTTACCTCATTCATACGGTCACACCTATCTCAAGCTTCCCTTGACAGCTCCGAGGCTCTCATGCCAGACCTGGAAGCCTGGTCTCCGGCTTATCCCGCTCTGGCAGAGAGCATACTGTTGTCCCCATCCTGCTCTGTGGGGCTTGATGAGATGGGAGTTGAGGTGGATGTTGTCAGCGAGCCCACCTCCTCCCTCGCCCCCATGTATGAGAAGTTATTGGAGATTATGACTTGCACCTACATCATGACAACAAGGAATAAACCATTCTTGGCCTGTTTGTCCATGCCCTCGTCATCAAGTTATGCTAAAATCTTGGGGATGAGCGAACTCGGTTTACCAAACTGAATTATTGAATGACCTCGACCACCGGGGGGATGTACCTGGAATCTCTCCAGGAACTCCACTACACCACAGATCTTGCCTTCTGCTAAACAGTTCTGTCACCCGCTCTCTGGGAGTGATGGTGGCTACAGACTGGCATCTGAGGCTAAAATGTTCTGGCATCCAGAAGCATTAAAATAATGTCCTCCTTGATGCCCCAATTTCACCTTCTGGGCTTTTCAGGGAGGCAAAAGATCAGACAGTGGCGTTTAAGCTCTACGTCCCTCACTGAAGCTCTGCTCCTTCAATTTCCCACTCTGTTCCTGCAGCCGGCCCAAACTGGAGGCAGGATCAGAAAAAGAATATGGCCATTTGTGCCCTGCCTCATGTAGCAGACACTTATCCAAAGTGATTTATTTAAATGAAGACAAGAGAAGCAGTTAAACAAACAGAGGAACAACATATGTAAGCGCTTTGACAAGTCCCAGTTAGTCCAACACAGTATAGGGTTAACATACCATTAAGCTTGCGTACCCATTAAGCACACTTCCATTTTTTAGATCAGATTATAAAAAGAAAAAAAAAAAATCCTAATTGGTATGTTTGTTACTATACAGGTATACCTCCTATAATTTCAAGTCAATCAGATCATTGCACACTGAGATATGGGTCTCCATGTGTTCACACTGTCTGGTGGCCTTTTTTAAAGCGGTCTAAAAACTTTGACCAAAAGAGGAGCCCCTTAAGTGTGCATTTTTTTAGATGCTTAACCCTTTAGGCGCCAGGTTTTTTTTTAAAAATGCTGGATTTTGACATCAAGATTTCAAAAGCTTGTGGCTTGAAAGGGCTTAAAGATAGAGATCTACTGTAAATTAGAAAAATGTTGGGCATGACCTAAAGTTTATGTGGGGTGTAAATATACTCATCTAATTTGCATATTATGACGTCAACAGGGGGGCGGCCCTCTTGAATTTCATAATATTCAGGAAATAGTAGATATTAAATTGATGTTTGAACTTATTTGCATGTTTGTTTGTTTTTTTGTCTTTTTATCCTCATTCCAAATGATCAGAAAAGAGGAAATCAACAATAAAACAGGAGAAAGTACTAAATTATTACTATATTACTATCCTATATAGTAGTAAAACTCATGTGAACAGTAGCCTACTTTTTGATCAGTTCATCAGTAATATTCAGAAAATAATAGATATTGAATGGATGTTTGAGCTTATTTGCATGTTTGTTTTGTTTTTTTGTCTTTTTATCCTCATTCCAAATGATCAGGAAAAGAGGAAATCAACAGTAAAACGGGAGAAAGTAGTAAATTATGACTATATTACTCTGCCATAGTAAAATACATTTGCCTATTTTGTGATCAGTTGACCAGCTATCTGCCCATTCAGGTATCTAAGTGACACAGTTTATAGTTCTTGAGAGTATGGTAGACCAACCCCACATTGACTGCACCTGTACTGGTGGCCCATAGAGCGCGCGAGATCAGAAAAAAAGACGCAATCTGGCCGATCATCAGCACCGCGGCGCGGCGCGAGCGGCGCTCCGTGAGCTCAGAGATCAACAGCTCTCCTATGGACACTACGACCACGTCCACCCCTGCCACCCCCATCCCCGTTGGGCAAAGGGTCAACTGATCACTTGTTTGTGCTTCGTGAACTCTCTCGCCTTGCACGGCGGCACCATTGCGCTGCAAAGATGAACCGGGAGAAGCGCGATCATTAGACGGCCGATCGTCATTTCCAAAAGGCAAATATTCCCCTTCAGAGTCAGAATCAGCGAATAACATTTGCAACACATCCTCACGGTACAAATTTCTATTAGCCATTTGGCGATTTTCTCTCACAAATCTCACAATTCACTCGTGACGCTGTGAACTGAACTGCTTCCGCATCAATGACACGATCGCTCACTTTCTCTGCTATTTCCTCGAACACTTTGAATAGGAACAGGATGGAATTTTGGTCTAGAATCGAAGTACTACATGTCTGCCATCTAGTGGTAGGGAATACAAATGAGATATTACACCAGATAAGGAACTACGGTCTATTTGATCAAGTATGACGTCTTGTCGCAATTTTGCGACTTTGGCGCTTAGAGGGTTAAGCCTTTTTTGGGGGGTAAGTTTCACTACTTATTGTAAAATTAAGAGATTAATGTTCAGACTTTTGCATGTTATAACCTGGAACATGGATGTGGGAAATAATTACATTAGATCAAAAAGATAGTTTTAGAAACATAGCGCAGATGCTAGAGAACACAGTTAGCTGACTAGCTTATTATTATTATTTTATTTGTCACATACACAATTATATAGAGAGTATATAACCAACAGTGAAATGTATTCTCTGCATTTAACCCATCCTAAGTGAACACACACCCGGAGCAGTGGGCAGCCATGTTACAGCTCCTGGGGAGCAGCTGGGGGTTTGGTGCCTTGCTCAAGGACACCTCAGTTGTGGTATTGAAGGAGGAGAGAGCGCTGGTTATTCACTCTCCCACCAACAATCCCTGCGAAGGACCTGAGATTCGAACCCACAACCTTTGGATTATAAGTCCGACTCTCTAACCACTAGGCCACGACTTCTGTATAAGATTGTGTGCTACGCTAACATATTACTTAACAGGCATTACTGGCTTGTACTTTTACATCCATAATATTAAAAATTGACAGTTTATTGCTGGTCTTTCGTTTTACATTTTTAAATAATATTTTATTTTAAGGTGAGCTTAAAGGGTGCACTACTATGAAAATCACACAGCTTCAGTGTGACATCAATAAGCAAAAGTATAATTTCATAGATATTGTTAATAATAGTTGTTCATATTAAAATATGTATGAATTTAATACATGACCTAGACTATTTATTTAGCAAAATCCTGTCATTTTAATAAATATTACATGAAATTTATGAAAAATTGTTACTGCTCCCATTAAGCTCAGTGTGCTCTCTTTAAACTCTTCCACATTGAACGTCTATGTAAATACTTCATAAACAGACTTTACATATACACATGATGGTTAAGTTAAGTTAAATTAATCGATTTTCTATGGATTCTGTCAACACAAATCTGCAGACTGGCTCTGATCTTTGGCAAGTAGCATCAACTTTTCTAGACTGCAAGTCTGTGGAAAATCGGGACAAAAATCGTGTAGTGTATTCCAGCCTTAAGAGACTATAGATAAGATGACATCCATTTAAAAAGAGGCTTCGTAATGAGGCTAGTTTCTGTGTTCATCCCCATGAATGAAATGTTTTATTTGATTTTTGAATGTGTTACTTAGCTGAACGTGGACTAGTATAGATGTTGCAATGTGCTTAGATGACACTTCATTGACGCCTTGTTGCTTGATTTTAGTGTTCTGCTTTTTTGTGATTGACTTTGTACAGGTGCATCTCAATAAATTAGAATGTCGTGGAAAAGTACATTTATTTCAGTAATTCAACTCAAATTGTGAAACTTGTGTATTAAATAAATTCAATGCACACAGATTGAAGTAGTTTAAGTCTTTGGTTCTTTTAATTGTGATGATTTATGCTCACATTTAACAAAAACCCACCAATTCACTATCTCAACAAATTAGAATACTTCATAAGACCAATAAAAAAAACTTTTTTAGTGAATTGTTGGCCTTCTGGAAAGTATGTTCATTTACTGTATATGTACTCAATACTTGGTAGAGGCTCCTTTTGCTTAAATTACTGCCTCAATTCGGCGTGGCATGGAGGTGATCAGTTTGTGGCACTGTCTCTCATTTGTGTCTCTCATCTTCCTCTTGACAATTCCCCATAGATTCTCTATGGGGTTCAGGTAAGGCGAGTTTGCTGGCCAATCAAGCACAGTAACACCATGGTCATTGAACCAGCTTTTGATACCTTTGGCAGTGTGGGCAGGTGCCAAGTCCTGCTGGAAAATGAAATCAGCATCTCCATAAAGCCTGTCAGCAGAAGGAAGCATGAAGTGCTCTAAAATTTCCTGGTAGATGGCTGTGTTGACTGGACTTCAGAAAACACAGTGGACCAACACCAGCAGATGACATGGCAGCCCAAATCATCACAGACTGTGGAAACTTCACACTGGACTTCAAGCAACATGGAATCTGTGCCTCTCCACTCTTCCTCCAGACTCTGGAACCTTGTTTCCAAATGAAATGCAAGATTTACTTTTTACTGTGGAGTTCTTTTTCTCCACAGCCCAGGTAAGACGCTTCTGACGTTGTCTCTGGTTCAGAAGTGGCTTGGTAGCCCTTTTCCTGAAGACATCTGAGCGTGGTGACTCTTGATGCACTGACTCCAGCTTCAGTTCACTCCTTGTGAAGCTCTCACAAGTGTTTGAATCAGCTTTGCTTGACAGTATTCTCAAGCTTGCAGTAATCCCTGTTGCTTGTGCACCTTTTCCTACCCAAATTCTTCCTTCCAGTCAACTTTGCATTTAATATGCTTTGATACAGCACTCTGTAAACAGCCACACCTTTCAGGAATGACCCTCTGTGACTTACCCTCTTTGTGGAGGGCGTCAATGTTCGTCTTCTGGATCATTGCGAAGTCAGCAGTCTTCCCCATTATTGTGGTTTCAAAGAACAAGAGATACCTGGAATTTATACTGTAGGGATGGTCATTAATTGAAACTCAAATGTAAATATTCTAATATCTTGAGATACTGATTTTTGACTTTCATGAGCTGTAAGCTCTAATCATCAAAATTAAAACAAAAACAACTTTTTAAATGTTTTACTTTACATGCAATGAATCTAAAATATATGTAAGTTTCACTTTTTGAAATAACTTACAAGAAAAAAAATGAACTTTTTCATGACATTCTAATTTATTGAGCTGCACCTGTACCTTCAAAAATATATTTTTACAGTTATTCTTTAAAAAAAATTCCTTAAAATAAACAAGAATTAATACAACTTGATGTGAGCTTGATGTGAGCACAGCCAGACTTTTTGAATTTAACGATGTACATCTTAATTGAAATGCTTTTGTCATTTAAAATAAAATTAAATATTTTTGTGTGAGAGATTAATATTTTATTTTAACATAACTTTTTGTACTGAAACCAATATCTTGTGCACTAAAAATGTCTCAATTTAGATTTTGGTGAGCTTAATAGGTAGGTTTACCCTACATAGCAAGTATTTTATTATTTTTTTCTTCTAATAAATATGAATAGAAAGTGCTAGTGTTAATTGGTCAAGTGTTGATGAAAATATTTTCTTTAGCCGATTCTTGAAAATGGCTGATTCAGCTGCTTGCTTGTGTGGCGGAGGCAAATCGGAAAGGGAAACTTTAAATTTAGCTGACTTTGCCACCCTGTAAAATAGGGAAAATTAATTATGAATTGATCACCTACAAAGGGCACACAGGAATGTGGTTTCAAAAACAGAGGCCTGAGATGTGGATACAAAGTACAAAAGCTATATTTCACAATAATCATGGACTAGTCTTAAAAAACATTAAACTGTAGACCATATTAGATCATACAAACATGGAAGACACAAGAAATAACCAAAAAGGAAACCGAGGCTTACCGATTGCAGGTGAGCTAGTTTAAAGAGCACAAGGCTCCTATATCGCCAAGATCTTGCCACCAGGTGCACAAGTCTCACTATACCACACACACACACACACACACACACACAATAGGATCAAACGTGAACACACTGCACTCCGTGACAAAGTCCCACCACTGGTCTACGAGGGCCAACTAGTGGCCGGCCTGGAAGCCTCGATTCCTGCAAAAAAGAACAAAGTTAACCAAATAATCTCAAAACAAATGCTTAACCCTTAAATAAATACAGAAAAATCCAGACACCTGCTGTGATGTTAAAAATGTCTCATCAAATGGAGATGGAGGTTCACTCCAATCTCATATAAACATACCAATAAAGTAAACAAGAAACAAAAAAATACAATCAAAGCAAAGCAATATAGATAAACAAAATCACACTGATTAAACCACATGAAACAAAAAGCAAATACAGACTAATGAACAAACAACGCAATGTAAACAAACTAATATACTAGAGAATAAACTGAAATAACCAATATACAGAAAACAGATACAAAACAAACCAATTACACATACAAGCAAGGATAAATAAATCAACAAACAAATACACACAAAAAAATGGTCTAACGAAGGAGACCGATGAACAGCGCTAACACGCTCACGAGCAGGTTTAAAGTCACAGGAAATCACGTAAACAAAGCAGCAGCTGCACTGAATACAATGGATCTTAAGTCAAATTATTCCTCCTAAAAATAATTAAACATGAAATTATTTACCACATAAAATGCTATACATCAATAGCGGTAGTTGCACATACCTTCATGTTGTCGCTATGGTCACGAGTCTGGTCGCACACACAAACGGACATCAACATGGTGAAACGGCATGGGATTACAGCAGGAGCATGTTGAATGAGAAAGGCAGCCACCAACCAACCAACCACCATAACGTTTATCAGTCAGGAAAACTATAATCTGAATAAAACTAGTTACCTCAAGCACACATATCGATGCTGACTAGTTAGCAAACACATACCTGTGAGAGGGGAAGAGCAAAAACCGGAATGGGTGTGCCTCGGGCAGTGACGCACAAGCGGTGCTCTAACACATAACAGTGCCTCAAAAGACTCCATTTTTATATTTAGTTATACTAAAAAAGTTTCAATTCAGTCTATCTTTTTCACCCCGTTTTAACATGGATTTCTGTGGAGACCGGCCGTAGATGTCGGGCAAGATGGCGGATAACAGCGGCGGCACATAATATCCGCGTTCTGATTGGTCAGATTGCCTGTCAATCAAGGTCTTTGCGAACGGTCAATTGCCTCCTAATTCAAACAACTGGTTGTGCCACCCTTTGCAGCAACAACTGCAATCAAGCATTTGCGATAACTGGCAATGAGTCTTTCACATCGCTGTGGAGGAATTTTGGCCCACTCTTCTTTGCATAATTGTTTTAATTCAGCCACATTGGAGGGTTTGAGCATGAAGGGACTGTTTAAGGTCATGCCACAGCATCTCAATCAGATTTAAGTCTCGACTTTGATTTGGCCACTCCAAAACCTTGATTTAGTTTTTCTTGAACCATTCAGAGGTGGACTTGCTGGTGTGTTTGGGATCATTGTCCTGCTGCATAACCCAAGTGCGATTGAGCTTGAGGTCACAAACTGATGGCCAGACATTCTCATTCGGGATTTTCTGATAGAGTGCAGAATTCATGGTTCCATCAATTATGGCAAGTCATCCATTGCAGCCTCAGACCATCACACTACCACCACCATGTTTGACTGTTGGTATGATGTTTGTTACGTCCATAAATGTCCTTGTGGGAGTGCCTGTGTTTTTTTTTCTCTCTCTCCTGCTTGCTCTCTCTCTGTTCCTTGTCGATCTCTTAGGCCGCCTCCCTGGACTGCTGATTGGCTCATGAAGCTGTCACTCATCATTAAGTGACATGACGCCGACCTATCCACTGTCAGTAAAGTTTCCTCTGGCACATAAAAGGACGCTGAAAGGAGTGAACGGGGATCTCTTTTGCTCTCTGTTTTTGCTGTCATGTTACTCATTTTTGACTTGCTTTTTTTGTTATTCGTTTATGTCAAAATCCTTTGTGTTTCCATTTTTTTTTGGTTAATTTGTTACTTTGTTACTCGGATGGCGTTGCTCTTTGATCTTTGATGAGCTTACACTCTATGACGTTTACTCTTTACCAAGAGGAAGGTGGCTAGGGAAGATGTCGTGCGACTTCCATTGTGCAACATTTAGGTAACTCTGTGTATAGAAACCCCAGGTCAGAGGTGAACGCCACCCCTGTATGTTTTGTTTTATTAGTTGAGAGTAGGGATGTATATGGCGCTTGGCGCTGAAGATTTCTTTTATTTTTCTTCCTTTAGTTAGGTTAGAGGTTTAAATAAGGTAGCATTGGTTTTGTTTCTTCTTTCTTTTGGCGTCACTAGCGTCCCCTTTCTCTTGGGTTGATTTGTTGAGTTTTTCTTTTTCTTTTTTCTGAGTTGTAAATATTTGTACATATTGGTTGTCTCTTTAAGTGACTGATACTTTTGTAAATATACTTTGTAGTTATATGGATTCTTTTCACTTTGTATAATAAAACAATTTTGTTGGCAGTTTGTGTCCTTGCATTGTTTCTTGCCGCCTCCATCATTTTACAGATTTGCCACAATCTCAATGTTACTCCTTTTCACATAGACGATCTTAAAAGGGTCATAACAATGTTCTTTTTATGAAATGCTGTGTTGGTTTTACAGCAAATGTAACGGGACCAAAAAAAACAAAGTTCAACTTTTGTCTCATCAGTTCACAGAATATTTTCCCAAAATTCTTGGGGATAATCAAGATTCTTTGGCAAATGTGAGACGAGCCTTTGTGTTCTTTTTGGTCAGCAGTGGCTTTTGCCTTGGAACTCTCCCATGGATGCCGTTTTTGCCCAGTCTCTTTCTTATTGTTGAATCATGAACACCGACCTTAATTGAGGCAAGTGAGGCCTGCAGTTCTTTAGATGTTGTTCTGGGTTCTTTTACGACCTCCTGGATGAGTTGTCGTTGCGCTCTTGGAGCAATTTTGGTAGGCCGGACATGTTTTGTTTTGCTTTCATGCTTTCAGTCAACAAATTATAGAGCTTTTATTTTGAAAACTGCAAGGAGACCTTAAAGCTTCTCTTTTGTTGACAACAGATTTATAATCTATTCTCATTACAAATTTGGGAAGGTTAACATGTCTTGCATTTTCAAATGAAAGTTATAAGAAATACAAAATCACAGCACATGCATAGATTTACTGTGAACCGAGGCCCTCTCAGATGCTGAAAACACCAGATCATGAGCTGCTTACAAAAGAGCTACTTACAAAAGAAGAAGCTACTTACTTTCCATTTATTTAGTCATTTAGCAGACATTTTTATCCAAAGTGACATGCATTTGATAATGGCACGAACTGGTAACACCTTTAGAGTATATAAATTTTCTATGAAATTTGAAGTCGGAGCTGGACATATCGAAGAGATAAAGAGACAGAGAGAGATAACTACAGCTAGCCTATGGAGCACTTGACAGCTTGCAAAAAAATGCAGAGGCTGTTTAACTCTTTGAGACATTTGATCTCCTCTGTCTGACTTTTTAAAGTCATATTTATTTATTTTACATCTCAGTGTAATATTATGTTAATTATTGTTTCAATCTAACTGTAGATTCACATGTAAGTGTGTAGTTGACAATAAATTTCAAGCACTGACAGCTCATATTTTATACATTTTAGAACATCAAATTCATAAGTTTTATCTATGGATTTTTTTTTCTTTTACTATATATCAACATGTAATAATAAATAGTCATTTTAATCAGAGAACCCTTGAAGAAGCTTTACCCATCAAAAGTTTTTTAGAGTTCATGTCTGGTTTTAGTAAAATTATGTAGCACTTAGGAATGAATATACAAAACAACAACCCGTAACTTGATGCTAAAATAGCAAATATCTCCACTGCTACAGTGAATTTTCCAGGAGAACTAACATAGGCTGGGATAAATGTGATCCAGACAGCGCAGAATATGAGCATACTGAATGTGATGAATTTGGCTTCATTGAAGTTATCAGGCAGCTTACGAGCCAGGAAAGCCAGAATAAAGCACAAAACAGCCAGTAGGCCAATATAACCCAGCACAGCCCAGAAACCAACAGCTGAACCTGGATTACACTCAAGAATAATTTTGTCTTCGTAATTACTCATGTTTTTGTAGGAAAATGGGGGTGATATTATTAACCAAATCACACAAATAAGCACTTGTATAAGAGTAAAAGCAAAAACACTGAGTCTCTGTTGAGGAGGCCCAAACCATTTCATGACGTTACTTCCTGGAAGTGTAGCCCTGAAGGCCATTAGCACAACAATTGTTTTCCCGAGAACACAGGAGATACAGAGGACAAAAGTGATCCCAAATGCTGTATGACGCAACATACAGGACCACTCAGTGGGTTGACCAATGAAAGTAAGAGAACAGAGAAAACACAAAGTGAGTGAGAAGAGCAGCAGGAAGCTCAGCTCTGAGTTGTTGGCTCTTACTATTGGTGTACGTCTGTGGTAGAAGAAAATTAACCCAACTGTGACCGTAAGACATCCACCACACAAAGAGAATGTCACTAGTACATTACCCATTACTTCTTTAAATGTGAGGAATTCAGTGTTTTTGAGTTCACATCGTGTTCTGTTTCCATTTGATTTGTACTCAAGTGGGCATGTAACACATGTTACTGCATCTGAAAGCACAGACAATTTAACAAGAGGAAACAACATTATTTTAAGACAATGCCATACAGTCAACCATACAGATTTTGGGCTGACCAGACAGAAACATGATGAGTGTCACTGTTAATAAGAGAGGATTGTCCATCTCACTTGTGGTGTTGCTGAACTCTCCATCCGTACAGTTAATGCAGTCAAAGCAACAAATGGGTTTTCCTTTCAGAAAGGCTCTGCGAGTGCCTGCAAGGCAGGTCTCGCTGCATACAGACCGAGGGACCTAAAACACACACACACACACACAAAGCAAAAAATATACATAAACAGTCAGAGAAGAACAAGTGTGCACAAAACTATTAAGAAAATGCTTGCTATATTTATGTATGCATGTATTTATTTATTTATTTACATACATACATACATACTGTAGCTTCTTACATACATACATTTTTCTGGTTTCCTGCCCAGATTGGATCAATGTTATCTTTCATTTGAATTTGATGTCCTTCTGGCCTGGATGCATCATACAAGCCAATTGATTCAAATGTTATTATTCCTTCATAGTTTATCTGCCAATTAACCAGAGTGTAACGTGCAACTGGGTCACCACTCTCATCAAAGTAAACGTTTTCTCCATTTTTGGTTGTAAAGTTCACTTGGGTCAGATAATGCAGCACCTATACAGAATGGTGACATAATAATACCCATGGCCTCTGAATATCAGTTTTAAATTACAGAAAATTACAGAGCAGAATTTCAAAAGAACAGACCTGCCAAGGCTGTATTTTCCCTTTCTCTGCACATGTCTTGTTGGGGAATGGCCCCTTCCCTTTGTCACAAGTCAGCAGTCCTTCTATAGCATGGGCGACAGCATACACTGCCTTGTAGACATTGTTTAGCAGACTAGCATCAGACACATCTGTGAAACGTGTGTTTGTGTTTGCTAGAGATTCATCTCCATTGCATATCTTGGAGGCATTGCGTGTGTTTGGATTTAAAATGCAGTTAAACACACTTTCCCACAGCTCAACCAGTCCTGTGTTACCTGGTCTCGAGGAGGGACGGGTACTCGCAATAAATTCCTTCAATCCAGGAATATATGCATTTGGCACAGCAAAGCCTATTGCTCCCCCTACCACAGCATAATTCATTGGGGTCGCTACATATCTGTATGTGATCCAGCCTTCACTTCCAACCCACTGATAACCAGTTACATTTTGGTAGTAAAGCTCTTTTATGAGAATGTCCAAATCATTGCCATCTGCAAAAGAAACTATGACATTAGATGTTGATTTTTTAATAATGTCTATGACTTCCAAAAACTTCTCTCTTGGATCAGTTCTGTAAATGGCCACAGAGTATTCGACACAGATGCCTTCTTTCTCGGCTGCTTCTAGAAAAGTGGCCATTCCATTGTTGCCGTAGTCCCCCCTGCTTCTCACAGCCCCAACCCAGGTCCAGCCAAAATACTTGACCAGTTTAGCTAGAGCTCTGCTCTGGTAATAATCACTGGGGATAGTCCTGAAGAAGGATGGATAATGCTGTCTATTACTAAGACATGCACAAGTTGCTGAATGGCTAAGCTGAGAAAAAAAAAAAAAAAAAAAAAAAAAGGTTAATAATTGAAATTGAAATTGAAATTATTAAGCTTCCATTAAAACTCTGGAAGGATTGATGTCTGACACTAGAAAAGTAGAACAAAAACTGTGCTTTTGATTCTTTTTTAATACAGTAATGTTTATGGTGTTTCAACATGGATAAACATTAACATAATTTTATCCTGGAGACTAAGAACAACAATTACATCATTATAAAACAATAATAAATAAACACTAATTTAAACACAGGTAATTGTTACTAGATTAAGAAATGTCTCAATCATCACTGCATCCAACTGATTTGCTATGCTTTATTTAATAGAAAGAAAAATAAACATTAAACATTTGACTTACCACAGGAATTTTAAATGGACCCATGGTCCTTGCAATGTCTATGGTGGATGTTGATGTAGTTTCTCCAATCACAGCTTGCACAATAGAGGGACTTACACAGCTATCCTCTGCTTCCATTTGCCCATTCATCAGAGCTAGTGATGCTCCAACAGAGAGAGGGATGCTTGGGCAAGAGCCATAGACACGGTAGCCAAGCACAAAGCCAGGAAGAATATCTGTGCTGTTGTTTATTTCATCAATGGCAAAAATCATTGTCATTGCATACTGCAACTCTCCAGGATCAAGTCTGAAAAGGGATGATTATATATATATATATATATATATATATATATATATATATTACAGCAAAGTCATTCATCACATTAGTTGGTATTCTATCATTATATTAAATTACAACCTTTGTAAATAAGCATTTAAGCATTTCTTATTAGGTAATGTAAAATGAGTGTATTGCCACTATCTTACCCATTACATCGGATGTTTCCTGGATTGGTCGTGAGTGTTGGATTTACACCAACTGGATTTTGGTGGAATGAAAAAATGCCGCCAATAGAGACATCACCTTCTTTTGAGAAATGAAGGAGTTCATCTGTCCCATAAGCTTTACATTTTGGTTGTGCAGCACTCACAGTGCAGGTGATAATCATCATAATGGCTGCAAGCAACAACATGACTCTGCAGTACATAAATGCCTTGCTGAAGTCGAGCCTGTGTTGATGAATACAATTGATTGATGTATAACCCAGTGTGCAACATTTGGCTTCATATAATGCATGTTTACCATCCCTGGCCAATAATACAAGCAATTAAGATGACTGACAGAAAAAGAGTTCAATAAACTTTGTTCTTCTAGAGTCCAATCCCAAACCTCCTTATCCATCAGTAATTACAAAAGCACAGAGAAACAAAAGAAATATACAACAATATACTAAATGAGTAACAGCTACCTTATTTGAAAAGGAGAAGATAGCTGCATTCTTAGATGCACTATTTTTTTTTATAAAATAAACATGCAGGGTGTGATGTTAACTTTATACCGCCATAATTCTATCCTCTTAATTATTAAAATAGCTTATAAAAGTAGTGAAGCACTAAATATCTTGTATTGCAGATGAGACAAGCAAAAGCATACAACACAACTTGAGAGACGCTCACAAGGGGCTTTTTACAAACCCATTGTTTAAAATGAGTGCTTCTGAGCATTTCTCAAACTCATCAAATAAAATATGTCAACACTGTCAGAAAAAGAAATAAAAAAGAAAAGTATACAATTTGTACAACTTGTCATTGGGGCAGCACCCAGGGACACATTTGAACCTTCTTTGCCCCTAATCAGTACATACTGTATTAGAACTACAAGATTACATTTTACTATCTTAAGGGTACATATTACTACTTTAATATGCACCCTTTATTCATTTTCTGAAAGTAAAATCACTTAAATTATATCAGTGCCTTTGTTTTGTCTCAAGATGCACACCAGTAATGTTTTCTCTAAGGCAAGTTTATAAAAATTACTTAAATGTCCTAATTGAACTATGGCCTAATCCTGGTTTAGGCTAAGCCCTGTCTATGAAACCGGGCCTATATAGTTTAATATGTGTAATTAAACTATGGCAATACAAATGGTAGGCTAATACTGTATATCCGTCAAAAATGGCTGCTACCATATACTGCATAAAAAACCTTACTACTGGTATTTACCTGCTGGTAAATTGCTACTAAAACTGGTCAGGGAAGTATTTAAATCTGAACATTATTTTATTGTTAAAATAAGACTGCACATAATAGGCTTCATATATTTTTTGCAAACAAATTATCAATAAGTAGGTTAAATGATCACACAGGTCAAAATGTTTTACAACTTTGGAATCTAAACTGGGAATAGATAAGAATTTAAATCAATATTCAGAATCAGAATTGGAATGGATAAAATTCAAACAATACCCTACCCTAGCCACATGTTGTGAAGTTCACTGATTTCTGAGCATTTTATGAACACTGATCAGTTGATGGCAAAATTCAAAAAGACGGTTCTTTGGCACAACCTGCATACTCTCTCAGTATGTCCATGGGTGTCATGGACATACTGAGAGCGTTTGTTCTAGTTTTCTGAAAAGACTAAAGATTTGTTTTCTTTTCAATGTTTGCTTTTTTTGCCTAAAATGGACCATATCTCTTTGAAAAAGAACTTTGTAACTTGTAAACAAGTATTAAAATGAGTTCAATGTAGCTGTGGGAGCGTTAAATAAAAAATAAAGATGATTATTCATTTCTATTGGTTTGGTAACATAAAATCTCTTAATTCCAAAGATAATACAAGCTAATCAGTGTATTCAGTAGGTTGCATATGGCATATGGTATTGTAAGTATACAACGTGACAATAAAACAATGCATTTACTTTTTTACTTTTGATACTTAAGTACTTTTAAAAGCATGCACTTTCGTACTTTCACTTAAGTAAAAACCTGTCTTTACAACTTTCACTTGTAGTGGAGTAGTATTTGACCAGTAGTATCTGTACTTTCACTCAAGTAATGAAGTTGTGTACTTTGTCCGCCTCTGACAATAATAGCCAGAATGTAACAGGCCTACATTAATTGGAAATGCCTAATATACTCTTAATAATA
This sequence comes from Aspiorhynchus laticeps, assembly GCA_023376895.1. NCBI lineage: Eukaryota > Metazoa > Chordata > Actinopteri > Cypriniformes > Cyprinidae > Aspiorhynchus > Aspiorhynchus laticeps. Next base: position 45,091,138 of record CM041798.1, read on the forward strand.
ACAATATTTAATGCTTTTTATCATCGATACATGATCCTCTTCTTTCAACGCACCCCATCGTCTTATTGCGGGGCCCCTCAACACGCAGACTGACTCTCAGGTGATCACATCTACCTATAGGAATACGACACCTATCATGGCATTCCTATATAAGCTCTATTCAGTATTATTCAGCAGCTTTTTTGCTTGCTCAGGAGCAAATTACCCTCCTCCATCCCCAACTCCTCCTTTCGCCACAATCAGGACTTGGCTTTCTGTGTAACGGAACTGCCAGACACAAAGGTAAGTGTAGAATAGGTTGAGTTTATTACAGTATTTGGGTGAGACAACAGTGGTGAGAGTCCTTTCGTGAGGCAAGTGGCTTTCTAGAAGTATTGTGGATAGTGCGCTGGGATTCTGATTGTGTCTCTGTCTCTAGGCTCGTTCGTGGCGGATAGGAGTCCTGGAGAGCCCGTGAGTCTCTTGAGTCCACAGATATATAGGTATCTGGTAGTGAGAGGGAAGGCAGAGGGTAAATATCATCAGGTAAGTAACACGGGAAAATATACTCAGCTAGCATTCCGCTGTAGCGTGAAGGTCCGTGTAGTATCTGCAGGGATCAACGTCATGGCAGCTTAGTGACTTCAAGATCCGACAGTGACTGGAGTGAGAAGTGTGCTTAAATAGAGCAGCTGAGATGATGAGGAGCAGGTGTACATGATCACTAATCAGGTGCAGGTGAACGTGATCAGTGACGGAGGAATACGGGCCATTCTGTGACATTACCTCCCCTCCCGGACGGCGCGTCCCGCGACGTAATAACACCGGGGAGGGGGGGTGGGCGCCCTGGATGTCGGTGGAGGACATGGACACAGGGAAGGCATCCAGGGCGGAACTGGAGATTCAGGAAGCCATGGCGGGACTGGAGGCTCGGGAGGCCATGGTGGGTCAGGGATCTCCGTGGCCTTGGCTCTGGGCCCGACCACCCAGGCAGAGGATATATAGCCCCCCCCCAAAATTTTCATGGGGAAGCTCCCCTCTGGTGGGCATTCTGGAGGAACGGGCTCTAGGGGGCGCTCTGGAGGCGCGGATTCATAGGGGCGATCAGGACGGCTGGGCTGAACCAGCGGGAACTCGGGACGGCTGGGCTGAACCAGCGGGAACTCGGGACGGCTGGGCTGAACCAGCGGGAACTCGGGACGGCTGGGCTGAACCAGCGGGAACTCGGGACGGCTGGGTTGAACCAGCGGGAACTCGGGACGGCTCTTGCGTGGAGCAGCCACTGGAGAGCACTTGCGTGGAGCAGCCACGGGAGGGCACATGCGAGGATCACCTCTGGAGGGCACATGCGTGGAGCAGCCACTGGAGGGCACATGCGAGGAACAGCCTCTGGAGGGCACTTGCGAGGAACAGCCTCTGGAGGGCACTTGCGAGGAACAGCCTCTGGAGGGCACTTGCGAGGAACAGCCTCTGGAGGGCACTTGCGAGGAACAGCCTCTGGAGGGCACTTGCGAGGAACAGCCTCTGGAGGGCACTTGCGTGGAGCAGCCACTGGAGGGCACTTGCGAGGAACAGCCTCTAGAGGGCACTTGCGAGGAACAGCCTCTTGGGGGTGCTTTTGAGAGCTGGACGGAACCAGCAGGGGCTCTGGAGAGCTGGACGGAACCAGCAGGGGCTCTGGAGAGCTGGACGGAACCAGCAGGGGCTCTGGAGAGCTGGACGGAACCAGCAGGGGCTCAGGCAGCGCAAACTCTCTGGGGCGCTCTGGCAGCAAAAACTCTCTGGGGCGCTCTGGCAGCGCGGAGCTGGACAGGACCAGCGGGAACGAAGGAGTGCTGGACGGGACCAGCGGGGACATAGGAAGGAGCTTGCGTGGAGCGGACACAGGAGGATGCTGTCTCGGAGTAGGCACAGGAGGGCGCTGTCTTGGAGCAGGTTCGGGGGAGAGGACAGGAGCCAGGAATCCTGGGGGTATCGCCTCATCCAGGAGCTCCTGATTAAACGCGGGCAGTAGCCCATACTTAACCGCGGCCAGCGAAACCCTCATAATCGCGGGCGGCGGTAGCATCATCGCCGCGGGCGACGGAACCATCTTCGTCGCGTGCGGCGGCATCATCATCGCCGTGGACGGCGGAATTATCATCGCCTCTTCGAGCGGCGGAACCATCGTCGCTTCAGGCGGCGGACCCATCATCGTCGCTTCGAGAGGCGGCATCATCTTCGCCGTGGACGGCGGAATTATCATCGCCATCTCGGGCGGCGGAACCATCATCGTCGCTTCGAGAGGCGGAATTATTCTCGATGAGGTAAACGGCAGGTTGCCGATCCCCGAACCTCCCTTTCGGGGAACCAGAATTAGCCGCCTCCTCATCTTCGGTAATAGGTCGGATCTTCTGTAACGGAACTGCCAGACACAAAGGTAAGTGTAGAATAGGTTGAGTTTATTACAGTATTTGGGTGAGACAACAGTGGTGAGAGTCCTTTCGTGAGGCAAGTGGCTTTCTAGAAGTATTGTGGATAGTGCGCTGGGATTCTGATTGTGTCTCTGTCTCTAGGCTCGTTCGTGGCGGATAGGAGTCCTGGAGAGCCCGTGAGTCTCTTGAGTCCACAGATATATAGGTATCTGGTAGTGAGAGGGAAGGCAGAGGGTAAATATCATCAGGTAAGTAACACAGGAAAATATACTCAGCTAGCATTCTGCTGTAGCGTGAAGGTCCGTGTAGTATCTGCAGGGATCAACGTCATGGCAGCTTAGTGACTTCAAGATCCGACAGTGACTGGAGTGAGAAGTGTGCTTAAATAGAGCAGCTGAGATGATGAGGAGCAGGTGTACATGATCACTAATCAGGTGCAGGTGAACGTGATCAGTGACGGAGGAATACGGGCCATTCTGTGACATTCTGATATTCCTGTTGAATCAGACTCCTTTATCTTGAATAATGTGTTACACTTAAATATCATTAAGTACATTAATGATATTTGCTTTGTTCTGTCCTGTTTACCTGATGGGGGTTATTACTGCTGCTCTCCCTGCTCATTCATGACAGGCTGCATGGATGGGCATGGAGTTTTATTTTTTGTTATCAACAATTTTTTTTATTTTTTTTCACACACAACACAACATAATATCCAAAATACAACAAAACAAAACAACAGACACATACTCAACATCTCAAGGTCCAATCAAAAGGGAGGGGGAGAGGGAAGGACAACAAGAACACAAAAGTCACTCCTTTATATAATCACGTATATTCAACAAAAAACACTGCCAAGCATCAATGGTCGAAGGCCTGGCCCCACCAACTCGCGCTGTTGTACATTCACATGACACTATTTGCAGGAGGCTACAGATCCAATATGTTTTTCTACACATGTGTGGTGTAAACCAGTTCTGGATCATTGTCTTCTTCACAGCTGTAAAACCAGCAAACAACATTCTCTTTTGCATTGAACTAATACAGAGACCAGAATCATCATTAAGAAGACACAAACTTGGGTTAACAGACCAATCAATTCGCAGTAATGATGACAAAACCAGGTTTACATGTGTCCATAGACTGATGATGACAGGACATTCCCAAAACATATGCAGAAAAGTGCCTGATGATGTAGTGTTACATATATGGCAGTTCAAATTTGACTGCAGTTTCATTTTAAATCTTTTGTAAGGAGTTATGTATGCTCTATGAATGACTTTGAAGTGAATAACACGATGAGCCAAATTTTTAGATGTTAGGCTGAGATTAGACCACACTCTCTCCCAGTCGACAGATAAATTAAGGTCAGATAATTCCCTATTCCAAATAGTTTTAATAGAAAGAGGTTTTGTAATACAATCAATAATTTTATTATATATTAAGGAAACAGATGGCCGACCAGCAGATGTTGCAATCCAGTCCCGCATAGGATGAGAGGAAATGGAAGAAGACCAAGGAACGCCATACGCTTTGAGAGCAGAACGTAATAGAAGAAAAACAAAATATGCAGATGCTGGTAGACAAAATTTGGTTCTTAATGTCTGAAATGAACAGAGGCCCTGGTTATCATATATATCACTGCACGTGTTTACACCCAAAGTAGACCAAGAGGGTTGGACAAATTGACAATTTCCACATACAAAATTAAAATTGTGCCATAAAGGTGTACTGTTACAGAATTTGAAGGGTCCACCTATCCGACGTTCAACCGTTTTCCAGATTTTAATAGAGTTAGCGTTAGGTAATGCCCAAATAGATGAAATATGCCTTAATAGGGATAAATGAGGGAATAGAAAAAATAACCTTAACATTGTTAATTGGCATTAAAGCAGATTTGCTCCAATTTATTTTATATCCTGATAGGCTACTAAAATTATAAAATTCCTTAATTATACTAGAGACTGAAACATCAAAGTGATCTAAATATAGAATAATATCATCAGCGTATAATGAAATACTATGATTGTGGTCATGAATCTTAATCGATACTTCAGATTTCCTGAAGGGTTCAAGAGATAGACAAAACAATAAGGGGGAAAGTGGACACCCCTGCCTCGATCCCCGCTGTAAAGGGAATGAGGGGGAAATAATATTACCAGTTATGACTGATGCTGCAGGTGAGTGGTATAATGTCTTAATCATAGAAACGAAGTGTTCACCGAAGCCGAAACATTGCAGAACTGCCTACATATAATTCCACTCTAGCCTGTCAAAGGCTTTTTCTGCATCAAGTGAAAAGACCGCACAAGGGGTTGGGTGGGAGTCCGCAAAGTCAAGAATATGAAGGAGTCGATGCATATTGTCAGATGCATTGCGCCACTTGATGAAACCAGTTTGGTCCTCCTTGATCAGATTGTGAATTACCTTCTCCATACGAGAAGCAAAAACTTTAGCATAGATTTTTACATCACATGGGATAAGCGAAATCGGTCTGTAGCTGGAACAATCTAATGGATATTTCCCTTTTTTAAGAAGTAATGAAATCAGTGATGTTTTTTGATCTCTATGAAATACCCCATGTTCAATTGCAAAATTAAATGAGTTAGGGGAGGGGGTGGGCGCTCTGGAGGCCCCTCAGGACAAATACGGACAAGAACACAGGACGGGGACCTCCAGAGTGGAACAGACAGACAGGGACCATGGCGGAGCTGGGAGCTCTGGAGGCCATGGCGGTGTAGGGAGCTCTGGAGGCCATGGCAGATGATCTTCAGGGGCCTTGGCCTCGGTCCGGCCTCTACAGCCGGAACTCTTACTACCCCCCCCAAAAAAAAAATTCCCTGGGGAAGTGAGGGGGTATCAGGAGCCCTCCGGGGCTAAACAAACAGGACAGTACAAAACACGACAGGAAAGCCCTCCAGGGCCAGACAGACAGGACAGGACAGCCCACAGGAACCAGAAGCCCTCCTGGGCTGGCTTGGAGGCTGAGGGTTCTTCTGGGCATGACCAGGAGTCAGAGGCCCACACAGGGTCCCTCAGCGACCGCCTCCATATCAGCGACAAGGGGGCAGGCGGCTAGAATGGCCTCCATGGCCACAACAAGAGGAGCCGCCTGCCCCAGACGAGTCTCCATGGACTAGACTAGACAAGGTAAGTTTAAAATGTTCCTGTGGGCACAACAAAACAAACGGCACTCCTGGCCGTGACATGTGGACTCGATCCACGGGGTTAGGGTTAGCGGCGGCCAGCGGGCATGAGTCAGCGCTGATCCGGTGGGCTTGAGTCAGAGGCGATCCGGCGGGCATGAGTCAGCGGCGATCCGGGAACTAGGCAACCAGCCGGCGGGCTTGGTATAGCCACAGCCGGAGGCGGATATCTCCCGCGATCGGCGGGCATGAGGGCTCGCAGCCAGAGGACTCGCGGCACTCGCGGCGATCCCACCGAACTCCCACGCCGTCCTGCAGTGGGCTAAGGCGGGAGGATGAGTGGCGACTTCCTTGCCACGGGACAGACAAACAGGAACAAATAAAAACTTTTCAAAAAAGAACAAAACAAAACGAGGTGAAGGGGCGCCGCTTACGATTGGGTCTGGTCTTCTGTCATGGTGCACACAGCAGGGAGGAACAAGGAACAAGGAGATGAGGACGTAAACTCAAATAATAGTATTTAATGACATCAAGGCAGGACAAGGCAGGACTCAGAGACAAGATACACCGGGAAGTAACGAGCAGACCAGACGAAATCAAACTCAAAAGACAGGACTAATATACACAGGGTAATTAACACATAATGAGACAAACACAGCTGGAACATACTTGACTAATAATGACATGAAACAAGGACAGGAAACAAACCAAATATGGACACAAGAGTCGGGAACAGATGACACACACAACAGAACCCTGACACTAGGTCTCTCTGATTCAAAATAATATTTTTGTCTAGTCCTATGTAAAATAAATTCTGCCTTTGAGTGTGAAAATAAATCATATTCTTCTTTTAAAGAGGACAGCTGTGTAGCCTGTTGCTCAGTAAAATGTTGTTTTTGTAGGTGTTGTAATGATTGGATTTTATTTTCTAATTGTGTAAACTGGTGAGTTTTCGCTTTGGCAAGAGTAGAAGAAAAAGATATACAGAAACCTCGTATAGCACACTTAGTCGTTTCCCACAGTATTTGAGGATCCACATCAGAGGGCATATTAATTTCAAGAAATTCCTTAATATATTCTTTTAAAGAAGTAATGAAAGTCTGATTACTTAATAATGATATGTTAAAGCACCATCTAGGGGACTTGGCTTTAACATCGGAAAGAGGAACACTGCACAACACAGCAGAATGATCAGATAATAAAATTGGTAATATAGAGATGGAGGAATTAGATGAAATTAAAGATGGACTGAGAAATATGTAGTCTATCCTAGAGAAAGTCTTATGTCTATTAGAAAAAAAAGTGAAGTCCTTAGCTTTAGTATTCTGAATTCTCCATAAATCGATTAAGTTGAGCTCAGTGATAAATTTATTCAATAATTTAGAGGATGGATTGCTGTTGTATCAGATTGAGATTTATCTAAAGCAGGATTTATGACAGCATTAAAATCACCACCCACCACTAGAATTCAATCAATCGCCTCAAGTAAAGTTTTGGAAATCTGTGTAAGGTATGGCGTTATTTTACTGCCAAATGTCGAGAGCACATTTTGGTAGCGTGAAAGTAGATTAATATAATGCGTGAGCGCGAATCTCCCTGCTCGCGCATGGATTTCTTTTGCTCTCGCACAAAACCGGACACGCGTGCTCGGATATACTCTGCTCTCCCGCAGAGAGAGTGCGCGCACTTAAAAGTGTCTCTCCTCTTGCTCAAGTGTGCGTGTGCGCGCTCAAACTTTGTCCTGTGCACTCGCACATCTCTCCGTGCTCTTGCGCTAGATATTAATTATTTTCACACCTGGATTAAACGTCAAAAGTTATCAGCCAATCAGATTTTTCTATGACTGACCCGATGAAAATACTATGCCTACCTGAAGAGCGAACTGATCCTGGAATTTCTCTACAATTTAATAATATTTAGTCATATCAAATGTTTATTAGAAATGGCTAGGAATCGGGTGCTTGGATGATTTATTAAAAATAAAAATAAAAACTAGTTTGTCTAATTGTTTGGTCAAACCCCCTGAGCGATTTATCTAAACAAACAAACAAAAAAGTATATGATTCTTAAAGTTCATGTGGCCATACATGTATTGTGTACTTGGGATGAAATAAATAAATAAATAAATAAATATATATATATATATATATATGAAGATTAATTATTTTCGCACCTGAATTAAACGTTGTCAAAAGTTATCATTATGCACTTTTAAAAATATCTTGAAACAGATTTCTTCATTAGGGCCTTTCCTTCATTTGTTTTTTTTATTGTTGCAGTTTTGTTTCAACACACTGGTTATTGTAGGCTACTTTGTATACAGTATACTGTATACTTAGTATACTCTGTATACTACTTTGTATACAGGCTACAGAGTCTCGTCACATCACAGCTGATCGTCCAGAGTCTGGTTACCTCCTGTCTGTTACACCCAGATCTCTGAGGTCAGTTTGTCAGTATTCCCGACTGGCATCCAGCGTGGAGGATACACCGTTGATGTCAGCAGGCGCAGCTGGTATTCCCAAACCCATTCATTCTGGTCCCTCTGTTCCTGGACTGATTCCCCTGTCTGTAGCGTTTAATGATCCCATAATGGGGATCGCTTTATGGTATGTTTGGGCTGCATACATCACCACATAACCCCCAGAGGCGGCGGCACCCACTGCAGTTTCTCCTGAGGTGGCGGCACATGCTGCAGAACCTTCCGAGGCGGCGGCGGCGCTCGCTTCAGCTTCTTGCACGGTGGTGGTGCCCAGTAATGAACTCTCCCTGTTTCCTTATGATACTGCTGTAGAACCTCCAGAGGTGGCGGCAACCGCTGCAGAACCTCCAGAGGTGTCAGTGGTATCCACTTATCAGCTCTTTGCCAGTCCTGTCACGGCTATGGAGGCCATCTGTGAACTCTCAGTCTGTCCTATCACGTTCAAAGGGACTGTTGCTGAACTCCGTATCTGTCCTGTCAAGGAGAACGTTAATGAACTATTGCCTTGTTCTAAACCGGCCATGGAGGCCAATTATGAGCTATTGTCCTGTTCTGACTCAGCCGAGGAGGCTGCCAATGAACTCTCAATCCTGCCTGTTGCGGCTACAAAGGCCGCAAATTAACCTTTTGTATGCGCTGTTAACCCTGTCATGACCCCAGAGACCATAAACGAATTTCTTGTATGCCCTAGTCGCCATATCACACCTAAAGAGGTCACCTATGAACCCTTAACCCTGTCTGTCACAAGTCCAGAGACCACTTGTGAACTGTCTGTCTATCCAGTTTCAGTCAATGAGTTTGATTCTGATCTGTGTGTCCAGTGTCGAACAATAAGCCTGAGAATGAGCCATCTGTCTGTTCAATTTCAAGCGATATGACTGATTTAGAACATCTGCCTGTTCTGTTTCCCCAAATGCGTCTGATTTTGAACCATCTATCAGTCCAGTTCCCATCAATGAACCTGAATATAATTTGTCAGTCCATCCAGTTTCAATCCTTGTGTTTGATTTAGAATTGCCTGTTTGTCCAGTCTCTTTCTATACATCCAACCTTGAACCGTCTGTCTTGCCAGTCCCAGTCAGTGAGTCTAATTAAGAACTGTTAGCCCAGTCCATCATGGCCAAGGAGACTGTTAATGAACTCTTTACATTTCCTGCCTCGGTCCTTGGGGCAGTAAATACTCTGTCTGTGTTGTCTGTCTCTGGTGTTCCTAGGTCTCAGTCTCTGCCATGGTCTCCTGATCAGTCTGGCCCTCCGTGGTGGTCTTCTGCTCTGTCTGCTCCGCCGTGGTGGTATTCTTCTCCCTCTGATCTGGCCTGGTGGTCTTCTGTTCTGCTTTGGTGGTCTTCTGCTCTGCTGTGGTGGTCCTCAGCTCCACCTGTTCTGCCGGTTCTGTCCTGGCTCCCTGCTCTGCCGGCTCCACCCTGGTTTCCTACTCTACCGGCTCCGCCCTGGTTTCCTGCTCTGCCGGCTCCACCCTGGTTTCCTGCTCTGCCGACTCCACCCTGATTTCCTGCTCTGCCTCAGTCCCCTGTCCCTCCACTTCCACATGGACCTGACCCTACATTCCTTCCCCTGTTCCGCCTCCACTCCACCGTCCTCCAGGATTGTACTATGTTGGGAGTGTCTGGAAGCCGCTCCTTGTGGGGTGGCTCTGTCACGAATCCTGTCCATGGACTTCTGTCCACTTGCCACCAGAGGTTGCCCTTCCATTATATTGACTTTCACATTACACAGACTGTCGCATGTCACTCTGCACTACATTTCCCATGCTCCATTTCACTGATTACGTTTTCACCTGTGGCCAATAAAACACTATATAAATCAGTCTCACACCACCATTCAAAGCCGAGAATTGTAAGCACATGTCGCTACCCTAGCTACTTTACGGAGCCTGCTCTAGTTTTCTTAGTTTAGTCATAGTCTTGCCTTGCCTGTTTTCCCGTGTTCACATTCTTGCCTGTGTATTTTGGATTACCCTTTCGTCTTGCTGTTGGGACTCTGTTTGCCCCTGCCTGGACTCTTACCGTGTACCTAGATTATCTCTCTTTGTTTTGCCTGTTGGATTATGTTCACCGTCAATTGACCCTGCCTGTTTACTGGACTACTCTTTTGTCTTGCCCTCGATATACCTGTGTGCCATTGTCTGACCTGTAGGAAACTTTTTCGTCGAAGCAGAGACCAGGAGACGTTGTGATATCTTTCAAGCAGAAGTTGCTCTTTATTGAGCACAGTAGAGTTTATACCTTTCAAGGGGGAGGGATACATAGAGGTGGAGACAATCTAAACAAAGCATGCAAATGCAGTACAGGAATCAGCCCATTACCAGAATTTCCCCAGCCCTGACCTCATCAGCATAACAGTGCCATTCAAATGCATAGGTGCTAATCCAATCAGCCTGACATTAACGCCCATACCTTCACATTATAATAGAGACAAAGGCACAGCTGTGCCTTGAGCTTAGCATTCACCTTTAACTTAGGTCAGGAAGTGCATAAAGACAAAAGGTTAATGTATCAGACACCTGGGCTGCCTGGATTGATGTTCTTAGAATTCCATCATCTTTACCTCAAAATGTAAAACACATTGGAACCTAAATTTATCATTTTATAAATTTGTAATCAAACAGTTCCCCTTTGAAAGTTCTAATAACTCTCACAATTTACAAATTTAGACACTTAAAAGTTAATTCTTGTAACCTGTGATCGTTACAGGCACATAGCACTTGCTCTGTGTTGATTGTCTGTAGTGACGAACGGCATGCTGACATAGAAACAAACATGCAGCTAGGGGTCCGTGAAGTTCTTACAGGTAATAGTCTTTTCTGGTTGGAAATGTCATTTCCTCGTGATGGGTGTGGGTCATTTGTTGAACGAAACACTTGATACTGTGGACGCATAGATAGTACACCAGTAGGAAAAACAACATCAGAATTCCTATTTACTTGATCCACAGCCAGGATTTACCTAACAGGTTTCCGAACCATGAAGAATTATCTTCAGTCATCTGGTGTAATTTTGCTGAAAGATCAAGAATATCTTGTTGGTACTAGAATGGCAATCTTGATCATGTTGATGAATGACTGAATTTTTCGTATGTGATTCTCTGCGTTGTGTATTTTTTTTCTTTTTTTTTTGTCTTCCTTGACAGTTGGCTTGGCAGTGGGTCTAGTTGTCTTTTAGAGGTTGTGGCTTCATACGCAGGTGAGGAGGTTGGAGCATATGGGTCTCGGGACATCCATCAAGTGGTATCTGCACAGAGTAAGAAAGAAAACAAAAGAGGACAGAGCAGTATTTGTTGTAAAAGACTGCAAACAATAGGGTTGTATCCTTTGTTCAATCTGAGTCTGCTATTGTTGTTCCTTCTTTCCCTATTTCTTAATTCCTGTGACACCTAAAGAACAGTGAGGTAAGGATGGACTAGTGAATGGGGAAGGTCTATGAGGGAGTCTTCACCGCAGGGTGGCCCCCGAAGCCTGTTGCATTCGGCTCTTCCCTGGGCTCCTCACTGGTCCGTGTGTCCTATCTTATCCCTGTAGGTGGGGGAACAACTTTACAGTGTGACACATGAGTCCAGGTTTTCCTTCCGTGACATAACAAAGCAGCTGCTGTAATCAATATCACTTGATGTGGTCCGTGCCACTTAGGCTCTAATGGCTTGTTTCTGAATTACTTTATCATAACCCACTGACCTGGGATGATTGTGTGTCCACTTTCTGGTGGAGTCTGCCAACATGACTCAACTCTCTCTCTGGCACTCTGTACTGTCTTTGTGAGGTTTTCACAGTAAGTGATCAGGGCATCTGAGGCAATGTGTACATCAGCATTTTTAAGATCAATCACATCTGGCATCTGCATTGGCCGTCCAGTAATAATCTCATGAGGGCATTTTTCACTCCCCGTCCTTGCCCTTATTTTCCCTGCTTGCTCTCCTGTCTCGTCTCGTCATCTATTGAGAGACTCTCTCTGCACTGCTCTCCAAACTGAAAAATTATGAATTTGATCAACTGGTCTCTCAACGCAATTGACACCATCTTCTCGATGAGAAGCTTGGGTTCGGGGGAACCTGACTGCCCTGACAGAACGTTCGCAGCTGGCTACACGATGGACGCGTGGGAGAGATGGCGGATCGTGTGTTTGGCGGCTCTTTCCGTGGAGGACATTGAAGATATCTACCTATTTGGAACCATGATAACAGGTCTTCTGCTGATTGGATTAGGCTTTGCCCTGGGTTATCGAAGAATTCAGAAAACGGGAACAGCTGTCCAAAGCCTCACAAGGCTGCCCGTCATGATTGAAGCAGTGTGAAGAGCGGTCAGCATTGAGACTGAGACTATTAACCGCAATATGGATTCTATCATGGAGAAGCTCACGGCTTTGCAAAGGAAAATTGACGGTGTTGGACATCAGAATGGACATAGAGAGTAGCCGTGGAATTGGAATGCGGTTACTCGCCCCAAGACTAAACAATCGCAATCTTATCTTTTTTGGCTCCCCTGAACCAGCACTGGCCTCGGCCAAGGCTGCTGCTGGAAAATCAACCCTGGGAAGAGCACTGCAGTGAGACGCTCTTGTGTTCCTCCCCCATTCTACAGACACCTGCTGATTACAAACTATTACACATACACACATATATATGCATTCACCTCCCAACCCCCGATCCCTCGCATCCGCCAGCCTGACAAGCGGGTCTGTGACCAGCGCCGGAAATGGCTGCAGGAACGGGTGGCTGCTTGCCAGAGCTGGATTACTTCCCCTGTTGTAAAGTTGTGTGTCTATGGTGTATTATGTGCTTTTGTTGCTGAGGTGTTTTTTTCTGTTCTCACACTGTACTCCCCAAGGAGCATAGTCTGGGGGTTATTTTTTTTCTCCTCACATTCCTCATGTTATGCTGTATTTTTCTTCAATTCCCTGTCTTCCTGTCCTGTCTACCCCCTTGTCATATATGTTGTGTATGTGGACAGGTTGATGGCTAATTTCGCTGGTACTTGTGACTAGTCAAGTCAAGTCACCTTTATTTATATAGCGCTTTTAACAATACAAATTGTGACAAAGCAACTGCACAATATCAAAATGGGAAAATAGTGTCAATAATGTAAAATGACAAGATTAAACACTCAATTTTCAGTTAAAGGCATTTCATTGTTGAATTAAGTGATGGCATCGTCCAGCTCAGTTCAGTTCAAAAAGTTTCTGTTCAATCAAGTCGATGATATAGCTGGAAATGAAGTGTCCCCAACTAAGCAAGCAAGAGGCGACAGCGGCAAGGAACCAAAACTCCATTGGTGACAGAACGGAGAAAAAAACCTTGGGAGAAACCAGGCTCAGTCGGGGGCCATTTCTCCTCTGGCCAGACGACACAGCAGTTCAATTCCAACTGCTGCAAAGTCAGATTGGATGGCTCAACTGGTTCCCGAGGTCTTTTCCTGATGGCTGTCTAGGTGACGGGGTCCTCACTGGGGGTCTTTCTCTGGGGCTCATCTAGGTGTCCTGGTCTCCGCTGACGTTCAGGGCTGTAGTAGAGGTCGTCTCTAGGTGCTGATCCACCATCTGATCTGGTGACTGCAGTGACCTCGGAATAAGAAAGAAACAGACTAATATTAGCGTAGATGTCAATCTTTTTACGATGTAACAAGTACATCATGTGTTATGGGAAGTGTTCCCGGTTCCGGTTGATCTAATTAATGCAGCCTAACAATCCTTTAACGGATTTGAATAATAGAAGTGTATTAGTGTGTTATGTGTACGCCAGGTTAAAGAGATGGGTCTTTAATCTAGATTTAAACTGACAGTGTGTGTCTGCCTCCCGAACAGTGTTTGGTAGATTGTTCCAGAGTTTGGGCGCTAAATAGGAAAAAGATCTGCCGCCCGCAGTTGATTTTGATATTCTAGGTATTATCAAATGGCCAGAGTTTTGAGAACGCAAAACGCAAAAAAGTAACGGCCCTAGTACTGAGCCTTGAGGAACTCCATACTGCACTTGTGATCGATATGATACCCCTTCATTCACTGCTACGAATTGATGGCGGTCAGAAAAGAACGATTTGAACCATGCTAATGCACTTCCACTAATGCCAATATAGTTTTCTAGTCTATTCAAAAGAATGTTGTGATCGATAGTGTCGAACACAGCGCTAAGATCCAGTAGAATTAATAGAGAGATACAACCACGATCAGATGATAAGAGCAGGTCATTTGTAACTCTAATGAGAGCAGTCTCAGTACTATGATACGGTCTAAATCCTGACTGGAAATCCTCACAGATATCATTTTTCTCTAAGAAGGAATATAATTGTGAGGATACAACCTTTTCTAATATCTTTGACAGAAAAGGGAGATTCGAGATCGGTCTGTAATTAACTAGATCTTTGGGGTCAAGTTGTGGTTTTTTAATGAGAGGCTTAATAACAGCCAATTTAAAGTTTTTGGGGACATATCCTAATGACAATGACGAATTAATAATAGCCAAAAGAGGATCTATGACTTATGGAAGCACCTATTTTAGTAGTTTAGATGGAATAGGGTCTAACATACATGTTGTTGGTTTAGATGAATTAACAAGTTTATACAATTCTTCCTCTCCTATAGTAGAGAATGAGTGGAATTGTTCCTCAGGGGATCTATAGTACACTATTTGATGTGATGATATAGCTGACGACTGCATGGTTACAATTTGATCTCTAATAGTATCAATTTTGGAAGTAAAATAGTTCACAAAGTCATTACTGCTGTGCTGTTGGGAAATGTCAACACCTGTTGATGCTTTATTTTTGTGTTAATTTTGCCACTGTATTGAATAAATACCTAGGGTTATGTATGTTTTGTTCTAAAAGAGACGAAAAGTAATCAGATCTAGCAGTTTTTAAAGCTTTTCTGTAGGATATAGATAAACTGTACATGTGGCAGACTGTGCATTCCAGCTGATGAAAACACGCACTCAGCTCTGACGCCTGTTTCACACATGCTCCGTCTGCATGGTGTATACAGTCCGTGTGCGTTACGTATGCCGTGCAAAAGTGGCACGGACTCATTTTGCTTTCACACAGGACACGTTTGAAGTCCGGTCATGATCCACGGCTGTTTACCACAAACACAACACTTATCCATTATTTTGATTTTAAAACCAAACGTTGTTAGCCTATACTGAAAGTGCTTTTTCAGCATTGTGATCCTCTTTTATTACAGTACAGTTACACAATCTTTCATAGACATAGGCTATTCACTTTAAACTCAATTATTAAACAACATATTAAATGCATTTGGCTTCTAGATTTGTATATTAAGTTGCTCCAGCAAGTGGAAACACATTTAAACACAGCATACAGCCTACTTTTCACAAATATTTTAAATTAAAACTAACCACTGACAGAAAGAGTCGGCTCTCGTGCCTTTTACATTTAAAGCTTTATTACAAACAGTCCCGCGGGTCTTAAAGAACTTTGTTTTTCTACCCCCACAAGACACAAGTGCATATGTTGCCTTGTTTGTCTAAAAGTACACTTTTCTTTGTTTTAAACCTAGCCAAAATGCCTGTGAAACACAGTAAACTTTAATTACATATATTTATTGGGAAATTACTACATTTCCATGTCAATCCATGTTCATTTGTACCGTGAACAAATCTCTGTCACTTTAATTCAGTGTGTGCAGCACAGCAAAAATAGACTCAGTGCGGAAACGATCTCTGCACTGCTGCAGCCGCAACACTCCTGGAACACACTGCCGGACCACAACCGCGTGCAGTGTGAACGCTTTAATCCGTTAACATGGGTGCGGAAAAAAATATGCACCGCAAACGCACTGCAAACGGAGTATGTGTGAAACAGGCGTGACCGATGTGCCAGGTATGGTCAAGCATGTTTTTGACAGTTGCGCCATATGTGGATACATGCCGTACGATTTTTGCCACCAACTAAGAGGGTTTACGTCAGTGAGTAGTGTTGCTTCTCATTCATACATATCCGTCTCATGCTCCAAAGCCCTGATGCCACCTTCTGCACTGCTGTGGGTCTGACTATATATGCCGCCAAACAGGTTGCCCATGGCAGACATCACAGTCTTTTTTCTTGCGTCCGGTTGTTTTACAACATCAGCGCACTCACTTTTTGACTGTTCCATCGTTAACTTGGATAATACCTTCACAGACTCCAGTTTGATTTCAAATTCCCCAAGAATCTGCAAAATGCATTCACTCACATTCTCGGCGGTATGATTTTCTCTCAGATCTTCTGTTTTTAGTACATAGTTTTTGATTTCCCAGTCATCTGATATAAAATGTGCAGTGACTGTCACATATATCAGTGTGTAGAGAAGTCCATCCATCCATTGTCAAGGCCACAGATTGATTGCTCAGTGAGGCTTTCACGCTCTTGGCAGTGCTATCATAAATCTTAGCAATGTGATTGCTCCCTGTACCCCGAGAAGGGCAATTATACTGTGGGTTGAGTGCTCGAACAAAGTTTTGAAAGCCATCGCCATCCACGATACTTTTCGGGTGCATGTCTTTGCAGATGAATTCAGTAAGTTTTTAGGTAATTTCTTCCTGTTTTGCAGCAGGTAGCAGATTTGTGGTATTCGTGGTGTAAAATGAAGTTCCCCTGGACTGCTTTAATGCGGGCTCATAGTCAGGCTAAATTCCTCGGGATGAAAAGACTGCATGTGCATTCTCATGTTAGATGTTGTGGAGTGAAATAGCAGAGGTTTCTTACACAACTTACAAATGACGTTGGTTCTGTCAATAATTTCACAGTTGACACTCCAGAAACCAAAGAAACGCCACACAGCACTTTTAAGATGTTTTGGCGTAAGCAATATTCTCTCTGACTCCAATCATCACTCTCTTTTTCCGCCATTTTTCAAATTAACAACGCACCCGCACCACACCGGACAACAAACTAACAACAAACCGCATCAGTTACATCATCATCATGTGTCGCATGCCTCTTGACACACAAAAAAATTTGAATGCAGTGTTTTTGCATTATTCTTTTCTCTTACTATATAGTAGGTAAGTAGGCATATTCGAACGCAAATTAAGTATACGTACATCTGAATCTCGCGAGAATTAGTGCACCACAAATTCTCGCTTATTCTTTTATGAATACTGAGGATTCAAACATACTTATTCACTCGCCTACTGCTTTTTGCCTACTATATAGTAGGAAAGTATGCGGTTTCGAACGCAGCGAGAGAGACTTAACTTCCTGCCATTACTCCTTCTTTACTACCTTAAACACAACCCGAATTCCAGAAATGTTGGGACGTTTTTTTTTTTTTTATTTGAATAAAATAAAAAACTAAAAGGATTTCAAATCACATGAGACAATATTTTATTCACAATAGAACATAGATAACATGTTATCTGTTTAACCATCTGGGGTCTGAGGGTGTTTTGGGGGCCTGGAGAAGTTTTGACATGCCCTGGCATTTGTGCTTTTTTCAGTTGCTTATAAACATATGAATGGCTAAAGTCTTAAAATACTGTATTCAGCACAAACTGGGCTACAATAATATTAGAGCAGCATGTATGTACATGATTGTGTTTTTGAGAAAGCAACGTTTATGTGTGTTAGTGAAAAACGTCTTAGGTTACGTATGTAACCCCAGTTCCTCGAAGGAACGAGACGCTGTGTCCAGAGATGCTAGGGGAACGCCTTCAGCGTGACCGGCTCTGAATCCAAGTGCAATCTGTCCAATGGATGGGCGGGACGTCACGGGCAAGGTGACGTAATGACCAGCTGGTATAAAAGCACGTGCGGTGAAACCGGCGTCAGCTTCTAAAATGAAGCAAGCGCTGGCAGGGATGCCGGAAGTGTGGCCTCGCGACGCAGCGTCTCATTCCTTCGAGGAACTGGGAGCACATCTAAGGCGAGAGGATGGAAGAACCTGGGGTGGCTCGCATGTCCAGGCCATAGAACCTGACAAAAGTCAGGGGCGTAGACCATCCCATAGCGTTGCAGATGTCCTGAATTGGGACACCTGTGAGAAAGGCCTTGGAGGCCGCCACACTCCTAGTGGAATGAGCCTTGACTCCCATTGGCGAGGGGAGTTCAGAGGACTCATAAGCAATATGGATGGCAACGACAATCCACCAACTGAGGGTCTGCTTAGAAGCAGGACAACATCTTTTAGGGGGACCAAAGCAAACCAGCAGTTGGTCCGCCCTTCTCCATATGGCAGCTCTGTGGACGTATGCGTTAAACACATAATGCGTTACACATACAATTAAGCTTTTGCTGGTCAGGCTCCCGAAAGGGAGGAGGACTAAAGGCCTACAGTACTACAGGTTGTGGTGTGACCGAAGGAACCTTGGGGACGTACCCTGCTCGAGGGTATAAAAGGTTTTGGCCATACCAGGCGCAAAGTCCAAGTGCGTAGGGGCCACTGACAGGGCCTGTAAATCCCCAACTCTCTTCAGAGACAAAATCGCCAGAAGAAACACGGTCTTCAGGGTGAGGTGGCGATCTGTGATCTCCTCAATAGGCTCGAATGGAGGCCTACAGAGAGCATTCAATACCACAGCCAAGTCCCAAGGAGGAATCCGGGACCGTACTGGAGGCCTTAGCCTCAATGCACCATGGAGGAAACGTGTCACTAAGGGGTGTCTACCCACTGACTGTCCACCAAGATAGGCGTGGTAGGCCGAAATCGCCGCCATATAAACCTTCAAGGTGGAGTGGGTTAACCCTGCAGAGAGTCGAGCCTGCAGGAACTCCAGCACTGTACCAACCGGGCAGTTAACTGGGTCAAGCTGGCGATCTCTGCACCATGAAGTGAAGAGCTTCCACTTCAGGGTGTACAGTTTCCTCGTTGAGGGAGCTCTGGACTGGAGGATGGTCTCAACAACCTCGGTTGAGAGACTGGACGCTATGAGCCGTGCCCCCTCAGGGGCCACACTCACAGCCTCCACAACTCCGGGCGGGGATGCACAAGTGTGCATCCTGCCTGTGAGAGGAGATCCCTCCTGACTGGAATCTCCCATGGAGAGCCGTCGAGGAGGGAAATCAGATCCGAGAACCATACTCGGCCCGGCCAAAACGGGGCTACTAGTAGCAGCCGGACTCCGTCCCGGCACACTCTCTCCAGAACTCCGGGGAGCAGAGCAATCGAGGGAAAGGCATACAGACGAAGCCTCGGCCACGTCTGTACCATGGCATGAAGTAGAGAGTACCAGAGCGGACATTGCGCTGTCTCTTGAGTAGCGAAGAGGTCCACCTTGGGCCTGGCCAAACACTCTCCAGATCTGTTTCACCACCTTGGTGTGAAGCATCCATTCCCCGGGCAAAAGCCACTGTCTCGACAGGGTGTCTGCTCCCACATTGAGATGCCCAGGTATGTAAACTGCTCTGAGTGAGAAGAGTTTGCTCTGGGCCCACACAAGGATCTGGTGCGCCAGCCTGTACAGGTGGCGCGACCGCAGACCTCCTTGGTGGTTGATATAAGAGACCTCCGCTGTGTTGTCGGTGCGAACTAACACATGGTGACCTCTTAAGTCTGGGAGAAAGTATTTCAGAGCCTGAAACATGGCCAGCATCTCGAGCCTGTTGATGTGCCAAGCGAGATGATGACCTCTCCACAGACCGTGGGCAGGGTGGCCACTCTTGACCGCTCCCCAACCGGTGAGGGATGCATCTGTCGCTAGCGTTACGCAGCGACACAGAGCTCCCAGCACCGGGCCCTGAGACAAGAACCAAGGTTGTCTCCACATGTCTAAGGCACGTAGGCAACGCCGCGTGACCTTGATCATGCGAAGCGGGTTTCCCCTCGGGGAGAACCCCTTGGTCTTGAGCCACCACTGTAGGGGTCTCATGTACAGCAGGCCAATAGGTATCACGTTGGACGCAGCTGCCATCAGACCCAGCAGCCTCTGAAACTGCTTGACAGTGAGTGACTGGCCTTCTTTCACCCTCCTGACTGTCGTGACATACGTGCCTGCATCGTGGTCGAATCCCACACCACCCCCAGATAAGTGGTTCTCTGTAATGGAGAAAGCACACTTTTCTTGGGGTTCAGTCTCAACCCCAACACTTTCATATGAGCGAGAACAACATCTCGATGTTGAGCCGCCCTTCGCTCTGATTGAGTGAGAATCAACCAATCGTCAATGTAATTGAGTATACGGACGCCCTGTAGCCGCAGCGGAGCTAACACGGCGTACACACTTCGTAAAAGTGCGGGGTGAGAGTGCTAGGCCGAAGGGAAGTACACGATATTGGTAAGCTTTGCCCCCGAAAGCAAACCTCAGGAACTTCCTGTGAGTGGGAAGGATGGAGACATGGAAGTATGCGTCTTTTAGATCGATCGCGACAAACCATTCCTCGGACCTGATTTGAGACACGACCTGCTTGAGTGTAAGCATCTTGAACTTCAGTCTGCCGACTGAGCGGTTCAACTGCCGCAGATCTAAAATGGGACGCAACCCTCCATCCCTCTTTGGAACTATGAATTACTGGCTGTAGAACCCAGACTCTTTCTCGTGAGGAGAAACCACCTCGATGGCCTCCTTCCTTAAGAGAGTATTTACCTCCTGTTCCATTTCCAGAGCCTGCTCGTGGGCCCACCAAAGTGGAATTCACCCTGTTGAACTGAGGCGGACGAGAACCAAAATGGATTCTGTAGCCTCTCTCTACAGTACGCAGGACCCTTCGAGACACATTTGGCAGTAGTTTCCACGCTGCCAAATAGTCTACTAAGGGAACCAGTCTCTCGAGACTGGCCTCTGGTGTAATTAGAGTGGCTAGTTTGGTATCCTGGAATGGCACACCGGCAGGAGAAAGCCAAACTAGCTGCTGCAGAGACACCCGAAGGGGTGCCGAACATCTCAGCTCCGCTACGTTTCCGGGCGGAAGAGACTGAGATGTGTGCTTGCTGGAGACCACTGCGCCCTGGGACACAATAAGTGGCATGTTTGGCAGATCGATCTCCTGAGGGCACTGGGGCGAAACAGGCACCGTACGCTGCGGTGACCGCTGCTCTACCCCAGCGGGGGCTACCCTCATAAGCCCTGGTCCACAAACATCAGGGCTTCTTGGCCGAAGACCTCTTTGCCTGAAGAACAGTCCGCAGATCCGGCTTAGGCTGGGAGGTCATCGACCGTGCACCCTTCTTACCACCCCGACTCCGCCTATGCGAGGCACACGGGCGGTGACGCTCTCTTTCTGAGCTTCCCTATATGAGGAACCGGCACACGGCATGGGCTGCTCTCGCCCAACAGCCCCTTGAGTTAGAGAGCGGCGAGGGAGAAACCGCTGGAACGCCGCTGCCTGCCTTCCCATCTCCCGGTGCCTGTCGACAACGGTGTTAACAGCATCACCAAAGAGGCCAGAAGGCGACAGCGGGGCGTCCAAAAGGAAGACCTTGTCGCGGTCCTTGATATCCGACAGGGTCAACCAGAGATGCCTCTCCACAGCTACCAGGGCTGCCATAAACCGCCCAATGGCACGGGCGGTCTCTTTGGTAGCGCGGAGAGACAAATCAGCGGTTCTGCGGAGTTCACAAATGTCATCCACACCAAATCCCTCGCCCTCATCTAACTCTTTAAGCAGATCAGCCTGGTACGCCTGCAACACCGCCATGGTGTACCCCTTGCCCACCAGTGCTGACGATGTGCGCAGAGCTTGGTGGGCAGGGTCGGAGCCTTCAGAGATGATGCCGCATCGGGAGACAGATAGCTCACAAGCGTCTGTTCCACACGCGGCATCGCTCTGTAACCGCGCTCACTCGTCCCCGCCACATTACCATAGTAATCCGACAGAGGGACGAAGAGACGGGCCGAGAACGGTTTTCCCCACGACCTCGACACCTCAGTGTGGAGGTCGGGGAAAAAAGGCAGGCTCCGATGTGGAGGTGCAGTCTGAAACCGCAGAAAACGCTCATCTAATTTGCCTCTCTGCGGTTCGACAGGATGCTCGGACGGCCAGTCGAGACTCAACTTGGCCGCAGCACGAATAATCACCTCTACCAGCTCCTCATATTGGGGCGAAAGAGGGGGTGCAAAGTGCTCGACGTTTCCCGTGTCAACCTCCTCGGAGGAAGACACGAGAAGCGCCGAGGCCGCTACCCGAGGGGAAGTAACCGCAGGGCGGGCTTCCGATCTCGAAGAGCAGTCATGGGATCTGACAGGTGAGGATGGAGATAGAGACTCGCTCGTCTCCGATCCCTCCACCAGATCCCGCTGCGAACCCCACGAGCGCCGCCTCGAGCGCCTCCACGAGCGGGGCCAGCGCCACGAGGAACGCCAATGAAAGAACCCTCCCCGGAGAAGAGGGCCTTTCAGGAGTGAAGCACACGCAGAGGGAGGCTCTCGCAGAGCGGGCAATCAGCACCCTCGAGAGCCGCCTCCGCATGTCTTGCTCCCAGGCAAAGCACACACAAGCTGTGTGTATCACCTGCACACAAATATCGCTTGCAGGGAGGAACACACTGCTTGTATTGTGCTTCGCTCTCGTGTTTAGTCTTGAACATGACTAATGTAACAGACTGACAACAGTAAATAAGACTTACAGATACACAGAGCACTTAGCTGAATGACAGAATGCTGACACCGATTTCACCGCACGTGCTTTTATACCAGCTGGTCATTACGTCACCTCGCCCGTGACGTCCCGCCCATCCATTAGACAGATTGCACTTGGATTCAGAGCCGGTCACGCTGAAGGCGTTCCCCTAGCGTCTCTGGACGCAGCTCGAGTTCCTGAAGAGGAACTAAAATTTTGAAGTAACTGGAATAAGGCCACAAAACACACAGAAGATTTGTTCACAAGATCTTGAATCTTGGATCTTGTAGCCAAGAGTTTTTACTTCAAAATGATGTGAAAATCATCTTGTTTACTTACTCACAGAAAACAATATATTGATTTACATTTTCTAAGACACTTTTTGTTTCGAAAGGGCATATGCGAAGAGGCGTGAATGATCATGAATATTAATGTGATTCACAACTGAGAAGACAAAGGCCCACATAATGAGCTGCCTTATGAATGTGTGTATATATATATATATATTGTAATGTCTAACCAGCAGAGGGAGCCCTCGCCCGGGTACTGACCGTGCTCCACTCCCTCTACTTCCTCTGCACTCATTTCCTGTTTGACTGCTTTATAAACACTATACTTGAACTCATTGCGAAGTATTGCCAGTTAACCTGCCTTACCAAGCGTTATTCCAGCCTTATATTCTGTGTATGATTCTGCCTGATTCTCTGATTTACGGTTATTTGGATTTTCCTCGTTATTCTGGTTACCTGTTTTGGACTGATGTTTGGGTTTGGACCCATTGCCTGCCTAATCACTCTCACCTTCTGGATATCCCCTGTGTATGTTGACAGATTGGACTGCATTCTGGTTTTGACTCTCTTCCTGCCTTCCCGTATCTGTTTGTGGTAACTATCTTTAATAAACTTCCTCACATGGATTCTAACTCAGCCTCATCGTTACATATATTTATACTACATATATATTTAATATATACTAATATATTTATACGTTGAATGCTTGAATCTGATTGGCTGATGAACATGCAAAGGTGTGCAATTATTTTCAGGGAAACGCACAGTGAACACAGTTCCAGGCAGCTCTTGACCGTATTACATGTCCATATCACTTCGCCAAATGATTTCAGTTATTTTAACCCTAATGGGACGGCTGTATTGCCGGCGATACCAACTCATTTTTTTTAAGACCAGTGCAAAAGACATTAAAAATACTCAGTCGATTTTGGTCGTACAGATAAGTGTTATACATCAATTGAAACTTTGAAGTGTCTATTTTTTTTTGTGTACACTCACGAATACAACAAAACGTTGTGGTTTTGGAAAAAAAGAAAACAAACAGGATGCACTCTCTGTCTTCTCCATCTCCGCGAGCTGCTCTTCAAAATACGTCACTAAAATGAACTGTAACTCAGCGAAAACTCAACACACGGACATGGGAGTTATATCTATAGAAAGCTGGAAGTGTCTACTTTGAAATGAAGTAAGTCTTATCGAAAACAAACATTCTGTGATGAAGTAATCCGTATGAAACCAACACGATGTTCAGTCTGTCCCGTCTAACTCATTATTTCTAATGCGATCCCGCCCCCTCGCGTTCATATGTAAATAGCCACGTGAGCCGCGTGCTCATGGAAACGCCCAAAAACAAAGCCTGATCGTTCCTCGCGCTAACATTACTGTTCGTTTCTGGTAGAAGACGCGCTGAATAAAAGCTGGATTTGCCTCCAAATAAGAGCAAGAGTTCATCCAGAAGAGAAGAGCGATCTGATGAGTAAGTAATGTTTCTTTTTTTGCATTAGTTAACATGTTATTGTGACTCAAAATTGAACACGTTTATTTTTTTTCTCAAACGACAACATGATGAATGCTACAATGTTTAGAAAAATGTTTAATGTTCACAAATGGATTGAATAGCGTGCTAAACGATAATAATTAGTTTATCAGATATAAAATATCCTTTTTTATAGTACAAAGTACATCTTTTGTAGTACAAAGCCATACATACTAGGCTATATGACTACAAAATCATAGTTCGTTTTTTCTAAACAATAATAATTAGTTTCTCAGATATAAAATGTATTTTTTTTGTTTACAATAGTAAAAAGCATGCGTGAGTCTATAAAACATATATATATAAAAAGATGCTCCTGATATTAACTTGCTCACAAATGTTTGGTTTTTTTGGTTTGTATTTTATTGAATCAGATACCTGCACCACAGATGAATCCTGATGACTTTCTTCAAACTCAGAATCAGATGTCCAACTACACTGATATTATATGGTAAAACAAGCTCCTTGACCACTTGTTTTTTTTTCTTCTTGAATCCATGGAAAGTAGCAGAAACGCTCAAATAACACACGTAAATATCAGGCATGATTTACTTGTGTCACTTGTTGAACAGAATCTGTTGCAGGAATGACTCAAAGTCTGTTCACATCTCTGTGGTTAGATCAGTGTGCACAATAATGTGTCTTTGACCTTCTTTATGTATATTTTGATTATACGGTGTTGTAAATAAAATACAAATAATTAAAAAAAAAAAAAACATTTGTTCAATCTCCTCACATTCTCTCTTACCTGCCTCAAAGTCAGTCACACTGATGGGCCATTAGCAGCCTTTAGGGGAGGGCCCTTTGTGTCTCAGGTGAGAATCACTTAATATTCAAGGACATTGTCACTCCCTCGCATACAGGCTTTCAATCACAAAACATTTCTTAAACAATTTTAATCAATGTATTGTTTTCTGTAAATGAGTAAGCAGAATGATTCTCACTTAATTGTGAAGTAAATATTCTAGCCGACAAGACTGATTACACAAAAGTCTTATTCAGGACTATTTAGTGTGGGTTTTATGGCCTTATTTCAGCTACATTTTTTTTCCCAAAACTTACTAACCACGCATAATATTTTTTTAAAAAAATACAAACATGTACATCCATCTTGGTCACATAATATTGTAGCAAAGTTTGTGCTGAATACAAAAACAAATACATGTTGGTCATTAGTATGTTATAAGTAGCTGAAATAAGCACAAATATCAGGACATGTCAAAACCTCTCAAGGGCCCCAAAATCACCTCAGACCCCAGAGGGTTAAAGGACTTACAACAGCAAAATAACCAAAACCGTTTAATAAAAACATTTTATTATGTACGGAAAGCACATACTCTGTCCCTCCCGCTCTCTCTCCCTCACACACGCACTTACATACAGTTTGCAAACACGCGAACATACACGCTAATGTTGTTAGTGCTACTCTGACGATTTTATCAGTAGCAATAAGTTTAACTACTTACAAACTATGACTTCTCACAAGCGAGGTAACAACGGCGCTGTTCGTGAAGAAAATTAATAAAAAATTTCAGTTACGTTACGACATTAGCCTAACACTTTTGAGAGACACACATACTCAGTCAGAGGTAATTCACATGCTCTCTCTCTCCCTCTCTCTTTCTCTGAAAACTTGGTTATTATCTGCAATAATCTGCTATCAACGGCTCAAGCCTCACTTCTAGGTTTAAAATGTCGTTTTGTAATTAGCAAGGGAGGCGTTGAATGAGATGCGGAATAAATTAATTCTACTCACAATAGCGTTTTAAGTTCAAAAACCAGACAAATACCTTGAAATATATCATCTGATCAATGTCTTGAGGTGTGACAACCATAGTATAAGTGGAATAATTGATTCCGGGCCATTGAATTATTAGAAAAATAATGCACACCCGAGGTGTAACAGCCACTCCGCTTCGCGTCCGCATCACTACCTCGGGTGTGCATTATTTTTCTAATAATTGCAATTATTCCTTACGTATATACCTGTATGTATGTGTATATATACAGGTGCTGGTCATATAATTAGAATATCATCAAAAAGTTGATTTATTTCACTAATTCCATTCAAAAAGTGAAACTTGTATAATGTATACATTCATTCCACACAGACTAATATATTTCAAGTGTTTATTTCTTTTAATTTTGATGATTATAAGTGACAACTAATGAAAACCCCAAATTCAGTATCTCAGAAAATTAGAATATTGTGAAAAGGTACAATATTGAAGACACCTGGTGCCACACTCTAATCAGCTAATTAACTCAAAACACCTGCAAAGGCCTTTAAATGGTCTCTCAGTCTAGTTCTGTAGGCTACACAATCATGGGGAAGACTGCTGACTTGACAGTTGTCCAAAAGACGACCATTGACACCTTGCACAAGGAGGGCAAGACACAAAAGGTCATTGCAAAAGAGGCTGGCTGTTCACAGAGCTCTGTGTCCAAGCACATTAATAGAGAGGCGAAGGGAAGGAAAAGATGTGGTAGAAAAAAGTGTACAAGCAATAGGGATAACCGCACCCTGGAGAGGATTGTGAAACAAAACCCATTAAAAAATGTGGGGGATATTCACAAAGAGTGGACTGCAGCTGGAGTCAGTGCTTCAAGAACCACTACGCACAGACGTATGCAAGACATGGGTTTCAGCTGTCGCATTCCTTGTGTCAAGCCACTCTTGAACAACAGACAGCGTCAGAAGCGTCTCGACTGGACTGCTGCTGAGTGGTCCAAAGTTATGTTCTCTGATGAAAGTAAATTTTGCATTTCCTTTGGAAATCAGGGTCCCAGAGTCTGGAGGAAGAGAGGAGAGGCACAGAATCAACGTTGCTTGAGGTCCAGTGTAAAGTTTCCACAGTCAGTGATGGTTTGGGGTGCCATGTCATCTGCTGGTGTTGGTCCACTGTGTTTTCTGAGGTCCAAGGTCAACACAGCCGTATACCATGAAGTTTTAGAGCACTTCATGTTTCCTGCTGCTGACCAACTTTATGGAGATGCAGATTTAATTTTCCAACAGGACTTGGCACCTGCACACAGTGCCAAAGCTACCAGTACCTGGTTTAAGGACCATGGTATCCCTGTTCTTAATTGGCCAGCAAACTCGCCTGACCTTAACCCCATAGAAAATCTATGGGGTATTGTGAAGAGGAAGATGCAATATGCCAAACCCAACAATGCAGAAGAGCTGAAGGCCACTATCAGAGCAACCTGGGCTCTCATAACACCTGAGCAGTGCCACAGACTGATCGACTCCATGCCACGCCGCATTGCTGCAGTAATTCAGGCAAAAGGAGCCCCAACTAAGTATTGAGTGCTGTACATGCTCATACTTTTCATGTTCATACTTTTCAGTTGGCCAAGATTTCTAAAAATCCTTTCTTTGTATTGGACTTAAGTAATATTCTAATTTCCTGAGATACTGAATTTGGGGTTTTCATTAGTTGTCAGTTATAATCATCAAAATTAAAAGAAATAAACACTTGAAATATATCAGTCTGTGTGGAATGAATGTATACATTATACAAGTTTCACTTTTTGAATGGAATTAGTGAAATAAATCAACTTTTTGATGATATTCTAATTATATGACCAGCACCTGTGTATATATATATATATATATATATATATATATATATATATATATATATATATATATATATATTATATATATATATATATAAGATAATATAATTATGATCTTAATTTTGAAAGAAAAAAAGTTACTGTTTATATAAAGAACACACAATGAAAGTTATCTGTGTAAATCATAGCTTTTTGCTCTAATAAAACTGAAACTTCCAATATTCAGAGTTTTGCTTTTTAATTTCCTTGAAATTTAGACCATCAAATTAGTTTGACTCTATTCCACTCATACTTGGCCTCCTCTTTGAGGAAATTGGTTATGCTCTTTATCATTCATCCATATGAATTTTGTCTATACAAGGGTAAATAGACTATCATAGGTCATTTGCATTTGGCAGTCGCTGTGGAGCTCAATCCTTGGGATGCTTCTCTTTCTTTACACAATCCTGCTTTTACATCAGCTTCATACAAAGGCAGGAAATACACTATGCCAAATGATGGGAGACCCTAAGTACCCGCTGATTTCCAAGAATGGAGACATGACCATTGGAGCACTTTTTCCAGTCTACAGCACAGAGACATTACCTTCATTTGAATTTACAAAAAAACCTCAGCCTCTCTCATGCTCCAGGTTTGTTACATTTATACATTGAAACTTTAAAGGAGAAAATGTATTTAAAATATTTAAATGCATTATAAATATAAATTCACATTATAACAGCAAAATGTAATATTATGGTCTTTCAAGCCATTATAAATAAATAAATATGAATGCAATGATTCCCTTCTCCAACTTTTTATTGATTGATTGATTGTAATATAGTTGCTATTTAGCCTTCTGATTTAATGTTTAATTTCACAGTGTGAATCTGCGAGATTTTCACCTGGCACAAATCATGATCTTTGCCATTGAAGAGATTAACAGAAGTGAACATTTGCTCCCAAATGTTTCTATTGGTTATCGAATCTATGATACCTGTGGTTCAAGACTGTCTACCATGAGTGCAATTATGGGACTGATGAATGTTCAGGAGTTTGGAGAAATAGACAGATGTACTGCACAGTCTCCTTTGCATGCTATAATAGGAGATTCAGAGTCTACTGCCACAGTGATTCTCTCCAGAACTACAGGACCTTTTAAGATCCCAGTGGTAAAGCGCAATAACACAAATGTTTGACACAATCAGTGATGACTGTTTTGCTGTTTCCTGTGTTTTCTTTCTTTCTTTTGCTTTTTTTCAGATAAGTCATTCAGTTCCATGTGAATGCCTCGGTAATAGAAAAGATTACCCTTCATTATTCAGGACTATGGCTAGTGATTACCACCAGAGCAGAGCACTTGCATACTTAGTCAAGGATTTAGGCTGGTCTTGGGTTGGAGCTGTGAACAGTGACAATGAATATGGAACTATGGAATGGCAATATTTCAGAAAATAGCCCAGGAGGAGGGGATTTGTGTGGAGTACTCAGTCAAATTCTACCGAACAGAAACAGAAAAACTCCAGAAAGTGGTATAAAGAATTAAAAAAGCACTTCAAAAGTGATTGTTGCATTTGTTTCATTTCTTGAGATGGGCTTACTTATTGACCAGCTAAGTATTCAAAACATTACAGGCCTTCAAATGATTTGAGTGAAGTCATGGATAACTTCAGAAAATTACATCACTCCAAACAGCTTTCGTGTGCTAGGCAGTGATGGGAATAATGGTGTTATAAATAAACGGCGTTACTAACGGCGTTATTGTTTTCTGTAACGAGTAATCAAACTAATTACTGTTTCCCCCGTTACAACGCCGTTACCATTACTGACAATAAAATGTGGCGTTACTATAATTTATTATAATATTATTATCATTTTATTTTTCAGTTCATCTGAATGGATGCACAGTGTAGCTGTATGTGACATACTGTGTGAAGCGCACGGCTCGCCGTAGCTTTGTCTCTCTCTCTCACACACGCACATACGCGCGCGCAAAGAAAGATACAGAGCGAGAGAGTCTTTCATAACATGCAGAATTGACACGCTACATGTAAACGATATTCTTTGTTGTGTTTTCGTGCCAAAATAACGGAGTTCCTTTGGAATTCTTCAGCTTTTAAGAACTGCCGGGTTCTCTGCTAGTGGGTGGAGCTAATGCTCAAACGACAATCTCATTGGCCGGCGCTCACCTATTATCATCCCTGTTTTGATTTCAGCGAATCAATTCGAGCGAACGCAGACAACCTGATTAATATTCATGAACCCAGCAGCTCCTTTATCCTTAGTGCATTTTATATTGTTATTAGTGGTATAATTCGTAGTAGTTTTATCTTATCAATTTTTTCCCCTGTTTTATAGAAACACTAAATGACAAACAAGATATTAAGCACCACCACCAGTCCTAAGTTCAGTCAACATGACAAATATGAATTCATACTTGGTTATTCTAATTACTAAAGTTCTATCATCATATAATGCTAAATTATCATAATATCATTATAATGCTTGACTAACTGATGCTAAGTGTCAGTAGATAAATAGTGTTGATTAATGCAGCGGTTTTCAACTCCAGTCCTCGCGCCCCCCCGCTCTGCACATTTTGCATGTCTCTGTTGTTTAAACACACCTGATTCAGATCATCAGCTCATTAGAAGAAAGTTCCATGAATGAACTGTGTTCCGATTGACATGCTCCCTACACAGTGTTCATTGCTCCCTACTCCCTAAGCATGAGAAATCCGTTGACGTTTGCTTCACTTCGGAACTTATTTATTCACTGATTTATTCACGGATTTGCACTACGCCAGCGTCATCACACACAGACGAAACTTACTAGTGAAGTGTGACAAAACATACCTCTGTAAATAAATCCAATTTGAATTCACGTCTCGCACACTTCAATGCCCTTTGGATGGAACATATACGCTCGCTTTGAACTGGAATGATGGCGGAATATCCTGTGAAGTCCACTTCGCAGGGCACTTACGGTCGAATAGAACAAAGGTCTGAAGTGAAGAGAGAAACATACAAAATGTGCAGAGCGGGGGGGCGCAAGGACTGGAGTTGAAAACCGCTGGATTAATGTACAATGTTTTATAATAATAATTGATTCTATTTAGTGTCCATTTCATTCATTTAACATATTTAATATTGGGGTATCCAAGTTATTTGACATTTTAACATTTTTTTTAAAAAAGTAACGCAATAGTTGTCACAGAATGGTCCGTATTCCTCCATCACTGATCACCTTCACCTGCACCTGATTAATGATCATGCACACCTGCTCCTCATCACCACAGTCATTAGGACCTGGATATAAGCTCACTCCTCATCCTGCACCACTGTCTGATCTTAAAGTCACTAAGCTGCCATGACATTGAGATTTGTGGATACTACTCGGACCTTCACTCTCTACAGCGGACTGCTAGCTGAGTATACTAACCTGTGTTACTTACCTGATGATACTCACCCTCTGTCTTCCCTCTCATCACCAGATACCTGTTCATCTGTGGACTCTAGAGACTCGCAGGCTCTCCAGGATTCCTATCCGCCATGAACATGCCAAAGAACGGAGACACAATCAGAATCCCAGCGCACTATCCACTATTCATCTAGAAAGCCACTTACCTCACGCAAAGACTCTCACCACTGTTGTCTCACCTAATCCTGTAATAAACTCAACCTCTTCTACACTTACCTTTGTGTCTGGCAGTACCGTAACAGAAGATCAGACCTTGACCGAAGACGTAAGCGGACCACACCGATATGGAGGCGGCTTCATTTATTAATAGGGCTTATGCTATCCACGACCCGCTGGACTTTGTGAGGGAATTCGTGCCATTCGCCCTCTCCAGCTCGCTAGAAGATCGAGCCCTCTTGTTCCGGCTCGGGATCACAGCCCATCACCCCTTGAAGCTCCCAGACACTTCCAGCCTCACCTGGCAGGAGACTGTCTTCAAGTGTCTGGAGAGTCTTCGATCCCGAGTCGGAGTTCTGCCCGAAGCGACGATGATGGTTCTGCCGCCTGAGATGGCGATGATGGTTCCGCCACTCGCGGCGACGATGATGCTCCCGTCCGCGGCGATGATGGTTCCACCGCCTGAAGCGACGATGATGATTCCGTCGCCTGAAGCGACGATGATGGTTCCGCCGCCCGAAGCGACGATGATGGTTCCGCCGCCCGAAGCGACGATGATGGTTCCGCTGCCCGAAGCGACGATGATAATTGTCCCCTGGTGCCCGCTCCTCCAGAGCGCCCCCTAGTGCCCGCTCCTCCAGTATGCCCACCAGAGGGGAGCTTCCCCATGAAATTTTTTGGGGGGGCTATATATCCTCTGCCTGGGTGGCCGGGCCCAGAGCCAAGGCCACGGAGATCCATGACCCACCATGGCCGCACAAAAGAAATAGGCCATGGTCTCCCGAGCCTCCAGATCTGCCATGGTCTCCCGAGCCTCCAGATCCGCCATGGCCTCCCGAAGCCCCGGATCCGCCATGGCCTCCTGAACCTCCTGTCCCGCCATGGCTTCCTGAATCTCCGGTTCCGCCCTGGATGCCTTCCCTGTGTCCATGTCTTCCACTGACATCCAGGGTGCCCACCCCCCTCCCAGGTTTTGTAATTACGTCGCGGGACGCTGTCCGGGAGGGGGAGGTACTGTCACAGAATGGTCCGTATTCCTCCATCACTGATCACCTTCACCTGCACCTGATTAATGATCATGCACACCTGCTCCTCATCACCACAGTCATTAGGACCTGGATATAAGCTCACTCCTCATCCTGCACCACTGTCTGATCTTAAAGTCACTAAGCTGCCATGACATTGAGATTTGTGGATACTACTCTGACCTTCACTCTCTACAGCGGACTGCTAGCTGAGTATACTAACCTGTGTTACTTACCTGATGATACTCACCCTCTGTCTTCCCTCTCATCACCAGATACCTGTTCATCTGTGGACTCTACAGACTCGCAGGCTCTCCAGGATTCCTATCCGCCACGAACCTGCCAAAGGACGGAGACACAATCAGAATCCCAGCGCACTATCCACTATTCATCTAGAAAGCCACTTACCTCACGCAAAGACTCTCACCACTGTTGTCTCACCTAATCCTGTAATAAACTCAACCTCTTCTACACTTGCCTTTGTGTCTGGCAGTTCCGTAACAATAGTTACTTTCCCTGGTAATTAGTTACTTTTTTATAATGATGTAACTCAGTTACTAACTCAGTTACTATTTGTGAGAAGTAACTATAACTAATTACTTTTTTTAAAGTAACGTGCCCAACACTGGTGCTAGGAGGGTCACTAGGGTTTGCAATGAGAAAAATCAATATTGAAGGGTTTTCAGATTATGTTACAAAATCATTCTGGAAAACAACCATCCCATCCCATGCTTACACATTGAGGGGAATTCTTCTCAATATGCATTAAGTTGCAGAAAATATGATGTGGTGAAAAATTACAATGAAGATGTGACTGAATACAGATATTCAGCCAATGTCTATGAAGCCGTTTTTGCTGTGGCTCATTCACTACACAGTCTGCTCAAGTGCAAAGAACAAGGAGGTTGTGAGAAAGGCCTGACTATACAACCACAGCAGGTAAAGATAAAACACAGATAAGCAGAAAGGGAGAAAAGAGGGTAACAATATTATGGTAAACAATTCGTTAAAATGCCTCAATGATAATACAAAAATACAAAATTTTATTTATTTATTTTTCATTAGGCGGTTGAAGCTCTGAAAAAAGGAAATTTCACCGTAAAGTTTGGCAATCGTGTGTGGTTTGACAGCACTGGTGCTACAGTGGCCTAATATGAAGTTGCAAACTGGCAGCAGAACTCAGCCGATGGATCATTCCAGTTTAAGCCGGTGGGATACTATGATGCCTCTTTTCCACCTGGTCAACGCTTTGTACGCAACACTGAAAACATAATCTGGGCTGGATGAAAGTTGCAAGTAAATAACCCCTTGGAAAAACAATGTTTTATTAAACTGAAGGAACACAATATCAAAAAATAAATAAATTACGGAGCCCTTTAAGGGACAAAGTGGTGGGAAAAATTCGGGATGTGTGAAACATTTTTTTCAAATGTTTTGCGTTCCCTCGAGAAACGTCTCTGTTACGTATGTAACCCTCGTTCCCTGAAGGAGGGAACGGAGACGTAACGTCAGTTTGACTGACTAATGGGATCTCGTCCGAGAGCCCAATCACCTTTGAGTGTTAACAAAACAAGCCAATGACAGTTGCCGTGCGTGTTTCGCCATGCACACCCTTCCTCGCAGCGCGGGTATAAAAGGAGAGCGCGTGCAAACGCACATCAGTTTTTCGCTGAGGAGCCGAGACTGTGTGCCCCGGCCGTACAGCGGTGGTACAGCAACTATGGCGACGGGACGTTACGTCTCCGTTCCCTCCTTCAGGGAACGAGGGTTACATACGTAACCGAGACGTTCCCTATCAGTCGGTCACGTTCGACATAACGTCAGTGTGACTGACTAATGGGATCCCTTGGAAAACACCACTATTGCTGACCCCCTCCAGTGCCCTGCGGAAGCCGGTGAGTCTCCCCACACCAGTTGGGATGGAAGATAGGACAGGGCTTAGGCAGAGATGACAGCCACTGCTGTTCCGTACAGTGGGTATGGATAACACAGGGAAAGCGTACCGCAAGTAAGGGAACGCTACGGAAGCCACATCCTGCGTAAAGGAGGTACCATGTGGAGATTACACATATGGACTGGTCAGGGGCAGTACTACATATGGAAGTCTCTGAGGTAGACTCAGCCAGCCTGGGGTGAGATAACTACACAGCAGAGACGGCAGAAGGTCTCTGCCAAGGAAAGACATGGGCTCACAGTGAGGGGAGCCGTACCGTGGAAGAATACACATGTGGGATCACCCGAAGGGGAATCACTACACACGGGCACCTAGCCCAGCACAAGGCCTGACCTTGGGAAAACACACGAGTGCTGGACCTGGCGTCTGGCGCTCTGCCACGCCTGACTGCCGAGGGTGTGGGAGGAACTTCAACAGGGTTCGCCGCTGGGAACTGAACTGAGAAGCAATTAATGTGCACTTATGTGCACCGTAGAGGGGAATGGCGCAGCAAGCGTGACTGTCACCGAGCAGTGTTCCAGTGTTACTGGCCATCTGAGGCAAGTACACGGGAGGACACGGGCTCTACATGGAGATTATAAAATCTCGCAAACGTGTTAGGTGCCGTCCAGCCGGCAGCTCTACAAATGTCTGCTATCGAGGCGCCCCGCGCCAATGCCCAAGAGGAAGCAATGCCTCTTGTAGAGTGTGCTCTCTCACCAAGGGGGCACGGTAAGCGCCGGGCTTGATAGGCCAAGACTATAGCCTCCCCTATCCAGTGGGCAAGTCTCTGTTTGGAGACAGCCTTTCCCTTCTGCTGTCCTCCGAAGCAGACAAAGAGCTGGTCTGAGGTCCTGAAGCTCTGCGTGCGGTCCACGTAAATGCGCAAGGCGCGGATGGGACAGAGCAGAGGTCTGAGAATGGCTGGGTCTGCCTCCTCCCGGGGCAGCGCTTGCAAGTTCACCACCTGATCCGTAAAGGGCGTGGTGGGAAATTTGGGCACATATCCAGGCCGGTGTCTCAGGACAACATGAGAGTCAGCCGGCCCGAATTCTAGGCACAAATTGTCGACCGAAAATGCCTGTAGGTCCCCTATCCTCTTGACCGGGGCCAATGCAGTGAGGAGCACTGTCTTTAACGACAGAAACTTAAGCTCTACTGACTGCAGAGGCTCGAAGGGCTCCTCCTTCAAGGCCGTCAGGACCGAGGGGAGATCCCAAGAGGGTACCAGATGAGTCTTCCCCACAGACGTACCATCTACTGCATCGTGACGTGCGGCAATACCGGCAACATACACTTTGAGGGTGGAGGGAGACAGCCTTCGCTCCAACCCATCTTGCAGGAAAAAGAGCACGACCGCGATCGGGCATCTCCGGGGGTCTTCCCGACGGGAAGAACACCAATCCTGTAAGCGTGTCTTGTAGATGGGGCTCTAGCTGAAGTGATGGTGTTTACTACCGCTGGAGGTAGCCCACCTAGAACCTCCGTGTCCCGTCCATACGTGGAGATTCCACAAGTCTGGACGCGGGTACCAGAGGGTGCCCCCTCTCTGAGAAAGGAGATCCCTCCTCAGAGGAATTTGCCAAGGAGGGGCTGTCGCAAGGAGCATCAGTTCTGAGAACCAAGTCCGATTGGGCCAGTATGGCGCCACCAAGAGGACCTGCTCCTCGTCCTCCCTGACCTTGCACAGGGTCTGTGTGAGATTCTCACTGGGGGAAACGCATATTTGCGTAGGCCCCGAGGCCAGCTGTGTGCCAGCGCGTATGTGCCGAGGGTCCCCTCGGACAGGGAGTAAAACAGCTGGCAGTGGGACGTGTCCGGGGAGGCAAACAGGTCTACCTGAGCATCCCCGAAGCATCTCCAAATCAGCTGGACTACCTCGGGGTGGAGTCGCCATTCTCCCGGAAGGGCGGGCTGACGTGAGAGCTCATCGGCTGCACGATTGAGCTCGCCTGGGACATGAACGGCGCGAAGCGACATCAGATGCTTCTAACTCCAAAGGAGGAGATGGCGGGCGAGTTGCGACATGCGACGGGAGCGTAGACAGCACTGGTGGTTTATGTACGCAACGGTCGCAGTGTTGTCCGTATGGACCAGTACATGCTTGTTGTGTAGCAGCGTTTTGAAGCGGCGCAGAGCAAGCCATACTGCTAGCAACTCGAGGCAATTGACAATTGCCCGAAGGGGAGGACCTTGTACTGATATGCTCGCCCTTCGAATGCAAAGCGGATAAATGGTCTGTGCTGAGGGGGGATCGAGACATGAAAGTACACGTCCTTCAGGTCGATCGCTGCGAACCAATCGAAGGGACGGATGCATTGAAAGATGCGGTTCTGCTTCAACATCCTGAATGGGAGCTTGTGAAGGGCCCGGTTCAGAACGCGCAAGTCCAAGATTGGTCGTAACCCACCGCCTTTCTTGCGTATGATGAAGTAGGGGCTGTAGAACCCTGACTTCATCTTGGCTGGAGGGACCAGCTCTATCGCGTCCTTCGCCAGCAGGACCGCGATTTCTGCACGCAAGACAGGAGCATCTTTGTTCAACACAGAGATGGACTGAACGCCCCTGAACTTGGGAGGAGGCCGGGCGAACTGAATCGCGTAGCCGAGTCTGGTGGTTCTCAGAAGCCAGCGAGACGGCCTGGGGAGCGCTAGCCAGGCCCCCAGAGACCGTACAAGTGGGACCAGGGGAGCCACAGACGTACCCGCGGTGGGGCAGTGAAGTGGAGCACAGGGACCCGACTCGGAAGGCAACATGTCCCGAAGAGGGGTCTGAGTGCGTGGTGTGACACTTACCTGGCTCCACGGCTGGGCAGGGGGCACGGGAGAAGGCATCTGGATGGGAGCCCTGGACGGGAGGCATGGATTACCCTGCCAGCTGGCGGTGCCCCACGGGCAAAGCTGCACCACAATAGCACGCTCCACTGGAGGAATGTCCACATACCCCTTAGCCACCCCGCCATCGAGGGCAGTGAGGACGGAAGAAGCACTAGCTCTGTTTAGGGCAGAAAAAGGTGTCCTCCAAGAGCTAGTCACTTCCTCATGCACTTCCGGGAAGAATGGAATCTGAGGTGATTGCCGATGATCGGCCCGCGCCCCCAGGAACCAGTCGTCCAGCCTTGAGCATTTGGGAGAAGGAGGAGGCCTCCAGTGCAGCCCGACGCTCTCAGCGGCCCGGGAAAGCATAGCAGTCAGCCCTGGATCTGACTCGGGCAACGCCACTCTTCCTGACGGAGGCAGCACAGCCGAATTGTCATCTCCAGAACCTAGCTCGCCCTCCGATCGCCATCCTGTCGTCCGCTGGTGCTCTGAACAAGATGCTGGGCCCCGCCCTATCCGAGGACACCGCAAGCTCATCCAGAAACACCAGATGGTGCGACACGCTGGAGGAGTGAGAGGCCCGCGGAGACGCACTCAACGGGGAATCTCTCAATGTCAACCTGACCTTGAGCCGAAGTAGCCCTCCGAGAACCGGAGGAGCTAGAACGGGGCATGGCAAGGGGGATACCCCCCCGTTTGTCGAGGTGGTATCTGGAGCGCAGCGTCGCAATGGTCATGTTCCCGCAATGAGAACATGACTCATCCACGAGCGCTGACTCAGCGTGCTGATAGCCCAAGCACGAGAGACAGCGATCATGACCGTCAGATGAAGCCAGGAAACGACCACATCCAGAAACACACAAGCAGGAAGTCATCTTTAAAAAGACGCCCGTCGCTCGTGGAGCTCTTTTAGATATTGCTCTTTTAGATTTAGAAATACTCTTTTAGAGAAGCGCTGAAGCGCCCAGGGGAGGTCGCAGCGCGACCGCAGAATGAAGAGCTGCAGCACACCGTCAGAAGCAGCAGTCCTGGACAGCAACCTCCGCTGACGTGCCGTAACACCAACACTGTTTGCTGTCTTGCAGACACTCTCGGAGATTCGCGCTGAAAGGCTTGGCTCCAAAGCGAAAAGCTTATGTGCGTTTGCACGTGCTCTTCTTTTATACCCGCGCTGCGGGGCGGGGTGCGCGTGGCGAAACACGCACGGCAACTGTCATTGGCTTGTTTTGTTAACACTCGAAGGTGATTGGGCTCTCGGGCGAGATCCCATTAGTCAGTCACACTGACGTTACGTCGAACGTGACTGACTGATAGGGAACTTTGCGTTCTCTCACAAAGATATTTGCATTCTCTCGCAAAACGTTTGCGTTCTCTCGCAAAACCAGTTGATTTCGGAATGTTTACTTTACAGCTTGCAGTGGTTCATACAGCTCCGTATGTTCACAATGGAGAGGTTCATAGAGTTTTATTTTGAACTTGGACAAGTATAAAGAAATACAGTCAGTGCTTAGTTCAAGGCACGGTTTTGGGACATTCTAAAACGCTTAATGTGACTTAATGTGTTTTAAAACAGTGATATTGGAGGACCAAATTAATAATAAATACTAATAAAATTATTAGGCTAATATTAATAACCTTATTAATAATATTACTATTAATAAAGCAGAATAACCCAGAATATGAATGCAACGCCCTGCACGTTAAGCTTTTTCTCCCCCATAGAAAACGCTTAGGCTATATGAACAAATACGGTGATTTTTATAAATTACCACATCTGTTTACAGTTTATATTACAAACAGAAAAGCAGATGAGCCCAGAACGGAAAAGCTTCCAGTTGTTCATAAAACGCTTAACGCAGCCTAATGAAGATGATAAAAAAAGACCAAATATGCTATAGCCTATTATATATGTATTAAAAATAAATACTGTGTATATGCAAGCCCAAAATATGAGCTAAATTGCACAATAAGAGTTTTCCCCCCATAGAAAAGCGAGCTTAATTTGGCTTAATATAAAATAATTAAAAAAAAGTGATAAAAAGCCCAAGTTTTATATTTTATTAACAATATACACTATATGCACAGAAAAGCAACGTGCTAAGAGTTTTTTTATAACGTTTTGTCTGCGGGGGAGAAAAAGCTTACATGCAGGGCATTATTCTGGGCTATTCTGCTTAATGGTAATATTATTAATAAAGTTATTAATATTAGCCTAATAATTTTATTAGTATTTATTATTATCGAATTTGGTCCTCCAATGTCACTGTTTTAAAACATTAAGCCACACTAAGCATTTTAGAATGTCCCAAAACCGTGCCTTGAACTAAGCACTGATGTATTTCTTTATTTGAGTCCAAATTATTCCAAATAAAACTCTATGAACCGCTCCATTGTGAACATGTGGAGCTGAATGAACCACTGCAAGCTGTAAAGTAAACAGAAAGAGCTTGTCTGAACTCAACTGGTTTTACGAAGGAACGCAAATATCTTTGCGAGAGAACGCAAAGGTTTTACGAGAGAACGCAAAACATTTGAAAAATATTTTTTCTTCCCACCACCATGTCCCTTAAAGGGCTCCGTAGAAAATACATAAATTATACAATACTATATGGGTAAATATTATAAAAGACAAACTTTGCCTTTACTGAAATCTCTGCATTCATATTATTATATAAGATACAATGTGTCATTATGAGTCAACATCTCTGAGTCAACACTTTGAATCGTTCATCTTTTCTTTTTTTCTTTTTTTAATTATTAATTCCTAGAGAATAGGTATATTCAGAGCATGAAGGTTAATTTTGTTCAATTTCTATAATACTTTAAATTTTATACTTTTATATACAGTGCCATTCAAAATATATATTTTTTTGTTAAGAAAATACAGGTGCTGGTCATATAATTAGAATATCATCAACAAGTTGATTTATTTCACTAATTCCATTCAAAAAGTGAAACTTGTATAATGTATACATTCATTCCACACAGACTGATATATTTCAAGTGTTTATTTCTTTTAATTTTGATGATTATAACTGACAACTAATGAAAACCCCAAATTCAGTATCTCAGAAAATTAGAATATTACTTAAGACCAATACAAAGAAAGGATTTTTAGAAATCTTGGCCAACTGAAAAGTATGAACATGAAAAGTATGAGCATGTACAGCACTCAATACTTAGTTGGGGCTCCTTTTGCCTGAATTACTGCAGCAATGCGGCGTGGCATGGAGTCGATCAGTCTGTGGCACTGCTCAGGTGTTATGAGAGCCCAGGTTGCTCTGATAGTGGCCTTCAGCTCTTCTGCATTGTTGGGTCTGGCATATCGCATCTTCCTCTTCACAATACCCCATAGATTTTCTATGGGGTTAAGGTCAGGCGAGTTTGCTGGCCAATTAAGAACAGGGATACCATGGTCCTTAAACCAGGTACTGGTAGCTTTGGCACTGTGTGCAGGTGCCAAGTCCTGTTGGAAAATTAAATCTGCATCTCCATAAAGTTGGTCAGCAGCAGGAAGCATGAAGTGCTCTAAAACTTCCTGGTATACGGCTGTGTTGACCTCGGACCTCAGAAAACACAGTGGACCAACACCAGCAGATGACATGGCACCCCAAACCATCACTGACTGTGGAAACTTTACACTGGACCTCAAGCAATGTGGATTCAGTGCCTCTCCTCTCTTCCTCCAGACTCTGGGACCCTGATTTCCAAAGGAAATGCAAAATTTACTTTCATCAGAGAACATAACTTTGGACCACTCAGCAGCAGTCCAGTCCTTTTTGTCTTTAGCCCAGGCGAGACGCTTCTGATGCTGTCTGTTGTTCAAGAGTGGCTTGACACAAGGAATGCGGCAGCTTCAATGTCAGGCTGTAGAGCTCCGGAAATGCTGTAGGTGACGTCAGACGCTGGAGACTTGGCGGAAAAACTGAATGAACAGCGAGGAAAATTTGAAAACTCTTCAGGAATACATCGACTGGTGCTTCGACGTTATAGTCATGAAGAAAAACCAAAATGCATGTTCTCCAGCCAAAAGCGAGACGCCGTCTTCCAACAGAAGTCGCCCGGCAGACTCGCCTGAAACAACATCGCCGACGGGTAAAAGCTTTACCGACATCCTGGATTCAATCGACAAGCGGTTGTCCAGCTTCGACGCGAGGTTGTCCCTGGTCGAGATCCTGCACCGTGAATTTAACCTGTTAACCTGCACCCCCCATATTGGGAATCACAGCTGAAAATGACTAACTAACTTAAAATGGTAACAGCTCCTGACTTCAGTGTGCCACACACACAATTGTGGTGTCTTTGGAAAGAAGACCCTTTGGCCTTTACTATCCATCATCCAGAGTTGATGATGCTCAAAAATATAAAAAGTTATAGACACTGAAGTGCCTTGATAAAAATTGTACCACACTGAATTTTTTTTTATTTCATATAAAAATACATGAAATCAGTCCTGGAGCAATCTAGAAAAGTAATGGGTTGAAAGTCACATGTCTCATTAGTTTATATTTCAAATCTGAAGAAGATACTATGAAAAATGAGATTCCTGCAGACATTTTTCTAGTCCCCCCCCCCCCCCCCCCCCCCCGCTTGAGGAAAAATATTTACCAAATTATTGAAGAGTTCTACTACATACTATTTAGTCTTTATACATGCCACTGCAGTTTTTCAATTATAAAACAGTAGACATAATCTTAGACATCGTATAAGTGATTTATTTGAGCACTAGAAAAATACAATAAAAATAATTTTTGAGTGATGAAAAAAAAAACAATAATAATAAAAAAAATAACTTAATTACATACTGATTTCCTGACAAACAGATGCTCTCCTGCTCATACATTAGTAATCACATGCTGAAGATCATTCATACAGATGCTAATCATACTGATGGCTGCCCAATATAGTCAATATTCACATTATAATGGCCTTTTATATAGACTGCATTCACACTGATATCTGTGAACAGTCAGTAATTACATGCTCATTATCAGCCATACGGATGTTAATCACACAGATACAGGCACATTCTCCACAAAACACGCAAACATATATGAAAACTGCTGAAGAAGAAAAAAAAGAAATGTTTATTTGTGCTAAAAAGATCGCTAAGTTACGCCCCCATCAGATGGCAGGTGCGTCACAGCGTGCGTCACGCGCCGTCGCGAGGGAGCGCCAGAATTCAAATAAACAATCTTCCGTGTATCTTTGACTGTTTTTTTTTGGATGATTTCATTCTGTTTGGAACATTGTCTGCTACAAAATCATGCTGTTTTTTTTACCACCAAGACGCTGTTTTTGAGCGTAATTTGTTCCATAACGGACACAAACAATAACTCTCCCTGAAGAGATGAGACGTAAACAAAGGATTAACGATCTAAATTACAACGTTGTTGTTTCTTTGGACTAAAAGTGCTCGATGGAATGTTGTTCAGTGGACCCTTATCTTTCAAATGAAACCAGGATTTACAGCAGTGGATACGTTTGAGAGCCGTTATCAGGATGAATATGGTATGTGCTGCGGTTTATTTATACATGTTTTGATGTGTACTGCTTACACAAATTTAGCAAATACATTCCGTATAAGCTTTCTATCGGAAAAACAGCGATCTGTCGTCGATGCTAGAGGCTTAGACCTTCAAAATGATATATAGTTTGTCAAGATTCATTTTGTCCTGTTTTACTTTATCTGTTTGAAAGCAATGGCGTGTGCAAACAAAGAGCTTTCAAAGAGCTTTCAGTGCGTCCGCGTCCTGGTGCGGGTTAACAGGTTAAATCCCTGAGGTAATCACTGGAATTCATCCAGCAGCAGGTGGAAACACTCGCTGCTGAAAGCGCATCGCTACGGGACTCGGTCAAGTCTCTAACTGAGAATGTGACCCATCTAAGAGAAGAAAATAAAAAAATAAAAGAGACTGTCATCGATCTCCAGGCCCGTAGCATGAGAGATAACCTGGTGTTTTCAGGCATCCCGGAATCTGCTGAAGAGGACCCAGAAGCTACGGTTAAAACCTTTATCAAGACATACCTGAAGCTTCCGGAAGACACCGTGGAAAACATCTGCTTCGAAAGAGTCCATCGGATGGGAGCGAAGAAACCTGGAGCCCCGAGGCCGAGTCCTATTGTGGCCAAATTCGGATACTTCAAGCAGAAAGAGCAGGTGAAGAGTCGCGGCAGGGAGCTGAAAGGAACAGACTTCAGCGTAAACGACCAGTTCCCCAAAGAAATCCTGGAGCGACACAAAATTCTGTTCCCAATCCGACGCAGTCTCATCCAAAAGGGCTCCCGAGCTGTCATCGCCGTGGATCGGCTCTACGTGGATGGGCAGCTCTACCGCAACCTCAGTACCACTCCGTGGTTATATCAACACCACTCCAGAAAAGAATCCGTTATATTTATCTTTTTTTTCTCTCTTTCCTCGCTTGTTCTTCCATTTACCTCTAACTATTTATGTAATTTCGCTAATTTAATACGATATCATAACAAACACGATACCGTCAGTCTCCGCAGCGTTTAAATGTTGTTGCAGTGTTTTCGTTTCTGTCAAGTTTTTACTTTCATCCCTCTCTGCTTGCTTCTTTGTATGTCTTTCTTACTTCCAACTCCTTTCACTGCACCGATCACCTGCCTTACTACACATACACACACAACACCCTATATCACACATCTGCACG
The DNA here is from genome assembly GCA_023376895.1 of Aspiorhynchus laticeps. NCBI lineage: Eukaryota > Metazoa > Chordata > Actinopteri > Cypriniformes > Cyprinidae > Aspiorhynchus > Aspiorhynchus laticeps. Next base: position 45,135,131 of record CM041798.1, read on the forward strand.
GCACGACCATGTACATATACACTCAGCATTAACGCAACCACTCCGACCTTACAGCGCACACAGACATGAAGGACATACTCGCATACAAGCGCGTACACGCCCGCTCATATTTTATTCATTTGAGCATCACACGCAGCGAGCAGCATTAGCTACACTCACACATCTATGGGCGCACTAAGGTTTGTCACATGGAATGTGAATGGAGCTGGCTCCAGAGAAAAGAAGTTAAAAATATTTAGCCAGCTTAAAAAACTACAGGCAGACGTTGTTTTATTACAAGAGACTCATAGACCTGCCACAGCTACAGATCAACTTAAAACAACTGAGTTTCCTAATGTGTTCTCAGCCTGCTATAACTCTAGGCAAAGGGGGGTAGCAATTTTAATACATAAAAATGTTAATTTCACAGTACTCAACACAGTTATAGTTCCAGAAGGTAGATTTCTAATCATTAAATTATCTATATTTGACAAAAAGTTATGTATTGTTAGTATATATGGTCCAAATGTTGATGACCCCTCTTTCTTTCACGGTTTTTTTACCGCACTCTCTGAACACCTAGATTGTGCACTTGTTATTGGGGGAGACCTCAACTTTGGACTAAATAAAGAAATGGACAGGCTAAGTACAGCTGGAACTCAGCGCAATTGGGAATCCATAAATATAGTTAAACAGTACATGAGCGACTATGGACATTGCGATGCATGGCGTTCTTTTCACCCCAACCATAGGGAATATACTTTCTTCTCACATGTCCATCACTCTTACTCTCGTCTGGATTATTTCCTAGTCAGCATCTCACTGCTGAGTGACATTTCAGACACAGAGATAGACCCTATAGCTGTCAGCGATCATGCTGCTGTTTCTTTAACTCTAGTAAATAAGAAGGCCACTCCACCAAGTAATAACTGGAGATTCAATACATCATTGCTTAAAGACAACGATTTTATTAAATATTTTAAAGAAGAGTGGGCTTTATATTTAGACTATAATGACCTGCCTGGAACATCAGCATCTGTTCTCTGGGAAGCAGGCAAAGCTGTGATGAGAGGTAGAATAATCTCATTCTCATCGCATAAAAAGAAAAGAGAACATAAATGTATTCAGGAATTAGAAGAAACCATAAAAACTTTTGAAGAATCCTACGTATCCTCCCAGGAACAGGAAATGCTGAAAAAAACATGTAAAGCAAAACTAGAATTAAATGAAATTATTAATAAAAAAACTAAATTCTTAGCACAAAGACTTCGCTGGCAAGAATTTGAATATGGTAACAAATCAGGTCAATTCCTAGCGAACCAGTTAAAAATAAATAAAGAAAAAACAACTATATGTGCTGTTAAAGATTTAACTGGGGATACAGTATATGACCCTGAAAGAATAAACAACACTTTCAGGGACTTTTACAAATCTTTATATTCTCCACAGATAAACCCATCTAAAGACGAAATAGACCAATTTCTTGACAATATAACTCTTCCGAAATTATCAGACAATCAAGCGATGGCATTGGATTCTCCACTGACATCAGATGAACTTCAGGAAGCTTTGAACAGTATGCCCAATAAAAAGGCTCCAGGTCCAGATGGCTTTCCAGCAGAATTCTATAAAGAATTCTGGGCTATTCTGGCACCAACATTCTACAGAATGTTGCAGGAAACCAAAGAAAATGGCAGACTTCCACCAAATATGAATTCTGCCAACATTAGTCTCTTACTAAAACCAGGCAAAGACCCTGTATTGCCTACCAGCTATCGTCCAATATCCCTTATTAATGTGGACACTAAAATAATCTGCAAAGCTATCTCAAAAAGAATAGAGAAGATAACCCCTCTCATAATTCATTCCGACCAAACTGGTTTCATAAAAGGGAGGCACTCCTCAACAAATACACGTAGGTTACTTAACTTGATAGACTATTCATGCAATAGAAACCTTCAAATTACAATATTGTCTCTAGATGCAGAAAAAGCTTTTGATAGGGTTAACTGGAATTTTCTATTTGCAACTTTACACAAATTTGGTTTTGGAAACTCTTTCATAAACTGGTTAAAAATATTATATAACTCTCCAACAGCATGTATCAGGACAAATGCCCAAACATCCTCTAGCTTCTATCTTAAGAGGGGCACCAGGCAGGGATGCCCCCTCTCCCCCTCACTGTTTGCAATTTTTATTGAACCACTAGCAGCAGCAATTAGACAGGCAACAGTGATTAAAGGCATTAAATGCAAGAATGTAGAACATAAAGTTAGTCTTTACGCAGATGATGTGTTACTTTTTCTTCAGCATTCACAAACCACTCTCTCTGAGGTAATTACATTAATAAACTCTTTCTCAAGAGTCTCAGATTATTCAATAAACTGGTTAAAATCAACAGTTCTTCCAATTAATTGCTCCTTCCAGAATTCTTCCACTCCACTGCAATCGGGAAATATTAAATATTTAGGTATTAATGTTTCTCCTAGGCTGGCAGATTTGATTAAATTAAACCACATCCCACTTTTAAAGAAGGTAGAAGATGATCTAACCAGATGGAGGTCTCTACCCATATCACTCATGGGAAGAGTCGCCTCAATAAAAATGATGGTTTTGCCAAGAATTAATTATTTATTTGCAATGATCCCGAGCAAACCACCACCTGACTGGTTTAGATCTCTGGACTCCTCCATCTCTAAATTCCTTTGGAAAGGTAAACCCCCGCGTATTAGCTTAAAAACGCTGCAAAAGACCAAGGATAAAGGAGGACTAGATCTACCTAACTTTTACCACTATTTCTTAGCCAACAGGCTTCAACACATTTCAGGGTGGTTAAAATACACCCTCTTAGATGAGCCTTGGCTAGATGTAGAACAGGCATTATGCAATAATATAGAGATTTCGGATCTGCCATTCATTAGCTCGATCAGTAAACGACACGTATGCTTCAAAAGCATCAGTATCAGCTCTTCTCTGACAGCATGGTGGGAGTTTCTAAAAATGACGGAGTCTTCACTAATCCCATGCAAACGTACTCCCATCTGGAACAATCCTGACATATTGCTAAACAACAATATGATAAACTTCACAGATTGGAGTTGTAAAGGTATTAAATACCTGGAACATATATTCGAAGGGACAGACTTTATTCCCTTTGACAAATTAATTAAACAATATGGGATTAATAAGCACAGATTTTTAGAATATCAACCAATTAAATCTATTGTAAAAAGGAAATTTAAGTCTAATCATATCAATTTACAAATACCACCAAGTGTGGCAGATTATCTTAATCTCAAAACCCCCAAATGAATGTCTAAAATATACAGGGCACTTTCCAAAATAGATGAATCAGTATCACTTCCTATTGCAAAATGGGAAGCAGATCTATCAGTAAACTGGGACCATAATTTCTGGTCTCAGATATGTTTAAAAACCTTTGAACTGATTAGAAATCCTGGTTTACAATTAATACAATACAAAATCCTGCATAGAGTGCACTACACAGGTCATCGGATGTTCAGGATGGGTTTTACAGCTTCTAACAACTGCTCACACTGTAAAGGCAATACACCTGACAATTACATCCACGCTCTATGGTTCTGTCCACCTGTTCAGAGGTACTGGTACAGGATTTGTGAAGACTTATCAAAGTGTCTTAAATGCTCTATTCCAGCCTCTCCTTTAGTCTGCTTGTTGGGCGACCTAGATGGTGTCACTACAGAAGATAACACAATCCACATGGCTTTCACTGCCCTATGCATTGCTAAGAAGACTGTCCTCATGAACTGGAAAAATAAAAATAATCTTAATATCAACCAATATAGAGATTATTTGTGGGATTATATTAGTCTTGACACAGCTTCTGCTGCCACATTAGATCAATCTCTGTGGGCTCCTTTGATCAGCTCCATCACCTAGTGTGAGTGGGGGTCCCGATTCTGTCTGGCTGTGGTTTTTGTTGTTGGCGTGGGGTGGCGATATGGGCCTGGGGCATCTGGGGGTTCCCTGGGGGTGGGTTTCTTGGGGGGTTCGGCGCTGGGGCTGCGTCCTTGGCCTGGATGGGGTATTGGTGACTCTTGGGTGCTGTTTCTCTGGCGGCTGCATGCGGCGCTGCTGGGGATGCCTGTGCCGGCGGACGTAGGTTGCCAGCCTGGCGGCCGCACTGTTCCGGGGTTGGTCCGGGGGGGGGCTTGGGGTTCTGGGGGCACTCTGCCTCCGGGTTGGGGTTACGGCTGGGCCTGGGGGGCTTGGGTCCTGGTTGGTGTGCCGCCGGGAGCATGGGTTGGTGCATGCGCTTGGGCCCGGCTCTGGTGTGGGGGTCTTCGATGCATCGGTGCCTCCGCGGCAATAGAGGCGGGGTAAACGGGCTTTACCTGGGTGTCTTATTGTCTTATGTAGTTTGGGAACTGACTGAATGATGGGGTGGGGTAGTTTTTCCTCTGCCATGGGCCCTGATCTGGATGGGCCTGGGCCCCCCGCCCTGGGCAGATTTGGGGTAACGGGGGTGCCTATGGGGGTCAGCGGGGGAGCTGGCTCCAGAGGAGGGGGTATTTTGCCCCCTCTGATGCTTTCCTCCCCATCCCTAAGGCTTCACTTCTCCCGCTCCATCACACCAACACATAGGTAGGGTTTTGAGGTGCGGGTGCGTCGCTGGGATGCGGGGGAGGTGGTACTCCTCTGTCTCCTCGTGGCCGCCTGCATCTCAATCACACATTACAGCTTAGACATTCTCATTACTTACTGTCAAATGACACATACATATAGGGCCTTGGGGGTGGGCACACTGAATGGCATCCGGAGGGCGGTCTGTTCATTCAGCCTTCCCTCTGGTGCCAGTGCCCACTTCTCAATTTTAAGTTGCACATAGACATTGAGGGCTCTAGGGAGGGGACGAGCTGACACAAGCTTGTGGAGGGTGCCCCTCCCCTGTTTTAAAGCACCCCTGTTAGAACAACACACACCAACATTACATTTGAGCGGGTGGGGTGAAGCATGGGGTCTTTTTTTTTTTTTTTTTTTTTTTCTCTCACACCCCTGTTCTCTGTTCTCTGTCTGGGTATGCTTGTGTATATGTGTGCTTGTTGTCTACGTCTATGTGTCAGGCCTTAGACTCCACCTCATTCATCATCTCAGTCGACCCCCACCCCACCACCATGCCCTGCCGGTGGAGGATGCCGCCGGTGCGTTGGTGGTTTCTCGCGCCGGGGCAGGATGCTCGGGTGAGCGCCGGCCCACTCTCGGCGGTCGCTTGGCGGGGCCTGGCCCTACTGGCCTTGCTGGGCCCCGATTGTGAGGTGGGGGGCCTTTGGGTCTCCGGGCCCAGGGCCCGATCTGCCCTGGTGTGGTCGGCTGCCGGTGGAGCCTGCGGGCTTGCCGCCACGGCACCCTGGGGCGTCTACACTGTGGCTGTCGGAGGTCCCACCTTCGGGCTCTCCTCTGCCCTTTTCTGGGTGGAGGCAGCGGTTGTCCCTGCGGTGGTTCTCCTGGGGGTCCCGTGCCCTGGGGGGCCCCCGGATGTTTGGGGCCCAGGTCTTTTCCATGCCTGCTTCATGCCTTGCGGGATGGGGCTGTTGTTCCCCACACACACTATTAAACATTTACATGGAGGAACCTTATGAACACAAGCGCGCTCACACACACAGGTGTACACTCAAGCATTCACATTGGTGTAAAAACAGGTGCTCACAGACACACATTGTTTTGATCTGCTGTTGCTTCAAAACTTATTTTGTAATATTAGTTATGTGTGCTGCTCAATAACATTTAAAATTTAGAATTTATTGTGATTCATACAGATGTTGGTTGTTGCTGCAGTCTCTTTGATGTTGTGTCTTCTGTTGTTTTCTTCTGTTGTTTTCTCTTTCTGTCAGCAGGTATCGAAGCAAATTTTTTTTTTGTTTTTGTTTTTTTTTGTTTTTCCTCTCTCTCTCTATCACCCATTCTCCTTTTTTCTCTCTCTCTCTCTCTCTCCCTTCTCTGTTGACTTTCCCCACAACCTTTTTTTTTTTTTTCTTCTTTCTCTCTGTTGTTTTCTCTGTCCCCTGGTCTTGTCTGTCACAGTGTGGTTAAGTAAAAGGGTATATAAAATGAAATTAATTAATTAATATAAAAAAAATATAAAAAAAATAATAATAAATAAATAAATAAATATAAAAAAAAAAAAGACAAAAAAAAAAAAAAGGCTGTGAATGATGATAGCACAGCCACACATACGTACTGTCATGTGTTATCTGTGTTACTGACAGGCCGGGAAAAAAAAAAAAAAAAAAAAAAAAAGGAATGCGGCAGCTGAAACCCATGTCTTGCATACGTCTGTGCGTAGTGGTTCTTGGTCCAGCTGCATTCCACTCTTTGTGAATCTCCCCCACATTTTTTGAATGGGTTTTGTTTCACAATCCTCTCCAGGGTGCGGTTATCCATATTGCTTGTACACTTTTTTCTACCACATCTTTTCCTTCCCTTCGCCTCTCTATTAATGTGCTTGGACACAGAGCTCTGTGAACAGCCAGCCTCTTTTGCAATGACCTTTTGTGTCTTGCCCTCCTTGTACAAGGTGTCAATGGTCGACTTTTGGACAACTGTCAAGTCAGCAGTCTTCCCCATGATTGTGTAGTCTACAGAACTAGACTGAGAGACCATTTAAAAGCCTTTGCAGGTGTTTTGAGTTAATTAGCTGATTAGAGTGTGGCACCAGGTGTCTTCAATATTGAACCTTTTCACAATATTCTAATTTTCTGAGATACTGAATTTGGGGTTTTCATTAGTTGTCACTTATAATCATCAAAATTAAAAGAAATAAACACTTGAAATATATCAGTCTGTGTGGAATGAATGTATACATTATACAAGTTTCACTTTTTGAATGGAATTAGTGAAATAAATCAACTTTTTGATGATATTCTAATTATATGACCAGCACCTGTATAAGGCTTTACTATCATGTTTTAACAATTTAGCACATCCTTGCTGAATAAAAGTATTGATTTACTTAAAAAATATGTAATAATACTGACCGAAAACTTTTGAACGGTATTTTATATTGGTTCAAAATATTTCTATGTAAAATAAATGCTGTTATTTGTAACTTTTTTTATATATCAAGGAATTCAGAAATACATCACTGAAAAAAATAAAATAAATACACACACACACAGACACACAAACATACAAACAAACACATAGATAAATAAATAAAGCACAACTGTTTCCAACATTGATAATAAATCAGCATATTGGAATTATTTCTGAAGGATTGAAATTGAAATTGGAGTAATGGCTGATGAAAATTCAGCTTTTATTAAAATATTGTTATTGTATACAGTATGTTAAAATATTGTTATTTTAAATTGCAATAATATTTTACAATATTAGATTTTCTGTATTTTTGTTCAAATAAGTGCAGGCTTCATGGGCATAAGAGACTTCTTAAAATCGTTTTTAAAGAAATTAAAAATCTTACTAAACCCAAATTTTTGAATGGTGGTGTATATAATTTGTTTCACCTGTAGAAGCAGTGAGAGCTGTCCTCCTGGCACCAGAAAGGCTACACAGAAAGGAAGACCTGTCTGCTGCTATGACTGTGTTCCATGTGCAGATGGAGAAATCATCAATGAGACAGGTAATTCTCAACTTGGTTTGTGTTTACCCTCTTACATTGCATTTTCCCTCATGCATTGCACTTAGCAAATGATTAAAAGTTTTTAATCTATTTTTTTTTAATCTGACTATAATGGTTACAACTTCCTTTCCAGATTCAAATAACTGCCAGGGGAATACTGGTCTAATGCTGAGAAAAATAAATGTGTGTTAAAAGCTGTAGAGTTTCTGTCATTCACAGAAGTTATGGGTATAGTGCTAATCTTTTTCTCGCTGTTTGGAGTAGGATTAACTGCGCTAGTGGCCTTCCTGTTTTACAGCAAAAATGACACCCCCATAGTAAAAGCCAACAACTCAGAGCTTAGCTTCCTGCTGCTCTTCTCTTTGACTCTGTGTTTCCTCTGTTCGCTTACTTTCATTGGTCAGCCAACTGATTGGTCCTGCATGTTGCGTCACACAGCATTTGGGGTCACTTTTGTCCTCTGTATCTCCTGTGTTCTGGGTAAAACAATAGTGGTGTTAATGGCCTTCAAGGCTACACTTCCAGGAAGTAATGTCATGAAATGGTTTGGGCCTGCACAACAACGACTCAGTGTTCTTGCCTTTACACTTATACAGGTTCTTATCTGTGTTCTTTGGTTAACAATATCTCCTCCATTTCCTTACAAAAATATGAAATATTATAAAGAAAAGATCATACTTGAGTGCAGTCTGGGTCCAACTATAGGTTTCTGGGCTGTGCTCGGTTATATTGGCCTATTGGCTGTCTTGTGCTTCCTTCTTGCTTTTCTGGCTCACACACTGCCTGATAACTTTAATGAAGCCAAATTCATAACATTCAGCATGATAATATTCTGTGCTGTATGGATCATGTTTATTCCAGCTTATGTCAGTTATCCCGGCAAATTCACCGCAGCTGTGGAGATTTTTGCTATTTCAGCCTCAAGCATTGGTTTACTATTTTGCATATTTGCACATAAATGTTATATTATCCTGTGTAAGCCTGAACAAAATACAAAGCAACATGTTATGGGAAAAAAAACACCGAAGTCCTATTGAGAATTAAACTAATATTATGTTAGAATTGTTGTTTTTGTTGTTGTTGTTGCTGCTGTAGTTTGCATATTAAGATAAATATGAAAATATATATATATATATATATCTTACACGATTCTTTAAATTTCACAACACAAATATACTGAATAATCAAACCAGCTTTTATCCTCAACACTTTAGTTGTGTCCAAAATGATGCACTACACACTATGTATTTATGCTCTATGTACTCAACCATGTAGTGTATGAATTTCATAAGTTTTTTTTGTCATTCAACACCGTAGTCTGATACCTCCCAGTGTGAACAATACTCACACTATTTGTAGTGAATTATAACCTTCACAAATCATGCTTTTTTTTCTGTTGGCCACGAGATTTTAAAAATAAAAATTCCAATGATCTTTACTTTTCAAAATTTGTCAAAAAGTATAATTGCTTCTATAAAGCATAACAGTTGCATGAGGGCTAGCATGATATCTTAGCATATCATCAAACTATTATTTGTTACTTGAGTGTTTTAAATACTATTATTTGAGTTTAAGTCCTCGTCTGCGTGTTCCTGTATCCTCCCTCGTGTGTGCACCGTGACAGAAGACCAGACCTAACCGTAAGTGACGCCCCTTCACCTCGTTTTGTTTTCGTTTTTGAAAGTTTTATTTTGTTCCTGTTTGTGTCTGTCCAGCGGCATGGAAGTCGCCGCTCGTTATTCCCACCATAGCCCACTGCAAGACGGCGTGGGAGTTCAGCGGGATCGCCACGAGTGCCACGAGTCCAATGGCCGCGATGCCCTCATGCCCGCAGATCACGGGAGCTATCCGCCGCCGGCGGTGGCTCTCCCAAGCCCGCCGGCTGGTTGCCGGGTTGCCGCCCCCCCTGGCATGCCATTCGCGGGAGATCACGCCACCGGATCGCCTCTGACTCAATGCCCACCGGCCCGCCTCTGACTCAATGCCCGCCGGCCCGCCTCTGACTCAATGCCCGCCGGATCGCCGCTGACTCAAGCCCGCCGGATTGCCGCTGACTCATGCCCGCCGGATTGCCGCTGACTCATGCCCGCTGGCCGCCGCTATCCCTAGCCCCGTGGATATATTGCACATGTCACGGCCAGGAGTGCCGTGTGTCTGTCTTGTTGTGCCCACAGGAACATTTTAATCATCATGTCGGTCTTGTCCACGGAGACTCATCTGGGGCAGGCGGCTCCTCTTGTTGTGGCCATGGAGGCCATTCTAGCCGCCTGCCCCCTTGTCGTGGAGGTGGAAGTGGTTGCTGAGGGACCCTGTGAGGGCCCCTGATGTCATGTCATGCCCAGAGGAAGCCTCAGCTTCCAAGCCAGCCCAGGAGGGCTTCTGGTTCCTGTGGGCTGTCCTGTCCTGTCTGTCTGGCCCTGGAGGGCGTTCCTGTCGTGTTTTGTACTGTCATGTTGTGTGTTTAGCCCCGGAGGTCTCCTGATACCCCCTAACTTCCCAGGGAATTTTTTTTTTTGGGGGGGGGTATAAGAGTTCCGGTTGTAGGGGCCGGGCCGAGAGGACCGAGGCCAAGGCCCCTGAAGACCATCTGCCATGGCCTCCAGAGCTCCCAGCTCCGCCATGGCCTCCAGATCTCCCTGCACCGCCATGGCCTCCTGAGCTCCCAGCTCCGCCATGGTCCTTGTCTGTCTGTTCTGCTCTGGAGGTCCCCGTCCTGTGTTCTTGTCCGTATTTGTCCTGAGGGGCCTCCAGAGCACCCACCCCCCCTCCCCGATGGAACTGTTAAGGCTCAGGACGAGCCTTTCGGGAGGGGGATTAATGTCAGTCCTCTGTCGTGTGTGTGTCATGTGCTCCCACCTCTTGTGTCCATATTTGGTTTGTTTCCTGTCCTCGTTAAGTGTCATTATAAGTTAATCCTTGTCCAGCCCTGTTTGTCTAATTATCTATGATTTACCTGTGTATTTATAGTCCTGTCTGTTCAGTTTGATTTCGTCTGGTCTACTTGTGACTTCCCGGTGTATCCTGTCTCTCAGCCTTGTCTTGTCCTGCCTTGATGTTCATTAAATACTATTATTTGAGTTTAAGTCCTCGTCTGCATGTTCCTGTATCCTCCCTCGTGTGTGCACCGTGACATTATTATAGATGGCTGTTTTTTATTATAAACATTCAAGGGAGCTGCTAGTTGGAATCCTCACAGACAGAGCTATCGGCGTGAATAACACTAATTTACAGACGTAACTGAAGATACTAATTAGCATATTGCTATTGTCATTATTAGAGTTATTGAAACACGACAACACAGATCACATTTAAAGTAATTAATGAAGAATTTAAACGTTAAAATTGTGTTACAATATATACTGTATATATACGTATATATATATATCGATCTGACTTCATCGATCTGACTTGGCAAGCTGTCAATCTAGCTCTGCCCCTGGTTCTGTGCATCTTTGTTTGCTAATTATCTTAGTAAACGTTAGAAATGTTGATATTTTTCATAAAAAAATACATGGTAAATTCACTTACCTTGCAATAAATGCCTCCCACGAAGCATGAGTTACGTATATCTGTCTGAAGTATTCCCCCACACGTCCAAATTTCCTGACCATTGCTTCAATTTCATTGGTTGAATCTGTGAACCAATAATTTTCCTTTCTGCCCTCATAAAATTTTTGAGTAACTAAAACTCCCATCTGCGTTTAGCCACACTATTATGTCATAAAGTGGCACATTCCACAACCTGACATTTTGGCAGATTGGCTTCAGTATAAGCTGTTTTCAGACTAAAAGGAAAGTTTTGAGTTCTGAAACTTACAGAATGTTTTTTTTTTTGTTTTCTTTTATACATATACATATATATATATATATATATATATATATATATACATATGTCAACTTTAACGCGTTAACGCATGTGATTAATCTAAAAACTTTAACGCGTTAATATTTTTTTATGCAAATTAATCGTTTGATAAGGTTTGACCCCAACTTATTCCCGTCATCGCAGCGCGGAAGGTTATCTATCAGTGTGTGATGAAGGTACAGTGAACAGTGTTGCTAGGGTAGTGGCTGTGGCACAAGTGGGCGTGGGTTATTTTGAAAATACAGTCGCTGGAAAAATTACAGAGCCGAGGGTTGCGTTTTTTTGGGCTACTTTTATAATCTACCGCGGCCGCCCAAAATGTATATAGACAAATAAAAATTAAAATAGATCATTTTACTAATGTTTATCATACTTGGAATGAACACCTGGCAACTTCAGAACGGAGAGGCGGTTGTAACATCACAAACAACGTGAGTTTCAGCCACAGCATATAAGGCTTTACACAGCAGAAATAAACATGAGAACAGCCACTGTAGATTATATAAGATAATAAACACACAATTACGATAGGATATGGTTTCTATGTGATTTTCTTGAGATGAATATGTAACTTACATCTGAAATGCTCATTTTGGCAGCGATATAAAAGGCTATAAAAAGCATATTTTAACAACAGTAAACGACCAAATTCCACATGTGATCGCAAAAGGAAGTTATTACAAACACTCAATGGTGGTTTGAAGTGAGTTCTGAATAAAAGTGTACTATTAATCTCAGAAATTGTCTTATGGAGCATGATGCTAATGTAAGCTCTAATGCACCTGCAGAGCAGGTCCAATTCTTCTTCATAATGCATTTTGTCATAATACTTCACGTAAGGTCGCAAGAAAATGTTTTGTTGTATTTATTTAGAAATACTTTTGATAATAGTTGGATAAATGTATCCTGGGATTGAAGCGATGTGGCTTGGTAAACGTTTTATTGCCAGTATAAAGGCTGATAATGGCTGAATAAAAACAAAAGAATAATAAGGATTATGTCTCATACCTGGTGGAGGTGTGAAAGGTTATGTTTCCTTAAACTAGTTTGTCATGCATTTCTTTATTTCAACACATTTACAGGTAAATCCTAGTATTTTAAATTTGTGATTAATCATGATTAATCACAGTCCATGACTGTGATTAATGCGATAAAAAAATTTAATCGATTGACAGCACTAATATATATATGTATATATATATATATATATATATATATATATATATATATATATATATATATATATATAGCACAATGACATCTGATATATCAAAAGATCAAGGGCATTTTGGATTCTCAGTTCATGACCCCTTTAAATCAATCCCAGGTATTTTCATAAGAATGAAGTATATTTCTAATGCAGTTCTAATCAACAATCACTGTATATAGTACTAAAATAATATATTTTTGGCTCATACTGTGATAAGAAGTCACATTGGATTACAGAAGATTACTCTGGTGCTCTTCGGTCACTTTTGACCAGAAAATTTTCTGTTTTGAATTTTTAAAAATCACAGCTTCATCGGAATGGTACGAAACTTGGTGACTTTTATGGCATTAGGAGTGTGAACACACACAAAAAAAATGAGGGCTTGATTCGAGCATGCTAAGTGGTCATAAAACAATAGTCACTTGTGCTGTTCGGTCAAAAATGACCGACCATAGGAAATGAATGAGAAATCGACAAAAACACAAAAATTCTGAGAATTTGTGTGTGTACAATCTACAAATCGGACACAATACTGAAAAAAAGCACACAGCAGTAAAGGGATGACACTCTAAAACATTAAAAGTGTGATATAGACACATCCACACACACACACAGACGCACACACATGTTGTTTTTTGTGGTTTATGGGGACTCTCCATAGGCGTAATGGTTTTTATACTGAACAAACTGTGTGTGCTATTGCCCTACACCAACCCTACACCTAAACTTAGCCCTCACAGGAGACTTTGTGCATTTTTAGATTTTCAAAAAAACACCATTTAGTATGTTTTTTAAGCCTTTTGAATTACAGGACATAGGCAGTGTCCTCATAAAACACCTTCAAATTGTAATACCTCTGTCATACTCATGTCATTATACAAATTTGTGTCCTCATAAACCACATAAACCCGCACACACACACACACACACCTATGAACCACTGTGTCTGTAAACAGAGCAAAGTTATGAGAATATGTGAAATCCATTCAATAATTTAGTCATAATGCAGGAAAAGCTCACAATAGTGAAGGGGTGACACTCTAAAACACACCCATTCATACACACACACACACATTATATAACACCTCTGGTGCTCTTCGGTCACTTTTGACCGGAACATTTTCTGTTTTGAATTTTGTTTAAATCACAGCTTCATTGGAATGGTAAGAAACTTGGTGACTTTTGTGGCATTAGGAGTGTGAACACAAAAAAAAATGAGGGCTTGATTCGAGCAAGCTAAGTGCTCGTAAAAAAAAGTCGCACTTGTGCTCTTCGGTCAGAAATGACTGACCATAGGAAATTAATGGGAAATCAACAAAAACACAAAAATTCTGAGAATTTTTGTGTGTACAGTCTACAAATCGTCCACAATGCTGAAAAAAGTATGATATAGATGCATCCACTCACACACAGATGCACACACACACACACTTACACACACACCTATGAACCACTGTGTCTGTAACAGAGCAAAGTTTTGAGAATATGTGAAATCCATTCAATAATTCAGTCATAATGCAGGAAAAGCTCACAGCAGTGAAGGGGTGACGCTCTAAAACACACCCATTCATACACACACACACACACACACGCACACGCACACGCACGCACACGCACACGCACACACACACACACACACCTATGAACCACTGTGTCTGTAATCATAATACAAAAACTAACACTTTAAATAATATTTATAAGAAAAAAATATCCAAAAGTTGATTGTTTAAATATATGGTCAATTCTTTCACCTAATAAAAATGTTGAATCAATTGTCTAAAAACAACTAGGCAATTCAAAAGCTTCTCTATAGAGAGCTATATACAGGCATCAAGTTACACCTGCCATTACAGATGTTTTTCTCTTTTTTTACAACCAGATGGTGCTAATCTGCCTTCTAAAATTGGTTTTGAATGGCTGAGTCTCTATTTTAACCTAAAATTTTAACCTAAAATTAAAAAATAATTGTAAAAAATTAATTACATTTTTTTTTCAGTGTCAAAAAATTATTAATTATAACTAATTAATTATATAATTAATTATATTAATTATTACCACAAAACCCTCTCAAAATGCAAAATAGAAAAGAAAAAAAATATTATTAAACAAAAATGAATTTGTATTTTTTCCTGAAAAGATAAGAGATTACGTTACAGTTGTCCGGTCACTTTTGACCGTGAAGAGCACAAGTGTGACCCTTATAAGTACTTTGGGGTCAATATGACCCCAATCAACTTCTCCTTAGTTAAAAAAAATGGTTCCCTTCATCTCAGTGGAATAAGATTTTGTGACTTTTCTACATTATCTATCTATATTCATATAAAAAAAAAACTGGGCTTGATTCGGTCGTTCTGAAGGTATGTATTTTTTTTTTTTTTACAAATGTGTCTTTTGGGGTCAATATGACCCCAATTGAAAATGAATGGGAAATGCGAAAAAATACTCTTCTTTTTGTCAAAAAAAAATCAATAAATCTGGAAATTTCCACACAGAAAGGAAGGCCTGGTACTAGAGCACAAATGCAATGAAGAAAAGACATGCTCACTCACACACACACACACACACAGAGAGAGATATGACTGACACAGAGAGCATTTTTTATAGAATTTGGCAAAAAAAAATCAGCCACAGATGCAGAACAAAGATGTAAAGGGTTGGGACCTAATGCACGCACACAGGCACACTCACACACATGGACACACACACACACACACACACACACAAACACACACATTCATGCACAATGCATTGTTGTGAACTTGGTTCTTCTAAAGTGTAGAAAACTCAGAAGAGAAGACCAGGAGAAATCGGATTGGATCGTCAGCAGGATTCTTTATTGAGAACACAAGCTGTTGGTATGCTGTAGTCATCGAAATCTCAATCTTAAGTAACTTTACAAGGTTATTTTATAGGCATTTTGGAGGAGGGATTCTTGGAGGTGGAGACAAATTTAAACAAAGCAAGCACTTGAGGGAGGCGTTAGTTTGTTGCTACTTCCCGTGGTTCTAATCTCATCAACATAATCAAATGCATAGACACTAATCCAATCAACCTAACGAATCCACGTCTGGGCCAGGGGGCTCCGAAAGATAGACACTAATCCAATCAACCTAACGAATCAACGTCTGGGCCAGGGGTTCTTTGAATCAATGTGCCAACCTGTTTACTTTAGCTGCATTTAGCCGCAAAACTTGCTAACTAGCACATTATTAGGAAAGGCGATTTACAAATATTCATTAAAAAAACATCCCGGTTACATATGTAACCCTCGTTCCCTGAAGGAGGTAGCGGAGACTTCACGTCGGTGACCGACGAATTGGGATCTTGCTTCGAGAGACCAATCTACCTCGACTATAAACTAAACGAGCCAATGGACATTTGCTTGCGATGATTGCATCCAGCTGCTGCTGATCACAGCATGAGCATAAAAAGGCAGCAGGTGCAACGCATACCAAGTTTTCGCTGAGGAGCCCAGCCGGTAACCCGGCTGCACAGCGGTGGTACAGCAGCTGTGGCGACGGGACTTGACATCTCCGTTCCCTCCTTCAGGGAACGAGGGTTACATACATAACCCAGACGTTCCCTATCAGTTGGTCACTCCGAATTACACCTGTGATCGACGAATTGGGATCCGTACCAAAGTGCTATGGATGCTTCCCCTTCCAGTGTCTTGTGCAACCCCCCTGTGCCCCTTTTTGGTGTAGGCCGGGGCTCACAACAAGAAGGACAGTCACTGTTGTCGTAGCACTACTCACTCAGTGAGGTTGGATAACACTAGGAAAAAGTGCCCGTTCCACTTGGAACAGGAACGTTGCGGAAGCCCCATCCTTCCCGAAGGAGGTTTCAGAAGCACTTACACATATGAACAACCGTTTAGGTGCATATGGAAGATTAGAGGAGATTGTAACACTCTTGGAAAATGGCAGAGGTCTGCCGGGGAACACGGGCTCTGAGGCCATACCATTTTCCACTTCCGGCTTCGCTACTGTTCGGAAGCTCTTGCTTAATGCTCTGCACTTTGCTCCCTGTTTAAGTACTTTTCTCAGATTTTTCTAAGATTTTAACTTCAGCAGATCAGCTCAGTACTCAAACAACACATTTTTGGCAGAAACGCTAAAACTAAAAACTTTTCGGGTATTTTCTTTTTCGGGAAAAAGAAGAATCTTTGCTTCTCACTGCCAGCAGCTTACATTCCAGAGAAGTGAAAACACAGCTGTCTACGTTCAAACAGACGAGAAAGAAAATGCCTCTTGTGAAATCTACTTGCTGCATGAACTGCCACAGACTTCTACAAAAGATTGCAGTTATTGAAATAAAGTTACTTGCTGGACATCCAAAACAGGCGGAACACAAAGCAGACGGTCATTGCGGACCCACTCAGCATACAGCCGGTGAGTCCCATGAATCTTGAGTGAATGTCAACCGTTTATACCAAGTGTAGAGGAACAAGCCAAAACTGATCGACAGACTAATCGATGGCACAAACAGGGAGCGAGACCCAAAGGCACTCGAGAGATCAGATTGTCACGAGTATATCGTATTGCTGCGGTAGCATCTTCTACCACAGATATGGCTGTAACAAGGCTTGCAAACACTGGTATTCTACCACCCCCTATACATCTTGAGAACAGATTTGAAGCATTAATGAATGTGGGTGAGGAATCCCCAAATGTGACTAAAGATGGATCGTATCAGCCAGCAGCTAACATCACTACTAATAGGCGAGCAAACAGCGGCATTCAGCTCAGAGCGCAGCTGAGCCCAGGACTCTGATAGTGGGTGACTCTATTATCAGAAACATCAGTAGCAGGACTACAACTACATGCTGCTTTCCTCAAGCAACCGTCTCTGATGTGAACAGGGAACTTCGGAACATTCTAATGAAGCACAAGACTGCATATCAAATCATTTGATATTTGGAAAGAGCAGTCAGCACTCCTTAAGAAAGATTTCAGTGAACTCTTTGAAACACTTCAAAGACTTGAAGTTCAGTAGTTCATCAGTGGACCACTCCCAGCAAGGGGAACTAACATGTTTTCACAGTTGCTTGGGCTGAATACATGGCTACAAAGAACCTGCAGTATAAAAGGAGTCAACTTCATCGACAACTTCAATCTTTTCTGGGGCCAAACAAACTTGGTGCAAGAGTGCTAAAGGACAATATCTATTTCTCCCGCCATCATCCTTCAGTAGTGTGTGCCAATCCACTCAACCTGAATGGCACACACACACACACACCTGGACAGAATATGAGTGACCACAGGACTTCATATCAGCTTTTGAGTCATCATGTGGTTGACACATCCCACAAGGACACTGATAACACCACACAGCCAAAACAACCACTGCTCATGGACATCCCGGCTGAGCCCAGCCCACAGAGCTTATCACAGACAGACTGTGACGTACTACAACAGCTCCAAGACTCAGCACCCAAGGACGACTTTCTGGAAAACAGCCAGGGAAGCCAGGACAACATATCACAGCCACCGGAAACACCAGAGCCAGAGCCCCGCTCACCATACACACTATCCCTCTCTTCAGCAGCTCCACTTCTAAGCTTCTCACAGAAAATGGAGGAACTGGTGTATGCTGGGACAAAACTCTCCCACTCTTTCGCTGCAAGACCCCAGATATCAACTAAAATACGGCGGCCTGTGGACCCAGCTCATCCTCCTCCTCCTGTGAGAGCTCTTCAACCGCTGCCACAACGCCAGGGCCCAAACCCACCTCCATCTGGTGTAGCTGAACCAAAAACAACTGATAGCTGCTCTCAGTGATATGTTTCGGGTCCCCGCTATGATAGCAACTTTCACAAATGTTTACAGAACAAGCGGTAACCCAGTGTGCCTGTAGCTTTCTCTATCTTTGTTTTATCACGTGATAGAAAGTCTAAGGCCTTCTCAAGCCACACGGCTGACTCATCTAATCTGCGGCCTATTATGCATCAAACTAAGATTGCTGAAACATAAAGTAATGCCATCAAGTTATCATTTTTAAACATTCACTCACTAAAAAATAAATCATTTCTGATCAATGACTTAATAACCACAAATAACCTGGATTTTTAATTTCTAAATGAAACATGGCTAGAAGACAGCTGCAGTGCAACAGTGCAGTACTGTTAGGAGAGGTTAAGGTGTAGCTGCTCTATTTAAAGATGTCTATCAATGCAAGCAAGTGTCATTTGGTCAGTACTTGTCTTTTGAATACCTAGGTTTTGTGCTGAAAGGTGCTCCACGCATTCTGTTTATCATTATTTACAGGCCTCCAAAATACTCTCCAGCCGTTGTTGAAGAGTTCACAGTTATCAATGATTTCCTCAGAGTTTGACTTTTTGCTATTGCAGGGGATTTCAATATTCACATAGATAAAGCAGAAATCAAAACTACAAAAGAAATTATAACGGTTTTAAACACTTTTGACCTGATTCAGCATGTGCATGGACTCACACACAATTGTGGACACACTCTAGATTTACTCATCAGTAGAGGTCTAAACATTTCATCCATTGTTATTAAGGATGTAGCACTATCTGATCACTTCTGTATTTTCTTTGATATACTGATCTCTGTTACCACTGAATCTAGATCTGTCTCTGTCAGAAAGAGATGCATTAACGAAAACACTAGTGCGCTATTTATGGAGGCTATATCTTTAACATCGTATACATTTTAAGATCTGGCTAATTACCTATAAGGCTCTGAATGGTTTGGCACCTCAGTATTTGAGTGAGCTCTTATCACACTATAGTCCTTCACGTCCGCTGCGATCTCAAAACTAATTTTCCTATTTAGCGCCCAAACTCCAGAACAATCTACCTAACACTGTTCGGGAAGCAGACACACTCTGTCAGTTTAAATCTAGATTAAAGACCCATCTCTTTAACCTGGCTTACACATAATACACTATCACACTTCTATAATTCAAATCCATTAAAGGATTGTTAGGCTGCATTAATTAGGTCAACCGGAACCAGGAACACTTCCCAAAACACCCGATGTACTTCATATTACATCGTTAGAAGAATGGCATCTACACTAATATTTGTCTTTTTCTTTCTTATTCCGAGGTCACCGTAGCCACCCAGATCCAGACGGTATCCAGATCAGATGGTCACTGCAGCCACCCGGATCCAGTCCGTATCCAGATCAGATGGTTGATCAGCACCTAGAGATGACCTCTACAGCCCTGAACGCCAGCGGAGACCAGGACAACTAGATGAGCCGCAGAGACTGATCCCCAGTGAAGACCCTGTCTCCTAGACAGCCACCGGGACAAGACCACAGGAACCAGATGAGTCCTTTGCACAATCTGACTCTGCTGCAGCCTAGATTTAAACTGCTGATTTTGTCTGGCCAGAGGAGAATGACACTATATTGACACACTATTTCCCCGTCTAAATACTGTAAAGCTGATGTAAAGCCACCCAGCTTTATATCAAGCTGATGTAAAGCTGCTTTGACACAATTTGCATTGTTAAAAGCGCTATACAAATAATAGTGACTTGACTTGACTTAACACCAAGCATTTCTGCAGATTCTGGTGAACTTCTCTTTGATTCCTTTAACTCAAAAGTTAAGAATGTTATTGATGATATTGCTCCCGTGAAAGTCAGCAAGAAGACTGGCAGACAAAAATCGCCTTGAAGAAAATCAACAGCAGTTCAGAGTATGAAAAGGCAATGCAGAAAAGCTGAGCGGATGTGGCACTATAGCATATATAAAGACATCCTTCATGCTTTCAATGTGGATGTAATGATTCACTACTAGATCCGGGATCCAGCTTTATTGAATAACACAGGGTTAATTCACAGATGAACACACTGAGTAGATCGTTCAGGGGAAATGACAGAAACAGTATCGTGAAACAGTTCAGGGGTCGAGGCAGGCGGCTATCCAAGAGCAGTAGTCAGTGTCCAGAGCGGGGGTCAATGAGATAGGCGGCAATCCAACAGAGAAACGAGAAACAGGCAAGGTCACAACATAAGGCAGTCCAGAAATGTATAATAAAGCTCAGAAATGTCAGCTAGGCAAAACAAGACTTCGCACTATGCCAGTACCGGATGGCTGGTTAAATAGCCCAGGTAATAGGCGACAGGTGTGACTGATGATCAGTGCCAGGTACGGGGCTGCTGGGAGATGTAGTTAACCTGTTAACCTGCACCCCCCATATTGGGAATCACAGCTGAAAATGACTAACTAACTTAAAATGGTAACAGCTCCTGACTTCAGTGTGCCACACACACAATTGTGGTGTCTTTGGAAAGAAGACTCTTTGGCCTTTACTATCCATCATCCAGAGTTGATGATGCTCAAAAATATAAAAAGTTATAGACACTGAAGTGCCTTGATAAAAATTGTACCACACTGAATTTTTTTAATTTCATATAAAAATACATGAAATCAGCCCTGGAGCAATCCAGAAAAGTAATGGGTTGAAAGTCAAATGTCTCATGAGATTATATTTCAAATCTGAAGACGATACCATGAAAAATGAGATTCCTGCAGACATTTTTCTAGTCCCCCCCCCCCCCCCCCGTTTGAGGAAAAATATTTACCAAATTATTGAAGGGTTCTACTACACACTATTTAGTCTTTATACATGCCACTGCAGTTTTTCAATTATAAAACAGTAGACAGAATCTTAGAAATCGTACAAGTGATTTATTTGAGCACTAGAAAAATACAATAATAATTTTTGAGTGATGAAAAAAAAAACAATAATAATAATAAAAAAAAAACTTAATTACATACTGATTTCCTGACAAACAGATGCTCTCCTGCTCATACATTAGTAATCACATGCTGAAGATCATTCATACAGATGCTAATCATACTGATGGCTGCCCAATATAGTCAATATTCACATTATAATGGCCTTTTATATAGACTGCATTCACACTGATATCTGTGAACAGTCAGTAATTACCTGCTGATTATCAGTCATAGAGATGTTAATCATACAGATACAGGCAATTCCCCACAAAACACGCAAACATATATGAAAACTGCTGAAGAAGAAAAAAAAGAAATGTTTTTTCTTTTTTTCTTATTGTGCTAAAAAGATCGTTAAGTTACGCCCCATCAGATGACAGGTGCGTCACAGCGTGCGTCACGCGCCGTCGCGAGGGAGCGCCAGAATTCAAATAAACAATCTTCCGTGTATCTTTGACTTTTTTATTTTTGGATGATTTCATTCTGTTTGGGACATTGTCTGCTACAAAATCGTGCTGTTTTTTTACCACCAAGACGCTGTTTTTGAGCGTAATTTGTTCCATAACGGACACAAACAATAACTTTCCCTCAAGAGATGAGACGTAAACAAAGGATTAACGATCTAAATTACAGCGTTGTTGTTTCTTTGGACTAAAAGTGCTCGATGGAATGTTGTTCACTGGACCCATATCTCTGAAACTAAACCAGGATTTACAGCAGTGGATACATTTGAGAGTCGTTATCAGGATGAATATGGTATGTACAGCGGGTTTTATTCTACATGTTTTGATGTGTACTGCTTACACAAATTTAGCAAATACATTCCGTATAAGCTTTCTATCGAAAAACAGCGATCTGTCGTCGATGCTAGAGGCTTAGACCTTCAAAATGATATATAGTTTGTCAAGATTCATTTTGTCCTGTTTTACTTTATCTGTTTGAAAACAATGACGTGTGCAAACAAAGAGCTTTCAAAGAGCTTTCAGTGCGTCCGCGTCCTGGTGCATGTTAACAGGTTAAACTAATATTCGGGTGACGGTTCCCGTCGATGACCCGAAGAGGGAGTCGTAGGAGCGCTCTGTGTGACAGTGGAACTAGCCACAGCTAGACAGACCTTTTTCTCAAACATTATAAACAGTAACTTAAACAATACACACACTCTTTTTGCTACTGTTGAGAGACTGACAACCCCCCCCCCCCCAAGTGAGATTCCCAGTGAAATGCTCTCCGACAGCAAATTGAATTAGTTTGCTTCCTTCTTTTCTGAGAAGATCAATAATATCAGAAAGGCGATTGGCACATCCTCAAGTCATGCAGAGGTTAGACAGATTCAACCGCAATTTTAAAAAGAAGTTACCATGTCTGTTTTTGAAGAAATTGATAGCAAAGTTTTGGAAGAAAAAGTACAGCACCTTAAATCATCAAACTGCTAGCTTGGCACACTTCCCACATCTTTTTTCAAAAGTGTGCTTAACTGTTTAGAAGCAGATCTCTTAGTAGTGATGAACACCTCACTTCTTGCTGGGACGTTTCCAAAATCACTTAAAACTGCAGTTGTCAAGCCCCTTCTGAAAAAGAGCAATTTTGATAGAACCATATTGAACACATATAAACCAATATCAAATCTTCCTTTTATAGGCAAGGTTTTTGAAAAGGTAGTTTTTTAATCAGCTGAACAACTACATAAACTCAAATGGATACCTGGACAATTTTCAATCTGGTTTCCGAGCGCATCACAGCACAGAGACAACACTCATTAAAATAATAAATGATATTCGCTTTAATTCTGATTCTGGCAAAATATCAGTGCTGGTACTACTAGATCTTAGTGCTGCGTTTGACACTGTAGATCATAACATACTTCTAGAGAGACTAGAAAACTGGGTTGGGCTTTCTGGGATGGTACTCAAATGGTTCAGATCATACATAGAAGGGAGAGGTTATTATGTGAGTATAGGAGAGCATAAGTCTAAGTGGATGTCCATGACATGTGGAGTCCCACAAGGCTCAATTAGTAGCCTAACCTAAAAGAACAAATTGTGGATTGATGTGAATGCCAGCAAGCAGGAAAAATGCTCAGAATGCTTGTGGATTAAACATATCCGGTGACGTTCGTCAACATGGATTGATTTTATCGGGTTACAAGAAAAGGTAGGATATGGATTTAATTGCTAACTGTTAGTAGGCTACCAATTTTATAATTGATCATTCTACATGCTACGGCATTCGAGTCCACACACGTCCAACTAGAAGTGACAGCCTGGTGAATATTCTGCATTATAAAAAGGAAAAAAAAAAATCTTTAAAGATTATTCACGATTACGTATTGCTGCCAAGCTATCTAGTCTTTACATTGCTTTGTCATATGGAGCTGTTTGGTAGATCGTGATCTATCTAATTTGTTTGTCTACACCATAATTTAAATACGGCATACAGTAAAAAAAGGAAGAACACTACATATGTCAGGGTTCTGTTGTGTATGTCATGTGTTCCTGCCTCTTGTGTCCATATTTGGTTTGTTTCCTGTCCTTATTAAGTGTGATCATTAGTTAATTTGTGTCCAGCTGTGTTTGTCTCATTATCTATGATTTACCTGTGTATTTATAGTCCTGTCTGTTCAGTTTGATTTCGTCGGGTCTACTCGTTACTTCCCGGTGTATCTTGTCTGTAAGCCTTGCCTTGTAAGACTATTATTTGAGTTTAAGTGCTCGTCTCCATGTTCCTGTTCCTCCCTCGTGTGTGCACCGTGACAGAAGACCAGACCAGACCTAAACCGTAAGCGGCGCCCATTCACCCCGTTTTGTTTTCCGTTTTTGAAAGTCTTTTGTTTTGTTTCTGTTTGTCTGTCCCGCGGCAAGGAAGTCGCCGCTCGTCATCCCACCTTAGCCCACTGCAAGTCGGCATGGGAGTTCGGCGGGATTGCCACGAGTCCGCTGGCCGTGAGCCCTCATGCCTGCCGATCGCGGGAGATATTCGCCGCCGGCTGTGGTTATCCCAAGCCCACCGGCTGGTTGCCTAGTTCCCAGGTTGCCGCTCCCCCAGGCGCGGGAGATCACGCCACCGGCCCGCCTCTCACTCAATGCCCGCCGGATCGCCGCTGACTCATGCCCGCCGGATCGCCACTGACTCAAGCCCGCCGGATTGGCGCTGACACATGCCCGCCGGCCGCCGCTGACCCTAGCCCCGTGTATAAAGTCCACATGTTACGGCCAGGAGTGTCGTTTTTAAGTCGTGTTGTGCCCACAGGAACATTTTAATCAAGTCTTGTCTTGTCATGTCCACGGAGACTTGTCTGGGGCAGGCAGCTCCTCTTGTTGTGGCCACGGAGGCCATTCTAGCTGCCTGCCCCATGTCGTGGAAGTGGAAGCGGAAGCTGATGGAACCTTTTGAGGGCCCCTGATGTATTGTCATGCCCAGAAGAAGCTTCAGCTTCCTAGCTCGCCCAGGAGGGCTTCTGGTTCCTGTGGGAAGTCCTGTCCTGTTCCTGTCTGTTTAGCCCTGGAGGGCTGTCCTGTCCCTGTCCTGTTCATGTACTGTCCTGTCTGTCTAGCCGCGGAGGGCTCCTGATACCCCCTAACTTCCCCAGGGAAATTTTGTGGGGGGGGTAGAAGGGTTCCGGCTGGAGTGGCCTGGCCGAGGGACGAGGCCACGGCCATGAAAGACCACCTGCCATGGCCTCCTGAGCTCCCTGCACCGCCATGGCCTCCAGAGCTCCCAGCTTCGCCAGGGCCTCCGTTATCTGTTCCGCTCTGGAGGTCCCCGTCCTGTGGTCCTGTCTGTGTCTGTCCTGAGGGGCCTTCAGAGCGCCCACCCCCCTCCCCGGTGGAACTGTTACGGCGTGGGACACGCCTTCCGGGAGGGGGGAGTTATGTCAGGGTTCTGTTGTGTGTGTCATGTGTTCCTGCCTCTTGTGTCCATATTTGGTTTGTTTCCTGTCCTTATTAAGTGTGATCATTAGTTAATTTGTGTCCAGCTGTGTTTGTCTCGTTATCTATGATTTACCTGTGTATTTATCGTCCTGTCTGTTCAGTTTGATTTCATATGGTCTACTCGTTACTTACCGGTGTATCTTGTCTGTAAGCCTTGCCTTGTCCTGCCTTGTTGTCATTAAAGACTCTTATTTGAGTTTAAGTCCTCGTCTCCGTGTTCCTGTTTCTCCCTCGTGTCTGTACCATGACAGTATAACTCCAAGCCGTAACCGTAACTTCATTTTGACGCGCAGTTAGACAAAGGCAGAACACCGTAACTCAATTTGAGCGTTCCAAACAAAGCGAAAGAGCCGTTACTGGTGTTATACGGTGTTCTGCCTTGGTTTTCCTGGGGCTTTTTGAAGTTATGGTTGAGACCACCCATTATTTTCTCAGAAAAACAACAAAATTGACTCAAGATAATTATGCACATGATAAAGGATCTCTTGAATGTCCCAAAAATATCAATAACTCATTTTCGACCAAAATCGAAGTTACGGTCTTTTGCCTTTGCACGGCAGTATAGCCCCATTGACTCCCTCTGCCAATGCATTGATGAAATTAACAGTTGGATGTGCCAGAACTTTCTTGAGTTAAACAAGGAGAAAACTGAAGTCATTTCATTTGGAAACAAAGATGAAGAGTTCTCAAGGTGAATGCATACCTTGACTCTAGGGGTCAAACAACTAAAAATCAAGTCAATAATCTTGGTCTGATTCTGGAGAAAGACCTTAGTTTCAGTAGTCATGTCAAAGCAGTAACTAAATCAGCATAATATCATCTCAAAAATATTGCAAGAATTAGATTTAGATATTTGTATCAGGGGAAAGATTACAAGTTGTATCTGAATATAAGTACCTTGGTGTTCTGACTGATTCCAAATTTTCATTTAAGGCACAGGTTAAAAAGGTCTGTAACCGGGTCAGATTTAGTTTATCAAATTTTAGATTTATTCGTGATTATATGTCGTCTGACGCCACTCTGATGTATATGCATTCCATGATCATTTCTCATATTACTTACTGTTTAACTACTTGGTCGCAAGCCAGTATTACTACTCTGACACCACTAGAGTCTTTGTATAAACAATCACTAAAAACTCTTGATAAGAAATCAGTTCAGTTTCATCATTGCTCAATATTAAAGAAATTCAATTTGCTAAGCTGGGATAACTTGATCAAATATGTACATATTTGTCTGCTGTTTAAGACTATGCATAGCTTGTCTTCACCACTAAAACAGTTTGTGAATATTAGAACAACTGCTCACCGATCTATAAGGGGTGGGGAAAGAGGGAACTGTATTATTCCTTTCAAAAGAAGTAACTTCAGTCAGTCTGTATTTTCAGTCAAAGCTGCAGGGGAATGGAACTCCATCCCATCAACAATTAGACGATTACATACTTTTGGCTCTTTTCAGTCTCATCTTAAAAAATGGTTATTGACAACTCAGTACTGTCAACATTAGTATTGTATTCTTGACAATAGACTTCCTTGTACTAATTGCTCTTGGCTTTGTTGCTCTCTCCTGTTGCCATCTTTCTCTTTCTCTCTCTCTTTCTCTCATGTTTACTTTGTTTTAGATAATTCACTTATATTTTGTATTTTAGTAGCAATTTTTCTGATTGTGTGTGATTTTTGGTTTCTGTAAGTTTTATTTATTATTTTATTTTTTCTCTCTCCATATGATGTGTATATGTGTAATGCTCTGTCTTTGTTATAGGGTGACCTTTTAACATTCTATCAAGGGTCTACAGATGAAAAATAGCCTTTTGGGCTAATTCTGGCATGTTTACAGTTATGTTTATTAATGTGCATTGCCCCTGTAAATAAATAAACTAAAAAAAAAAAAGATGTTTTGTTTCCAGTAAAGACTTGGAGAAACTTGTTCATGCCTTTATGACCAGCAGGGTGGATTATTGTAAAGGTCTCCTCACCGGCCTTCCAAAGAAGACCATTAGACAGCTGCAGCTCATCATCAACACTGCTGCCAGGATTCTGACAACAAGCAGAAAATCTGAGCATATCAAACCAATCCTCAGGTCCTTACACTGGCTTCCAGTTACATTTAGGATCGATTTTAAAGTACTTTTACTCATTTATAAACCATTTAATGGCCTAGGACCTAAATATATTGCAGATATGCTCACTGAATATAAATCTAACAGACCACTCAGATCATTAGGATAGAGTCAGTTAGAAATACCAAGGGTCCACACAAAACAAGGGGAGTCCACTTTTAGCTATTATGCCGCCCGCAGTTGGAACCAGCTTCAGAGATCAGAGATCAGATGTGTTAAAACATTAGCCACATTTAAATGCAGACTCAAAACGCATCTGTTTAGCTGTGCATTTATTGAATGAGCACTGTGCTACGTCCGAACTGACTGCACTGTATTTTATGTATAATCATTTTCTATTTTTAACTGTTTAAATTGATTTTAAATCAATTTCTAAATCATTTAAAAAGTTTGTATTATTTTTTATGATTATTTTACTTCCTTTTATGTAAAGCATTTTGAAGTACCATTGTGTATGAAATGTGCTATATAAATAAACTTGCCTTGCCTTGCCTATACCGTGAAATTTACACATATGGGAACCACTTATGTCTCTACATATGGAACCCAGCCCTCTACCGGTTCTCATGGATTCCTCAAGTGAGGGCCTGGTGCCGGACTTTCTGCCACGTCTGGCTGCCGAGGGGACGGAGGAGCTCGACAGGGTCTACAGTACGGACTCTCTGGAGCGGTTTTAGCAAGCCGACACTACACCAGGGCCTCTCAGTGCCTCTACACGTTTGAAGTGAGAACACAGGAGGATACCGGCTCCACACGAAGGCTATAGAACCTAGCGAACATGTTGGGGGTCACCTAGCCCGCAGCTCAACAATTATCTGTCAGCAAGGCGCCACGAGCCAGTGCCCAGGAGGATGCAAAACTTCTAGTAGAGTGAGCTCGCAACCTGAGCGGGCAGGGCACACCCTGTCCCTGATAAGCCAGGGTGATGGCATCCACTATCCAGTGGGCTATCCTCTGCTTAGAGACGGCATTCCCCTTCTGCCGGCCTCCATAACAGACAAAGAGCTGGTCTGAGGTCCTAAAGCTTTGTGTCCGGTCTACATACCATCTCCATGCTCGGACGAGACAAAGCAAAGCTAGGGCTGGGTCTGCCTCCTCCGGGGGAAGTGCTTGCAGGCTCACCACCTGATCCCTGAAGGGAGTAGTGGGAACCTTGGGCACATAGCCAGGCCGGGGCCTCAGGATTACCTGGGAGTCAGCCAGCCCAAATTCTAGGCATGAATCGTCGACCGAAAATGCGTGCTGGTCCCCTATCATCTTGATGGAGGCCAGTGCAAGCAGGAGCAGAGTTTTCATTGATGGAAATTTCAGCTCAACTGACTGCAAAGGCTCAAATGGGCCCTGCTGTATTGCTTTGAGCACTAGAGACAGGTCCCAAGAGGGTATAGATGGGGGGCCGGAGAGGATTTAACCTTCTCGCCCCCCTAAGGAGCCTGATGACCATGCTTCCTTACCGACTTCCATTCCACGGGGTCATGGTTAGCAGCAATCGAAGTGACATACACTTTAAGGTTGGAGGGAGACAGCCTTTGCTGCAAAAAGGAAAGCACGACCCTGATCGGGCATCCACGGGGGTGTCACGAGGAGCATTAGTTCTGGGAACCAGGTCCGAGTGGGCCAATACGGAGCCACAAGCAGGACCTGCTCCTCGTCCTCCCTGACCTTGCACAGCGTACTGCTCAAGGCAAGGCGCACTGCTAACAACTCTTGGCAATTGATATGCCAGTGCAGCTGGGGGCCCGTCCACATCCCCGATACTGCTTGCCCGTTGTACGTGGCACCTCATCCGGTGGTGGAGGCATCCGTGTGAACCACAGCATGCCTGGAGATCTGCTCGAGGGGTATTCCTGCCCGGAGAAACGCAAGGTCTGACAACTGATCCCGAGACTGTGCTAGTGTAAGCCAATCATCGAGATAGTTGAGGATGTGTACACCCTGCTCTCTGAGGGGAACAAGAGCCCCATCCGCAACTTTCGTGAAGACACGGGGAGACAGGGACAGCCCGAAGGGCAGGACCTTGTACTGATATGCACGTCCTTCAAATGCAAACCGCAGAAATGGTCTGTGGCACAGAAGGATCGACACATGAAAGTACACGTCCTTCAGGTTGATCGCTGCACACCAATCTCAGGGACGGATGCACCTGAAGATGCGTTTCTGCGTCAAAATCTTGAACGTTAACCGGTGAAGGGCCCAGTTCCGGACGCGCAGGTCCAAGATTGATCGTAACCCACCATCTTTCTTGGGTACAATGAAGTAGGGGCTGCATATCGGCTGAAGGGTCCGGCTCTATCGCGTCTTTCGTCAGTAGGACTGCAATCTCAGCATGCAAGACAGGAGCATTGGCCACCTTCACTGCTGTGAAGAGGATGCCACTGAACTTGGGGGGACGCCGGGCGAACTGAATCACATAAACAAGGCTGATGGTCCGGGCTAAGTAGCACTAGCCAGACACCCAGATACCATGCAAGCGGGACCAGCGGAACCACCGCCGTGCGTTCACCATCTCCCGAAGAGCAGTTCTCTCCATCTCTGGGTCGCCCGTCTCAGGGCCGCTTGCTCTTCCGCTTACCTCCAGTGGCTCCTGCTTGGCTGAAGGCTGCTGCGGATGCAGCGTGGGAGTGAGGGCAGATGCAGGGGGCTGCCCTTGGCAACGAGCAGGCTGGGGCGCTGTGGGCGGCGGACAGGTGGAGGCAGCAGCTGCCCGCCAGGGCAGGATGTAATGAATTGCCTCAGTCTGCTTCTGTGCAACCGAGAGCTGCAGGGCAAAGCTCTCGACCGCGTCGCCAAAGAGGCCGGTCTTTGACACAGGGGCATTGAGGAACCGAACTTTGTTGGCGTCCCTCATGTCGGCCAGATACAGCCAGAGATGGCGCTCCTGGACCACAAGTGTAGACATCACACGACTGATCTTCGTCACTCGAACCGCGAGGTCAGTACCGGTTCGGAACTCTTTCAGAACTTCCGAATTGTGACCACCCTCGTGCAGGTCCTTCAGTGCCTTGGCCTGATGATCCTGCAGTAACGCCATAGCTTGTAAGGCGGAGGCTGCCTCTCCACAAGCCTTATAAGCACCAGCGGTCAGACCATACAAATGCCTACAGGCCCGGGAGGGGAGAGATGGGTTTCCCCGCCAGGAAGAGGCGGTATTAGGACACAACTGCATCGCTACTGACCGCTCCACTGGGGAGATCACCGTATACACCTTAGCTGCACCACTGTCGAGCGTGGTGAGGGAGGAGGAACCAGCTGGTCAGTTTCTGGCAATAAAAAGTGCTGTCCTCTATCTGGTAAGCTCCTGGGGCTCCTGAGAACCAGTGCGAGCCACCCTGAGAAACCAATCGTCCAACCTCGAGGGCTCGGGACGCGGTGGAGGTTTCCACTTGAGCCCTACCGTCTCGGCTGCCCGGGAAAGCATAGCCGTCATCTCCGGATCCAATTCAGGTCTTGCCACCATCCCAGAGGGCAGCAGCTCAGCCGAATCTTTCTCTCTGGAGAGCTCTCCCTCCAATGCAGTGATTGACATCCGGTCGTCTGGAGGAGCACCGAAGGATACCGCTGGTATGCTCTTTGAAGAGGGCTTTGGCAGCTCGACTGGTTGCAAAGCACTAGAGGAGCGATAGTCCCCCACGGGTTGGTTCCCTGGAGGGGTTGCCACCACTGTAACCCTCAGACCGCCCGTGCTACTGCCCGAAGTAGATCGCGGCAGAGGCAATGGAGCTCCGCCGCCCTGGAGGTAACAGAGCCTGGTCCGCAGCTCCGAGATGGTCATCTTCCCGCAATGGGAACATGACTCATCCACGAACGTGTGTTTAGTGCCCAGACACATGAGGCAGCGATCGTGACCATCACCCGGCGCCAGGTAACGACCGCATCCAGAAACGCACGGGTGAAACGGCATCTTTAAAAAGACGATCCATCAACTTTACAAAGACACACCCTTGTAAGCTCTTTCAGGAAAATGCTCTTTTAGGTGCTGAGACGCACAGGGGAGATGGCCGCTTGCAGCACAACAGAGGGTAGTGCAGCCTGAAGTGCGCAACCCACTCGACATAGGAATAACCACCGCTGAAGCGCCGTCCTCCAACACAAAAAGCTCCCTAGAGCACGTTGAACTCGTCGTCACAAACGAAGATATGGCAGGAGCAGAATGATGTTGTTGGTCGTCTACGAAGCGAAAAGCTGGTATGTGTTGCACCTGCCTTTTTATGCTCATGCTGTGATCAGCGGTAGCTGGATGCAATCATCGCATGCCAATGTCCATTGGCTCGTTTAGTTTACATCAATGAAGCAATGAAATGGTTCTGTAACCAGACACTTTTCACTTTATGGCAGTGGCGTTCCGTTCATATAAGCAGCGAATGCTCTGCATACCCAGGCCATTTGAGAGAATAAGTTCACGGGATAATTAATATAAACATGATTATAAGTTGATCCCTTGTCATTTGAAATGTAACTTCAAGCTTAAAGAGTTAGGAATAAGTACGTAAAATGATTTATTTGCCAAATGGCAGTAATTTTCTGTAAATCTACATCAGTTACGGTTCCTTCCGGGCGAGCGGATTCTCCGCAGCTTTCTCGCCTCTGCTCTGTCGCTGTGACTTGTCAGGATTGTAGCATGTTCTCATTGGTTTACTGGTCTGTGGCTGATTTCATGTTTGAGGTAAGCTGTCCGCGAAGTGCTCGCCCAAGCGGAAAAATGCGCTGTTGCCGTCAGATCTCGACTGCCGAGAATCACATTGTGTTTGATGCAAAACCAACTCGACTAAATCAAAAGAAAAAAACATGCTGTAACTGTATTTTTATGTTTTCTCATGCAAAGCAAATTTTAAAAGTCCACTGAATCCTCTGAACATTTTGAACATTAACATGTTATTGTTTCCTTTGTTTTGCGTATGCTCTTGTCTCTTACAGTTAAAGTCCTTCTCTGATTTTATTGTTGTTTGCCATGTTACTTGGCAATTTTTTACAGATATTATTATTTTGGGTATTTTGCATGGTCTGTTATTGGAGTAGTGTCACCTGGGTGTGTGTTTTAACTCCTATTCACAGAGAATATATATATATTTTTTAAATAAATTAAATTAAAAAACCTTTAGCAGATGTAGAGACATATAGACTGGGGGAATCCCTCCCTCTGAATATTTTACATATCATAACGTAACTACGTGTAAACGTTATTTGGCAGTTTTACTTAGAAAACCAGCTATATTTTTCTAGCATGCAAATAACAATGGATAAACCTGAAACGACAGAAGAAGGATTGGAGATGAATTTAATTTACAAATAAGGTAGGAAATGTGCATACTTTTAAATTGACACCTGTCACGGTGTTTCTTATTTGTCATCTGTGATCCCTCTTTAAGTGTGTCCTAAAAGCTGATGGGGGGTGGGGGGTGTTCTTAATTTTATCACTTAGCATACCCGGTTAAAAAAGTCACCTCTCGACACTGGTTTATGGGTTTACTGATCAGCTATCTGATTTGTTAAAAGTAACCCATTTACACATGGCCACATGTGTCAGGGTTCTGTTGTGTGTGTCATGTGTTCCCACCTCATGTTTCCTTATTTGGTTTGTTTCCTGCCCTCGTTAAGTGTCATTATGAGTTAATCCTTGTCCAGCCCTGTTTGTCAAATTATCTATGATTTACCTGTGTATTTATAGTCATGTCTGTTCACTTTGATTTCGTCTGGTCTACTTGTGACTTCCCGGTGTTTCCTGTCCATGTCAGTCATGCCTTGTCTAGCCCTGTCCTGATGTCTTATTAAATACCATTATTTGAGTTTACGTCCTCGTCTGCGTGTTCCTGTTTCTCCCTGCTGTGTGCACCGTGACAACATGTGTCTTCTCAAAACTAATATATAGGCTATATAAGATCGTGTCCGTAGCCAGCAATGAGGTCACCGAGGTCTGGACCGGAGTTTTCAGGTTCAAAAATAAAAATTGTTCTCTGAAAGACTAATTTACTGTTATGAGGGTCTGCATATATAATTCAGTTTAGACAGTTTGCAAGAATGTTTAGCGTCCGTGGTATGAAAATGATCGCTGCCAGAAGCTGGTGGAGAATGAGGCTTGAGAGAGTTGTGAGGGAGTGAGGGCACGGGTGCAGCCTCCACTGTGTTGCCAGATCCAGCTATTATAGGCGTCTTTGGACTTGTCTTTTCCTCATAATTTGACACTTTAGAAAGTTAATAAAGTGGGACGTTACAGTTTAGGCTTAGCTTCTTAGCAATATCTTTATCTTATCTTATTTGAAAAAGATTTTAAATAAATTAGGTTTTATTTATTTTTCAGTTTTTGTTTTCAAAGCAATATCTGGCAACACTGCATTACCTCCACTTAAACTGACAGTAATCAAAAAAGCCCATGGACAGGTTATTGCTGACAGGTCACCACATTCGGTAAGTCAAAAGCAAAAAATCTCATGATATTATCTGTCAGAAAAGTTATCAATAGCCCTATTTGGATGGGATTAGTTTTACATGGAGAGGTGGGGTAAAGTAATTTTTACCAGAGCTTCTCAGTGATTTTAGTCCCGTCCGAATGTGCCATTTCAGTAATCATTACGGACGATGTCAGTAAAGTATACTTTATTGTATTTGTAATATATTCCCTGTTTTAATAGTACATTGCAAATATACTAACATTTTTTTTTACTATTTTTAAATATATAAAAAGTATATTATCATCATGCTTTTCACAATACAACTTTTAACACACTTTAAAATAATTGTAATTTAGTATATTTTCTATAAAATATATTTTACAAAAATATACTTGAATTGAAAGTTCTGTTTATTTTTTATAAGTATTAAATTAACTTAAATACATTTAATGAATATTTTTTAACTGTGTGCTGAAAATGATCAGTGTAACAATGCATTGAAAGTATACTTTCAAAGTACATTATTAAATAACCTGAAGTTGTAGTATGTTTTAAGTCACATTTTTTTAGTAATTTTTAAGTTTACTTCTTCATGCTTGGAATTCACTTCATTACTTGCATACATTGGACATGCATTGCTTTCAGAAAGTAATAAAACAAATAACTAAAGCAAATAAATAAAGTGAATGCATTATAAAGAGTACAGTCAAGTAAACACTGTCTATATTGCAAGCCAAAAGCTGAAGTTCACTCACTCTGCATTAATATTATATCACTGCATTATTATAACATATCATTATAAATTTTATGGAGAAATAAAGCTTTCATATAAAGCTGTAGAAGTAGTTCTCCAAGAATTAGTTTTTAGTCTCTTTCAATATTGTTTGGAAGTGGAATGACATACAGTTTGTCCTTAGACCTAATAATTACACATTTCCATTTGAGTGATTGTGGATGGACAGCAAATACATTATGAGAATGTTCAGGATATATTTAAGGGCAGCAAGAATACACCAAAAGATGTCTGCAGTTTAAATTTTACTGAAGAGGTTGTAATATGCAGCATCTAGCTGTATTTTTTTTGAAGATTGTGTTCTCAAATTTGGTGGGTTGACAGCTTTCCCAAATACTCATGGTTGGTTCTAAAATAGTTTTGTGCCATTGTGACATAAACATGACATGATGGTTAGTTAAATAAAGCTGAATTTTGAACATATTTCAGTCTCACTGTGTTCTCTACTGCTTTAAAACTTGTTTGTGTGGTGTTGCTTCTCATTTAGATGGAACCCAGATGATCCCTAGTTGGGCCACATGCATATGATTCCTAGTTGGGCTTCACCTACAGCCCTGTGAAATCCTGCATAAAACTTAAATGAGTAAGTTGCTGGGGCCAACATGGAACCCGTGGACAAACCCACTTATAGCCCATATTTCAGCCCATGCAGTAACCTTGTAGTACCCACACACGAAAAAAAAAAAAAAAAACTAAAGCTGGGACCACGATGGGTCTTATGCATGTTGCCCAGTACGGGGGCCACCTGAAGTGCCATTCTATATGAAATCCATGTGGGCTGTTGGCATGGGGCCATTATTGAACCTGCAGACAATCCCATACAGAGCCCATTTTTCAGCCCATTTCAAACCCACATGGGCCCCACATACAAATATTGACAGCTGGGACCGAGCTGTGTCTTGTGCATGTTGCCCACTTGGGTCCCGTCTAGTACAAAGTGCAATCCTACATGAAATCCACCTGGGCAATAAACATGGGGACATTATGGAACCCGCGGACAATCCCATACAGAGCCCATTTTTCAGCCCATTTCAAAACCACATGGGCCCCACATACAAATGTCAACTGGGTTAAAGCTGGGACTGAGATGTGTCTTATGCATGTTGCCCACTTGGGTACCGCCTAATACGAAGTGCAATCCTACATGAAATCCATCTGGGCAATTAACATGGGGCCATTATGTAAACTGCGGACAATCCCATACAGAGCCCATTTTTCAGCCGATTTCAAACCCACATGGGCCCCACATACATATGTTGACTGGGTTAAAGCTGAGACCAATATGGGTTTTGTGCATGTTGCCCACTTGGGTCCCACCTAGTACGAAGTACAATCCTACATGAAATTCATCTGGGCAATTAACATGGGGCCATTATGTAACCCGCGGACAATCCTACATGGGGCCCATTTTTCAGCCCACTTCATACCCATATGGGCCCCACATACAAATGTTGGCTGGGTAGGTTTCATATATGCGCATATATCCTCATATAGGTTATTTCCATGTGGGAACAGAATCAACGCGGTCACATGTCTGCTTCGTCTTGGTAACTATGGCCTCAAACTCCTCTCTTAGCTCTTTAACAGACTTATTGGTCGCTAGTATGTCCTCACGCAGTTCGCGCAATGCTGGAATCAGCACAGAGTCCATCGCATCCCTTACTGCCGAGTTCACAAACGAATTCAAAGTGCTTTGGTGTTCTTTAAATGCTAGTTCAATGCGGCTAGCAATAGCACTGTCCAGATCTTCACTGGAGATGGCTGAATCTCTGAATTTTTTCTTCATTGGCGATTGCTCAATCTCTCTTTTCCGATCTCCTTTGTCTGCCTTAGCACTCATGATGGGTCTAATGCAGAGTGGTTCAAATTTCACTGACAGGATCGCAAAATATTTGGCAAAGTGAGCGGAGCAAAAAACTAAGCCTGCATCACCGTCGAGGGGGTCACGTGATCCTCTAACATTAAACTTATTCATCAGAGATGGGGGAGGTTGGAGGATCAGGAAGAGGACACGTAGTAATAATAATAATAATAATAATAATAATGGTAGTAGTAGTAGTAATAACGACACCAACAACAACGTTAATAATAATAATAATAATAATAATAATAAAGCTAGAAATAGTAAGATATTGTAAGGCTGCCTCTGGGCCTTCTGTGAGCACGGCATACGTTAGACCTACAACGGGCCATCAAGGAAAGGTGCTGCGGGGCACATATATATGTATGTATATATGTATATATGATGCATTAAAAAAGCGTGATGTGCAGCGTGGAACCAGCCCAGTGCAAAGCCAAGGCCCCCATGCTCACATCCCACCTACCCTGTGTGTGTCTGATATATATATGCATGCATGTATATATATTTTTTTCAATAAATGTATGTATATCATCTAATATGTGAGGCATTAAAAAAAGCAAGGCATGTAGTGCTGAACCAGCCAGAGGCAAGAAAACCAGGCCAAAGCACACGTTGGAGGTACAAGGTCCCCGGCCCCACATCACACCCACCCACAACTAATCCGAACCGTAAATGGGTTTTCTAAATCCTTTTTACTAAATATTTGTGTGAATTACATTTTAAAGCGATATTTTAATATAAATAGGCTATTTTATGTAATAAACTATCAGACACTATCAGAAAATTAATTCTCATTACAAGCAGTCTGACCTGGCCGTGGTGTTTAACTACATAATGTTGTTATTTGCGCCACCTGGTGGATATTGTGTGAAGCACAACAATGTTTTTTAAAAAAAAAATCTGACAAAATCACATGTGATTATATGTGGCGAATTGCAGGCTGCCGTGTGAAAAATGCGCATTCTTAATGGCCACATCTGTACTCATTCACTGAATGTGAGCAGCCCCTAGCCTTAGAGCAGTGGCCAGCCACAAACATAGTGGACACAGTCCAGCCGATCACTTGTTTACACGATGTGGGCAGCCAATTTGAACAGAGAACAGACAAGACATTCACACGACCTCCGCAGTCCTGTGCCTCAGTGCAGCAGTCAACAGTGTGCAGAGCATGGAGGAGTCCCAGGTGCTCACTCATGTACGTAGTTCTTGGGAGGTAAAATTACATATAGGCCCACTGTTTATAGTGTGTCTATAAGAGTCGCAAAATGTTTGGTGATCCCAGCAAGGCTGTCCCAGCACATTAGATCCTAATGGTGCGTTTCCACTACAGCGTCAAATCTGCACTCAGTGCCACTGGCAACGCTACAATGCCACTGCTTTGGGGCGTGTCAAATTTAGGGCAGAGCACGCCTCTAAAAACAATGTTGAATAGTGAACTGTGAAAGTGACATATTGCATCCAAAGTGCACACACACAGCAGTGAACACACACACACACCGTGAACACACACCCGGAGCAGTTTACACCCTGTTTGCAATTCATCTTCCTCTTTTTACAGCGATTGGTTGTCACTCGGCGTTTTTCGCTCGATATTTGCATGAAGTCAAGGAATGCCCAAACTTTTTGATGCTCTCGGCCGCTCTCAATGCTTTCTCTGCGCCACTTTCAATCCGTGCAAAACGCGCAAGCGTTTCAGCTCAAATTCCATAGGAATTAATTGAAAACACTCCCTCTGCTGCGCTCGCTACGTGCCAGTAGAAACGCACCGTAAGGGTGTATAAGGCACCAGCACGGCTGATGATTGTCTCAGCATTGCTGTTATACAGGAAATAGCACCAGCGCTTTGCTGTCACTCATCCACAGTGTTCAACCAGGTCTGGTAGCTCAGCTATGCAGTGATGCAAGCAAGCGCTGCCTGTTTGCTCACATACACTTATAACGATGACAAACAGACTGTCCACTCTCCTATGTCTGCTTCTCACATCCCCCTACTTGAGGGTTGAGGATGAGTAGTAGTAATCTTTGTGTCCTGACCATCCCGCTGTGTAGCGTGTTAGGTCAAGATGTGTTATACATTTTTGTGTGTTAACATATGTATTCACATACAGGTGTTTCAGAACTGGAGCTCCTCTTCCTGCCCTTGCTCACTCATATTTTGCTCACTCACCACGAGCAGAGAGCTGTTTTAAGCTTGAAGTGATTCTGCTGTGATTGCATTCATTCTAAAGAGTGCAGGGAAACAGACCCTCGCACAGGACTGGCCAAAGGGCTGGATTATGTCAGTGGACCTAAAATATGTCTGCTTCATATGCATTTGATTATCTCAGTCACCTGACATTTTTATGCTAGAGCACTCGGACGGCGACTGTATGCCCTGCCTGCTCGGAGTGAATAGCCCGACCAAATGTCCTGTCAGTAAGAATTTCAAATGGCACAAAAAGGCTGTTTTCCTCTCATACCGCTACATGACCAGCCTGTGCTGAACATTACTGTAGAATAGTGGGACTTGTCTTTGGTAATCATGGCGGTGTTAAACATGCCCTTCGAACTGCTTCATGTAGATGAGTTGTGAGTGTTCTCGTTTAAGATGGTCTACGAGGCCTTTCAACTGATGCTGCTTGTTTGGAGTTGGGGCAGATCTCTGTATGGTGAAGCTTTTGCCTAGTTATGCCTTACCTATCTAAAGGTGCTCTCAACGCCATGCAGAGATCAGCTTACAATGCTTTAAGCATTTATTCTCCTGACACAATCTCTTACATAAGATATGGAAAGCGTTCGCTGTGCCTTGTTCATGTACTATATGGTTATGTGGATAGAAATAGTAGTCAGAGTAACTGTTTATCTGCACCAGGGGAGCTAAGGAGAGCTATCTCAGTGTCTGTCTGGCTTATGCTTCCCAGGAACATTTTGCTTTACAGCTATTCATGCCCA
Organism: Aspiorhynchus laticeps; assembly: GCA_023376895.1. Classification (NCBI taxonomy): domain Eukaryota; kingdom Metazoa; phylum Chordata; class Actinopteri; order Cypriniformes; family Cyprinidae; genus Aspiorhynchus; species Aspiorhynchus laticeps. Next base: position 45,174,542 of record CM041798.1, read on the forward strand.
TTCCACTAGGAGTTTCACAAAAAATGTGTTCATTAAGCCCTCGTCTAGCAATCCCAATGCTCCAAATAGTAATTAAACATCTTCCGTTTCTACATCATTTTCTACCATTTCTCTGCTTGCTTCTTGCGGTGCCGCTGACTGACATTTGAATCATGCACATATAATGGCACCTCCACCAGCTTGCAATCTCAATACGTACACATACTGTATACACAAAATTACAGTATTTAAGTAAGCTATTCACACAATCATAATTTGTTATATCTTAAGTGAATGTCTGGGAACTGCTGGGGGAAAAAAAACTCTAATGTGTAACACTATATTAGATCCGTGCAGTACAGTAGATCTTAATATATAGGCTGTCTGTCACATTAATGTTAATCTAACAATAAAATAAAAGATTGCTGCTCTTGATTGAACTGCTTTTGTAGTTTTAATAATCAGTGTATTTGTAATGAAGACACTAAAGTGATTTTTACATTTTATTAATTGTTTTTGCTTTTTTCTCTCTCTCTTGAATGCTTTTGTTTAGATGTAAAATGAAAAAAGTAATGCACTGTTTGTTTATTTCTCATATTTGTTCTACTGTTTGTTTTTTTGCATCTGTTCTTATTTATAATAACAAAGATAAAAAATGGCTATATTGTGATTATTAATATAGTAATAAATATTAAGAAAGGAAGTGGAGGAAACGATGCAATGTTGCTAGATGATTTTGCTTTGAAACCTTCAGAAAACTTCAACATGATTTTTCTCAGAACTGACTTTGTTAAATTCAAATGGGTGTAGCTCAGTCATTTTTTTGTCCGATTCCAACAAATCATATATCGTTTTGAAGCTATTTTAATGGAGAATGTGGAAATAAAATATTAAAAAATTTGCTTATTGTGACTCACTTTGTCAGCCCAGGTCACAAAAATATTTATTTATGTAGTATGCAGGAATTATGTAATTATGCAGGAAATATTAAATATGAACCTACTTGGTATTAGTGACAGAAATTGTTTTAAATACATTAATATTACAATACAAGACTTATTATAAATTATTATATTGCACTATGTTTTTGTTAAAAGGTCTACCATGCATCATCTAATAAAGCTTCATGTCTTTAAGTCCATATGCAGTAAGTGTTATTTTTCTGAATAGGTTATGATGTTATGATGTATGTATTTCCTGGTTGAGCAGCATCTTTTTCACACTCTTTAAAGACAGCACAAATTATATGGCGTTTTACTAGAATTACAGTTTCCACAGGAGTTAAGTGTACATTTTATGTATATGTTGTTGAATTATTAATTTAACCAACATTTAAATCATAAACTGCTTCAAAACCATGCTGTTTACGAAATCATTGTTAAAAACATTTAAAGCTAGCCTACTGTACAATATTACAACACAGAACAATTACATAAACAGTGAATCACCGCAAAAGGCAAATTAAGGTATATGCACATACATTTCAAAGCTAAGGTCTTTATTTAGACTTCAAAATGAATATTTGTGTAACCCCCTTGAGTTTGACACTGTTCTATACTTAAGTTCAATACAGTACCGTAGTTTCCCTGTAGGGGTCGCTGTATGATCTCATTAACTGAGACGTAGAGATTAGGAGAAGAAAAAAAACTCTTCGCAGTTGGTACGCACGAGGTGATCAAGCGCTGCATTTGAAATATTATAAATACACAAAAGTACTTTCTGATGTTTAAATGTTTAAACTTTTCATATAAATTGTTGCAGTATGTTCATGGGTTTCAAAAGGAATTCATATTGATGTCGATTGAGAAGTTATTTCTACGAACTCTGGTGAGTTTCTGTGTTAACAGAAATGCTAAGTTGATGTGTTTTAACTGATTAGTGATAGAAAAAAATGTATATGTGTTACAGTGTACAAGAAAAAAAAACAGTCAGAGTTAAAAGATGTTTATTGAATGTTTTTTGTATTTCAATACACTTTTTGCAAACGGAGATCAGGGAAACGAATAGATTTTATTTTTGTTAAATTTATTTTATGATGTTCCCTGTATAAATATGGGGGAAAAAAAGGATTTATACATGAAAGTGAGTATTTTAAGATGCAGATAATCAACCTGTGTGTTAAACAGAGATTTATTTGTGCGTTTAGTGTGCTCATGTGTATTGCTGTTAGATTGCTAAACTAACATGTGTGAGTGAAGCTTGTGAGTGATGCTTCTGACAATTTATTTACTCGCATGGAGTTTATTGTGACAAGCTAATGTGAATCTTAAGAGATGTTAACTCTGAATTGTGTTGTTTTGTGTAGACTGTTTTTTTGTTGCCTGATTCCGTCCTGTGACATGATCAACTGTGAGCTTTTGTGAGCTATGGCGAGCCAGACCCTGTGATTCTGTGAAGGGCCTACTGCCGACGTTCAACTCGGACCAGTCTGCATCGTGGGATTCTTTTCAATTACAGCTAAGCTGTTATTTCATACACACACTACCCGGGTAGTAGGATAAAACAAGGCCTTATACATACATTTATCTTACACATACACACTCCAACTTGCGAAGGAACCAGGAGGACTTTTGGACACTGTCTTTATTTTTTCTTCTTTTTATTTGCTTTCTCGGACCCGTTGTGCACAACCTGGACTAAATATCGAATTCTTCCCATTTCAACAGTGTTGTGTTGGGACAATACAGCAAAATACTAAGGTTTCTTCTATTTGTTTTTTTTGTTATATGTGCAATAAATGTGCTGGCTGTTAACTGCTTCATACCATTTGGCCCAAATTTCATTTTTATCCTCCCAAGAGTCGAACCTAGCCCTCTATCTATTCAGAGTGATATAACAGTGTTATACTGACAACTTTTGCCGTGTTACATTTGTAAAACATATGTTGAGGTGTCATGTCTCATCTGTCGAACAATCTGATTTTGCAACTGTAATTAATATAAACATAACTTTGTAATAAGCAGTGGAAATGAACACCTATAAACAAATAACCATTTTCTTAGGACATTTGTGTTGTAAGAATGTGCATGGAGAGTTCATATATAAAAACAGTGAACTGTTAGTTAATGTTTTCTAATTAAAATCATACAATTTCATATTAATCCAATGGAATGTATGAGAATAAAAGGTATAGCAATTTGGTGGCACACTCCTACTTGACCTGACTCCTGCCCTGCCCTATGAGGTCATTGGTTACACTCTCACTCATCCAACCATATTAATTATGTCTTTAAAAATGCATATACTGTATCAGGCCATTTGCATTTGGCAGTCGCAGTGGAGCTCAATCTCTGGGATGCTTCTCTTTCTTTACACACTCCTGTTTTTCCATAAGACTTATGCAAAGGCAGAAGATAGTCCTTGCCAAAAAATGGGAGACCCTAAGTACGCACTGCTTTCCAAGGATGGAGATGTAACTATTGGAGGACTTTTTTCAATCCGGAGTATAGAAATATTACCTTCATTTGATTTCATACAAAAACCTCAGCTTCTATCATGCTCCAGGTTTGTTACATTTTAAACTATTTTTGAAACATTATATCAGATAAAGTAGTCAATATCAACAGATTTTTTATGAAAATACATTGCATAATATAAAACCATATATACTGACTTTATAACCACAAACTACCATTACATCTGGAATATTATCATAGTGTGAATCTGAGAGATTTCCGGATGGCACAAATCATGATATTTGCCATTGAGGAGATTAACAGAAGTGAACAGTTACTTCCAAATGTTTCTATTGGTTACAAAATCTATGATAGCTGTGGTTCAAGACTGTCTTCTATGAGTGCAACTATGGCATTAATGAATGACCAGGAGTTTGCAGCAGGGGACATATGCAATGGACATTCTCCTATACATGCTATCATAGGAGAAACAGAGTCTTCCGCTACAGTGATCCTGTCCAGAACTACAGGACCTTTTAAGATTCCAGTGGTAAAGAGCAAACATAATCATGCTTGAAATATTTACCATATTGATGACTGTTTCACTGCTTCACAATTTTTTTTTGCTTTTTAAGATAAGTCACTCAGCTACATGTGAGTGTCTTAGCAACAGGAAAGATTACCCCTCATTCTTCAGGACGATCGCTAGTGATTACCACCAGAGCAGAGCACTTGCATACATAGTGAAATACTTTGGTTGGTCTTGGGTGGGAGCTGTGAACAGTGACAATGACTATGGAAATAATGGAATGGCCAAATTTCTGAAAACAGCCCAGGAAGAGGGGATTTGTGTGGAGTACTCTGTGAAATTCTATCGTACAGAACCTGAAAAACTCCAGAAAGTCGTAGACACTATGAAAAAAAGTAGCACAAAAGTGGTTGTTGCATTTCTTTCCCGTGTTGAGATGGTCAATCTACTTGAGCAACTAAATATTCAGAACATTACAGGCCTGCAAGTAATTGGTGTGGAAGCATGGACAACTGCAAAGAGTTTGATAACTCCAAACACTTTTCGTGTGTTGGGAGGGTCACTGGGGTTTGCAGTGAGAAAAATTAATACTGAAGGATTTTCCGATTATGTAATAAAAACATTTTGGGACTCAGCTTTTCCCTGCTCACAGATTGAGGGGAATTCTTCTCAATTGAAATTAAATTGCAGCAGATATAAGGATCTACTTGTGTTGAAAAGTTACAATGACGATGTGCCTGAACAAAGATATGCAAGCAACGTCTATAAAGCAGTTTATGCTGTGGCTCATTCATTACACAGCCTGCTCAAGTGCAAAGAACCAGAAGGTTGTAAGAAGGACCTGCCAATACAACCACAGCAGGTAAAAGGGAGAGAGAGGGATGAGGGGGGGAAGCAATTCTACTTCTATTTGACAATGCATTGAGGCGAGACATTACAAGCAACAGGTTTTTTTGATACTAGTGCAAATAAAACATCCAAAATAGCAACATATATTTTTAAGTGTTTCTTTTATTGTACATTAGCTGTTTACATCTGTAGATTTCAGTTACAACACAATAGCTGTTAAATCAGATTTTTCTCCTGCACTGACCTAGCAATCTCTAATTCAGTAGCACTTACTAAAATCTAAATTTACAGGGTTTTGTTCATATATACAGTAATTTTACTGATTTTATACATTTTATTCATAATAAAAATAAAAATAAAAAACAACAAAAAAAATCCTTTGATTCTAATACATCAACAAAATGAAATGAATATCGAACCATCCAATGTTCCCATTTTGTTCTAGAAATGTATGCAAATTTGTGCAATTGTAATTCTTAATTCAATCAATCAACTGGTGAAGTATAGTGGCATTCACCTGGGGTGTTTTGCCTTAAAATACTTAAATGATCATGTATTTTTGTTAGGTGGTTGAGGCTCTAAAAAAAGTACATTTCACTGTAAAATTCGGAGATCATGTGTGGTTTGACAGCACTGGTGCCACAGTAGCCCAGTATGAAGTTGTGAACTGGCAGCAGGACTCGGATGGATCTATCCAGTTTAAACCAGTGGGATACTATGATGCCTCACTGCCTCCTGACCAGCGCTTTGTTGTTAACACTGAAAACATAATCTGGGCTGGAGGACAGCTGGAGGTAAATAATAAAATGTTGGTGTGAAAGAAGTTAACCACTTGAAAATTAAGGACTGCCTCATTTATTGGAGGAAAGGGACAATCATACTTTCTAATACATGGACTTCATGACATTAACACACAATAGACTTCATGACATTAACTAGCATTGTAACTGTATGTATAATGTATTTCTCAATGCAGAAGCCAAGGTCTGTGTGTAGTGAGAGCTGTCCTCCAGGCACTAGGAAGGCTGCACAGAAAGGAAGACCTTTCTGCTGTTATGATTGTATTCCATGTGCAGAAGGAGAAATCAGTAATCAGACAGGTAACATACAATCCATCTCACAGTTTCAAAGAAAATTGGTTAGTTGCTCTTTTTGTGTTCTTCTTTTCCTTTCCAGGATGCAGTTTTTTATCAAAGGAGTTAATAAATAAAATAACTACAAAATAAATAAATAAATAAAATAACTATAACTATAACGATAGTAAACATAACTTTCTTTCCAGATTCAAATAACTGCAAGCAGTGTCCAGAGGAATACTGGTCTAATGCTGAGAAAAATAAATGTGTACTAAAGACTGTAGAGTTTCTCTCATTCACAGAAGTTATGGGTGTTGTGCTAGTCTTTTTCTCACTCTTTGGAGCAGGATTAACTGTGCTGGTGGCCATCCTATTTTACAGCAAGAAGGACACCCCCATAGTAAAAGCCAACAACTCAGAGCTGAGCTTCCTTCTGCTCTTCTCTTTGACTCTGTGTTTCCTCTGTTCACTTACTTTTATTGGTCGGCCCACTGAGTGGTCCTGTATGTTGCGTCACACAGTGTTTGGGATCACTTTTGTCCTCTGTATCTCCTGTGTTTTGGGAAAAACAATAGTGGTCTTAATGGCCTTTAGGGCTACACTTCCAGGAAGAAATGTCATGAAATGGTTTGGGCCTGCAAAACAACGACTCAGTGTTCTTGCCTTTACACTTATACAGGTTCTTATTTGTGTGCTTTGGCTAACACTATCTCCCCCATTTCCTCTTAAAAATATTAAATATTATAAGGACAAGATCATTCTTGAGTGCAGTTTGGGTTCTACTATAGGTTTTTCTTCTGTTCTAGGTTATATTGGACTACTGGCAGTTTTGTGTTTCTTATTGGCTTTTCTAGCTCGCAAGCTGCCTGATAACTTCAATGAAGCCAAATTCATCACATTCAGTATGCTCATATTCTGTGCTGTGTGGATCACATTTATCCCATCATATGTCAGTACTCCTGGAAAATTTACTGTAGCTGTGGAGATATTTGCCATTTTAGCATCAAGCTTTGGTTTGCTATTATGTATATTTGCACCAAAATGTTATATAATTCTGTTCAAGCCTGAAAAAAATACAAAGCAAAATATGATGGGCAAGATTCAACATAGGTGTTAATTTAATGAAAAATAAATAAATAAATAAATTACTAATAGTAGCATTATAATATTGTAGTGATTTTACTTTGTTACTTCTGTTAATTGAACAGTTTCATAAAATACATGTTATAAACCATGCTACCAAAATGTACTTCAACATTGTTTGTCATTGTTGTAGCGGAAGTCCTCAGAAAGTCTACAAGTTTCATAAAAGTTCACTCATTGTGTTCATGATTATTTGAGTACAATATTTTCATCAAAATTATTCAGAGTCTTTTGGGTAAACAGGCTAATCCAAACATTTATTATTGCTTATACTGAGATTTGGCTTGCTGGCTTGCTAATTCTGGCTATATATGTATTACAACTATTAATTTCTAATCTGAATCTAATCACTATGGCAATTGCATTTGTTGTGTAGTATAATTTATTATTGACACTCATGAAACATAACATATGAAAAATAATCAATGAATTAATTATATATTGTATGTTAAATCCCATTCTAAAAAGAAGGGCTTGATGTGAACAATTATGATGTTAAACATGAATCTAGCACCAGCCGACAGATCAGCAAAAGACGCAAAGGTACAACCCCTATTTCAGAAAAGTTGGGACGTTTTGTAAAATGCAATAAAATCAAGAATCTGTGACTTGTTAATTCTCTTTAACTTTCATGTAACTGACAAAAGTAAAAATAAAATATTTCCAAAGTACTGAAATCTCAGTTTGTGTAGGGCAAGGCAGGACGCCTCAGTTGAATGTGCATGACCTTTGAGCCCTCAGATGGCATTGCATAAGAAACAATTATGCTGCAGTGTTAAATATAGTCACATGGGCTCAGTAGTACTTCGGATAACCACTGTCACTTAACACAGTCTGCCACTGCATCAATAAATGTAACTTGGATCTCTGTTACTCTAGCAGAAAGCTATACATAAATTCTACGTAGTGATGCCACAGGGTTCCCTTGGCCAGAGCTAATCTCAGATAGTCAAAAAGACAGTGGAAATGTGTGCTGTTGTCAGATGAGTTTACATTTTAACTTGTTTCTTGAAATAATACACATTGAGTTCTCAGTCCCAAAGACCAGAAGAACATCCCAGACTTTCATTAGCGACAGATGCAATAGAAAATGTCTGTCATGGTATGGAGGTGCAAATGGCATGGGTGACTGGCATATGTGCGAAGGTGCCATTGACGTGGAGGCATATATTGGAATTGTACAGAGACATAGTCATGGGAAGTCTAAAAGACTTTCAAATCGCTTGAGCCAAAATTTTATTCACAATAGAACATAGATAACATAACAAATGTTTAAACTGAGAAATTTTACAAATTTATGCACTATATGAGCTCATTTCAAATTTGATGCCTGCTACAGGTCTCAAAATAGTTGGGACGGAGGCATGTTTACCATGGTGTAGCATCTCCTCTTCTTTTCAAAACAGTTTGAAGACGTCTGGGCATCGAGGTTATGCGTTTCTGGAGTTTTGGTGTTGGAACTTGGTCCCATTCTTGCCTGATATAGGTTTCCAGCTGCTGAAGAGTTTGTGGTCGTCTTTGACGTATTTTTCGTTTAATGATGTGCCAAATGTTCTCTATAGGTGAAAGATCTGGACTGCAGGCAGGCCAATTCAGCACCCGGACTCTTCTACTATGAAGCCATACTGTTGTAATAGCTGCAGTATGTGGTTTTGCATTGTCCTGCTGAAATACACGTTGTCTGGAGGGGAGCATATGTTGCTCTAAAACCTTTTTATACCTTTCAGCATTCATAGTGCCTTCCAAAACATGCAAGCTGCCCATACCGTATGCACTTATGCATACCATCAGAGATGCTGGCTTTTGAACTAAACGCTGATGACACGCTGCAAGGTCTCCCTCCTCTTCAGCCAGGAGGACACGGTGTCCGTGATTTCCAACAAGAATGTCAAATTTGGACTCGTCTGACCATAGAACACTTTTCCACTTTGAAACAGTCCATTTTAAATGAGCCTTGGCCCACAGGACACGATGGGGCTTCTGGACCATGTTCACAAACGGCTTCCTTTTTGCATGATAGAGCTTTAGTTGGCATCTGCAGATGGCACGGCAGATTGTGTTTACCGAAAGTGGTTTCTGGAAGTATTCCTGGGCCCATTTAGTAATGTCAATGACAGATTCATGCCGATAAGTGATGCAGTGTCAACTGAGGGCCAGAAGACCACGGGCATCCAACAAAGGTCTTCGGCCTTGTCCCTTACGCACAGAGATTTATCCAGTTTCTCTGAACTTTTGATGATGTTATGCACTGTAGATGATGAGATTAGCAAAGTCTTTGCAATTTGACATTGATGAACGTTGTTTTAAAAGTATTCCACAATCTTTTTACGCACTCTTTCACAGATTGGAGAGCCTCTGCCCATCTTTACTTCTGAGAGACTCTGCCTCTCTAAGACATCCCTTTTATAGCTAATCATGTTACAGACCTGATGTCAATTAACTTAATTAGTTGCTAGATGTTCTCCCAGCTGAATCATTTCAAAATTTCTTGCTTTTTCAGCCCTTCGTTGCCACTGTGCTAACTTTTTTGAGACCTGTAGCAGGCATCAAATTTGAAATGAGCTCATTTAGTGGATAAAAGTGTAAAATTTCTCAGTTTAAACATTTATGTTCTCTATGTTTTATTGTGAATAAAATATTGGCTCATGTGATTTGAAAGTCTTTTAGTTTTCATTTTATTCAAATTTAAAGACCTCCCAACATTTCCGGAATTCAGGTTGTAAATATACAATAAATATGTGTCTTTATCAAACTAAGAATGGATAGAAAATACATATTTTGTATAAAATAAATAACTGGTACTTCGGATGTGTTTTACATCATATTTTTGAGAATTTGAGTCACATTCCATTTATTAGCAACAAAGTACATTAACATGAATGAGGCACAATTAGCCTTTGGAGATGTAGCTGACTGATCCTTTTCAAGTCAGAATTGTCCATATTGTCTGCACTCACTTCACTCCTCCCTTCACTGCAGCTGTCTACTCTTGTCTACTTTCAAGATGAAGCGAGGCACAGCTCAAACAAGCCTACTGATTGGCGAAATTAACCTTTGGGCAAATTCCAAATGGAAGTGAGTATCCCTGTGCCCTACATCCCTTTCTGCCCTGCCAAAGGGCTGAAATCCTAAAATGGGGACATTTATATTATTTTATATTTCTTTTAATTGGCAAAGGAATCAAATAAACTGTAGGACATTAAATGTGTATTCTATAATATTTCTCATATCAAGTCAAGTCAAGTTGAGCTTTATTGTCATTCCGCTACATGTGGGGACATACAGTGGAATGAAATGGCGTGCCTCACGGGTCCACGGTGCTACATAAATACAGACAGCAATGAAGTAAAACACTATAAACCTATACACAACTAACCTACTGACAGTTTTTGACTAAGTTATATACTATACTACTATACAGGTGCTGGTCATATAATTAGAATATCATCAAAAAGTTGATTTATTTCACTAATTCCATTCAAAAAGTGAAAATTGTATAATGTATACATTCATTCCACACAGACTGATATATTTCAAGTGTTTATTTCTTTTAATTTTGATGATTATAACTGACAACTAATGAAAACCCCAAATTCAGTACTATGAGTTAAGGGCTCTCACAGCCTGGGGGGAAAAGCTGTTGAGCAGTCTGGCGGAGCGGGCTCTGATGCTCCGGTACCGTCTTCCTGATGGTAGGAGCTGGAAGAGACTGTGGGAGGAGTGGGTGGGGTCCTTCACGATGCTGTTGGTTTTGCTGGAGCATCGTGCAAGGAAAATGTCCAGGATGGATGGGAGAGGGGCACCGATGATCTTTGCAGCCGTGTTCACTGTCCGCTGGAGGGTCTTGCGGTCAGCAGCACTGCAGGTTTAAACTGAGAAATTTTACAAATTTATGCACTATATGAGCTCATTTCAAATTTGATGCCTGCTACAGGTCTCAAAATAGTTGGGACGGAGGCATGTTTACCATGGTGTAGCATCTCCTCTTCTTTTCAAAACAGTTTGAAGACGTCTGGGCATCGAGGTTATGCGTTTCTGGAGTTTTGGTGTTGGAACTTGGTCCCATTCTTGCCTGATATAGGTTTCCAGCTGCTGAAGAGTTTGTGGTCGTCTTTGACGTATTTTTCGTTTAATGATGTGCCAAATGTTCTCTATAGGTGAAAGATCTGGACTGCAGGCAGGCCAATTCAGCACCCGGACTCTTCTACTATGAAGCCATACTGTTGTAATAGCTGCAGTATGTGGTTTTGCATTGTCCTGCTGAAATACACGTTGTCTGGAGGGGAGCATATGTTGCTCTAAAACCTTTTTATACCTTTCAGCATTCATAGTGCCTTCCAAAACATGCAAGCTGCCCATACCGTATGCACTTATGCATACCATCAGAGATGCTGGCTTTTGAACTAAACGCTGATGACACGCTGCAAGGTCTCCCTCCTCTTCAGCCAGGAGGACACGGTGTCCGTGATTTCCAACAAGAATGTCAAATTTGGACTCGTCTGACCATAGAACACTTTTCCACTTTGAAACAGTCCATTTTAAATGAGCCTTGGCCCACAGGACACGATGGGGCTTCTGGACCATGTTCACAAACGGCTTCCTTTTTGCATGATAGAGCTTTAGTTGGCATCTGCAGATGGCACGGCAGATTGTGTTTACCGAAAGTGGTTTCTGGAAGTATTCCTGGGCCCATTTAGTAATGTCAATGACAGATTCATGCCGATAAGTGATGCAGTGTCAACTGAGGGCCAGAAGACCACGGGCATCCAACAAAGGTCTTCGGCCTTGTCCCTTACGCACAGAGATTTATCCAGTTTCTCTGAACTTTTGATGATGTTATGCACTGTAGATGATGAGATTAGCAAAGTCTTTGCAATTTGACATTGATGAACGTTGTTTTAAAAGTATTCCACAATCTTTTTACGCACTCTTTCACAGATTGGAGAGCCTCTGCCCATCTTTACTTCTGAGAGACTCTGCCTCTCTAAGACATCCCTTTTATAGCTAATCATGTTACAGACCTGATGTCAATTAACTTAATTAGTTGCTAGATGTTCTCCCAGCTGAATCATTTCAAAATTTCTTGCTTTTTCAGCCCTTCGTTGCCACTGTGCTAACTTTTTTGAGACCTGTAGCAGGCATCAAATTTGAAATGAGCTCATTTAGTGGATAAAAGTGTAAAATTTCTCAGTTTAAACATTTATGTTCTCTATGTTTTATTGTGAATAAAATATTGGCTCATGTGATTTGAAAGTCTTTTAGTTTTCATTTTATTCAAATTTAAAGACCTCCCAACATTTCCGGAATTCAGGTTGTAAATATACAATAAATATGTGTCTTTATCAAACTAAGAATGGATAGAAAATACATATTTTGTATAAAATAAATAACTGGTACTTCGGATGTGTTTTACATCATATTTTTGAGAATTTGAGTCACATTCCATTTATTAGCAACAAAGTACATAAACATGAATGAGGCACAATTAGCCTTTGGAGATGTAGCTGACTGATCCTTTTCAAGTCAGAATTGTCCATATTGTCTGCACTCACTTCACTCCTCCCTTCACTGCAGCTGTCTACTCTTGTCTACTTTCAAGATGAAGCGAGGCACAGCTCAAACAAGCCTACTGATTGGCGAAATTAACCTTTGGGCAAATTCCAAATGGAAGTGAGTATCCCTGTGCCCTACATCCCTTTCTGCCCTGCCAAAGGGCTGAAATCCTAAAATGGGGACATTTATATTATTTTATATTTCTTTTAATTGGCAAAGGAATCAAATAAACTGTAGGACATTAAATGTGTATTCTATAATATTTCTCATATCAAGTCAAGTCAAGTTGAGCTTTATTGTCATTCCGCTACATGTGGGGACATACAGTGGAATGAAATGGCGTGCCTCACGGGTCCACGGTGCTACATAAATACAGACAGCAATGAAGTAAAACACTATAAACCTATACACAACTAACCTACTGACAGTTTTTGACTAAGTTATATACTATACTACTATACAGGTGCTGGTCATATAATTAGAATATCATCAAAAAGTTGATTTATTTCACTAATTCCATTCAAAAAGTGAAAATTGTATAATGTATACATTCATTCCACACAGACTGATATATTTCAAGTGTTTATTTCTTTTAATTTTGATGATTATAACTGACAACTAATGAAAACCCCAAATTCAGTATCTCAGAAAATTAGAATATTACTTAAGACCAATACAAAGAAAGGATTTTTAGAAATCTTGGCCAACTGAAAAGTATGAACATGAAAAGTATGAGCATGTACAGCACTCAATACTTAGTTGGGGCTCATTTTGCCTGAATTACTGCAGCAATGCGGCGTGGCATGGAGTCGATCAGTCTGTGGCACTGCTCAGGTGTTATGAGAGCCCAGGTTGCTCTGAAAGTGGCCTTCAGCTCTTCTGCATTGTTGGGTCTGGCATATCGCATCTTCCTCTTCACAATACCCCATAGATTTTCTATGGGGTTAAGCTCAGGCGAGTTTGCTGGCCAATTAAGAACAGGGATACCATGGTCCTTAAACCAGGTACTGGTAGCTTTGGCACTGTGTGCAGGTGCCAAGTCCTGTTGGAAAATTAAATCTGCATCTCCATAAAGTTGGTCAGCAGCAGGAAGCATGAAGTGCTCTAAAACTTCCTAGTATACGGCTGTGTTGACCTTGGACCTCAGAAAACACAGTGGACCAACACCAGCAGATGACATGGCACCCCAAACCATCACTGACTGTGGAAACTTTACACTGGACCTCAAGCAACGTGGATTCTGTGCCCCTCCTCTCTTCCTCCAGACTCTGGGACCCTGATTTCCAAAGGAAATGCAAAATGTACTTTCATCAGAGAACATTACTTTGGACCACTCAGCAGCAGTCCAGTCCTTTTTGTCTTTAGCCCAGACGAGACACTTCTGACACTGTCTGTTGTTCAAGAGTGGCATTACATGGACCCTGAAACCCATGTCTTGCATACGTCTGTGCGTAGTGGTTCTTGAAGCACTGACTCCAGCTGCAGTCCACTCTTTGTGAATCTCCCCCACATTTTTGAATGGGTTTTGTTTCACAATCCTCTCCAGGGTGCGGTTATCCCTATTGCTTGTACACTTTTTTCTACCACATCTTTTCCTTCCCTTCGCCTCTCTATTAATGTGCTTGGACACAGAGCTCTGTGAACAGCCAGCCTCTTTTGCAATGACCTTTTGTGTCTTACCCTCCTTGTGCAAGGTGTCAATGGTCGTCTTTTTGACAACTGTCAAGTCAGCAGTCTTCCCCATGATTGTGTAGCCTACAGAACTAGACTGAGAGACCATTTAAAGGCCTTTGCAGGTGTTTTGAGTTAATTAGCTGATTAGAGTGTGGCACCAGGTGTCTTCAATATTGAACCTTTTCACAATATTCAAATTTTCTGAGATACTGAATTTGGGGTTTTCATTAGTTGTCACTTATAATCATCAAAATTAAAATAAATAAACACTTGAAATATATCAGTCTGTGTGGAATGAATGTATACATTATACAAGTTTCACTTTTTGAATGGAATTAGTGAAATAAATCAACTTTTTGATGATATTCTAATTATATGACCAGCACCTGTATATAAATGTTTACTCTATACAACTAAAGATAAAGATAAAAAAAAATACAAACTATACAAACTATGCGAATGCTTCACATAAATACTGTACATGTGCAGAGAGAAACATTGTGAGTCAAGCACCTAGCTGGGGAACAGTACAAGATGATTTGTAGTAGTGCATGAGCATGTAAACATACATATATTGCTGAGTCTTTTGTGGGATTGTGTACACATAGCAGTGTTAGGAAAAGTGTCTAGTGCATAGAGGAGAGTGTGTTACTACAGGTGGTTTGTACAGGCCCACTCACCTGTGTGTAGCACACTTGAATTGTACAAAAAAATGTTCACAGTTTTTTCTTTGGTGTGGTAAGGTTGGGGGGGGGTGTTTGGAGATGGGGGGGGTGGTCCATGTTTCAGGAGGTAGGGGTTTGCATGGGGTTTCAGAGGGGGGCGAGGTGATCTGAGTTAAGGGCTCTCACAGCCTGGGGGAAAAGCTGTTGAGCAGTCTGGCGGAGCGGGCTCTGATGCTCCGGTACCGTCTTCCTGATGGTAGGAGCTGGAAGAGACTGTGGGAGGAGTGGGTGGGGTCCTTCACGATGCTGTTGGTTTTGCTGGAGCATCGTGCAAGGAAAATGTCCAGGATGGATGGGAGAGGGGCACCGATGATCTTTGCAGCCGTGTTCACTGTCCGCTGGAGGGTCTTGCGGTCAGCAGCACTGCAGGTCCCGTACCAGACAGTGATACAGCTGGTCAGCACACTCTCAATGGTGCCCCTGTAGAATGTTGTGAGGATGGGTGGTGGGAGACTTGCTCTTTTCAGCCGGCGGAGAAAGTGTAGGCGCTGTTGTGCCTTCTTGGAGAGTGACATGGTGTTGGTGGTCCAGGTGAGATCCTCCGTGATGTGCACCCCCAGGAATTTAGTGCTGCTGACTCTCTCCACAGTCGAGCTGTCGATGGTCAGTGGGGGGTGGTCAGTGGAGTTCCTCCTCCTGAAGTCCATCACAACCTCCTTTGTCTTCTCCACATTGAGGGACAGATAGTTAGCGCCACACCATTCAGCCAGCTGTGCCACTTCCTCTCTGTAGTGCGTTTCATCATTGTTGTTGATGAGACCTACCACTGTTGTGTCATCAGCAAACTTGATGATGTGGTTGGAGCTGAACTTGGCAGTGCAGTCATGGGTCAGCAGCGTGAAGAGCAGCGAGACCATATCTGTTAGGATATCCGTCACCTGTGCAGCACATTCTTTCAGTACACGGCCAGGTATGTTGTCAGGACCCGCAGCCTTTCGTGGGTTAATCCTGGATAGGGTCTTTCTTACATCGGCTGCAGACAGACAGAGCGCCTGGTCATTGGGAGGTGTGGGCAGTTTTTGTGCAGGTGTGTCGTTCTGCATTTCAAACCGTGAATAAAAGTGGTTGAGTGTATCGGGGAGGGATGGATCATCATCACAGGCCTGTGGCGGGGGCTTGTAGTCAGTGATGGTCTGAATGGCTTGCTACAGGCTCTGTGTGTCTCTGCTGTCCGTGAAGTGATTATTGATTTTTTGAGCATGCGACCGTTTTGCATTTTTGATGCCACAGGACAGATTGGCTCTTGCGGTTTTGAGGGCTGCTTTGTCTCCTGATCTGAATGCTTCATCTCTGTTTTTTAGCAGCCCACGAACCTCTGCTGTCATCCACGGCTTTTGGTTTGCACGTGTGGTGATGGTCTTAGTGACTGTCACATCATCCATGCACTTTTTGATGTAAGCAGTCACAGTTTCAGTGTACTCCTGCAGGTCTGTGTGGTTGTTGTAGGTGGCCGCCTCTTTAAACATGTTCCAGTCTGTGCACTGAAAGCAGTCCTGTAGTGTTGAAGTAGCATTCTCTGGCCAAATTGTGATGAGTTTTTGAACTGGTTTGGCGAGTTTCAGAAGTGGTCTATATGCTGGGATTAGCATAACAGAGATGTGGTCTGAGTACCTGAGGTGGGGGCGGGGTACAGCCTTGTAAGCATTATTTACGGTTGTGTAAACAAAGTCCAGCATATTATTTCCCCTTGTTGCAAAGTTTATATGTTGGTAGAACCTTGGCAAAACTGTCTTTAAATTTGCGTGGTTGAAGTCACCGGCTATGATGAAAAAGCCGTTGGGGTTATTTGTTTGTTGTTCGCTGATGGCGCTATACATACATATACTATATTACCGCGCTTCCGTCCTCTCTCACACCGCTTGCGACACTGCCTTGTGCGGGTAGCGTCAGTAGGCGAGGCCGCGGTCTCGAGGTCCGGCTCCAGCAGTAAACAAAGGCCTCGTAGCTTCTCAGTAGCCGCCGGCGCGAGTTGGTGTTTGTACGCATTGCCGATATCCAAAAGGCTTCGGCGATCATATATGTGTTTTGGAGTGATTTTCTTATGAGTTAGCGGTAAATTTACACTATTTGGAGACAAACAGACGACATTAAAAGACATAAAAGCACCGTCTTTGGGACCTGGAGCAGCCGCTGCGTCTGAACGCGCCGCCGTCTTGGATCATCAAAAAAAAAAAATCCTAATGACAATTTTATGATTTGTTTATATACTACAAACACTTTGTACATTTTTATAAAAAAATATATATAAATTTTCCTAATGACAATTTTACGATTTGTTTATATACTACAAACACTTTGTCCATTTTTATAACAGAATAAGGCAGAATAGTTTCTATACTGTAATACATGCTATGTAAGTTAGCACTGCATTATTCATATACTTTATTTATTAACTGACGGTGACTTGAATAAAACTACAACAACAACAAAATAAACAAATAAGCCATATATTGTTGCAAACATGTGTTTAATGTATTCACGTTTCATCAGTCCAAACGTTTATTCAGCTTATACAGCAATAGCTGGATGCTTTTTTCCATATTAGGGATTTCCTAGTATATCGTCGCCTTGGAATTATAAGGTTCCATCTGCATTCTGAGTGATGTTGAGATATTGAGCTTCAAAGTTTTTGCATTCCATATAGCAAAAATTATATGGGTAACAATTCTCTTTCATACATGAAAATCACAGAGGCCCTAAATGTATACTAAATGTACAATATCAAAGTCCTCTTAACCGCTTAACTGTCACCGTCCCACCTGTGGGACGCTTGGCGCTCTTTTTTTCGTTGTCTTTTTTCCCTATCAAATATTTTAGTAATCATCATATGTTATAGCTTAAAACCTCAAAATTCATCCTGTGAAAACCATTTTGAAATCGGATATTGTGTTACCATGGAAATGGTACTTTAAAATCTTTTGGCGGTCTCCTCCCCCTTAGTGGGCGGTGTCAAGTGTCATATTACAAAATGCATTATGGTCTTTTAGAATCAAAACTTTTTATAATCTTGACAAAATACATATCGCCGGAAAGGTCTGACTCTCAGGATTCCATAATTGGTGGTCTTTTTGTGATCGGAGTAATATTGACAGGGAAATTTAGATATTTGTGACAGAAAAATGCATCAAAAAATGTAAATGGAGTTTGAATGGCGCCCGGTGGCTGTTTGTGGTATGACGCCCTAAATAAAATCTCACAAGCAACCTCAATTTTTTTCATATCAACTTCAAATTTGGAACATAACTTATTTAGACATAAGGCTTTAATGTTATATCAATTTTAGCGTAAAACCTGTTATGTAAAATATTTATTTTATATACAATATAAAAACATTAGTACTGTGTATTTTCTTTACAGTAAATGTAAACTTCTATAACTTTTTGTTAATTTCATATTTTAAAATAATTCCACTTCTGAATTCATGAAGCATTCATGAATTATACGAGTTTAAGTTAGGATAGTGCACTCTCACGTATATGTTCAAAAATGGGGGGTGACAGTTATTAAATTTGTAAATTGGGATTTTTGGAATAGGTCAAATGCAGATAGAACCCGAAAAGTCAAATGGAGATAAAAAAGTAATTTTCCGCTTGGAATTATATGGTTATATCTTGCAAATCATTAATTTAAGCAATCATTTTTAAAAAAACACAAACAGTTTGCTTATAATTTGTTTAAAAAAAATAGTGTTGTAACAATATGTTGACATTTTTGAGAAAGTTAAATGTAATGCTTTCTATGACATTTATTTCATATTTTAGGATGAATAATTTGTTTTCTTGTTCAAGTTAAGCATAAAAGGCAGTGCTAAATATTTTGTCCAGTGCAGATGTTAACTTTAGGTAGGAATATGGTGGGTAATTAAACACATTATTGCAGTAACAGTTTAAGCAGCTACTGTAATACATCTGACCAGGACTTTATTCCACAGAAAGTGGGAAATGTAAAATGGCTTTCTCTCTTTAGATCAGTATGGCTGAAATAACATGCTAACATGTATTGTTGTAATTAAGACCCCATGAATTAAATGGTTGATTATTTGAACTTTAAGACTTAATATTATGAAATGTAAGACATTTTAAGACTTTAAAAGCTGGAAGAAAACAGACAATGAGCAAGTTGTTTCACAAAGTTTAATAAACATTTTTAAAAATAAACACAAATAAAAATATTTCACATTTAAAATATTGAAATTATTTCAAGAACTCTTTTCCCAACAATGTAAAATTTAACATTTCATCTCAATGTCAAAACATACTTCTAAATCATCACATTGACACTCATTGTTTCAGTTTTTTTTTTCTTTTTTTTTTTTAGTTTATGAGTTATGCATTTAAAAGTGTAGATCATCTCCATAGAGATTTGTGCACAAGTGCTGCAACTTTTGGTTCACCTTCTTGTGTGAAAATGCATTATTTTCATTTTTTCAACACAACACTATAATACTGTCTATCTGGTCTATCTAGTGGCATACATTTAAACATGGATTTAATGTCACTCATCTTGGCTTCTGGGATGATGCTCTGTTTGGTGAGTACCCTTGGTTTGAGTAAGATGGATGTAAGTGCCAGGCTTCTCATGTGTTTGCTTGATCCTCTTAGGTCTACTGTAACTTTAGGCTGTTGTTGTATTTTACATTAGAATTAATAAAGAAAAAATGCAGCAGTGACAAGAGTGCAGCAAACTCAACACTTCTTTTTTCTTTATTCTTTTTTCCCACCTCCAGGTTATGAGTGACACCTAGTGGCAGCATGTTAACATAACATTTTAAGATAACAACATTTTCCCCACTTTTTAAAGAATATTACTCAGTGGAAGGTATACTTAACATGGCTTAATCACATTCTAACCCTTTAAGACCTGCCATAGAACAATTCCGCCATAGTATATATTAGTATTGTTACATGCTGTGCTGTCATTCTTTTGAGTATTTTCAAATGTCATATATCAATACAATCCTTAGACCCACAATTTGACGGATATGTATGTAAGAAATCCATAGTTACTAGATAAATAGCTAAAAAGTGCAATAAACCAACAAAAAAAATAAAAATCGAAAATAAAAATTCAAAATATTTGACTAAATACAGAAATATCACAAATGTCAACCTCAAACTTGTCAATATAAAAAAAAACTTGCATAAAACACTTTGAAACTACATAGAATTGATTTGGACTGATTACATAAATTCATTTGTGAGATACACTCATTTTTATAAACAGCGCGTTTTAAAGTCAAACCGCTAACATATTGCTTTTGAGAGCAATGTTGATTGAACAACTAAAAAAGACTATGTAAAATAATAAGTTACACTACTCTAAAATCTGTAATTTATCAGAAATAAAAATGCAGAAAGGCTGTGATAACACTTGTGACAGTTCCTGACCAGCATAATGCAGAGGGGCATGTGGCATGCCTCACAGATGAATGGAGTACATTTGAATTTGTGGGGTCAATAAGACAGCATTTTGTTTTTGAGTATGTTGATTGAAAAATAAATAAATACATAAAGACCATCTCAGTTATTCTTGTGTAAAAATAAATAAATAAATAAATACATAAAACGTATACAGTATAAAAATAAATAAACCCCACTAGAAACAGAATCTGGAGCAGATGAGCAGTGGGAGAGTTCCTCGTTGTCGGACACGAGTAACGTTAGTAGCGCCAAAACCTCTACGTCCATGTACTTATTTTTTCATGCAGTCATAACATTATGCACGCGAGTGTGATTGTGCTTGCATTTGTAAAGGTGCATTTGTGTGTATGCGTGAAAAAGAAAAGATGAAGCAACAGATTGCAATGATAAAGAGAGAGAGTGACGAATAGAACGCATAGAATAGTATGTACAGAAATGAAAGTCAAATGTCACGGCTTGTGACGTCACCACATGCGACAAAACTTGGGGTCATAGTGCACAGAACGTGATTACGTCATAGTAGTCGTAGGAAAAGGTAACTAGCAACCTCAGATCTATATAACGTGTGCAAAGACGTGCAATGTTTTTGTTAGTGTTTTTGTTGAAAACGCATTTTATGCAATTTGTGCAGACTCATTAGAGGGTGAAAACAACGCAACAGGAGCATGTTGTAGGCTTGATTTGAATGTGAAATGACTCTGATTTTGTATGCAAAAAGAATTATTGCGCTACCATTTTGGTTTCGGTTTCTATTGGCTTTTAAACAGAGACACGCAAACCGGAGCGCGAGCGCTCCCGTCGGTTTTAACCTGTGTTAACCAGCACCCCCCATATTGGGAATCACAGCTGAAAATGTCTAACTAACTTAAAATGGTAACAGCTCCTGACTTCAGTGTGCCACACACACAATGTTGGTGTCTTTGGAAAGAAGACCCTTTGAGCTTTACTATCCATCATCCAGAGTTGATAATGCTCAAAAATATAAAAAGTTATAGACACTGAAGTGCCTTAATAAAAATTGTACCACACTGAATTTTTTTTTAATTTCATATAAAAATACATGAAATCAGTCCTGAAGCAATCTAGAAAAGTAATGGGTTGAAAGTCACATGTCTCATGAGTTTATATTTCAAATCTGAAGAAGATACCATGAAAAATGAGATTTCTGCAACATTTTTCTAGACCCCCCCCCTCTGTTTGAGGAAAAATATTTACCAAATAAATATGGTAGAACCATCACTTCTACCACAAAAGACTGCTTTGTAAGTAATCTTCCTGATTTATCTCAATTCCTCAGCATATCCAACAGCTCAGAACAACTTGATGATGTAACAGAAACTATGAACTCTCTCTTTTCTAGCACTTTAGATACAATTGCTCCTTTACGCTTAAGGAAGATTAAGGAAAAGAGTCCAACACCGTGGTATAATGAGCACACTCGCACTCTAAAGAGAGCAGCCCGGAAAATGGAGCGCAGCTGGAGGAAAACAAAACTAGAGGTATTTCGTTTAGCCTGGCGGGAAAGTACCCTATCCTACAGAAAAGCTTTAAAAACTGCTAGATCTGATTACTTTTCGTCTCTTTTAGAACAAAACAAACATAACCCCAGGTATTTATTCAATACAGTGGCAAAATTAACAAAAAATAAAGCATCAACAGGTGTTGACATTTCCCAACAGCACAGCAGTAATGATTTTATGAACTACTTTACTTCCAAGATTGATACTATTAGAGATCAAATTGTAACCATGCAGCCGTCAGCTATATCATCACATCAAATAGTGTACTATAGATCCCCTGAGGAACAATTCCACTCATTCTCTACTATAGGAGAGGAAGAATTGTATAAACTTGTTAATTCATCTAAACCAACAACATGTATGTTAGACCCTATTCCATCTAAACTACTAAAAGAGGTGCTTCCAGAAGTCATAGATCCTCTTTTGGCTATTATTAATTTGTCATTGTCATTAGGATATGTCCCCGAAAACTTTAAATTGGCTGTTATTAAGCCTCTCATTAAAAAACCACAACTTGACCCCAAAGATCTAGTTAATTACAGACCGATCTCGAATCTCCCTTTTCTGTCAAAGATATTAGAAAAGGTTGTATCCTCACAATTATATTCCTTCTTAGAGAAAAATGATATCTGTGAGGATTTCCAGTCAGGATTTAGACCGTATCATAGTACTGAGACTGCTCTCATTAGAGTTACACATGACCTACTCTTATCATCTGATCGTGGTTGTATATCTCTATTAGTTCTACTGGATCTTAGCGCTGCGTTCGACACTATCGATCACAACGTTCTTTTGAATAGACTAGAAAACTTTGTTGGCATTAGTGGAAGTGCCTTAGCATTGTTCAATTCGTACTTATCTGACCGTCATCAATTCGTAGCAGTGAATGAAGAGGTATCATATCGATCACAAGTGCAGTATGGAGTTCCTCAAGGCTCAGTACTAGGGCCGTTACTTTTCACGCTTTATATGTTACCCTTGGGAAATATCATCAGGAAACACGGGGTTAGCTTTCACTGTTATGCTGATGATACTCAGCTCTATATTTCTTCACGGCCTGGTGAAACACACCAAATTGAGAAACTTATGGAATGCATAGTCGATATAAAAAACTGGATGACGAGTAATTTCTTACTGCTAAATTCTGAAAAAAACAGAGGTGTTACTTATCGGACCTAAAACCCCCACAAGTAATAACCTAGAACACTGTCTAACACTTGATGGCTGCTCTGTAAATTCTTCGTCATCAGTCAGGAACCTAGGTGTACTATTTAATAGTAATCTCTCCTTTGACAGCCACGTTTCTAGCATTTGTAGAACTGCATTTTTTCATCTTAAAAATATATCTAAACTGAGACCTATGCTCTCAATGTCAAATGCAGAAATATTAATTCATGCGTTTATGACCTCAAGGTTAGATTATTGTAATGCTTTATTGGGTGGTTGTTCTGCACGCTTAATAAACAAATTACAGATGTTCAAAATGCAGCAGCTAGAGTTCTTACTAGAACCAGGAAGTATGAGCACATTAGCCCGGTTCTGTCAACACTGCACTGGCTCCCTACTAAACATCGTATAGATTTTAAAATCTTGTTAATTACTTATAAAGCCCTGAATGGTTTAGCTCCTCAATACTTGAGCGAGCTCTTATCGCATTATAGTCCTTCACGTTCACTGCGTTCTCAAAACTCTGGCCGTTTGATAATACCTAGAATATCAAAATCAACTGCGGGCGGCAGATCTTTTTCCTATTTAGCGCCCAAACTCTGGAACAATCTACCAAACACTGTTCGGGAGGCAGACACACTCTGTCAGTTTAAATCTAGATTAAAGACCCATCTCTTTAAAATGGCGTACACATAACACACTAATACACTTCTATTAATTCCTACAAATTACTTCCAAACCCTTTTGACCTTTTTGTTCTTCACAGAGACTGTCTTTTCCATATGCACCTAAAATAATCTTAAAAGGACTTATGAGCAATTAAGGATGTCTATACATAACTACATATTATGTATGTAACCCACACATTTGAATATCATGTCCTAATCATTGTGTATGGCTTTTTAATAACTATTGAATAGCTTAAGGGTTCATATTCATGTTTGGTATGTATGAGTTTGAAAATTCACGCTATAAACTTTTCTATCAATCAATTCTTTGTCAAATGTATCATATTCTGGTTATAGAAATCCTGTCCAAAATTATATTCTCCAAGAGTGGGAAAGTTCGGACCATGTGACTGACCAGATAACATGTTAATTTATGGATTAGGATGAGAAACAGAGCAACACCCCGAGCTAAGACAATATCTAATTGGTCAACACACCATTTTGGGATGTGTCCAAAAGCCGAGTTTAAAAACTCAGGACACCATCAAACCCTCTCTTCTGTTTTCTTCTCTTCTCTCTTTTTGTTTTTGCCTTTTGCCACCGTGTTTTGACGCTGCTTTTTAATGCTCTTTGAGCATGCTCTGGCTTACATGCCAGCTGCTAACACCACGATGAGAAGAAAAAACACCTAGTCTCCTCACATCCTTCTTTTCTTTCCATTGACCTCGATCGCCCGTCTAAAACTTCTACCAGTCACAACTCCGCATCTTTAGCCCCTTTCCTGCAACGACGACGACAAAAGGGAATCCCTTTACACAAAGGCAACGCAAGTAATACAACTCCAGATTTTAGCTGAATTGGTGCATTTAATATAAATTTTAGACTCATTGAGAAACTCAATGCGAGGGTTAAATAAGTGATTGATGGTTGTTCAGGTCTATGCAATAGCACATATTGCTGTAAACTTGGGATTTCACATTTTCAATCTCTTAAACTCATCCTTTCCTCACTTTCTCTCTTTCTGCAACTTGTATGAATGTGTGAATGCATGTGTTCATGTGTTAGATTAGTTTACATGTCTTAGATTTATCCAATAAAGTCTTATTTATACTGAAAAGAGAAGTATCTTGTGTTTTGTTAATGTCTTAAACTGCCGATCTTGTTACTGTGCTATTTAATAGTGTTTTCACTATATTTTGGATTGTAATATCCAGTGCAGAGTTGATGTTATACGGTTCAATGAATCGCTGGCCGACTCAGGGATCAGCCACAAAACAGTGATTTTGTTCAAATTCCCTATAAAATCATAAATGATTCCCTTTGAGCTAAATTGGCCCGTTTCCCTTACAGTGCACGGGACGCTTTCTCCACTAATTGATTCCGGATCATCTCGTCCGTGCGTTCGCCGAAGTTACAGTGTATACTGAGCTCACATAAAGCAACAACATAATCCTTTACGGATTCATTCGGCCGTTGAGCACGTTGTCTGAATTTGTGTCGTTCGACGACGACATTCGTAGCCAGCTGGAAATGTTCTTCTAAAGCTTTAAAGGCATCGGTAACAGTCTGACCTGTATTAGGCAGCGTGTAGAAAACTTTCAACCCCTCGGCTCCCAGGCACTGTAGTAAAACGGCACGCTTCCTCTCCTCCGGCCACCGATCTTCCGTAGCATCGATGGAGACAAGATAGTTTTCAAACATCTTCCAGGTATGAATCGGTACTGAGGACTGACCCGGGCATGGCAAGAAAATAGGAGTTGTAAGTAAACAGAGTCCTGCCATCCTCGTCGCCAAAATAATTTTAAATGAAAATATTTTACATTAGTACTAATAAAGAAAACACAGCAGTGACAAGCGTGTAGCAAACTCAACACTTCTTTTTCTTTATTCCTTTTTTCCCACCTCCAGGTTATGAGTGACACCTAGTGGCAGCATATTAACATAACATACAGCTTTCCTGTAGCTCAAATGGTAGAGCATGGCGCTAGCAACGCCAAGATCATGGGTTCGATTCCCAGGGGAAGCAAGAGCTGATAAAATGTAAAACTGTAACTTGAATGCAATGTAAGTCGCTTTGGATAAAAGCATCTGCTAAATGCATAAATGTAAATGTAAACATAACATTTTAAGATAACACAACAGCTGTGCATGTGATTGAATGGAACCTCTTTGTACTGAAACAGCTTCGAACATGCCTGAAAGTCATATAAATCTGTACTCTTCATCTGTATGATTTCATATGTTTCATTGTTTCTGTTCACCTTCAGTAAAACACGCAAGAAAGACAGTGGTGAATAGAATTCAGACACTGCCATTGCCTTTTCAATATGGCTGTGCATGTTATCTACCTCTTGTACTGCGGAGTGACCTGGAGTAGAGTACTTCATTGTGATACTTTTTTATTTGAGGATGCCTTGTCAAGAAGTCTGCCATAGCAAAAGCTATTATAGAGTTTTTGTTCTGAGGCACACAACTGTCACTCCAAGTTACTATTTCAGTGGCATCTGGATGATCTTGCACAACGTGTTCTAGTATTTTCACCAGTGCACTTGCAATATGATTTGCTCCCCTACGCATTGCTGTCTTGTCAGCCATGTGCTTTGTTTAATTGTTTTCATCACTTTGGCTTACCATGTTTTGCATTATCATATGTCTCATATTGTAATGGGGCAAACGAGACGCGAGACGTGCAGATCCAATTGCAAGCTTTATTTCAAAACAAGGTAAAAAATACAGGCAGGGTCGAACAACTGGCAAACAGGTATATAGAGGGCTAGACAAGAGAGGTAATCCGAGACGTGAGCAATAATCCAGGCAAGGCGCAAACAATATCCAAAGGGCAAGGCAGAGAGATAGTCCAGGTACACAGAAATAATCCAGGCAGAGCATAAACAGAGTCCGAACGGTGAGACAGGGGTAAATCCAGGGAACACAGACTAGAAAATAAGAAACGGGTTCCAAATCGCAGCCAACACTAGGGGAGTGATAAACGCAGGACAAAACTGGAACTAAACAGAAACACGGAATGGCACGGTAAGGCAGTTAGCGCTAGAAGAGAGCTATACGCAGATCAATACTCGGCCCAGAGGAAGAGGAAGTCCATGGTTTATGTAGGGTGTGTGATAATTGTGTGATAGTTCTCAGGTGTGAGCGTGTGATTGAGACAGCTGTGTGTATTTAGTGCAATGTATCATGGGAACTGTAGTGCAAGGTAATGTGGAACAGTCTGTGTGTAGTGTGAGAGTCAATATGATGGAAGAGTGACCTCTGGTGGCAAGCGAATGGAAGTCCATGGACCGGATTCATGACAGAGCCCCCCCCCCCAAGGAGCGGCTTCCAGACGCTCTAAACATTACACAATCCAGGAGGGCGGTGGAGTGGAGGCGGAACAGGGGGAGGGACGGAGGGCCAGGTCCATGTAAAGGTGTAAGACCTTGGGACTGAGGCAGGACCGGCAAAACAGGGGACCATGATGGAGCCGGCAGAACGGGTGGAGCTGAGGACCACCATAGAAGAGCAGATGGGTCCGAGGATCCCCACGGCGGAGCAGAAGACCACCAGAGCCAGACAGCAGACCTCCACGGCGGAGCAGACAGAGCAGGAGCCCACCAGGGCGGAGCAGATGACCACCAGACCTGAGCAGACGAAGCAGAAGACCACCAGACTTGAGCAGGAGGAACTGTAAACCAAGGCCGGAACTGGGACCTAGGAAACACTGAGACACACGAAACAGAATTTTGGGCCCCAAGAGTCAAGGCAGGGAACACAAAAAGTTCATCAACAGTTTCCCGGGATGACGGTTCATAATCAGGCTCATTGACAGAAACTGAACTGACAGACAGTCCAACATCAACTGCATTGTCTGGAGTAGAATTGGCAGATAGCTCAAAATCAGGAGCACTGACAGAAGCTGAAGCAGACAGTTCAGTGACAGATTCAACAGCTACATTAGTACAAACAGACTGTTCAAAATCAAAACCATTGATTGGAACTCGACAGGTTGACAATTCACCCTCATACTTATTAGTGGGAACTGGACAGACAAATGTTTTAACAGACTTCTTGACTAAAACAGGGCAGACAGAGGATTTGGTATCTGACACACATGCAAATGACACATGACCTGACTTCTTGAAAGAAACTGAAGAGACTGACAGTTCAACAGTTGACACACTCGGGGAGACTGAGCAAGGTGACAGCTTATCATTAGACTCAATGACAGGGAGTGGTGAGATGGATGGTGTAACAGACATATTTGTGAACACAGAACAAGTAGATAGTCCATATTTAAAGTCAGTGACTGGAACTGGCAAGACAGAGTGTTCACTAACAGCCTCCTCGGCTGTGACCGATAAAGCTGAGAGACACAAAGCAACTTCTTCAGCCGGTTCAATACAAAACAAAAGTTCATAATTGGCCCCCATTGCCGGCGCAGGACATGACAAAGGTTCATAACTGGCCTCCATGGCCGGTTCAGAGCAAGGCAGAAGATAACAGATGGCTTCCATAGCTGTGACAGGACGAGAGTTCACAGACGGCCTCCATAGCCGTGACAGGACAGGACAAGAGTTCACAGATGGCCTCCTTAGCCGTGACAAGACAGGGCGAGAGTTCACAGACGGCCTCCATAGCCGTGATGGGACACACTGGGAGTTCGTAATTGAGCACCACTGACACCTCTGGAGGTCCTGCAGCAGATACCGCCACCTCTGGAGATTCTACAGCAGTTTCAAAGGGTAACAGAGAAAAAATTTTTGCTGGGCGCCACAACCTCTGGATACGGCACAGTGGACGCCGCCAACTCAGGTAGTTTTTTGGTGGTGAACGCAGCCCAAATGCAACATAAAGTGATCCCCTTCATGGGAAGTGCTTCAGGCAGGGGAATTAGTGCAGAAACAGGAGAGTTGAAGTGAGTTGGTTTGGGGATACCAGCAGTGCATGCTGACACCAGCGGTGGATCCTCTACACTGGATGCCAACCTCTGATGCTTGCTGACAGTTTCCCTTGATAGGACAGTTGAGGGTTGCAGTACAACAACCGCAACAGGACGTGGCTCTGGGGTGGTAGACATGACGTGAAGAGGTTCTGGAAGGTCAGACGAGACGTGGCGAGACTCTGGCAGATCAGCTGAGACGTGAAGAGACTCTGGATGGTCAGCGGAGATGTGAAGAGACTCTGGAAGATCCGCTGAGAGGTGAAGAGACTCAAAAAGATCAGCAGAGACATGACGAGACTCATGATGTGACTCTGGATGATCAACGTAGACATGACATGATTCTGGAAGATCAGCGAAGACATGGCGAGACTCTGGAAGATCAGCGGAGACGTGACTTGGCTCATGATGTGACTCTGGATGATCAACGGAGACATGACGAGACTCTGGATGATCAGCGAAGACATGGCGAGACTCTGGGAGATCAGCTGTGATGTGGCTTGACTTATAACAATCAACGGTGACTTGACTTGATTCATGACGATCAGCTGAGACATGACGTGTGTTGTTGTGACCGCCATTTTATGAGTGCCCTCTGGTGCGTCCGCCATTTCAGTCACAGATGAAATGCCCTGTTCGACATGTTCGACCCTGCCACAAAATACAGGCAGGGTCGAACAACTGACAAACAGGTATATAGAGGGCTAGACAAGAGAGGTAATCCGAGACGCGAGCAATAATTCAGGCAAGGCGCAAACAATATCCAAAGGGCAAGGCAGAGAGATAGTCCAGGTACACAGAAATAATCCAGGCAGAGCATAAACAGAGTCTGAACGGTGAGACAGGGGTAAATCCAGGGAACACAGACTAGAAAATAAGAAACGGGTTCCAAATCGCAGCTAACACTAGGGGAGTGATAAACGCAGGACAAAACTGGAACTAAACAGAAACACGGAATAGCACGGTAAGGCAGCTAGCGCTAGAAGAGAGCTATACGCAGATCAATACTCGGCCCGGAGGAAGAGGAACTCCATGCTTTATGTAGGGTGTGTGATAATTGTGTGATAGTTCTCAGGTGTGAGCGTGTGATTGAGACAGCTGTGTGTATTTAGTGCAATGTATCATGGGAACTGTAGTTCAAGGTAATGTGGAACAGTCTGTGTGTAGTGTGAGAGTCATTATGATGGAATAGTGACCTCTGGTGGCGAGCGAATGGAAGTCCATGGACCGGATTCATGACACATATGCTTCACACTGATCACACCAATCTTTTTTAAGGGCATGAAAGCTTAGGTTGAACTCTGTGTTAAATATGAATCGATAATAAGATTCTTTCACAGGTGTATTTCCATTCTCGTTGCATTTAAGCCTGTAGAGATCATAGATCCTTGATACATTGAGTGTTGGCTCAAGGTACTGCCTTTCTGTATTGGCACGGCAGTAATGTGACTCAACAACAGGAAATTAACTGATGTGTGCCTTTACCTCCTCTTTCTGATTTACATCTATGCATTTTTTTGGGATGCTTCCCCCTTCCATCTGGTTTTGGTATGGAAGTCGTCAGATTTTTTTTTTCATGTGTATGTTATACAATGTTTTCGGGCAAGAGTGCCCAGATAAAACTGCTTACAGACTCTGATTTTTCACTCTCTATCTTTAGATAGTACTTAAATGAGAAGGTACGCTTTCTTTGTGGTTCATCACAGGTTTGTCTTTCTTTTTCTTTGCAGTCTGTAGTCATGGCTACAAAGTCATATTTCCCATTTTCACTCAACTGGTAGAACTGTGTAAAACATGTCTCCCGTTCAGCTGGGGTTACTTTCTTTGCACATTTCACATGTTTACAATTACATGCTAATTTTTGATACACTGTAGCTTCATTACTTTTGTGGTGTAGTGAACTGGTATGCAGAAGGTTGCTGGTTCGATCTATGCAGTCGTCACCATCAGTGTATCCTTCAGCAAGGCTCTTTACTCCAGGCTGCTCCAGGGGGATTAGGGTCCCTGTAATAAGAGCACTGTAAGTCACTTCGGATAAAAGTGTCTGCCAAATGCATAAATGTAAATGTAAAAAAAATGAATGTAAAAATTAAAATGTAAATGTAACTGCTTTTTTGTGCCGGCACAAACACTCAATAAAGCTGCTTATTTCTTAAAGTTTATTTTTTCAAGTTACTACTATAATATAAATGCTTAAACATATTTCATACAATTTCTATTTGGGGCTTTAAAGGGTTAGTTCATCCAAACATATAAATTCAGTCATTATTTACTCGCATCCACCCAGATCAATCCTTCTGTGTGAGTGTGTGTGTGTGTGTGTGTGTGTGTGTGTGTGTGTGTGTGTTTTTCCTGAACACAAAAGGTGATTGTGGTCAAGTTTGTCCTGCTGTATTCTGTTCATACAATATCAGTCAACCTGGCTTTCAGAAGCTTCATGACCTTATTTGATGATGCTTTAGAAGCTTCTGAAACTCGGGTTTCATAGACTGATGTTGTATGAACAGAAACCAGCAGGACAAGAAGAGACCACAGCAACATCCGGCCCAGATGAGGCAGTAAGGTCAGGTGCAGTGATGGAGCATCTCATCCATGGCACTGGATCATTTCCAGGATGCTGCTTTGGATTTCTCCTTTCTCAGTGCACACACCAGTCTGCAGACATTTCAGATCCTGCAAGCATGCACAAACACAAAACAAAAGCAGCCATTTTAACAGCACGATGTCCTTTGATTTCTGTATTAGAAGTAACAAACTGATTTTGTACTTTTTCTTACTTTATATTTTTGTTTTAAATTTTCTTTTTTTTTCACAAATGCCGCTGTCACCTGTTCCACCACAAAAGCTCTGCATCAAATGTACAGAAAAGTGCTTTAATAGCTCTGTTTGAAATTACAATAATTAAAATAAACTACAACTTAAGATTTAAAAGATATTTAATTCATTTCATTAGTATACACAATGGGAGCCTTTGATGGCAGCATTCCTTCATAAGTCACTCTTCACCGAATAAACACATGTGTGTCTCATCCGTCCCTGTAACATCCAGACAGAGTCAAGTCACCTCTGTGATTTATGTTGAGGTACTGTAGCTGCTGATGTGTTAACTCTCACTTTTTATCAGACACAAATGTTCCTCAATTTATCAACAATACTAATGGACAAATGAAATAGATGACTTATGTTTAGTTACTCCATGTAGATTTGTTTATTTACATTACTTACATTCATCTAAAGCAGTGTTGACAACAGTGAATTCTACATAATAGCACACATAACGTTACATCACTCACTCTAATGTGTGTTCATGTTGTGATGTGCTCATCTATAATTATTTTAGAATATTTTCCTGTCTCGTATTAAATAGACATTTAGTAATCGTCTTTAAGATGTATATGGTTTATGTAAATGCCCTTTTTTAGACGTGGGTGTGTTTACTGGAGGTCCCCTGTTCGCTATACATAATAAGACATGTTTTTACAGCAAAATCACAAATATACTGCAACATTACTGTCTATTGTCTTTACACCTTAAGCAAATCAACAGTTTACTATACAGTAGCTCAACAAATGCAATTTTAACACAGGTAAACGTGTTTTTGATTTATAATACTCACATTTATAAACACCCTCGTCGCTGTTCTCCATCACGTTCGATGATGACATATTGATCTCCCGTGGACTCCTGGGATAGAAAAGTATCCATCAGATGAGCACTCAAGAATCTGGGCTGAAGCAGTAGGCCATCCGGGAACTTCTCGACTACTCTTTTATGAATACTGAGGTTTCGGACATACTTATTCGCTCGCCTACTGCTTTTCCCCTACTATATAGTAGAGAAGTAGGCGGTTCGGTTTCGGATGCAGCCCTAGTAACCCTTCAGATCTTGATTAGCTTGTTCAGTTGTGTTTGATTAAGGTTGAAGCAAAACTCTGCAGGGCTGCGGCTCTCCAGGACTGACATTCGCCACCCCTGGTATAGATCTTTTCACAAGTTTTTTTAATGTTTTTTTATTAGATGAATGTTAAGAGACTACAAAATCATTATTGTAATAATATAAAATGTCTCTTTGTCAAATTTAGCATTTTGTTGTACTGAAATAGCATTTTTTTGCAGTTATGACACATGATTACAGTCATACCTGCATGTGGTATTATATGTGTGTATTTGTCAGGGTTATGTTGTGTGTGTGATGTGTTCCCGCCTCTTGTGTCCATATTTGGTTTGTTTCCTGTCCTTGTTTCATGTCATTATGAGTTAAGTATGTTCCAGCTGTGTTTGTGTAATTAGTCTGTGTATATTAGTTCCTGCCTTTTGAGTTTGATTTCGTCTGGTCTACTCGTTACTTCCCGGTGTATCCTGTCTCTCTGTCCTGCCTTGTCCTGCCTTGATGTTCATTAAATGCTATTATTTGAGTTTACGTCCTCGTCTGCGTGTCCTTGTTCCTCCCTCGTGTGTGCACCGTGACAGAAGACCAGACCTAACCGTAAGCGGCGCCCATTCACCCCGTTTTGTTTTCCGTTTTTGAAAGTCTTTTGTTTTGTTCTTCTTCTGTTTGTCCCGTGGCAAGGAAGTCGCCACTCGTCCTCCCGCTATAGCCCACTGCAGGACAGCGTGGGAGTTTGGTGGGATCGCCGCGAGTGCCGTGAGTCCTCTGGCCACGAGCCCTCATGCCTGCCGATCAAGGGAGATATCTGCCGCCGGCAGTGGCTCTCCAAAGCCCGCCGGCTGGTTCCCGGGTTGCCGCTCCCCCAGGCGCGCCATTCGCGGGAGATCACGCCATTGGATCGCCGCTGACTCAATGCCCGCCAGCTCGCCGCTGACTCAAAGCACGCCGGATCGCCGCTGACTCATGCCCGCCGGATTGCCGCTGACTCAAGCCCACCGGATTGGCGCTGACTTATGCCCGCTGGCTGCCGCTATCCCTAGCCCCGTGGATCAAGTCCACATGTCACGGCCAGGAGTGCCGTGTGTCTGTTTTGTTGTGCCCACAGGAACGTTTTAAAACTTACCTTGTCTTGTCCATGGAGACTCGTCTGGGGCAGGCGGCTCCTCTTTTTGTGTCCATGGAGGCCATTCTAGCCGCCTGCCCCCTTGTCTCAGAAATGGAGGCGGTCGCTGCGGGACTCTGTGTGGGCCTCTGACTCCTGGTCATGCCCAGAAGAAGCCTCAGCCTCCAAGCCAGCCCAGGAGGGCTTCTGGTTCCTGTGGGCTGTCCTGTCCTGTCTGTCTGACCCTGGAGAGCGTTCCTGTCTTGTTTTGTATTGTCTTGTCTGTTTAGCCCCGGAGGGCTCCTGATACCGCCTCACTTCCCCAGGGAAATTTTTTTGAGGGGGGTAGTAAGAGTTCTGGCTGTAGGGGCTGGGCCGAGGGGACCGAGGCCAAGGCCCCCGAAGACCATCTGCCATGGCCTCCAGAGCTCCCTACACCGCCATGGCCTCCAGAGCTCCCAGCTCTGCCATGGCCTCCAGAGCTCCCAGCTCCGCCATGGCCTCCAGAGCTCCCAGCTCCACCATGGCCTCCTGAGCTCCCTGCACCGCCATGGCTTCCAGAGCTCCCAGCTCCGCCATGGTCCCTGTCTGTCTGTTCCACTCTGGAGGTCCCCGTCCTGTGTTCTTGTCCGTATTTGTCCTGAGGGGCCTCCAGAGCGCCCACCCCCCCTCCCCGATGGAACTGTTAAGGCTCGGGACGAGCCTTTCGGGAGGGGGGAGTTATGTCAGGGTTCTGTTGTGTGTGTGATGTGTTCCCGCCTCTTGTGTCCATATTTACATTTACATTTACATTTAATCATTTAGCAGATGCTTTTATCCAAAGTGACGTACAAATGAGGAGAACAATAGAAGCAATCAGACCATCGAGAGAGCAACAGTATACAAGTGCCATGACAAGTCTCAGTTAGCCTAGCACAGTACACGTAGCTAGGATTTTTATTTTTTTTTATTAAATAGAATAGGTAAGTGTTAGTATTAGTTAGTCAGGTGCTGGCGAAAAAGATGTGTCTTTAGATGTTTTTTGAAAATGGCGGGAGGTTTTTTGAATTGAGATCGGGAGGTCATTCCACCAGCTGGGCACAGTCCAGGAAAAGGTCCGTGAGAGTGATTTGGTACCTCTTTGGGATGGCACCACAAGACGTTGTTCACTTGCAGAACGCAAGCTTCTGGAGGGCGCATAAGTTTGAACTAGCGAGTTTAGGTATATTGGTGCAGTGCCAGTTGTGGTCTTGTAGGCAAACATCAGTACCTTGAATTTGATGCGAGCGGCTATTGGTAGCCAGTGTAACCTGATGAAGAGAGGGGTAACGTGAGCTTTTTTGGCTCATTAAAGACCACTCTGGCTGCTGCATTCTGGATCAGTTGCAGAGGCTTGATAGTACATGCGGGAAGGCCTGCCAAGAGAGCATTACAATAGTCCAATCTGGAGAGAACAAGAGCTTGGACAAGGAGTTGTGCAGCTTGCTCTTGCAGGAAGGGCCTAATCTTCCTAATGTTGTATAAGGCAAATCTGCAGGACCGGGCCGTTGTAGCAGTATGGTCTGTGAAGCTTAACTGATCATCGATCACAACTCCAAGGTTCCTGGCAGTCCTGGAAGGAGTTATGGTTGACGAACCCAGCTGTATAGAGAGGTTGTGGTGAAGTGATGGGTTGGCGGAGAACACGAGCAGTTCTGTCTTAGCAAGATTGAGCTGAAGGTGATGGTCCATCATCCAGCTAGAAATGTCACTCAGACAGGCTGCAATGCGATCAGTTACCGTCGGATCATCTGGTTGGAATGAGAAGTAGAATTGAGTGTCATCAGCATAGCAGTGGTATGAAAAGCCATGCTTCTGAATAACCGATCCTAATGACGACATGCAGATGGAGAAGAGAAGTGGTCCAAGCACTGAGCCTTGAGGAACTCCAGTAGCAAGAAGTTGTGACTTTGAAACCTCACCCCTCCAAGACACCCTGAAGGACCTATCTGAGAGGTAAGACTCGAACCACAGGAGGGCGGTTCCTGAGATGCCCATCTTTCTGAGGATGGACATGAGGATCTGGTGGTTAACTGTGTCAAAGGCAGCAGACAGATCCAGCAAGATTAGTACAGAGGATTTGGAAGCTGCTCTTACCAGTCTCAGGGCCTCTGTAACCGAGAGTAGGGCAGTCTCAGTTGAGTGTCCACTTCTGAAGCCAGATTGGTTGTTGTCCAGGATGTTGTTCTGTGCAAGAAACAGAGAGAGTTGGTTGAACACAACTCGCTCAAGTGACTTTGCAATGAATGGAAGAAGGGATACCGGTCTGTAGTTTTCTAAAAGTGCTGGATTTAGAGCAGGTTTTTTAAGCAGTGGGCTTACCCGAGCCTGCTTAAATGCTGTGGGAAATGTACCAGTGTGAAGCGAGGTGTTGATAATGTGAGTAAGCGCAGGTATGACCAAAGAAGAAATGGCTTGAAGGAGGTGAGTGGGGATAGGATCTAGCGGACAAGTAGTGGGATGATTGGAAAGGATGAGTTTGGAAACCTCCATCTCCGAGAGAGGAGAAAAGGAGGTGAGAGATTGTGTATTTGTCGTTATGAAGTTATTCTTAGTTTGTGGTGTGAGGAATTGGTCACTGATGGTTTTTGTTTTATTTGTGAAGAAAGTTGCAAAGTCATCAGCTGTAGGAGTTGATGAAGGAGGAGGGGGAGGTGGACAGAGAAGAGAAGAGAACGTTTTGAAGAGTGCGCGAGAGTCGGAACAGTTGTTAATTTTGTTGTGGTAGAATGTCATTTTAGCAGTGGAGACATTTGCAGAGAAGGAAGAGAGGTGTGACTGATACACACTAAGGTCGGTAGAGTTTTTGGATTTGTGCCATTTCCTCTCTGCAGCCCTTAGTTTAGCACGATGTACACGGAGAACATCGGACAACCAGGGGGCAGAGGGGGTAGCGCGTGCTGGTCTGGATGAAAGGGGGCAAAAGTTGTCTAAGCAAGATGTTAGAGTGAAGCAAAGAGTGTCAGTAGCACTGTTTGTGTCGAGTGCTGAAAACTGAGAGGGTGAAGGTAGTGCGGATGAAACCATTGAGGATAGGTGAGAGGGAGAGAGCGAGCGTAGGTTACGTCGAAAGGTGACCTGCGAAGGAGCGTGTGCTATGTCAGGAGTTAGTGTGAGGTTAGAAGTGATGAGGAAGTGGTCTGAGGTGTGCAGCGGAGTTATTAATGTGTTGTCAGTGGAGCAGTAGCGTGTGTAGATGAGGTCCAGTCGGTTACCTGATTTGGGAGTAGCCGTAGTAGACACTCGTTTGAGGTCAAATGAAGTGAGAAGAGTGTTGAAGTCAGTAGCCTGGGGTTTTTCTAGGTGGATGTTGAAGTCACCGAGCAGTACCAGAGGAGTACCATCTTCAGGAAAGTTTGACAGTAACACATCCAACTCCTCCAAGAAGTCACCCAGTTGACCTGGGGGACGATACACAACTACAACGTGGATTTTAGCAGGGTGGGTAATAGTAATTGCATGAGATTCAAATGAACTGTTGCCTGTAGGAGATGGTAGAAGATCAAATTTCCATTCATTTGAAATAAGGAGACCAGTGCCTCCACCCCTCCCAATCGTGCGAGGGGTGTGGGAAAAAGTGAAATTAGTGGAGAGAGCTGCAGGAGTGGCAGTGTCCTCAGGTTTGATCCAAGTCTCAGTTAGGGCCATGAGGTTGAGACCGGAATGGGTAGCAATAGAAGGAATAAAATCTGCTTTGTTTACAGCAGACTGGCAGTTCCAAAGACCAATTGGAACAGAGAGTAAAGTAGTAGAGGACAGAGGGACCGTTCGTAGATTATTAGGATTGGCCTGCCTCCAACGTACAGCGCGTGCTCTCCGAGTGTTAGTAGTAATAGTACAGATTTGAAAGCACATAGTGAGTACGATTGATTAAACAATTAGATGAGTACAAGTTAGACAAAAAGTAAGGAAAGATGAGAAAGCAATACTCAAGTGCCTTGTCAGTGTCCTTGCTCGGGGGAGTCGTGCAAGGTAGAGTCAATCGTCTTTACACTCGTCGGTCTTCACACGAGGAGGGCTTCACACGAGGGCTGCTGCGACCGCTGCCGCGGTGTACAAACCAGTTTTATACTTGCCTAATTACTAGTCCCTGAAGTCAGCTGACCACGCCTTCCTACTTAGCAAACCAAAACTGGGAACTCCCGCGATAAGCACAAGAACAAACGCGACTTGCAAACGCGTTTACCAGGTAAAACACAGTATGCAAAAACAATGTTTCCTAGCAACGACAACTGAGCTGAAATCTAATGAGAAAACAAGACAAAACACTTACAAACTGCTGCTCTCTTCTGCTGTTCGACTGCTCCTTCTAACAAGTGTCACTGAGTCAGGTAAATAAGTACTTTCTCTGGCTTAGACCACGCCTTCCTACTTAGCAAACCGAAACTGGGAACTCCCGCGATAAGCACGAGAACAAACGCGACTTGCGAACGCGTTTACCAGGTAAAACACAGTATGCAAAAACAATGTTTCCTAGCAACGACAACTGAGCTGAAATCTAATGAGAAAACAAGACAAAACACTTACAAACTGCTGTTCTCTTCTGCTGTTCGACTGCTCCCTATTTGGTTTGGTTTGGTTTGGACTATTTGGTTTGTTTCCTGTCCTTGTTTCATGTCATTATGAGTTAAGTATGTTCCAGCTGTGTTTGTCTAATTAGTCTGTGTATATTAGTTCCTGCCTTTTGAGTTTGATTTCGTCTGGTCTACTAGTTACTTCCTGGTGTATCCTGTCTCTCTGTCCTGCCTTGATGTTCATTAAATACTATTATTTGAGTTTACGTCCTCGTCTGCGTGTCCTTGTTCCTCCCTCGTGTGTGCACCGTGACAGTATTAGTGTGTATGTGTGTGTGTTTGCCTTTATTCTCCATTGTGGATGTGCTGAGAGTAAACGTTCTGCATTGTGAACGTGTGGAATCAGAATCAGAATCAGAATGAGCTTTATTGGCCAAGTATGTTTACAAATACGAGGAATTTGGGTCACGCTTTAGATTACAACCCGCAAAGAACTACGTAAGTATACTGAATTTACAGTGTACGTTTCTGTAATGATAGTGTACCTATAAAGAACGTATGTGTAGGTATAAGGGAATAATATGTTACGTTTGGGTAATAAGGGGGTAACAACCAGATATGCAACCTGCAAAGTACTGCGTAAGTAAACTGAAGTTACAGCGTAACGTTTTTGTAATTATAATGTAGGTTTAGGGGAATAATATGCAACGTTTGGGGAATAAAGGGGTAACAACCTGTAAAATTACAAATCATTTATACTGTAAGTATTTTGAAACTAAGGGGTACCTATTCTAATATTACGTGGTATGGCATAAACAATAATCTTATGTTTAAGAGTGATTCAGAAAGACAATATTATTAGTATAATATTAAATTATTAATCAATATTATTAATAGTATTTTATTATAGGCCTAGGCATTTTTAACCATTCTATTATTAAAGGAAACATGATGATTACTGAACAACAAAACTGGACATCTAGTGAAATGAGTTAATGAGTTTCTGCTATGATTTTTCATTCACAAGTCAGCTTACCTTATGAAAGCTTATTCGTCGATCTCAGCTAAGTCACACCAGCAACTTCCCAACACAACTATTGTCAGGGTTCTGTTGTGTGTGTCATTTGTTCCTGCCTCTTGTGTCCATATTTGGTTTGTTTCCTGTCCTCGTTAAGTGTCATTATGAGTTAATCCTTGTCCAGCCCTGTTTGTCTAATTATCTATGATTTACCTGTGTATATTAGTCCTGTCTTTTGAGTTTGATTTGGTCTGGTCTACTCGTTACTCCCCGGTGTTTCTGTGAGTCTGCCCTGCCTTGCCCTGCCTTGATGTCTTCATTAAAGAGTATTATTTGAGTTTACGTCCTCGTCTGCGTGTTCCTGTTCCTCCCTAGTGTGTGCACCGTGACAGAAGACCAGACCTAAACAGTAAGCGGTGCCCCTTCACCTCGTTTTGTTCTGTTTTCGTTTTTGAAAGTTTTATTTTGTTCCATTGTTTGTGTCTATCCCGCGGCAAGGAAGTCATTAAATATTTTCTTTTTCCCGAAAATACTAGTTAACGTTATCGCATTGGACTCAAACTTACTGACTTTGTTCACATAGGGTATAAGTACTTCTCATTAATTGTTTTAGAATTTTCTTAATTTTTTGTGGGTTTTATTTCACCTAGTCACACTTGTTGTGTTCCCGGTCAAAAATGACCGGACTCCAAACAACTGCTTATAAATCTGTCACTATGCTATATTATCACTAAATATTGGATTCAATCTTTTTGTCAACTTGTTTTATTTCATTTAGGACTGGTTTTGTGTTTCTATTTGCATCTGATTAATCATAAGCCTCATTTATCCGAAAGTAGGCACCTCATTTTTTGAGTGAAAAAATCATTTTTTATGAATAATTTTTACAATATGAGATAAAAAATTATGAAAATTTGCACTGTTTCTCACACTAGTGTACTTTAATGATTAATCAGGAAGTTTGCTTTTAAATGCTTTTATTTTGTACAAAATTGCAAAAAGTCACACTTGTGGTGTTCCCGGTCAAAAATGACCGGACTCTGATCAATTGCTTATAAATCTGTCATTATGCTATATTATCAGCAAATATTGGATTCAATCTTTTTGTCAACTTGTTTTCTTTCATTTAGGACTGGTTTTGTTTCTATTTGCATCTGATTAATCGTAAGCCTCATTTATCTGAAAGTAGGCACCTCATTTTTTGAGTGAAAAAATAATTTTTTATGAATAATTTTTACAATATGAGATAAAAAATTATGAAAATTGGCACTGTTTATCACACTAGTGTGCTTTAATGTTTAATCAAGAAGTTTGCTTTTAAATGCTTTTATTTTGTACAAAATTGCACAAAGTCACACTTGTCAAAAATGGCCGGCCATTGAAAGTGAATGGGGAAGAATGAGAGTAAGAGGAACAACTAGTGTTCAGGAGAATGTTGTGCTTGCAAACATAAAGGCCTTGGACCTGTGCGTGTGTGGATGCATGTATTAATCAGATGCAAATAGAAACACAAAACCAGTCCTAAATGAAAAAAAAAAAGTTTACAAAAAGATTGAATCCAGTATTTGGTGATAATATAGCATAATGACAGATTTATAAGCAATTGATCGGAGTCCGGTCATTTTTGACCGGGAACACCACAAGTGTGAATTTTTGCAATTTTGTACAAAATAAAAGCATTTAAAAGCAAACTTCCTGATTAATCATTAAAGTATACTAGTGTGAGAAACAGTGCAAATTTTCATAATTTATCTCATATTGTGAAAATTATTCATAAAAAAAATATTTTTTCACTCAAAAAAGGAGGTGCCTACTTTCGGATAAATGAGGCCTACGATTAATCAGATGCAAATAGAAACACAAAACCAGTCCTAAATGAAAGAAAACAAGTTGACAAAAAGAATGAATCCCATATTTAGTGATAATATAGCATAATGACAGATTTATAAGCAGTTGTTTGGAGTCCGGTCATTTTTGACCGGGAACACAACAAGAGTGACAGTAGTCCGAACACAACCAGAGGGTTAATTCAAATATTATTTGAAATTTGGGTTTTTAAATTAAAAGCACACACAATATGACAACAGTAACAACACAGGCAACAGATAATAAAAGATAAAAATGTATTACACCAGTTCAGAAAAAGCAAAGCAACTCCATACTTATACAGCTTATACAGTTAAACTAAATTCTTTTGAAAAGTTTGTTTAAGAACAAAATTAAGATTTTGTTCAATTTGTTAATGTTTTTCACCCACTGACGAAGTTAAACTATTATGGCCAAACCATCAAGAAAATAAACACACAGTAATAAAAACTGAAAGTCAATATTAAACTATGTATT
This sequence comes from Aspiorhynchus laticeps, assembly GCA_023376895.1. Lineage (NCBI taxonomy): Eukaryota > Metazoa > Chordata > Actinopteri > Cypriniformes > Cyprinidae > Aspiorhynchus > Aspiorhynchus laticeps. The sequence goes on from CM041798.1 coordinate 45,216,056, forward strand.
ATAGCAAACTGACAGGATTTTACCGTCTTTGATTTTACCTTTGTGATCCACGTCCTCAAGCACCATTTTGACTACTTCAGTTCCCGGCATTACTGCTCAATGTTGTGAGAACATACTCAGACAAAACTCTCCAGTTTTAAAAGAACACATTCCAGTCAGTTCCAAAAATCTCTCTCCTCTCCTCTTCGCTTTGATTAGTTTTCTTGTATTTTCGACACATATTCCTGTCATGAGCACCGCAAACATGGATAGACTCGTCTCAAGTTTCCAGTTCCCGATCAGCACATTCACTTGACATGGATTTCGTCGCACACAGAACCGTTTGTGTTTGAACAGGGTTGCCAGGTTTTCACAACAAAACCCACCCAATTGCTACTCAAAATTAGCCCAATCGCATTTCGAGGATTGGTTTGTTTCAACACTGTTCCTAACCCAGGACCGTCGTGTTACTTTTATTACTGATATCAACCCAAATTAGGTCAAATCAGATTCCTAACGCAACAGTATCAACCGAGCATTTCGACTGAAACAATAACCTAGAGTGTTTAAAATGTAGGCCTACACAGTGTACGTTTTTGCTATTAGCCTACATACCATGTAATATTAGAATAGGTACCACTTAGTTTCAAAATACTTACAGTAGAAATAATTTGTAATTTTACAGGTTATTACCCCTTTATTCCCCAAACTTCACATATTATTCCCTTATACTTACACGGAGGTACTGAATAGGTACACTATAATTACAAAAAAGTTACACTGTAAATTCTGTTTACTTACGCAGTTCGTTGCGGGTTGTAATCTAAAGCATTACCGGAATTTGTTGTAGTGACAGAAGCTCCACAGTGCAACAGAAAGACAGCAACAGGACAGGACACAAATAATAAAATAATAATATCCAAATATCCAAATAGGCAATGTACAAAACAGCAAAAACACAATATATAATATAGACAATTATGTATGTACAGGTCAAGTGTGTGCAAATTTGAAATGATAAAATAAAATAAAATAAGTGAGTGTGGTGAATGGATAATGTACAATAGTTGTGTGTTCCGCGTTTATTGTCGAGTGTTCATGAGATGGATTGCCTGAGGGAAGAAACTGTTTTTGTGTCTGGTCGTTCTGGTGCTCAGAGCTCTGTAGCGTCGACCAGACAGTAACAGTTCAAAGAGGGAGTATGCTGGATGTGAGGGGTCCAGAGTGATTTTACCAGGCCTTTTGCTCACTCTGGATAAGTTCAGTTCTTGGAGACTGGGGAGGGTTGTACCAATGATTCGCTCAGCAGTCCGGACTACCCTCCGTAGTCTTTTGAGGACAGATTTGGTAGCTGAGCTGAACCAGACAGTTATTGAAGTGCAGAGGATGGATTCAATGATGGCGGAGTAGAACTGTTTCAGCAGCTCCTGTGGCAGGTTGAACTTCCTCAGCTGGCGAAGAAAGTACAGCCTCTGTTGGACCTTTTTGACAATGGAGTCTGTGTGAATATCCCACTTCAGGTCCTGGGAGATGGTGGTGCCCAGGAATCTGAATGACTCCACTGCAGTCACAGTGCTGTTCATGATGGTGAGTGGGGGGAGAGCAGGGGGGTTTCTCCTGAAGTCCACGATCATCTCCACAGTTTTGAGCGTGTTAAGCTCCAGGTTGTTAAGACTGCACCAGACAGCTAGCTCCTTAACCCCCTGTCTGTAAGCAGACTCGTCCTGGATGAGGCCGATCAGTATGGTGTCGTCTGCAAACTTCAGGAGCTTGACAGGGGTCTTTAGATGTGCAGTCATTCGTGTAGAGGGAGAAGAGCAGTGGGAAGAGAACGCAGCCCTGGGGAGCTCCAGTGCTGATGGTGTGGGTGTTGGATGTGAATTTACCAAGCTTTACTGACTGCTGCCTGTCTGTCAGGAAGCTGTTGATCCACTGACAGACAGAGGTGGGGACGGAGAGCTGAGTTAGTTTATTCTGAAGTGTGTCCGTAATGATGGTGTTAAAAGCGGAGCTGAAGTCCACAAACAGGATCCTCACATACTGTAAATTCCTGGTCTGTCCAGATGCTGCAGGATGAAGTGCAGTCCCATGTTGACTGCATCATCCACAGACCTGTTTGCTCTGTAGGCAAACTGCAGGTGGTCCAGTAAGGGACAAGTGATGTCCTTCAGATAAGCCAAAACCAGTCTTTCAAATTATTTCATGGCCACAGACGTTAGAGCCACAAGTCTGTAGTCATTAAGTCCAGTAATTTTGGGTTCCTTTGGGACGGGGATGATGGTGGAGCGTTTGAAGCATGAGGGGACTTCGCACAGCTCCAGTGATCTGTTGAAGATCTGAGTGAAGATGGGGGCCAGCTGGTCAGCACAGATTTTTAGGCAGGCTGGTGTCACACCATCTGGGCCTGGTGCTTTCCTTCTTTTGTTCTTTCTGAAGACCTGGCACACATCATCTTCTCTTATCTGAATTGTAGGTGTGGGGGAGAGGGGGGTTGCTGGAGGTGTTAATGGTTGTGTGGAGAGGTGTTCAGGGTGGGTGTGGGGTGATTTTTCAAAACGGCAATAAAACTCGTTCAAGTCGTCTGCCAGTTGTTGACTCTCCAGAGTGCTGGGGGAAGGTGTCTTGTAACTGGTGATATCTTTCATACCTTTCTACACTGAAGCAGAATCACTGGAAGATATTTCTTTCCTTAGCAGAATAATTCTTCTTTGCCACTCTGATCTCCTTTTCCAGTGTGTATTTGGCCTGTTTGTACAAGACTTTATCCCCCTTTCTGTAAGCATCTTCTTTGGCCTGACGAAGCTGTCTGAGTCTTGCAGTGAACCATGGTTTGCCATTGTTGTAGATTAAATGAGTCCTGGTAGGAATGCACATATCCTCACAGAAACTGATATAAGATGTTACAGTCTCTGTGAGCTCATCCAGATCAGTGGCAGCGGCTTCAAAAACAGACCAATCAGTGAGAGAGAAACAGACTTGTAAATCCCGCTCTGTTTCATTAGTCCATCTTTTAACAGATCTTAATACAGGCTTTGCAGATTTAAGTTTCTGCCTGTAGGTCGGAATAAGATGAACCAAACAGTGATCAGAGAGTCTGCTCGTGGAACAGAGTGATATGTGTCCTTTATTGTTGTGTAACAGTGATCCAATATATTACTGTCTCTGCTGGGACATGTCAAAGTCAAGTCAAAGTCAGCTTTATTGTCAATTCTGCCACATGTACCGTACATACATACAGAAAATTGAAATTGCGTTACTCTCTTACGCCCTGGTGCATACAGATAACACTAAACACAAACAGTAGAACGCAAAAATACAGATAAGTACAAATCAATATATATATATATATATATATATACACATACATATACACATACACACACACACATACATACATATATATATACACATATACATATATACACATATATATATATATATATATATATATATACATATACATATACACACACATACACAAAAATGCAACTATTACAAATATACAAATAAGGACATGTAGGAAAAAAATAAAACATTACATAAAGAAAATAAAAATAATAATATAAAAAAAATGGATAAAGTGGCATAAGGCACATGGCAGATAGTGCAAATCAGTGAAATAAACAAAGAAACAAACAGTGCAGAATATAAATGGTGTAGTGCAAAGAGCTTATCAAGACTATTTAAAGTGACAAGAAGCAGTCTTTATTATTCAGACTGTCAGAAGAGGTAGTTGAATGAATGAGGTCAGTCCAGTGCTGTACAAGTGACCGGTGCTTGTCTCAGTGTGAGTGTGAGTGTGTGTGTGTGTGTGAGTGTGTGTGAGTGTGTGTTCGTGTGGGGGGTGGTGGTGGTGGTGGGGTGGGGGTCCGAGTTCAGTGATTCGTGGGGTAAGAGAGGGGAAGGGGGGCAAGGACGGGAGGGAGTTCAGCTTCCTGACAGCCTGGTGGATGAAGCTGTCTTTCAGTCTGTTTGTCCTGGCTTGGAGACTCCTCAGTCTCCTCCCTGATGGTAGCAGACTGAAGAAGTTGTGTGTCGTGGGTGGGTGGGATCACCTGCAATGCTGAGGGCTTTGCGGGTGAGACGGGTGTTGTAAATGTCCTGGAGGGAGGGGAGAGAGAGTTGAAGGGACTTGCGGCAGGACGCGTTGCAGGCACCATACCACACAGTGATGCAGCTAGTCAGAATGCTCTCGATGGTGCCTCTGTAGAAGGTGCACATGATGGGGGCCGGGGCTCTGGCTCTTCTTAGTTTGCGGAGGAAGTAGAGACGCAGTTGTGCTTGCTTGGCTAGTGCTGCAGTGTTGTTGGTCCAGGAGAGGTCCTCTGTGATGTGTACACCCAGGAACTTGGTGCTGCTCACTCTCTCCACGGTCGCACCATTGGTGGTCAGAGGAGCATGCAGAGAGTGCACTCTCCTGAAGTCAACGACAATCTCCTTCGTCTTCTCCACATTCAGAGAGAGATTGTTGTCCCTGCACCACCCGGCCAGGTGGCTCACCTCGGGTCTGTAGTTTGTCTCATATCTGTTGCTGATGAGACCCACCACAGTCGTGTCATCCGCGAATTTAATGAAGCGGTTGGAGTTGTGTGACGGTGTGCAGTCGTGGGTCAGCAGAGTGAAGAGGAGGGGGCTCAGCACACATCCTTGGGGGCCCCTGTGTTCAGTGTGATGGTGCTGGATGTGTTACTGCCGACCCATACTGCCTGAGGTCTCCCGGTCAGAAAGACCAACAGCCAGTTGCACAGCGACGTATTGAGCCCCAGCTGGACCAGTTTATGGATGAGCTGTTGAGGGATGATTGTGTTGAATGCTGAACTGAAGTCTATGAACAGCAATCTGACATATGTGTCCGTTTTGTCTAGGTGAGTGAGGGCTGGGTGGAGGGCAGTGGCGATGGCATCATCGGTCGAGCGATTGGACCTATATGCAAACTGGAAGGGGTCCAGGGAGGGGGGGAGGACAGACTTGATGTGCTGCATGACTAACCGTTCAAAGCACTTCATGAGAATAGGAGTGAGTGCTACTGGACAGTAGTCATTGAAGCAGGATGGAGATGACTTCTTCGGGACTGGAATGATGGTGGTAGCTTTGAAGCATGTGGGGACAAAGCCTGGCTTAGTGAGATGTTGAAAATGTCTGTGACGACATCAGTGAGTTCCACTGCACAGTCTCTCAGTACACGCCCAGGAATGTTGTCAGGACCCGGAGTTTTGCGTGCATTGATCCTGCTGAGGGATCTCCTCACGCTGTGCGGGGACAGAGTCATCATCTGGTCGCCGGGAGGAGGTGGAGTCTTCTGTGCAGTGGTGCTGTTTTGTGCCTCAAAGCGAGCAAAGAAGACATTCAGCTCGTTCAGCAGGGGGATGGTGCTGTCACAGGTCTGTGGTGGGGGCTTGTAGTCCGTAATGGTCTGAATCCCCTGCCACAGGCTCCGAGTGTCTCTGCTGTCACTGAAATGGTGGGCTATCCTCCTGGAGTACTGTCTCTTGGCCTCTCTGATGCCGCGGGATAGGTTGGCCCTAGCTATCCTTAGGCCCTCCTCATCTCCAGCTCTAAAGGCAGCATTCCGAGCCTTCAGAAGTCTGTAGACCTCCCCTGTCAGCCACGGCTTCTGGTTGGCCCGGACAGTGATAGTCTTTGTGACTGTTACATCATCAATACGCTTGGTGATGTAGGCAGTGACAGTCTCTGAGTACTCTTGGAGGTCTGTGGTGTTGTTGTATGTGGCAGCCTGTTTAAACATATTCCAGTCAGTGGTGTCGAAACAGTCTTGAAGTGCCTCTGACGACCCTTCCGGCCACACTTGTATCTGCTTGTGTATTGGTTTGATGACTTTAACAAGCGGTCTGTGTGCAGGCATTAGCATGACAGTGATGTGGTCTGAGGCTCCGAGGTGGGGGAGGGGGAGAGCCTTGTATGCTCCTCTCTGGGTGGTGTAAACAAAGTCCAGCGTATTTTTTCCCCTTGTTGGAAAGTCAACATGCTGTTGAATTTTTGGGAACACACTCTTTAAGTCTGCGTGATTAAAGTCTCCAGCCAAGATGAGAAAAGCATCTGGGTGGGCTGTCTGCTGCCCACTGATGTGCTGGTACAGATCATTCAGTGCCTCACTCCTGTTATTGTTGTTAGAGTTGGGAGGGATGTATACAGCAATGAGCAATATGGCTGTATATTCCCTCGGTAGATAGAACGGCCGGCACTTAATAATCATAAATTCCAGCAGGGGTGAGCAGTGTTTGCAGACCACAACAGCATCGCGGCACCATACATTATTGATGTAAACACAAAGCCCGCCGCCACGTCTCTTACCTCCCTCGACGAGAGCTCTGTCTGCTCGATAGCATGTTAGCTGCTCGATCTGAATGGCGCAGTCCGGAACGCTGTTGTTAAGCCATGTTTCCGTAAACACAAAAACACAACAGTCTCTTACAGTCCTCTGAGTTGAGCGAAGTAGTCGGATGTGGTCCAGTTTATTGTCCAAAGAGTGTACGTTCACCAGTACGATGGAGGGGATAGCTGGCTTGTGTGGGTTAGCTGCTAGCCTAGCTCGGATACCTCCGCGCTTACCCCTCTTCTGCTTCCTCTCACGCCGCTTGTAGCGCCTCCGCTGTGGGCGAGATGCAGTAGTGGGGGTCGGTGATGGTGTAGGCCTCCGGAGCAAACCGATGTCCCGCAGCTCTTCGGCGTGCGCGAAGTTTAACTCTAAAAATGTGGTTCTGCCAACATCAAGCAGAAACTCACGACTGTATGCGCTCTTAAAGACAGGTAGACGAGACGAATATGTACAAAAACATTGCGACTTACAAGACAAAAAACACTGGAATGTGGAATGTAAAAACCCGCGAGAATGAACGAACAAATCTCCCGCGGCGAATAGAACGGCTTGCAGTTAATGAAGAGTGTTTCTAGATTTGAACAGCACATCTCCTTTAACACAATTACATCTGTACACTACCTCTCATTGATGTAAAAGCACATCCCGCCGCCGCACGATTTCCCCGTTGATTCCGCATCCCGATCTGCTCTGATCAGCTGGAAATTAAGCAGATGAATCGCGCTGTCCGGTATGTCACCATTTAGCCAGGTTAACACAGGGCAGCAGAGTTAGAAAAATCCTTGTTTGTCCGGGAGAGCAGAAGGAGTTCGTTTTGTTGGGTAAAGAGCGGAGATTCGCCAGATGGATGCTAGGCTACGCCGTTCGAAATCCGCGCTGTCTGAGCTTCACAAGCGCGCCAGCTCGCTTCCCTCGCCTGCGCTTCCTGTAGCATTTGACCAGAGCTACAGCTCCGCCAACTACAATGTCCAGCAAAACGTCCGAAAAATCAAAATCCGATAAAAGATTTTGTGGTGTGTTCTGCCGAATGTTCAGCAGGTCATCCCTGGAAGAACTGATCGTATTTGAAAAAACAAAAAAAACAGGGGTCTAATAAACTGCTCTAAGTGTCTATTTTCAACTTATTCAATGGGATCAGTCAATTCAAAATGATGTGAAAATCCTTCTGCTTACCCATTCACAGTGTGGCGGGCTGAAGAATCACACGACAGGTTGTTATGCAAAAAGGTCCCCGGAGGGTGTGTTTATTAAACAAATAAAACAAAGTGAAGGTGCCAACGTGTCTGTAGTGGTTCTTCCGTGCTCCGTGATCCCGTTCGCCTGCCGGCTGCGTGCAGTGGGTCCGGTGTCCAGTGCTCGTGTGGCGGGCTGATCGGTCAACTGCTTTCTGGAAGAAAACACAGAGTAACATTAGTTGGCTGCCTTCTGGAGTCGTTGCTCACCAGACTCTGTGTTGTTGCGGCTTTTGTAGCCCTCTCCTGAGCAGCTTCAGCTGGGACCGATCAGCCCGCTGTGATTGCGTGCAGGTGAATCTCCTCCGTTGCCAGGGCGACGCTGATAGGTGCCCGGGACACGTGTCACACTCCCCCCCCCTAAGCGTCGTCCTGGTCCTCCGAGCGAGGGGGGAGGTGGGGGCTGGAGGAGGGAAAACCCCTGACAGACCTGCGAAAGCTGCCCACAGGCGGGAGAGTCCGTCTGCGTTGGCGTTGGCGGTCCCTGCCCGATGTCGTACATCAAAGTGGAAGTCCTGGAGCGCTAGGAACCATCGGGTTACACGAGCGTTAGTGTCCTTCGCTCGGGCCATCCACTGTAGCGGGGCATGATCGGTGATAAGGGTGAACTTTCGGCCCAGGAGGTAGTACTTCAGCTCCAGGACTGCCCACTTGACGGCCAACGCCTCCTTCTCCACCGCGGCATACCGTTGTTCAGTGGTGGACAGCTTCCGGCTGATGTAGACCACCGGGTGTTCCTCACCGTCCTGCATCTGGGACAACACGGCTCCCACCCCGGTGTCGGATGCGTCCGTCTGCAACAAGAAGGGACAGTTAAAGTCAGGAGCGCGCAGCACTGGCTCAGACGTGAGTGCCGCCTTCACCCTGTTGAATGCCTCCTCTTCTTGGGGTCCCCACTTCACTTTCTCCGGCTGTCCCTTCTTGGTCAGGTCTGACAGGGCCGTCGCTAAGGAGGAGAAGTTAGGGATAAAGCATCTATAGTAACCAGCCAACCCCAAAAAGGCCCGTACCTGTTTTTTGGTGGTGGGCTTCGGGGCCGAGAGGATCGCTGCCACCTTTTTCTCTTGCGGACGGATCATTCCCCGGCCCACCTGGAATCCGAGGTATTTCGCTTCAGGCAGGGCGAGGTGGCATTTCTTGGGGTTAGCGGTGAGCCCAGCCTGCCGCAGCTCGAGAAGTACCCTCCGGAGCCGCTCCAGGTGGTCTTCCCAGGTCTCCGAGTGGATGACGACATCATCGATGTAGGCTGCTGCGTACGTCTGATGGGGCCTCAGCAGGATGTCCATCATCCGCTGGAAGGTCGCTGGAGCCCCGTGCAGCCCGAAGGGGAGAACCCGGTACTGCCAGTGGCCACTCGGAGTGGAGAAGGCGGTCTTCGGCTTGGCAGTCTCTGATAATGGCACCTGCCAGTAGCCCTTGGTGAGGTCGAGCGTGGATATGAACCGGGCTCTCCCCAGCCGTTCCAGCAGCTCGTCGACCCGCGGCATCGGGTATCCATCAAACTCGGAGACCTCGTTTAGGCGGCGGAAGTCGTTACAGAACCGGAGGGTACCGTCTGGTTTTGGGACCATGACTATTGGACTGGACCAGGGGCTGCGGGAGGGCTCGATGACACCTAACTTCAGCATCTCCTGAACTCCCTCCTCAACAGCGTGTCGTCGGGCCTCTGGGATTCTGTAGGGCCGCTGTCGCACAATAGTCCCTGGCGGTGTGCGGACGTCATGCTGGAGGACCCGCGTCTGCCCGGGGAGCGGGGAGAACACATCAGAGAACTGACCGACCAGATGTTGGAGCTCCGTCTTCTGGGCGGCCGACAGGTGGGGACTGATGTCGACAACCACGGGAGATAAGGTGGCCAAGGCTGCCACCTGGGTTCTCGTCCCCACCCAACGTTTCAACAGGTTGATGTGATATAGTTGAGTCTCTTTTCTCCGTCCGGGTTGGCGTACTCGATAGGTTACGGGCCCCACTTTCTCAGTGACGATGTAGGGGCCCTGCCACTTGGCCAGGAATTTGCAGGCGGCTGTGGGAACGAGAACCAAGACATAGTCCCCTGGTTGAAACTCCCGTGGTTGGGCCGCCCGGTCGTAGTGACGACGTTGCGCTTCTTGGGCAGCGGCCAGATGTTCCCGGACGAGTGGCATGACACGGTCTATCCTTTTCCTCATTTCCCTCACGTGCTCGATCGTGGACCGATGGGTGGCTGGCTGCTGCTCCCAGGCCTCTTTGGCGACATCGAGCAGGCCGCGGGGCTGTCGTCCGAACAGAAGTTCAAAAGGAGTAAACCCGGTGGAGGCCTGGGGGACTTCCCGGATGCCGAACAGCACATACGGCAGCATTTAGTCCCAATCCCGATGGTCGTCCGCTGCCACGCGGCGGAGCATCTGCTTCAACGTCTTATTGAACCGTTCGACCAGCCCATCGGTCTGAGGGTGGTAGACGGTGGTACGGAGCTGTTTTACCTGCAGGAGACGGCAGAGATCAGCCATCGTCCGGGACATGAAGGGGGTGCCCTGGTCGGTCAATATCTCTCGGGGCATGCCGACCCTGCTGCACAACAGGAAAAGTTCCTGGGCGATGGCCTTGGATGTAGCTTTTCGCAGAGGGATAGCTTCTGGGTACCGGGTGGCATAATCCACGATGACCAAGATGTGCTCATGTCCCCGGGCAGACTTCGGTAGCGGCCCTACTAGATCCATCCCTATCCGCTCAAAGGGCACCTCAATAATGGGAAGCGGTATCAGCGTAGATGGGGGAGGGATTTGTGGCGACGTCCGCTGGCATTCTGGGCATGCCTGGCAGAACCGCTTGACCTCTGCATCCAGCCCGGGCCAGTGAAACCTGTCCCTGATGCGTTGCGCCGTGTTTTGGGCCCCCAAGTGGCCAGCCATAGGATGGGAATGGGCGAGCTCCATAATGGTTTCCGTTTTGGAACGGGGCACCACCAGCAGTTTTACCTCCTCCCCTCTCCGTTGTGCGACACAGTATAACAGGCCATTCTGGACGACAAAGTGAGGGGTTGGATGTGGTGGCGGCTGGACGTCTTTTCCCTCAACCACCCTCACATGTCTCCAGCAATGTTTCAGCCGATCGTCCCCGAGCTGCTCTTTTGCAAATTCTCCCCCTCCCCTAACCTGCTGGAAAACATCATAGAAAAGGTTAGAATTTTGGGAGGAGGACTCACCTTCCCTGGCGCTGTCCGACGCGAGGAGGGCGGTGCGCCGTCGGGGACCTCGGCTGGACTTCCTCTTTGGCTTTCGGCGGTTCCCGGCAGGGCTGGCAGACTGTGTGACTTCGGCGAGCAATTCCTGAAACCCCGGCCAATCTCTTCCCAGGAGCACAGGTACCGGCAGATCCTTTATCACGCCCACTTCCAGGGGCCAGGTGCCTGGGCTCGCGGTGACCGTGACCCGCCGGGTTGGTACACTCCGGGTGTCACCATGTATGCAGGTGATGGGCAGGCGGGCCTTAATTCCCACCCGCGGGGGAAATATGGAGGACTGTACCAAACTCACCGCACTGCCTGAGTCAAGAAGGGCTGGATACGGTCGCCCGTTGATGGATATCTGAGCCTGGGGCGCCTCTCTCGGTAGCTCCTGATGAACAACACAGCCTGCCAGCCAGGCACGCGTTGCCGCGCGTGGTGGTTCCGTTGGCATCGGCTCGTCCTGCGTGCCGGGAACCGCGGGCCTGTTAGCTGTGCGCTGGGTGCCCTCTGGCGGGCGTCGCTCCTGGTACACCCTCCGGGGAAATGGCGGTGCTCGCTCCCCAGCCTCTCGTTGCTGTGTCGCGTCAGCTAGCTCAATGGCTTCTACAAGGTCCCCCACGGACTGTGGGTTACGCATACCGACTGCCTGCCGAAGGGGTCGTGGTAGTGCATGCAGGTACCGGTCCACGACGACACGTTCTGCTACTTGGGCAGCGCTGGGGTTCCCGGCGAGCAACCAGTGCTGTGCGAGGCGGGTAAGTTCTGCCGCTTGGGCGCGGGCTGGCAACCGGCCGTTGTATTCCCATGTTCGAAAGAGCTGGGCCGCGGCGATGGGGGACAGGCCTACGCGGGCCAGGATTTCCTTGCGGAGCTCGTCATACGAGTCCGCCTGGCTCACGGGCAGTGAGAAGTAGGCCTGCTGTGGTTCCCCGGTGAGCAGCGGTGCCAGAATCCGGGTCCAATCCTCGCGTGGCCAGTCTTCCCGTGAGGCGATGGTCTCGAACATGCTCAGGTAATGTTCGATGTCGTCGTGGGCGGTCATCTTCGGCAGGAGCTGAGCTGCGTGAATGCGGGGGTCCGGTAGCTGAACCCGCTGAGCGGTAGTGAAGCGAAGAGCGGCGACTTCACGCTCTGTTTCTCCTTGTCGAGCAGCCATATGCTCGACAATTTGCTGTTGTCGAATGCTTATCTCCGTCAGATGTTTTAGGAGCTCTTCCATGGCTGGGGAGGAGTCGCCGCCTGACGGGAGATCCATAAGACAGAAAAAAAAGAGGGGGAAAAGGGAAAAAAAATAGAAAAATAATGAGGTTACGGTGATTGTGGTTTGTCGGTGATTCTTCAGCAATATGCCCGCATTCTCCACCAGTGTGGCGGGCTGAAGAATCACACGACAGGTTGTTATGCAAAAAGGTCCCCGGAGGGTGTGTTTATTAAACAAATAAAACAAAGTGAAGGTGCCAACGTGTCTGTAGTGGTTCTTCCGTGCTCCGTGATCCCGTTCGCCTGCCGGCTGCGTGCAGTGGGTCCGGTGTCCAGTGCTCGTGTGGCGGGCTGATCGGTCAACTGCTTTCTGGAAGAAAACACAGAGTAACATTAGTTGGCTGCCTTCTGGAGTCGTTGCTCACCAGACTCTGTGTTGTTGCGGCTTTTGTAGCCCTCTCCTGAGCAGCTTCAGCTGGGACCGATCAGCCCGCTGTGATTGCGTGCAGGTGAATCTCCTCCGTTGCCAGGGCGACGCTGATAGGTGCCCGGGACACGTGTCACAACAGAAAACAATATATTGACTTAATTTTTTAAAGACATGTTTTGTGATTGAAAGCCTGTATGCGAGGGAGTGGCAATGGCCTTGAATATTAACCCTAATGGGACGGCTGTATCGCCGGCGATACCAACTCGTTTTTTTTAAGACCAGTGCAAAAGACATTAAAAATACTCCGTCGATTTTGGTCGTACAGATAAGTGTTATACATCAATTGAAACTTTGAAGTGTCTATTTTCTTTTGTGTACACTCACGAATACAACAAAACTTTGTGGTTTTGGAAAAAAAAAAAAGAAAACAAAGAGGATGCGCTCTCTGTCTTCTCCATCTCCGCGAGCTGCTCTTCAAAATACGTCACTAAAATGAACTGTAACTCAGCGAAATCTCAACACACAGACATGGGAGTTATAGCTATAGGAAGCTGGAAGTGTCTACTTTGAAATGAAGTAAGTCTCATCGAAAACAAACATTCTGTGATGAAGTAATCCGTATGAAACCAACACGATGTTCAGTCTGTCCCGTCTAACTCATTATTTCTAATGCGATCCCGCCCCCTCACGTTCATATGTAAATAACCACGTGAGCCACGTGCTCGTGGAGACGCCCCAAAACAAAGCCAGATGTTCCTCGCGCTAACATTACTGTTCGTTTCTGGAAGAAGACGCGCTGAATAAAAGCTGGATTCGCCTCAAAATAAGAGCAAGAGTTCATCCAGAAGAGAAGAGCGATCTGATGAGTAAGTAATGTTTCTTTTTTTGCATTAGTTAACGTGTTATTGTGACTCAAACTTGAACGCGTTTATTTTTTTTCTCAAACGACAACATGATGAATGCTACAATGTTTAGAAAAATGTTTAATGTTCACAAACGGATTTAATAGCGTGCTAAACGATAATAATTAGTTTCTCAGATATAAAATATCCTTTTTTATAGTACAAAGTACATCTTTTGTAGTACGAAGCCATACATACTAGGCTATATGACTACAAAATTTGTTTACGATAGTACAAAGCATGCGTGAGTCTATAAAACATATATATAAAAAGATGCTCCTGATATTAACATGCTCACAAATGTTTTGGTTGTTTGTATTTTTTTGAATCAGATACCTGTACCACAGATGATGAATTCTGATGACTTTCTTCAAACTCAGAATCAGATGTCCAACTACACTGATATTATATGGTAAAACAAGCTCCTTGACCACTGATTATGTTGTTTTTCTTCTTGAATCCATGGAAAGTAGCAGAAACACTCAAATAACACACGTAAATATCAGGCATGATTTACTTGTCACTTGTTGAACAGCATCTGTTGCAGGAATGACTCAAAGTCTGTTCACATCTCTGTGGTTAGATCAGTGTGCACAATAATGTGTCTTTGACCTTCATTATGTATGTTTTGATTATACGGTGTTGTAAATAAAATACAAATAATTAAAAAAAAACATTTGTTCAATCTCCTCACATTCTCTCTTACCTGCCTCAAAGTCAGTCACACTGATGGGCCATTAGCAGCCTTTAGGGGAGGGCCCTTTGTGTCTCAGGTGAGAATCACTTAATATTCAAGGACATTGTCACTCCCTCGCATACAGGCTTTCAATCACAAAACATGTCTTAAAAAAATTTAATCAATGTATTGTTTTCTGTAAATGAGTAAGCAGAATGATTCTCACTTAATTGTGAAGTAAATATTCTAGCCGACAAGACTGATTACTCTAAAGTCTTATTCAGGACTATTTAGTGTGGGTTTTATGGCCTTATTTCAGCTACATTTTTTTTCCCAAAACTTACTAACCACGCATAATATTTTTTTTTCTAAAAAAATACAAACATGTACATCCATCTTGGTCACATAATATTGTAGCAAAGTTTGTGCTGAATACAAAAACAAATACATGTTGGTCATTAGTATGTTATAAGTAGCTGAAATAAGCACAAATATCAGGACATGTCAAAACCTCTCAAGGGCCCCAAAATCACCTCAGACCCCAGAGGGTTAAGTGATTCTCACCTGAGAGACAAAGGGCCTAATGGTTAGAGAGTCGGACTCGTAACCGAGTCTCAGGTCTGGCAGGAATTGTCGGTGGGGGGAGTGAATGTACAGCACTCTCTTCCACCCTCAATACCATGACTGAGGTGCCCTTGAGCAAGGCACCGAACCCCCAACTGCTCCCCGGGTGCCGCAGCATTGGCTGCCCACTGCTCCGGGTGTGTGTGTCATGTCATTTCATGTCATAATAGTGTATAATTTGCATAAAAAATTAAGTAGGTTTGAAAAGATCCCATCTGCAAATTATTTAATGGGCAATCTGTACAGGTCCCGTGGACACAAGTGAATAAAGTGTATTTTTCATAAGTATGAGCAATATTGTTGATGAAGCCATCTCTACTGTACACAGGACACTTAACAGAACCCATTCATGCAACTTTCAGGTCATAACATAGTGTAATTAACATAAAAAAGGAATGTCCACGGAACCACTGCGAATTGCCTGCTGAATAAATTGGAAATGGGATGTTTCTTTATGTCTGATTAAAAGTAACATTCATATTGGGACCAGGGACTAGGGGCTTCAAATGCTTGACCGTGGGGCCCTCACGTAAGACGTGGAAAAGGGCCAAAGTCCTCAGCATTTGGGAAGACCTTTAAAAAAAAATCTGCAAAAATATTCAGGGAAAAATACAGGCATGTGCTCGCCCCTTTGCTGACCTTTTGACCTCTAAAGTAGGTCGTAGGGTCTCCAAACTTTTCTGCCCAATCGAGGGGGTCCCCTGGAGGCGAGGATTTCGTATTTGGCTTGATCGGACCACTCCTGGTCATTCCAGTTAAAACATCCCAATTCCAATTTATTCAGCGGGCTCCTCATAGCAGTTCCGTGGACACACACAAATAAAGTGTATTTTTCATAAATATGAGCTATATTGTTGATGATACCACCTCTACTGTACTCAGCACACTCAGTGGAAACCATGTCAGTTTTATGTCATAATAGTGTATAATTTGCATAAACAAATAAGTAGAATTGAAAAGATCCCATCTGAAACCTATTTAATGGGCCTTCTGTACAGGTCCTGTGGACACAAGTGAATAAAGTGTATTTTTCATAAGTATTAGCAATATTGTTGATGAAACCATCTCTACTGTACTCAGGACACTCAACAGAACCCATTCGTGCAACTTTCAGGTCATAAAATAGTGTAATTTGCATAAAAAAGGCATGCCCATGGAACCTGTTTACGGGCAGTGGGCAGGTCTAACGGAGAGTAAGATGACCCCGCCCTACCACGAGTCATAGGGGCTCACCATGGGCAAGTGACAGTACCCATCTATGCCTCCCAGCTATGGGTCAAATAGTAGATGTCAACTCGGCAGCAGGAGTTGGCAGCTGTTGTAGAGCATTGGAAAGTTTCCTGGTTGGTCTACCACAGCTTTCTCAGTGGGTGGATGATCCTTAGCGGGACAACGGTCAGCGAGTATTAGGCCAAGTTAGTAGGCTACTGCATTGCTCCAGACTGTCGTGCTTTGCACTCCATCGGATCTAGTGGTGCAGGACCCAGAGGAAGGCGGCTGTCCTGGGCAAACATCCGTCTTCTGCACTCTGCCCCGGCACTCGGTGCTATAGCCACGGAACCACTTTGAATGGCCCGCTGAATAAATTGGAAAAGGGATGTTTCTTTATGTTTGATTAAAAATAACAGTCATATTGGGGCCAGGGCCTAGGGGCTTCGAATGCTTGACCGTGGGGCCCTCACCTACGATGTGGAAAAGGGCCAAAGTCCTCATCGTTTGGGAAGACCTTTAAAAAAAATCTGCAAAAATATTCAAGGAAAAATACAGATATGTGCTCACTCCTTTTCTGACCTTTTGACCCCTAAATAAAGTCGTAGGGTCACCAAATTTTTTTTCGCCCAACCGAGGGGTCCCCTTGAGACAAATATTTCAAATTCGGCTCGATCGGACCTTTCGGAGCGGCGTCCACGAAACTGCTAGGCCGAACCCATTCAAATAAGCTGAAAGTGGGACTTTTTTGGAAGGTCCCAGGGGGCCCAAATCACACACAGAGTTGCGTCAGGAGCCCTGGAGCGACGCGCCGAAAGGGCCTGGGCCTGGGAACCCGAAAAGTATTTTTCCTAATTTTTCATCCATCTTGCCTTTGAAGTCAATAGGAGAGACCCAGAAACAGGCCCGATTTCAGCGATACACGTGGCCAGATTTAAATGGATTAAGAAGCCGCTAGGGCACTCAAACTCGGGGGTCTGAATGAGGGACCCACGTTGGTGGTGCGTGCCGAGTTTCGAAGTCGTGTGACCTTCTGTCTCCGTACGGGAAACGTCCCGCTCCCCATTTATGTGCGTAGCAGTTTCGTGGACGCGTGCTCCCTTTTATGACCTTTTGACCCCTGAACGAAGTCGTAGGGTCACATAACTTTTCCGCCCGCCAGAGGGACCCCTGACGAGATGCAAATGGCACCCTCTAGTCAATCGGCCCTTTCTGAGCCGCGTCCATGAAACCACTAGGCCGAACCCATTCAAATAAATGGCAAGTGGGATGTATTCCGAAAGGTTCCAGGGGTACGAATCTCGGCACGGTGGCCCCTGGGGCCCCCCCGAGCAACGTCCCGAAGGCGCCGGGCCCTAGAGCGAAGGGAAAATTGGAGGCCTCCTGCACAAAATCACTTGTTCAGTCCTCTTAATCTCTTACACAGTCAGAGCCTTTTGAGTGATTTCAGGGTGCAAGACAGGTACTTTTTTCTGAAGGTCCTACGGCTTTGTGATTTGGGGCCGCGATCGAGGGGCCCCTGACATGCGAGAATCTTGAATCTCGGGACCCCACAACCCGTCATCTCTATATGGGGGATGTCCCGCTTCCCATTTAAGCGCGTAACTGTTTCGTGGACACGCGCTCCCTTTTTTGGCCTTTTGACCCCTGAAAGAAGTCGTAGGGTCACAGAGGGTCAGGAGTCCACCAGAGGGATCCCTGACGAGACGCAAATGGCGCCCTCTACCCAGCCAACATGTCCATGTGGGCCTCACATGGGATTTATCTGGGCTATATGGGTGTCAACTGGGCTTGGGCTCAGAGTGGGCACTTTGATGGGCTGAATGTGGGCCCCAGTTAGGTTGCCCATTATTGTTTATTCGTGGGTCCCATATGGGCCACATTTGGGCTATATTAGGCTATATTTATAGTTACAAAAATATATATTTTTTTGCAGTTGATTTATTTTTATGCAATTATGGGTAACTACGTTACCCTAACAATTGAATAAATTGATTCAATTTGAAGTATTTCATGTGTTTTTAAAGGATTATATCATAATGTATAGGCTACAACAATCCAAGACCATTTACTTTAGGAATAATTTCATTTTATTTATTCATAAGCATGCGAAAATTGGCCTGCGTGTCTTCCCGCCTTCTCATTTAAAAAAAAAAAAATCTTACCTTGATAGATTAGGCCTAGAGTTTATCCATTGACACGCAGGTGCCCGTGTTTAAATTGGGAGTGGCAAACCGTTTTTTTTTTTGTTTTGTTTTTTAAATGAGAATGCGGGAAGATGTGGGGCCCATATGGGACCCACAAATAAACAATATTGGGCAACCTACCTTTATATAAGCTGAGTTACTGCTGCTTTTATCTAACTGGATATTTTCAATGCGACGCGGCTGGTGGACCGCGGGGAGACTCGTCGTGAAGGCGAAAGTCCTAAGAGTGTGTTAAATGGGTAGGTATACGTTAAAATGCATGTATACACTTTTCTTCATTGTCTTGTATGTATTATTTCAATGTAACTTGCTCACTTTCCCAGTAAAGCTGTGCTAACTAGTATTTTCCTCCTGCAGCGTGCTGGCAGACTGGTGGGGAGACTCGTGAAGACGAAAAGCTGTACGAATAAATAGGTAGGTGAACTTTAAAACACTTGAAGTCGCATCATTTGTCTTATACCAATGCTATTTGCAATGTATAAATACATTTGAGTTAATAAATGTCTGTAAGAACATCGGATCGGGACATCGGGTTATCATTTCTCAGTTGAGCCGTGCTAAGCAGCATTTCTCTCCCGCAGCGGCGCTGGCAGAGTGGCCGGACCATCGGGAGACAGGTGGCCATAAAGAAGACCATTTTAAACATTTTGAGATCCTCTGATTATTGTTGTATACTCTTACTAATTAAATACTTTAACTCTTCAAACTTTAATTTTTATTTATTTTCCACTGGCACAATGTGTTGTTAACTGTGATTTTACTTTTAGGCTATACACTACCAGTCAAAAGTTTTTTAACAGTAAGATTTTTAATGTTTTTAAAGAATTATCTTCTGCTCACCAAGCCTGCATTTATTTTATACAAAATACAGCAAAAGCAGTAATATTGTGAATTTATTTTACTATTTAAAAATAACTGCTTGCTATTTGAATATATGTTAAAATGTAATTTATTCCTGTGATTTGAAAGCTGAGTTTTTAGCATCATTACTCCGGTCTTCAGTGTCACACGATCCTTCAGAAATCATTCTAATATTTATCGGCATTTATCGGAAATAGAAATCTTTGGTAACATTATACATGTCTTTATCATCCCTTTTGATCAATTTAAAGCATCCTTGCTAAATTAAAGTATTAAATTCTATAACCCCCCCCCCACCTTTATTTCAGATAAATGCTTTAGATCATTCTATTCTTCAAAGAATCCTGAAAAAACTGTACTCAACTGTATTAAATATTGATGATAATATTAATAAAAAATGTTTCTTTAACAGCAAATCAGCATATTAGAATGATTTCAGAAGGATCATGTGACACTGAAGACTGGAGTAATGATGCTGAAAATTTAGCTTTGATCACACAAATAAATTACATTTTACCATATGTTCAAATAGAAAGTAGTTATTTTTTAAATAGTAAAAATATTTGACAATATTACTGCTTTTGCTGTATTTTGGATCAAATAAATGCAGGCTTGGTGAGCAGAAGAGAATTCTTTAATTTTTTTTAGAAATCTTACTGTTCAAAAACTTTTGACTGGGATGTTCACTGATGAAATATGGTTGTTACGCAAGTAGACGGGACACAGAGGTTTGTGAAACAGGTAGAAGGTATTTATTGATTCAGCAGAGTTTATGGCAGTAGATTGAGGTGAGTAGTATCTTGATACTTGATATATGGTTGAAAGGATATACTGATGGGTCTCTTGTCTTGCCAGGAACTCGTGGATGGAGCGGAGCAGCACACACCTCAGGATGACGGCGGAGTAGAGGACGCTTGGTCGGAGGACGACAGCCGGGGACGACACAGGGGATCTACGAAGGAGAGGAACAGGAGGTAAGTAGTCCTTAGGTAGGTTTCAGGTAAGTAGTAGCACATAGCTTGGAGAGTCCACTTCGTGTAAGCGAGATTGGACAACTGACTGGAGTGAGGTGTGTGCTTTAGTAGTGCTGGGTAGATTGGATGATTAATGAGGTGCAGGTGACGTGAATCAGAACTCAGGTGAAACCAGGTGAGGGTGTGCGCTGTGATCGGAGAAGGTGGAGGACAGACAGACCCGTAACAATGGTTAATATGCTGGTAATTATGTGTGATTGAAGTTCAGCTATGAAATATAAAAGATTAATCAGGAATAAAGCTGTTGGTGTGAAGCAATAACTTGTGTTATTGAATATTTAACAAAATAAAAATAAAATAAATAACAGTATAACTCTGTACTTCATTTTATAGTGTGCTTAAAAGTACTGTACTTGGTTTTACAGCAATTTTACAGTGGTATGAAATACAGCAACTACTGGATAATTGTTGCCAGTAAGTTACTTTTAATTTGACAAATATTTTACGGTTATACACTCTTTTAAAATCAAACTGTTTCATTATCATGTAGGCTATTTTACAACAAAAATAGCTCCTAGCACATAATTACATTTCTTAACTGAATAGTCTCACCTTTAACTTGTTCATATTACCTTTAGTAATAACTATCCCTTTAAGTGACAGTTTTGTCACTTAGGGAAAAGTACTAGCTCGGCTTAATTATAACCATGCATGCCTTTTAATGCTCTTGTAAATGTTTAGTAGTGTTTTAAAATAAATGCCTTTTCTCTGTTTTTTTCTTTACTGTTTTTAGAGATGAAGCTGAGGAGTCTGCACATGCCTAGGAATATCATTTTATCCTGATCTATTCAAGAAATTTTTATCTAATGTTGTTTTATATTTTGTTTTACCCAATAAAAAAAATGTGATTTAGAGATTGAGTTGAAGTCATTTTCTTCACAGTTGAAATATTGTATCATGTAATTTAAAATGTATTGAGCACCACATAAAATCAACAGATCAGGTCAGGTACAGGTTTCCAAAAAAAAAAAAAAAAATTTTAACTTAAGAGTTGGAGTGGTTTGAAAGATGATTTTGCATATTAGCACATTAACTTTATCCAGAGGAATTAATAAAGAAATATAAATGGGGCCCAGTTCTCACCCACTGTGGTCCCACAATAAACCCATATATGGGCCATTTGTGGGTTTGGTGTGGTCACCCATTTGGGCCCCATAAGGGTTCTGTATGTGGCCCACCTTGGCCCCAATTATTAGAACCCATTTGGGACCTATGTGGGCCCATATAATGAAAATCTACATGGGCCCCACCTAGAGCCCGCTATGGACCCATGATGTGCCCCTATGGGCTAACACACATGGGGCCCAAGTGGAGCCGATGGACAAAATTGTATGGGTCCCATTTGGGTTGCCCATGCAGGGCCCAAGTGACAGCCCATCAAAAACCCACATGGGGCCCACATGGAAATGTTGGCTGGGTAGTAGATCGGCCCTTCTGGAGCCGCGTCCATGAAACCGCTAAGGCAAACCCATTCAAATAAGCTGAAAGTGGGACTTTTTTTGGAAGGCCCCAGGGACCACCGTGCCAAATTTGGGCCCCCTGAGACCTTCCAAAAAAAGTCCCACTTTCAGCTTATTTGAATGGGTTTGCCTTAGCGGTTTCATTTTTTGGGGGGCTTTTGGAAAAAATGTTGGGCTCTCGCACAAAATCTCTGCCGCAAGCGGTTTCATTTTTTGGGGGGCTTTTGGAAAAAATGTTGGGCTCTCGCACAAAATCTCTGCCGCAGGCCTCTCAATCTCTTACACAGCAAGACCCTTTTGAGAGATTTTTTAACTTTGGGAAAGGGTGCTTTGTTCCACAAGGTCCCAGAGCCTTGTACTTCAGGGCTGTGCGAAAGCAGCCCCTAAGTAGTCAGAATCCCAAATCTCGAGGTCCTACGACCTGTCATCTCCGAACGAGGGACATCCCATTAACCATCTAATGTTGTAGCAGTTTGACGGTCACGTGGTCGCTTTTTTGACCTTTTGGTCATTGGGGGTCGAGGGGCCGATCCGAAACTATAGCGGGGAAGCAGGCAAATAGTGGGTTCGTGGTACGAGGGCCCCTGTGTAAGAGCCTCATCATTTCACCCAAAGGGGGAATAGACACATAGCAGGGTTTCAGACGCATATTCCCCTTTTTACCCCCAAAATACATTGGAAGTGGATATTTAAAGGGTCCCTGGATGGGGAAGGGGGGTGGGTGGGGTCATAAGGTCAGTGTCGCCCCCTACAGGTGTCCAAAACGCCCCTATCCCGGGGTAATCAGACTGGACATTATGGGGGGAGAGATAAGCACGAAATGCCGATAAGCCAGTTAACCCCCTGGGGTCGAAGCCCGCACCGGTGAAGTGTTGCTTTCGTCAATGAAAATTATGACTAAATATCGTCATCAACGAACCTTTATCACGTGACGAAAACGGGACGAGACGCAACGTAAATGCTGGTCATGTGACGATGACTATAATTTAATGTATAATGCAATATTGTTGACGAATAAAAACGAGACTAAATGTGGTTTACAAACTAGTTTGCTAGGGTCTCAAATTTAGGCCCTGGCCCGAGATGCTCAGGCCCTTGCCCGGCCCGTGTCCGAGAGCTTGACAGAATTACCAGCCCGAGTCCGTTATTGTTTGTGTCCATTATGGACTAAATTGCACTCAAAAACAGCGTCTTGGTGGTAAAACCAACAACACGGTGTTGTAACATACAGTGTTACAAACAGAATGAGACCGTCCACGGAAACAAAAGTCACACATTCGCGGAATATTGTTTATTTGAATTTGCCGCTCCCTCGTGAAGTTGGGTGACGCCCGCTGTGACGCAGCTGTCATCTGAGGGGGGCGTAACTTAGCGATCGCTTTTTCCACAAATAACTCTTTTTCTTTTGTTTTCTTTAACATTTTTCATATATGTGTGTGTTTTGTGAGGGAAATGTGGCTGTATCTGCATGATTATGATCTGTATGGACGCACATCAGCGTGCTTATTACCGACTCTATGACGTCTATCAGAATGCTGTCAATGCCGGCTATTAATGATGATATGGCCCATCTGTATTATTATCATCTGTATGGACGCACATCAGCGTATGATTACTGACTGCAATCAGTGTGAATGTCTGGCAATATCAGTTTATCTCTGGCAGTCATAGTATTGAGTATGTAGGCTACTTCACACAAAGGGGGGGGGGGTCTAGTAATATTCTCAGAAAAATGTTTGCACGAATCTCACTTTTCATGGTATCTTCTTCAAATTTGAAATATAAACTCAGTAGACATGTGACTTTCAACCCATTACTTTTCTGGATTCCTCCAGGACTTATTTCATGTATTTTTATATGAAATAAAACAAACATTCAGTGTGGTAAAACATTTTTCAAGGCACTTCAGTGTCTATAACTTTTAATTTTTTTGAGCATTATCAACTCTGGATGATGTATAGTAAAGCCTAGAGTGTCTTGTTTCCAAAGATACCTAAATTGTGTGTGTAGCACATTATTGTCAGGAAATGTTACCATTTTAATTTAGGTAGGTAATTTTCACCTGTGAGGCCAAAAATGGGGGTGCTGGCTAACAGGTTAAAGTAACGACCAAGCGGCCAGCGGCAGACCGGCAGGCTGATCATAGCTTATGTTTGATCAATTTAGCCTTCTCAAATCATCACGACTTGCCTAAAATAAAATCTATAGGCTATACTAAAACAGTTCAAGCATATAACAATGTTTAAACATTAAACCTAGATAAATGTGCGCTGCATCCTAGTTTGTGCGGAGAGTGGAAGCTAAAGTGCAGGACATGGAGGCACCAGTGCAATCAATTGCATTGTTTTCAATGGAAACAACTTACGGCGTAATTTTTGCTCATAAGTGTAATACATCATTCATAACTGTAAAGGGTCTACTTTTATTTGTGTGCACTCACAATATCAACAAATTTTTTTATAAAATATATAAAATAATTTTATAAAATAAAGAAAACATTGATGCGCTTTCTGCCGTCTCGTCTTGAACAGGAGCGCTTCACAAAAATGAACCGAAAGTCAGCGAATACATGCCTCACAGACATGATAAATATATCTATAGAAAGCTTTAAATTACTACTTAATGAAATAAATCAAATCGAAAACAAAAACTCTTTCATTATAATCCGTGAAGATTCACTTATCTCTAAAGGCGCGTCTAATGAGGAGATGGCGAGTCAGGATCATCAACTTCATCTTTGCGACACTGACACAGAAAACACTAGTTTATCAGTAAATAATTCAAATATCTCCTTACTATTTCCCCCCAACACATTCATGGTAATTACTTTTGCTGGGGCTTTGCAGCAAGCTTCAGCCTATTGCGTGCATTTGAATGCAGAACTCTTCAGCTGCGCTGACGGCACGCTCGCTGCTGCTGCGGGACTCTAAACACCATTGAGCCGCTCTCAGTTGCGGCACGGTCTCGTGTTGTTTCCACCAGCATGGCAATTTTTTTCATCACTAATTGATGGATGTCTAAAATATAAAAATAAGGAGAAGCCTAAAACAGGCCCGAGGCCCGGCCAGCGTCTGAACTATAACGTGAAAATTGTCCTGAAGCCTGGCCCTAGAGGCGTAAAAAAGTCGGGGCCCATCGGGCCGGGCTGAAATGCAGGGCTCTAGCGTTCCCCTCGGTAGAAATCATGTTTCCCCCTCGTCGACTAAAACTAGTCTAAAATGTCATCAGTTTTCGTCGACTAAAACTAGACGAAAATAGTCATGGATAATTAGTTGACTGAAACTTGACTAGACTAAAAAGAGTATGAACGTGACTAAAACTAATAAAAACTAAAATGCCAGCTTCACACAAAGAGTAGACTAAAACTAAAATTAAAACAGGCCACCAAAAACAACACTACACCGGTGCGGGCTGTCTGGTATTTTCTGTATGACCGCAAAAAGAATGTCTCAGGTTACATATGTAACCATGGTTCCCTGAGTAGGGAACGAGGCACTGCGTCCTCTAGGGGTCGCTATGGGGAACGCCGTCAGCGTGACCCGTGTCTGAAGCATACATACAAAATCAGAATCAGAATGATCAGAATCAGAATGATCTGTATTGGCCAGGTATGTTTACACATACGAGGAATTTGTTATAGTGACAGAAGCTCCACAGTGCAACAGAGAGACAGAAACAGGACAGGACACAGATAATAAAGAATAATATACAAATAGGCAATGTACAAAATAGCAAAAACAGAATATATAATGTAGACAATTATGTGTGTACAGGTCTGATATGTGCAAATTTGAAATGAAAAAAAATAAGTATGTGTGGTGAATAAATAATGTATAATGGAGTTGTGTGTTCCATGTTTAGTGTCAAGTGTTCATGAGATGGATTGCCTGAGGGAAGAAACTGTTTCTGTGTCTGGTTGTTCTGGTGTTTAGAGCTCTGTAGCGTCGACCAGACGGTAACAGTTCAAAGAGGGGTCCAGAGTGATTTTGCCAGCCCTTTTGCTCACTCTGGATAAGTACAGTTCTTGGAGAGAGGGGAGGGTTGTACCAATGATTCGCTACCCTCAGTAGTCTTCTGTGGTCAGATTTGGTAGCTGAGCTGAACCAGACAGTTATTGAAGTGCAGAGGACGGATTCAATAATGGTGGAGTAGAACTGTTTCAGCAAGTCCTGTGGCAGGTTGAACTTCCTCAGCTGGCGAAGGAAGTACAGCCTCTGCTGGGCCTTTTTGACAATGGACTCAATGTGATTGTCCCACTTCAGGTCCTGAGAAATTGTGGTGCCCAGGAATCTGAATGACTCCACTGCAGTCACAGTGCTGTTCATGACGGTGAGTGGAGGGAGAGCAGGGGGGTTTCTCCTGAAGTCCACGATCATCTCCACTGTTTTGAGTGTGTTGAGCTCCAGGTTGTTAAGACTGCGCCATACAGCCAGCTCCTTAACCTGTTAACATGCACCAGGACGTGGACGCACTGAAAGCTCTTTGAAAGCTCTTTGTTTGCACACGTCATTGTTTTCAAACAGATAAAGTAAAACAGGACAAAATGAATCTTGACAAACTATATATCATTTTGAAGGTCTAAGCCTCTAGCATCGACGACAGATCGCTGTTTTTCGATAGAAAGCTTATACGGAATGTATTTGCTAAATTTATGTAAGCAGTACACATCAAAACATGTAGAATAAAACCCGCTGTACATACAATATTCATCCTGATAACGACTCTCAAATGTATCCACTGCTGTAAATCCTGGTTTCATTTGAAAGATAAGGGTCTAGTGAACAACATTCCATCGAGCACTTTTAGTCCAAAGAAACAACAACGCTGTAATTTAGATCGTTAATCCTTTGTTTACGTCTCATCTCTTCAGGGAAAGTTATTGTTTGTGTCCGTTATGGAACAAATTACGCTCAAAAACAGCGTCTTGGTGGTAAAAAAACAGCACGATTTTGTAGCAGACAATGTCCCAAACAGAATGAAATCATCCAAAAATAAAAAAGTCAAAGATACACGGAAGATTGTTTATTTGAATTCTGGCACTCCCTCGCGACGGCGCGTGACGCACGCTGTGACGCACCTGTCATCTGATGGGGCGTAACTTAACGATCTTTTTTAGCACAAATAAACATTTCTTTTTTTTCTTCTTCAGCAGTTTTCATATATGTTTGCGTGTTTTGTGGGTAATTGCCTGTATCTGTATGATTAACATCTCTATGACTGATAATCAGCAGGTAATTACTGACTGTTCACAGATATCAGTGTGAATGCAGTCTATATAAAAGGCCATTATAATGTGAATATTGACTATATTGGGCAGCCATCAGTATGATTAGCATCTGTATGAATGATCTTCAGCATGTGATTACTAATGTATGAGCAGGAGAGCATCTGTTTGTCAGGAAATCAGTATGTAATTAAGTTTTTTTTTTATTATTATTATTGTTGTTTTTTCATCACTCAAATTATTATTATTGTATTTTTCTAGTGCTCAAATAAATCACTTATACGATTTCTAAGATTCTGTCTACTGTTTTATAATTGAAAAACTGCAGTGGCATGTATAAAGACTAAATAGTGTGTAGTAGAACCCTTCAATAATTTGGTAAATATTTTTCCTCAAACGCGGGGGGGGGGGGGCGCTAGAAAAATGTCTGCAGGAATCTCATTTTTCATGGTATCGTCTTCAGATTTGAAATAAAATCTCATGAGACATGTGACTTTCAACCCATTACTTTTCTAGATTGCTCCAGGACTGATTTCATGTATTTTTATATGAAATTAAAAAAAATTCAGTGTGGTACAATTTTTATCAAGGCACTTCAGTGTCTATAACTTTTTATATTTTTGAGCATCATCAACTCTGGATGATGGATAGTAAAGGCCAAAGGGTCTTCTTTCCAAAGACACCACAATTGTGTGTGTGGCACACTGAAGTCAGGAGCTGTTACCATTTTAAGTTAGTTAGTCATTTTCAGCTGTGATTCCCAATATGGGGGGTGCAGGTTAACAGGTTAACCTCCTTTCTGTAAGCAGACTCATCACCGTCCTGAATGAGGCCGATCAGTGTGGTGTCGTCTGCAAACTTCAGGAGCTTGACAGAAGGGTCTTTTGATGTGCAGTTGTTGGTGTACAGTGAGAAGAGCAGTGGGGAGAGAACGCAGCCCTGAGGAGCTCCAGTGCTGGATGAGAATTTTCCAAGCCTCACTAGCTGCTGCCTGTCTGTCAGGAAGCTGGTGATCCACTGACAGACAGAGGTGGGGACGGAGAGCTGTGTCAGTTTATTCTGAAGGGTGTCTGGGATGATGGTGTTAAAAGCGGAGCTGAAGTATACGAACAGGATCCTCACATAAGTCCCTGGTCTGTCCAGATGCTGCAGGATGAAGTGCAGTCCCATGTTGACTGCATCATCCACAGACCTGTTTGCTCTGTAGGCAAACTGCAGGGGGTCCAGTGAGGGTCCAGTGGAGGCCTTCAGATATGCCAAAACCAGTCTTTCAAATGATTTCATGACCACAGACGTTAGAGCCACAGGTCTGTAGTCATTAAGTCCAGTAATTTTGGGCTTCTTTGGGACGGGGATGATGGTGGAGCGTTTGAAGCATGAGGGGACTTCGCATAGCTCCAGTGATCTGTTGAAGATTTGTGTGAAGATGGGGGCCAGCTGGTCAACACAGTTTTTTAGGCAGGCTGGTGACACACCGTCTAGGCCTGGTGCTTTCCTTCTTTTGTTCTTTCTGAAGACCTGGCACACGTCATCATCACTGAAGTGAATTGCAGGTGTGGGCGAGAGGGGGGTTGCTGGAGGTGTGAATGGTTGTGTGGAGAGGTGTTCAGGGCGGGTGTGGGGTGTTTTTTCAAACCTGCAGTAGAACTCATTCAGGTTGTCTGCCAGTTGTTGATTCTCCAGAGTGCTGGGGGATGGTGTCTTGTAGATGGTAATCTCTTTCAGACCTTTCCACACTGAAGCAGAATCACTGGAAGAGAATTTGTTCCTTAGCTTGCCAGAATAATTTCTCTTTCCCACTCTGATCTCCTTTTCCAGAGTGTATTTGGCCTGTTTATACAAGACTTTATCCCCTTTTCTGTAAGCATCTTCTTTGGCCTGACGGAGCTGTCTGAGTTTTGCAGTGAACCATGGTTTGTCATTGTTGTAAGTTAGATGAGTCTTGGTAGGAATGCACATATCCTCACAGAAACTGATATAAGATGTTACAGTCTCTGTGAGCTCGTCCAGATCGGTGGCAGCGGCTTCGAAAACAGTCCAATCAGTAAGGTCGAAACAGGCTTGTAAATCCCGCTCTGTTTCATTAGTCCATCTTTTAACAGATTTTAATACAGGCTTTGCAGATTTGAGTTTCTGCCTGTAGGACGGTATGATATGAACTAAACAGTGATCAGAGAGTCCTAAAGCTGCTCGTGGAACAGAGTGATTGGCTCCTTTATTGTTGTGTAACAGTGATCCAGTATATTACTCTCTCTGGTGGGACATGTGATGTGCTGTCTGTATTTTGGCAGTTCACGGGAGAGATTTGCTTTATTAAAGTCCCCGAGAATGATTAAAACAGAGTCCGGGTGTTGTTGCTCACTCTCTGTGATCATATCAGCGAGTTTCTGTAAAGCTGTGCACACGTGCGCTTGTGGTGGAATGGAGACATTCACGAGAATGAACGAACAAATCTCCCGCGGTGAATAGAACGGCTTGCAGTTAATGAAGAGCGTTTCTAGATCTGAACAGCACATCTTCTTTAACACAGTTACATTTGTACACCACCTCTCATTGATGTAAAAGCACATCCCGCCGGCGCGCAATTTCCCCGTTGATTCCGCGTCGTGATCTGCTCTGATCAGCTGGAAATTAGGCAGATGAATCGCGCTATCCAGTATGTCACCATTTAGCCAGGTTTCCGTGAAACACAGGGCAGCAGAGTTAGAAAAATCCTTGTTTGTCCGGGAAAGCAGAAGGAGATCGTCCGTTTTGTTGGGTAGAGAGCGGAGATTCGCCAGATGGATGCTAGTCAACACCGTTCTAAATCCGCGTTGTCGAAGCTTCACAAGCGCGCCGGCTCGCTTCCCTCACCTGCGCCTCCTGAAGCGCCTGACAAGAGCTACGCTCCGCCAACAACAATGTCCAGCAAAACGTCCGAAAAAGCAAAATCCGGTAAAAGATTTTGTGGTGTGTTCTGTCAAATGTTCAGCAGGTCATCCCTGGTAGAACTGATCGTATTTGAAAAACACAAAACAGGAAAAACAAACAAAAACAGTACAAACACTGAAGAGCAACGCACAGTAGCTGCCATCTGCGGCGCCATCTTAGATATCTCTTAAAAACATGTGATAGAAACACCACATGTTGGCCGGCGTCAGCATATGACGTCACTACCAGTGCGACCACAGTATAAAGGGGCGCTGAGAAAATACGTCATTCACTTCTTCATCTGAAGCTTGCGTCCGAAGCATGGCACCGAGCCTAGAGGACGCAGTGTCTCGTTCCCTACTCAGGGAACCATGGTTACATATGTAACCTGAGACGTTCCCTTTCGAGGGAACTTCGACCTGCGTCCTCTAGGGGTCGCTATGGGGAACAGAATACCCACCCCACCATGCTGAGGGGAGTGCAAGCCAAGCACACAAGGTGAGCACTAAGTACCAACTCTACCTGGCTAAGGGAGTTGCACCTGGGATGGTACGACGGCTGTCAGTGACATTATCCCCTTCGGTCAAAGGCCTGAGCTGCATACCCCAGAACTTACCTGTTTGGGGCCGGGCCTCCTGGACCCAGGGTAGAGCTCAAGGCTTGGAATCAGAAGAAGAGATTCCTTTAAGGGGATACGACCAAGCGCCTAGGATAGTAATTAGGTCTTGGCCTGTCACCCAGGGGCTACTGCTTGCTCTGCATGAGCTCGCTGAAGGAACTGTCTCAACAGATCCTCGGTAGCAACACCCTGTTCAAGTCAGTATCACTGGAGATACATAGGTAGAGTGGGGCCCAAGTTGAAACCGGGGCCTGACCGACTCAAAGAAAGGGCACGAAGCCGCAGTGCATAACCCATACCGTACAGAATTTTAGAAAGACCGCATAACACTTGGTGTGTGATCTTACCACAACGTGGCTTTCAGAAAGTGCACAGAGACTAGTGTGCACACTTACCATAACATGGATTCGTAACACCGTTCTAGGGAGCAAAGCGAGCAACTTAACAGGGAGGCAGATAGAGGCCTAACAACCTGAAGTTGCTGACTCACAAGAGCTGAATTCTTTCCAGATGCTCGGGAGGGAGCAGCATGCTCATAGGTGACTCTCTATGGTGAGGGGAGCAAAGCTAGTTCTACCAACAAGGAGAGCAGCCTAACAGGAAGGCATAGAGAGGCCTAACAACCTGAGGCTGCTGAATGACAGAGCTCTGGAGAGCAGAGAACTCAACTCTCAGCATGAGAAGGAATTCAGATGCCCAGAAGGGAGCGGCATGCTCATAGGTGACCCTCTAAGGTGAGGGGAGCAACGCCAGCTCGACCAACAAGGAGAGCATCGGAAGGGAGCAGCATGCTCATAGGTGATCATCTATAGTGAGGGGAGCGATGCTAGCTCTACCATGACAGAGCTCTGGAGAGCGGAGAACTTAAAGGGATAGTGTCGTAATGTGAGCCGTTAGAGGCCAAGGGAGGTGATAGGAAGGCATAGGCGTAAACCAGGATAATGCAAAGGGTGGTTCTTTTATTAGTCCAAATAGACAGCTTTGAGGGTGATATTTACAAATAAGTGAGTACGATCCAAGTAAAAGAAACAAAAATGAGCAAAAGAAAAAAAAATACTAACACTTTACACAGCGTACACTTGTTCTATCTTACAAAGAACAAAATAAATTTGCTTAAACAGCATAAACGTAACATTAAATTTAACTCACTAACCCCTCTTCTCTCCCCAAAAGGCAGAGAAGGTCTGGCTCCCGCCAGAATAGGAATTGGATTAAACCAACTCAGTAGCCAGTTAGCATAAATAAAAAACAAATAGCAAAAAAAAACAAAAAAAAAACATTGATCTCATGTTTAAAGAAGACCAGGACATCTATGGATACAGAAAATAAATATCAATAGAAAATACAATTAATAAGTATAACAGTTAGGAATGTTTTCTTAGGGGCTGCTCACATATCGCGTCTTTTGCGCGCTCAAGTTCGTTATTTCAAATGTAGACGCGCGGTATGCGCGCTCATAATGGAAGCGACGCGCACGCGGTGCGACGCGCTCGCTTTTTCCAGGCGCGTCCGCGCCGCATCGAGATAAAAACATCTCAACTTTTCAGAATGCCGCAAGCGCACTGCAGGTCATGTGACAAGAACCAACCAATCAGCTTCCTCACCTTTTCCGTTACTTTGAAACCTCAGCAGAAAAATGGAGGAGCAGCTCATCATTGCGGTCCAGGGATTTCCTGAACTTTATGACTTGTCAAGCCCTCATTATTTTGACTCAAATAAGAGGAACAATGCGGAGAGCGCAGCTGATGGTTGCTTAGCAACGACAGACGCCTCCGGAGCACAACCGCCCGAGCGCTTTGTAAAAAAGGAGAAAGCGGCGCGCCTAGCGTTTTCCACGCGTTTTTAGGCGCGATATGTGAGCAGCCCCTTATTCCGTACATTTATCAAAAGAAAACACCTAAAAAAAAAATAAAAAAAACAGTTGGTTCCTTCCAGCCCTTTAAATATGCAACCTTGAAAGCGCCCTCCCCCTTGGGAAACCCCACTCCAAACAGGAAGTGAACGGCTGCGTCTAAACCATGGAAGACAACAAAGGCAATCGTCTTCACTCATCAAACTTACAAATAAACGGTATAGTAACAAAACAACTGTGTTATGTCCTTATTTAATGAACACTGACCGGTAAATGAAGTGTGTTGTAATGTTCGTTGATATGTGCACCTATCACCGAACATACCCCACAACGTCTTCATTCCCCCGTTAATGCCATCTTACCACAACAACCTGATGAATGATAAAGACAATTAACCTTTTTGAAATGTTTTAAACTGTTAAATAAAAACTGTTATTGTACAAGGATAGAAACAATAAATGTAAATCACGTAACAACTGTATATCACACAAAACAGGTGACGATATAAATACTAGGTCTCATCGTCACACATCCCCCCCTTAAGGTCCGTCACTCTTCAGTGTGGCGGGACAGAAAGTCAGCGATTACATTTTGGGCCCCTGCCCTGTACTTTATCTCAAACTTAAATGGTTGCAAGGATAAAGCCCAACGAGTGATCCTTGCATTACTGTCTTTCATAAGGTTGAGCCACTGCAAAGCACTGTGATCAGTCTCTAAGGTAAACTCATTTCCGATCAGGTAATACCTCAAAGTGTCCAAGGCCCACTTAATGGCCAGTGCCTCTTTCTCTACAGTAGAGTACTTAGTCTCTCTGGGAAACAGTTTGCGGCTTATGTACTGCACAGGTCTGCGGGACTCTCCTTCACCTTGTAGTAGAACTGCCCCGAGACCAACTCCTGAGGCATCAGTCTGTACCGTGAATGGAAGATCGAAGTTTGGGCTTTGTAAAAGGGGTCCTTGACACAAACACCCTTTCAAATCCTTGAAGGCCTCCTGACATTCAGAAGTCTATACCACTTTCTGTGGCTTGTCTTTCCGTGTAAGGTCCGTTAGCACTGCAGCTCGACTGGAAAAGTTAGGTATAAAACGTCTATACCAGCCAAGCAAGCCAAGAAAGGATCTCACCCTCTTTTTAGTTGTTGGTAGAGGACAAGAGCGCACTGCATCAACTTTGTCCACTTGTGGTTTTATAACGCCTCCTCCCAGCACATAGCCCAGGTAGGAAACTTCAGATTTCGCCAGGTTACACTTTTTGGCATTGACCACCAGTCCTGCATTTTGTATCCTTTGAAACACCTCTGCTAAGTGATGCAGATGTAACTTCCAGGATGCACTATAAATGACCACATCGTCGATATAGGCAGCCGCAAAGTCCTCAGTCCCAGAGAGCACTTGATCCATCAGCCGCTGAAAAGTAGCTGCTGCTTCGTGCAGTCCAAACGGCATAACCTTAAAATGATATAGCCCTGATGGGGCCCGGAAAGCAGTCAGTTCCCTAGCCGTATCGGTCAGTGGCACCTGCCAGTAACCTTTACACAGGTCTAATGTGCTCAGGTACTTGGCCTTCCCCAAACGTTCCACCAACTCATCAACCCTAGGCATGGGATAAGGGTCAAAGGCTGAGATGGCATTTAGTTTTGAAAAGTCCACACAGAACCTTAACGTTCCATCCTTCTTCGGTACCAGGACAACAGGGCTGCACCACTCGCTCTTTGATGGTTCAATCACCTGAAGATCCAACATGGCCTGAATTTCCTTTTTCAGGTCTGGGACAAGTCGTGCTGGTACTCTGCAGAAGGTCTGCCGGATGGGGCCTTGTGCCAGGAGACGAATATCATGCTGAGTCACCTCAGTTCTCCCAGGCCTATAACTGAAGAGACCTCCTGGTATTTCAGCTTCGATCTGCCCTTTCTGCTCCAAAGAAAGATGGTTCAAGTTGGGTAAGATATTAGTGCCTTGGTTGGTTGGAAAATACTGCTCGCTAACTTCCTCCTCGTCCTCTACTGACCGTGCCCATAACTGCTCTGCCACCGAAAACTGTCTGTCCAGCCACGGCCTGAGCAAGTTAACATGGAACACTTGAGTCTTTTTGCAATGATCTGGAAGGCTGAGCTCATAATTGGTTTATCCCACCTTTCTCAGGACTTCATATGGCCCCTGCCACTTTGCAAGCAGGCCATTATCTGAAGTTGGCAGGAGGAGCAACACCTTCTGACCTGGTACGAGTGTCCTTTTCCTTGAAGACTTGTCATACCATGCTTTCTGCTGCTGCTGGGCCCTGGTCATGTTGTCATGGACTAGTTCTGACATAGCGTCCATCTTCTCTCTCATTTTCAGAACATAGGATACTATGCTGGTCTGCTCTCGTGGGTTGTCCCCTTCCCACGCCTCTTTTAGGAAATCCAATGCCCCCGAACCTGGCGACCATAGAGCAGCTCGAATGGCGAGTATCGTGTGGAAGCCTGTGGGACCTCTCTATAGGCAAACAATAAGTATGGCAGCCACTGGTCCCAGTCCGAGCCCGTCAGTGACACGAACTTACGTAACATGGACTTTAAGGTGTGATTGAAACGTTCCACCATGCCATCTGTCTGGGGATGGTACGGTGTGGTCCTTATTGGTTGTATACCTAACATGGCGTAGACTTTTTTGATTTGCTTAGAGGTCAAATTTGTGCCTTGATCGGTTAATATTTCTCTTGGAATGCCTACCCGTGAGAAAAGCTGTGTCAGTGCATTGACAATTTGTCTTGTCTTGACCTTTTTGAGAGGGAATGCCTCTGGGTACCGTGTTGCATAATCACAAATAACTAAAATGTAGCGGTTCCCTGTCCTACTCCTCTCCAAGGGGCCTACCACATCCATTGCTATTCGTGTAAATGGTACATCGATAATGGGAAGGCTAACCAAGGGGGCCCTATCTCCCTTCTTAACCGGCGAAGTCAGCTGACATTCAGGACATGACTTGCAAAACTCCATCACATCGATATATTGCCTTGGCCAATAAAACCTGTTGGAAACTCTAACCAGAGTCTTCTGTTGGCCCAAATGACCAGCCCAAGGGGTGGAATGACCCAGCTTTAACACCATAGACCTTAAGGAAGTGGGAACAACCAACTGTTCTCCACTACTACTTTGCCGATACAATCTGTCATCCTTCAACAGAAACTGATCTTTGTCAGAAACAACGCTCATCAAATCTTTTCTGCCAACCTTTACAAACAACGGTTTTAGAGAAACATCCTGTCTCTGCAGCTCTACAATGTCATGTGTTACCACCTCTAGACTGTCATCACTGGGTTTGGGAAGATCCTCAACTATCACTGTGCCCTTAATCTTTTGCTGCCGCTTTTCTCTTCTTGTTTTCCTTTCTTTAGGGGTTTCTGCAAAGGGCAATGGGTCTGAGAGCTGTCTCGACTGTGCTCTTGTGACTACCCTTTTGTCCGCTACATTCACTCTGTCCTGTAATAGGTCAGCTAATATTGGTATGTCTCTACCCAACACGACTGAATAAGGGGCCTTGTCGACAACACCAACAGTCAGAAAGTAGCCTTGTCCCTCAATTTGCATTTCTAGATCAATAGTGGGATATTCTCGCTCATCCCCATGAATGCACCGTACCTTCAAACTACCCTTATAGAGTGTCTGTGCATCCTTCAAACATTCCTGTCTGACTAGGGTTTGACTGGAGCCTGTATCTACCAAAGCTCTGAACACTCTGCCCCCTATCTTTACTGCAATGACAGTGTCAATGTTGTGTTTTGCCTCCTTCAGTATGTTTAGCATTCTGGGAACATAGCAAATGTGTGTGCTACTAGTAGCCTGTACCGAACAATCTGCTTTCTTGTGTCCTTGTTGACCACATGCATGACATAGAAATGGAGGTCTGTCTCTATATTGTCTCTCTGAGATTTGTTGTCTTTTAACGTTATTGTACATTTTAACTTGTGGAATGTGTATGTTAAGGGCCTTTGATGTATTGAAAACATGACCACTTCCGCAACCAACCCCAGACTTACCTGACATACTGCCTGACCTGCCTTGAGTGTACCCCAACTGGTAGGAGAAACGTCTTGCCGCTATGAATGTATCAGCTAGTTCTGCGGCCTGCCTTGAGGAGGACGGGTTATGTTCCTTAATCCATGTTCTGATTTCCGGACTGAGGACCTTGAGGAACTGTTCCAGTATGATAACATCTCCAATCTCCTCTTTAGTTCGTTGCCCAGGTGTCATCCACTTTTCAAAAAGATCCTTTAATCTCGCTTGAAGTTCTCTAGGTGACTCACCCTCTTGTATTAAGTTAGTTCGGAACCGCTGTCTGTATATCTCAGCGTTAATTTCATACTTGAACAGCACAGCTCTTTTAACCAAGTTGTAATCCAAAGTGTCAGCGATGTCCATAGCAACATATGCAGCGCGTGCCTTGCCTGTGAGAAGAGGCACTAAATGCAATGCCCAATCCTCTCTTGGCCACCTCCAGGCTTGAGCAATCCGCTCAAAGGTGGTCAAGTAATGCTCAATGTCCTCGTCCTCCTGTAGTGGCAGTATCTTTGGGCCTTGCCAGCCCATGCAAGAAGGTCCCTGCCACTGCCCAGTCGAAGCATCCTGAGCTGATTCTATACTCTGAGCCCCTTGGACATTGTCCTGGGTATGCCGTATGATGCGATGTCTTGGAGCTGCAGCGGTCGACGGCAGGGAAGAGTCCTGAGCTGTCACACCTCCCAATGCCAGCTGGTCTGGTCTCTGCCGTTGGATCTCAGTTTACAACTGGGTAAACTGATGTTGCAAGGCGCGCCATCTGTGCTCCTGTCGATAGGCCTCTTTATCCAGCTGATCTTCTCTGGCTTGTTGTGTCTGCATAAAGGACTGTAGCATCTTTGTCAGCTCTTCTACACCCTCTCCATTCCCTCTCTGTGGAGACGAGCTAGCGCCCCTTTGGCCTGGGCTTAACTCATCTTGAGCCTCATCAGATGCCTTTAGCGTTGTATGTTTCTTGGGGCCCATCCTGATATCAACACCTCGCCCCCTACTGGACTGGAGTATCCGCTGCCACCATGTGTCGTAATGTGAGCCGTTAGAGGCCAAGGGAGGTGATAGGAAGGCATAGGCGTAAACCAGGATAATGCAAAGGGTGGTTCTTTTATTAGTCCAAACAGCCAGCTTTGAGGGTGATATTTACAAATAAGTGAGTACGATCCAAGTAAAAGAAATGTTTTAAACTGTGTTAAATAAAAACTGTTATTGTACAAGGATGGAAACAATAAATGTAAATCACGTAACAACTGTATATCACACAAAACAGGTGACGATATAAATACTAGGTCTCATCGTCACAGATAGTTCACTTTGAAATTAAAATTTGGTATCTATCAGCTTACCCCAAGGGCATCCAATATGTAGGTGTCTTTTTTTCTTCAGTAGATCCAATTTTGATGTTTTTAGGTCAAACCGTTCTAGTCTGTCAGTCATGTAATGGCAGGTATAGGTCACTGTCTCTATAAGAGGGAAAAAGAACATGCACAGAGAAATCCAAATTAAACAATTCCCCATCGTAACTACACATTGATGGCCTAAGACACGAAACGAGCGGTTTGTGTGAGAAAACGAACAGTATTTATATCATTTTTTGAAATGTTTGGTAGTGATTTTTGACACCTTGGTAGTGATGAGAAGGGTAGATTTGTTTTTATCCGATGCAAAATATATAATAATAGGTTAGCATTGGTCTCTATTTATGGTCCGAACGAGAGAGACAGTGCATTCCTTACACAGATTTCCAAAACTTTACTTGAGGAGATTGATTGCCCTCTAGTGGTGGGTGGTGATTTTAATGCTGTCATAAATCCTGCTTTAGATAAGCCTCAATCTGATACAACAGCCAATCCATCCTCTAAATTATTGAATAAATTTATCACTGAGCTCAACTTAATCGATTTATGGAGAATTCAGAATACTAAAGCTAAGGACTCCACTTTTTTTTCTAATAGACACAAGACTTTCTCTAGGATAGATTACATATTTCTCAGCCCATCTTTAATTTCATCTAATTCCTCTATATCTATATTACCAATTTTATTATCTGATCATTCTGATATGTTGTGCAGTGTTCCTCTTTCCGATGTCAAAGCCAAGTCCCCTAGATGGTGCTTTAACATATCATTATTAAGTAATCAGACTTTTATTACCTCTCTAAAAGAATATATTAAGGACTTTCTTGAAATTAATATGCCCTCTGATTGTCAGTCCTGTGTTCCCCTTGTCACGTGTTTCCCCTCCTATCGTGCCCATATTTGGTTAGTTCCTGTTCCTGTCATCATTTGTTATTATCAGTTCCCAGCCCTGTGTCTTTAGTTGATTAGTCCCCAGCCCTGTGTTAGTGATTATCTAGTTTAGTCTCCCCTTTAAATACCCTGTGTTTCCCTGCTTCTGTGTGCTGTATTAACGTCATTCCGTGTTTTCCTGTGCCTCCTGTGATCCCTATGTTTTGTTTATTAAAAGTTAAAGTTCGTTGAAGTTCCTTGCCTCCTCGTTTTCCCTGCTCCCCAGAGTGGAGTGTGACACTGATGTGGATCCTCAAATACTGTGGGAAACGACTAAGTGTGATATACGAGGTTTCTGTATATCTTTCTCTTCTACTCTTGCCAAAGCGATAACTCACCAGTTTACACAATTAGAAAATAAAATCCAATCATTACAAAACCTACAAAAACAACATTTTACTGAGCAACAGGCTACACAGTTGTCCTCTTTAAAAGAAGAATATGATTTACTTTCACATTCAAAGGCAGAATTTATTTTACATAGGACTAGACAAAAATATTATTTTGAATCAGAGAGACCTAGTCATTTATTGGCCCTTAGGGTGAAAGAATGCGAGTCTAAGGCATATATTAGCACAATAAAATCATCGGATGATCAGGTCACCACGAACCCTGTGGCAATTAATGACATATTTAAAGGTTTTTACACAAATCTGTATAAAGCCGAAACAGATTTTGATGAACCAATTTGTAAGCAGTATTTAGATAAATTGGAACTGCCTCGGATCTCACAGATGGATAAAGAATCTTTGGAGGCCCCATTAAGTTTGGAGGAACTTCACATCTCTCTAAAGAGCCTTCAAAAGGGCAAATCGCCGGGTCTAGATGGTCTCCCCCCTGAATTATATTTAGAAATTTGGGATTTGGTAGGGATACTTATGCTTAACTCATTTAATTTTGCAATTGAACATGGGGCATTTCATAGAGATCAAAAAACATCACTGATTTCATTACTTCTTAAAAAAGGGAAAGATCCATTAGATTGTTCCAGTTACAGACCGATTTCGCTTATCCCATGTGATCTAAAAATCTATGCTAAAGTGTTTGCCTCTCGTTTGGAGAAGGTAATTCACAGTCTGATCAAGGAGGACCAAACTGGTTTCATCAAGGGGCGCAATGCATCTGACAACATGCGTCGACTCCTTCATATTCTTGACTTTGCGGACTCCCACCCAACACCTTGTGCGGTCTTTTCACTTGATGCAGAAAAAGCCTTTGACAGGCAAGAGTGGAATTATATGTGGGCGGTTCTGCAATGTTTCGGCTTCGGTGAACACTTTGTTTCTATGATTAAGACATTATACCACTCACCTGCAGCATCAGTCATAACTGGTAATATTATTTCCCCCTCATTCCCTTTACAGCGGGGAACGAGGCAGGGGTGTCCACTTTCCCCCTTATTGTTTTGTCTATCTCTCGAACCCTTAGCACAAGCCATCAGGAAATCTGAAGTATCGATTAAGATTCATGACCATAATCATTGTATTTCATTATACGCTGATGATATTATTCTATATTTAGACCACTTTGATGTTTCAGTCTCTAGTGTAATTAAGGAATTTGATAATTTTAGTAGCCTATCGGGATATAAAATAAGTTGGAGCAAATCTGCTCTAATGCCAATTAACAATGTTAAGGTTAATTTTTTCTATTCCCTCATTTATCCCTATTAAGAAATCTTTCATCTATTTGGGCATTACCATATATAAAAACATTCATAAGATTGCCAGAGACAATTTTAATAACATTTTAGTTAAGGTCAAAAATGACATTCAAAGATGGAAGAATCTTAAAGTCTCTCTCCAAGGAAGAATCTCCACTGTTAAGATGAATTTGTTACCTCGATTTATTTTTTTTTTCTCTATGCTACCACTTTCTCCCCCTCCAGGTTACTTTAAGGAGATCAACTCCATAATTTCTAAGTTTATCTGGAATGATAAATGTCCCAGAATTAAACTTACCACATTACAACATCCTAATAGCGCAGGAGGACTGGCTGTACCAAATTTTGAATTATATTATTGGTCGTTCCAGTTTAAGGCCCTTCATAATTGGGTTGATCCTCAATCTACAGTTTCATGGAGGGTGATTGAAGCTGACAAGGTTAAACCAAATAGACTTCAAGATATTTTATTTACTGGCACAGGAAAAAAAGGGGATAATTATAAATTTGGTCCGGTTTTGGCTAACTCTATTAAAATCTGGAAAACGGTTGAACGTCGGATATGTGGACCCTTCAAATTCTGTAACAGTACACCTTTATGGCACAATTTTAACTTTGTATGTGGAAATCGTCCATTTGTCCAACCCTCTTGGTCCTCTTTAGGTGTGAACACGTGCGGTGATATGTATGATAACCAGGGCCTCTGTTCATTTCAGGCATTGAGAGCCAAATTTTGTCTACCAGCATCTGCATATTTTGTTTTTCTTCAATTACGTTCTGCTCTCAAAGCGTATGGCGTTCCTTGGACTTCTTCCATTTCCTCTCATCCTATGCGGGACTGGATTGCACCATCTGCTGGTCGGCCATCTGTTTCCTTAATATATAATAAAATTATTGATTGAATTACAAAACCTCTTTCTATTAAAACTATTTGGAATAGGGGAATTTTCTGATCTTAATTTATCTGTCGACTGGGAGAGAGTGTGGTCTAATCTCAGCTTAACATCTAAAAATCTGGCTCATCGTCTTATTCACTTCAAAGTCATTCATAGAGCATACATAACTCCTTACAAAAGATTTAAAATGAAACTGCAGTCAAATTTGAACTGCCATATATGTAACACTACATCATCGGGCACTTTTCTGCATATGTCTATGACTGTCATCAGTCTATGGACACATGTAAACCTTGTTTTGTCATCATTACTGAGAATTGATTGGTCTGTTAACCCAAGTTTATGTCTTCTTAATGATGATTCTGGTCTCTGTATTAGTTCAATGCAAAAGAGAATGTTGTTTGCTGGTTTTACAGC
This sequence comes from Aspiorhynchus laticeps, assembly GCA_023376895.1. Taxonomy (NCBI): domain Eukaryota; kingdom Metazoa; phylum Chordata; class Actinopteri; order Cypriniformes; family Cyprinidae; genus Aspiorhynchus; species Aspiorhynchus laticeps. The sequence continues at coordinate 45,257,315 of CM041798.1, forward strand.
TGTCAAGAAGACAATAATTCAGAACTGGTTTACACCACACATGTGTAGCGAGGCATATTGGATCCGTAGCCTCCTGCAAATTGTCTCATGTGAATGTACAATGGCGCGAGTCGGTGGGGCCAGGCCTTCAACCATTGAGGCTTGGCAGTGTTTTTTACTGAATATACGTGATTATTTAAAGGAGTAACTTTTGTGTTCTTGCTGTCCTTCCCTCTCTCCCTCCCTTTTGATTGAACCTTGAGATGTTGAGTATATGTCTGCTGTTTTGTTTTGTTTTATTTTGGATATTATGTTGTGTTGTTTGTGAAAAAAAAAAAAAAAAAAAATTGTTGATAACAAAAAAAAAATATGGACTCTAATTGACAAAATCTCAGAGAAACCACAAAATGCTGCAGCAAGCAAAGTCCGAATGCTCGATGGCTCTCAACCAAACTTGAAGACCGAGCTCATCAGTGACTGGGGCAAGTACTTCTGCACACTCCTCAAAAACAAGAGCCTGAAGGTGAAACAGTCAACTTTCCAGAACCAAGCCCAGACATCGCTATTTCAACAGCAAGTCCAACACGAGAGGATGTGGTGAGAACGATTAAACAGCTTAAGCGGAACAAGTCGCCCGGACCTGATTATGCAATGATGGCAGAAGTCCTCAAAGACGGCGGCAAATTCATAGTAAATGAATTGCACAAACTCTGCGAACTCATTTTCAAGCATTGCAGTGCACCGAAACAATGGACATTGAGCCTGTTCATCCCACTGCCCAAGAAGGGCAACCCACAGCTGATGAACAACTTCAGAGGAATCAGCTTGACGTCCATTGCAGCAAAAACATACAATCGCATTCTCCTCAATTACATTCATAATCCAATCAACAAGCTGCTTAGAAACAACCAGGCAGGCTTCAGGAGCAGGCGCAGCTGTGCACAGCAGATCCACATTCTACGTAGAGTTATCGTAGGAGCAAGAGCTCAACTACTACCCTTGGACATCACGTTCGTCGATTTCAAGAAGGCATTTGACTCAATAGATAGACCTATGATGTTCGCAATCTTGCGACACTACGGCATCCCACAAAAGATCGTTGATGCTATCCAAGTCTTGTACGACAGATCGACAAGCCAGGGGGTACTTGGAAGGCCAGCTCTCAGAGCCATTTGCTGTCACAACTGGAGTATTACAAGTCGACATTTGTGGTGGTTTCTGCCTTTACCACGAAGAATCACTCTTGCAGTCTTGGGGTTTTGATGCCAGAAGAGAGACTTTATTAGTGTAAACAATAAAGCCGAGAGACCCTGCAGGGAATCTCCCGAGTCTGTTTCTACACACTCTTATATAGTTTTCTCCTTTAAGGCGTGTTCCATACATTTCCTACACCATTGTTTATCTTCTTTTGGCTATGCCTCCATCTGCTTCCTGGAGCAGATAATAGGCCTCAATTTACGTTACGTTAAAGGAGGAGACCCTATCCTGACAAAACAGGATGTGCAGCTTTACCTTACACCATACGTCAGCACATTCTATTCTTCTGCAGGCTCACACAGGCAGATACAATTTTATAATAGTAGAATAACTTGATACATAAATGGCTATTTTCACATTGATTAAACTTGATTAATTTATATTTTGATTAATAAAACTCTTCTACACGTTCTAGCTCCGTTTCTATTCATCAAAGTAATAGACTACGTCTCCAGGCCGTCTGCTGGAAGCTTCGGATACCTTACACATAAAGGTCCACCGCCCAGGAGTAACACAAGACTGCAACGCGGTACAGCAATAGCCAAAGAATCTAGAGCCAAACGCAAGCTTAACGATTTAGCATATGCCGACGATATTTCATTCCTGGAAAATGATCTCACCAGGGCACACCAACAGCTCACCCAACTACAACAAAAAAACGGCACAGTCGGACTAGAATTAAATGAGGAGAAGACTGTCCAAGTGCAAATGAATGCTTCCAGTGACAATGAACAATATCTACTAATCAACAGAAAGGACGTTGAAATTGTTGACGAATTCAAGTATCTTTGATCCTACATCATATCGACGGAGAAAGACGTCAAAAATTGTATCTCTCTTGCATGGGTGGCCTTTACTAAGTTAAAGAAGCTGTTCACCACTCCACCACCGAAGCCAACGATAGAATTCATGACTCGGCTTTTTAATGCAATATGCCTATCTGTGTTGCTTTATGGCTGCGAGACATGGGTTCTAACGAAAGCTCTAGTGGAAGAACTGGATGTGTTTGCGAGAAAGTGCTACCGAACCATGCTGGGAATTAGACAAGCAGATGCCCATACGACAAACGAGGAACTCTACAGACTGACCAAACAACATCCAGTTAGCGTGACCATCCGCAAGCGACAGCTGGAGTTTGTGGGCCACTGTCTTCGCATGGAAGAGAACGAACTAGCCTACATCTACGCCATCTATCACTCAGACGTCAGTGACAAGAACAAGCGAGGAGCCCCTCGCCTAACCTTCAGATACAAAATCCGGAGCTACATTGACGAGTACAACATAAGTCAAACAGCCCGGAATCAAATAGCTCTCCCCGTAGCGAAGAGCAGTCAGTCACTCACCCACGTCGAAAGGGAAGAGGAAACAAAAGTGATTAACAGCATCACCAAGAATAGAGAATTGTGGAAACATATTGTTGAGCTCCATACCAGGGGACCCAACCAATGATGATGATGATGATGATGATGTATTTAGTCACGAATTGCCATAGGATGAAATGTAATGTTAATTGAAATTTAATAAAAATATGAATTTGAAATAAAATTATGCCTCAGCGCCATTTTTGTGATGTCATTTTTACCTCAGTTCCGTCAGACTCGCGTCAATACACTGACAGTGCAATTACCTGAGGAAAATAATTTACCCAAAACATCAAAACCTCAACATTTCTGTAAAAATGTTCAGAAAAAAACTGACAGATGAAGAGATTATAGAAATATTTTTTTTAATTCTGATGAAGTATATTCTGACAGTGAGACAAGCGAGAGCGATTCCGATGATGAGTTCCCACCCAATCTCCAGGGCCTTGAAAAGGGTGATGATGCTGGTCTTTCTGCCTCAACTCGTACCCAGGGAGACAAATCCAATTTAGCAGAGCAGGTAAATTCTCCCCGGACAGCGACCAGCAACTTTACCCCTCCTGGACCAGGTATCACCTTTGACAGCTCGAAGTCTGGAATGCAAACCCCTCCTGCATCTGCCACTGAGGTCCAGTGCTTCAAGCTGTTTTTTACAGAGGAGCTTGTCATAGAAATTGTGGAGGAAACAAATAGGTATGCCTCAGAACTCCAGGAGAAGATGGCACCAGGAGTGTTGGAAAAGATGGCAAGGTGGATGCCAACTACCATCAAAGAAATGTACTTGTTCCTGATGGCAGTTCTTCTGATGGGAGTCATCAAAAAAACATCTCTCCGGCATTACTGGAGCACCGACCCATTACTGCAGACCCATTTCTTTGAAACGCTGTTTTCACAGGACCGCTTCCTCCTGCTCCTCCATTGTCTGCATTTCACCAACAGTGCAAGAGTTAGTCACCATGATCCACTGCACAAAATAAGACGCGTATTTACTGCCATTACCTCCTCCTTTTTTGTCCCATATAAAGATCTCTGTGTGGACAAATCACTGATGAAATGGAAAGGCAGGCTGGCCTTCCGTCAGTACATCCCTACAAAAAGAAGCCGCTTTGGAGTGAAGTTTTTCATCTCGTGTGTTGTGCTGACCGGATATGTGCAAGACATGTTTATATATACCGGATCCACTACCGACATCTGCCTCTATGAGGGGTTAGGCATATCTGGTTTGGTTGTAATGACCCTACTTGCACCTTATCTGGGAAAGGGCCACGTCCTCTATGTGGACAACTGGTACAGCAGTCCATCGCTGTTCCAGCACCTCCTCTCTCATGGCTCAGGGGCCTGTGGCACTGTACGGGCCAACAGGACAGGAATGCCAGTTTTCACTGGAAAAATGGCGAAAGGGCAAGTTGAATGCAGACAGAACGGAACTCAGCTGGTGGTAAAATGACATGATAAAAGAGATGTTCTTATGCTTACCACGGTACACTCCTCCATGATGTCAGCCACAGGGATAGTCGACCATGTCACCAGTGAGAGGAAGGTCAAGCCTCACTGTGTCCTTGAATACAACAAAAAGATGTGGGCAGTCGACAGGGCTGACATGGTAAAAGGCTTTCTTGAGTGTGCCAGGAAAACAAGAAAGTGGTATAAGAAGATCGTCTTTTATCTGCTTGACACTGCTTTGCTGAACAGCCACATTTTTCACCACCAATTGTCAGGTTAGAAATTTTCACAACCATCTAAAATAACCATAACTTATATTTCATGCAAACTTATATTTACAATGCACAAATGTTGTGTTCACAACCAAACTGTCCTTTACTTACACTCTTACGTTGATAATGAAAAAGATGCATCAGGATCAGCATTCATAGACATTCTGAACTCTATTGGGGTTAGACAACACGTTTCAGGACCTACTCATAGTCGAAATCATACTCTAGATTTAATACTGTCACATGGAATTGATGTTAATGGTGTTGAAATTCTGCAGCAAAGCGATGATATATCAGATCATTATCTAGTCTTGTGTAAACTCCATATAGTTAAAGCTGTAAATTCAACTCCTTCTTACAAATATGGTAGAACCATCACTTCTACCACACAAGACTGCTTTGTAAGTAATCTTCCTGATTTATCTCAATTCCTCAGCATATCCAACAGCTCGGAACAACTTGATGATGTAACAGAAACTATGGACTCTCTCTTTTCTAGCACTTTAGATACGGTTGCTCCTTTACGCTTAAGGAAGATTAAGGAAAAGAGTCCAACACCGTGGTATAATGAGCACACTCGCACCCTAAAGAGAGCAGCCCGGAAAATGGAGCGCAGCTGGAGGAAAACAAAACTAGAGGTATTTCGTATAGCTTGGCGGGAAAGTACCCTATCCTACAGAAAAGCTTTAAAAACTGCTATATCTGATTACTTTTCATCTCTTTTAGAAGAAAACAAACATAACCCCAGGTATTTATTCATACAGTGGCAAAATTAACCAAAAATAAAGCATCAACAGGTGTTGACATTTCCCAATAGCACAGCAGTAATGACTTTATGAACTATTTTACTTACAAAATTGATACTATTAGATATCAAATTGTAACCATGCAGCCGTCAGCTACAGTATCACATCAAATAGTGCACTATAGATCCCCTGAGGAACAATTCCACTCATTCTCTACTATAGGAGAGGAAGATTTTTATAAACTTGTTAAATCATCTAAACCAACAACATGCATGTTAGACCCTATTCCATCTAAACTACTAAAAGAGGTGCTTCCAGAAGTCATAGATCCTCTTTTGGCTATTAGTAATTTGTCATTGGCATTAGGATATGTCCCCAAAAACTTTAAATTGGCTGTTATTAAGCCTCTCATTAAAAAAACACAACTTGACCCCAAAGATCTAGTTAATTACAGACCGATCTCGAATCTCCCTTTTATGTCAAAGATACTAGAGAAGGTTGTATCCTCACAATTATATTCCTTCTTAGAGAAAAAATATATCTGTGAGGATTTCCAGTCAGGATTTAGACCATCTCATAGTACTGAGACTGCTCTCATTAGAGTGACAAATGACCTGCTCTTATCATCTGATCGTGGTTGTATCTCTCTATTAGTGCTACTGGATCTTAGCGCTGCGTTCGACACTATCGATCACATCATTCTTTTGAATAGACTAGAAAACTTTGTTGGCATTAGTGGAAGTGCATTAGCATGGTTCAAATCGTACTTATCTGACCGCCATCAATTTGTAGCAGTGAATGAAGAGGTATATCGATCACAAGTGCAGTATGGAGTACCTCAAGGCTCAGTACTAGGGCCGTTACTTTTCACGCTTTATATGTTACCCTTGAGAAATATCATTAGGAAACACGGGGTTAGTTTTCACTGTTATGCTGATGATACTCAGCTCTATATTTCTTCACGGCCTGGTGAAACACACCAAATTGAGATACTTATGGAATGCATAGTCGATATAAAAAACTGGATGACGAGTAATTTCTTACTGCTAAATTCTGAAAAAACAGAGGTGTTAATTATCGGACCTAAAACCTCCACATGTAATAACCTAAAACACTGTCTAACACCTGATGGCTGCTCAGTTAATTCTTCGCCCCATCAGTTAGGAACCTAGGTGTGCAATTTGAAAGCAATCTTTCATTTGAAAACCATGTTTCTAGCATTTGTAAAACCACATTTTTCCATCTTAAAAATATATCTAAATTACGACCTATGCTCTCAATGTCAAATGCAGAAACGTTAATTCATGTGTTCATAACCTTAAGGTTAGATTATTGTAATGCTTTATTGGGTGGTTGCTCTGCGTGCTCAATTAACAAAATCCGTCTGGCCCAAAATACAGCAGCTAGAGTTCTTACTAGAACCAGGAAGTATGACCATATTAGCCCGGTTCTGTCAACTCTGCACTGGTTCCCTATTGAACATCGAATACATTTTAAAATCTTGCTAATTACTTATAAAGCCCTGAATGGTTTAGCTCTTCAATAATAGTCCTTCATGTCCACTGCGTTCTCAAAACTCTGGTCATTTGATAATACCTACAATATCAAAATCAACTGCTGGTGGCAGATACGTTTCATATTTAGCACCCAAACTCTGGAACAATCTGCCTAGCATTGTTCAGGAGGCAGACACACTCAGTTTAAATCTAGATTAAACGCATTTATAATGATCATGTTAGATGATCTATAACGCAAGGTGGGAGCCGCATTTGCAATGCAATTCAGAGAATCGGATCTAGATTTACAGGCATTGATTCATCCTCTTCTCCCGAAATGCATGGAAATAAGAGGCGGGTGAACTGGGAGAAAAATATAATAAACTTCATAGTTATCTACACAATGTGCATCTGATATAAATTTAACAATATGTAGTTCAAGGTCAAATGAATGGATCGTTATTGCCGTTTCCATAGAGAGTGTGTATTTTACAAATTATAAACGAGTTGTTTTGCTACTACTTATGTGAATTTAAATGTCTGAAACTTAAAATAAACATTATGTGGTTGAAAACAGTGAATAGTTGTGGCACTGAGCGCCTCTGTCTCTGGATCAGCGCCAGCCAATGTGTGAAAACAGATTTGAATTCAGCAGTTGATGACGTAACGCACTGAACGTTCTAATCACACCAGTGTGATCGTATGCGTTAAAGGGTTAAATCTAGCGGGTCTGTTGTATCTCGTGTCGCAAGTTCAATGACGCAGGCAGTAACGATTTTCTCTGGCCAATCAGTGATCAGTAGAGTTTACACGTCACATTTTGGTAACGGTACGGTTCGTTTGGAACCTCAGCCGAGGTGGTACTGAAAAAAGTACCAGGTGCCAGTACTGTACCCAGAGGAAAAATCCCCAAAAGTGAACCGTGCCGTACCATGCAGTGGAAAAGCGCCATAAGTGGATCCCATATGTATATTCTCCATGGTATAGCTTGAAGCCTGTGTTTCACACAATAACATACTTTGCATTTATTTTATAGTGTTTTATGAAGTTGCTTGATATGATGTGACATGGAAAATGTAATGAGTTACATATGTTTGCTCAAGAGACAAAAAGGTTTAAAAGCAAATAGACATCTGTATGATTTTCGATATATATATATATTATACATAGAAAGTACATTTAGCCAGCTAAATCAAGAAATTGGATTGTCAAATGCACAAAGCACAATAGCCTAAAACACGAAAATGTGAATGTAATAAATCAGTAACACCACTTTCATTTGTCATTTAACAAATAATTAAGGGAGGGGGTAATTTAGACATGTTATTTTTCAGTAGAACCTAGATGTTGTTTTCCCCATAATATTTTGCTTTGTATTTTGTTCAGGTTTAAGTAGGATTATATAACATTTAGGTGCAAATATGCAGAATAGTAAACCAAAGCTTGAGGCTAAAATGGCAAATATCTCCACAGCCACAGTAAATTTTCCAGGAGAACTGACATAAGCTGGAATAAATGTTATCCATACAGCACAGAATATCAGCATACTGAATGTAATGAATTTGGCTTCATTAAAGTTATCAGGCAGCTTGCGTGCCAGAAAAGACAGAATAAAGCACAAGGCAGCAAGTAGGCCGATATAACCCAGCACAGCCCAGAAACCTACAGTAGAACCCAGACTGCACTCAAGAATTATCTTTTCCTTATAATATTTCATATTTTTGTAGGGAAAAGGAGGAGATATTGTTAACCAAAGCACACATATAAGGACCTGTATAAGTGTAAAGATAAGAACACTGAGTCGTTGTTGTGCAGGCCCAAACCATTTCATGACATTACTTCCTGGAAGAGTAGCCTTGAAGGCCATTAACACTACTACTGTTTTTCCCAGAACACAGGAGATACAGAGGACAAAAGTGATCCCAAATGCTGTGTGACGCAACATACAGGACCACTCAGTAGGCCGTCCAATAAAAGTAAGTGAACAGAGGAAACAAAGAGTCAATGAGAAGAGCAGCAGAAAGCTCAGCTCTGAGTTGTTGGCTTTTATAATAGGGGTGTCCTTCTTGCTGTAAAATAGAATGGCCACAAGCACAGTTATTCCTATTCCAAACAGTGAGAAAAAGACAAGCACTATACCCATAATTTCTGTGAATGACAGAAACTCTAAATTCTTTAACACACAATTATTTTTCTCAGCATTAGACCAGTATTCCCCGGGACACTGCTTGCAGTTAATTGAATCTGTAAAGGAAGATGTAATCACTCGTTAGAGACAGAAGAAAAAATATTTTCTTTAATAGTATAAAAGCAACTAAACATTTATCTTCAGAACATTAAGGTGGACTGAAGATTACCTGTCTCATTACTGATTTCTCCTTCTGCACATGGAATACAGTCATAACAGCACACAGGTCTTCCTTTTTGGACAGCCTTCCTAGTGCCTGGAGGGCAACTCTCACTGCACACAGAGCTTGGCTTCTGCATGTAAAAAAATATCAGAATCAGAATCAAGCGGTATATTACAGAAATATCTTAAATTTAGAATCATATCTGTTAGGTAACCATGGTGATTTCGATTAGGACTTCATTTAGGACAAAAGCTATTACAGAACAACATTTCCTACATGCATTATCTTATCTTAACTACAGATAGGAAAAGTGTATTGCAGAAGTATCTTAACCTGACCAAAAATCATAAAAATAGTCTTAACTTTAGGATAACCCCGCTGATGTCCTAACTTCAAGCCTTTTTATTCCAACTGCAAAAAACACATTACATTAGCCCTTTTCATGAATGGCATTACATTTATTAATTATAAAAGACAAAGAAAGCGAAGTTTAATGGTGGAGAGACCCAAAGCAAGGACCCAAATGATGTGTTGCGCTCTGCTGATAAAATACTTATGAATAATTACAGGCTCCCGGGCCACGTGATTTTTCAGTTAGTTCAAGTGAGCTTTATTGTCATTCAACTATATGTGGAGACATACAAAGGAACATCCTGCCTCACAGGACCACAGTGCTTCATATACACAGAAAATAATCCTTTAAAAATAGAAATGTATACATAATGTCAAAAAAATGTGGTCTATCAACACGCACGATGAAGAAGATATAGTCAAACAGTCTTTAATGAATCCACACAGAGGATAATATACTGCAGGTAGGAGACACATATAGAACATCAACAATACCGGACCAAGACAGAATGAACAAACTTGAACTTAAGTAGGTGGGCAAATAAGGCTAATTAATAAAACACAGGTGAACAGAATGACACAGTCAGACATGAGGGAAAACTAGGTCACGGCCACATGAGCGAAGAAAACACAACAAAACAGTCCAAGGGTGTGACAGTACTCCCCCCTCCCCGAAGGCGCGGCCTCACGCCCAGGCAGGATGGACAAAGGAGGGTAGGAGGGGGTTTGGGCTGGGGACAAGGTGGTGGCGAAGGGCAGGCAGGAAGGTAGGCAGAAGACCGGGGTGGATGAGATGGAGGGAGGAGCCATTTTGGAGTCAGAAGGTACCAGGGTGGATCAGATAAAGGGAGGAGCCAGGGAGAAGACAGGAGGGAGCAGGAGGAGCCAGGTGGGACCCAGATCCCAGCCAGAATGGCGGCCCATGGTGGAGCTGACGGAGGGAGGAGGCATGGTGGAGGAAGGGCTGACGGCTCCAGGGGGCCGGAGGGACGAGGCGCAGCCAGAGGAGTGGAGTCCCGAGGCGGCGGATGGTCGATGACTGACCATGGCGGAGCCAGAGGGACGAGGGAGCCTGGCGGAGCTGGTGGACTGACGGGCCACGGTAGAGATGAGGGAGCTAGGAGCCATGGTGGAGCCACTGGGTTGACGGGCTGAGGCGGAGTCCGGGACTCAGAGGCTGGAGGCGGAGACAAGGGATCCTCCAGCCACGACACCAATGGAGACTGGCAGACCCGCAGTGATCCCACTGCACAGATGGTGGGCTGTGGGTGACAGGAGGAGGCAGGAGAGGGAGGGTGGATGTAAATTTGTGAGCACTAGGGTTTTCTGGCCATGCTGCCCATACACACCAGATCGCAACTCCCAACACTGGGAGCACAGCAGACAGGGGAACAACCTCTGTGGTCGTGATAGGACAGACAGACATTTCAGGGCAGACTGGCAGTTCAGAAGATGGTGGGAGGAGAATGGGCATATCCGCATATAAATCTGAATTGGAATAAATAAAGTCCTCAGAGTCCAGTATCGGTTCACCCTCAGTGGTGGTGCAGTGGGCGAGGCTTTCTTCCATGTCTTCGCACTCCCGTACTTCATCCACAGGCACGCGCTCAGTAGCTAGCTCTTGCACCTGGTCAGACGTTAAGTCAGGCTCTAGCTCCGGGGCGATCCTCAGCATTGTCACTCCACTTGGCGATGGCTCGTCAATTGCGGTGGGATCTGGCTCTCCATCTGCAGTGGGCTCAGGCTGTTGCTCCGCGCAGCAGGGTGGTGCTGGGCTCTGGGTCGCCCTGCATTATGGATCAGGGCCGGACGCTCTCCAGGCACCGGATGTTGGCCTCCCTCCAGTTCAGTCCCGTGGTGTCTGGGAGGTCAACGGGGTGGTGGCAGTTTGCCCCGAACTTGAACAGGGACTTCAGTGCCTCATCATCGAAGGTGGTATTGACGGTGAAACAGCTGAAGTCCCCTGCAAAATCCTCCATATCCTGGCTCCTCCGAGCCAGAGCAGCGAATCTCACGGCGAGTTCCATACAAAAAAATCCAAAATAAAACCTTTTTAAACAAAAAACAAACATGGGGAAAACAGACCGTGTCCACTTCTTTTCTTTTTGGTCCGGTATTCTGTCACAAAACGTTGTCTATCCACATGCACAACGAAGAAGATAATAGTCAAACAGTCTTTAATGAATCCACACAGAGGGTAATATACAGCAGGCAGGAGACACACACATCAACAATACCGGACCAAGACAGAATGAACAGACTTGAAAATAAGTAGTTGGGCAAATAAGGCTAATTAATAAAACACAGGTGAACAGAATGACACAGTCAGACATGAGGAAAAACTAGGTCACGGGCACATGAGGGAAGAAAACACAACAGGTAGAGGGCATTGATGGAAGTATTGATGAATGCTTGGAGAGTAGGTCAAACGGGTGTTGTCTTTCTGGCTCGTGAACTCATGCACGCTTGCAGAGAATTGTAAACTCTAACCAGAATGAACAAGGAAAACTCCAGCACTGAATAGAAAGGCTTACGGTGGATGAAGAGGTCTTCTAGATCAGGACAGCACAACTTCTTCAACATTGTTACATCAGTACCCAAATATCATTGATGTAAAATGTCCTATTGCCTCATTATTTCCATGCAGATTTCATTTTGGAAGTCGGAGCTTGACTAGTGCACTGGCTCACTTCCCACGTTTGCGAGTCTTGGAGAACTTGAGCAGTGCCACTACCCTTCCAACTACAATGACCAGCAAAACGTCCAGAAAATTGAAAACCATTAAAATACTGGGTGAGGTGTACTGCTGAATGTTCAGCAGTTCGTCCCTGGTTAAACTGATTGTAAAGGAATAACTAAAGACAGTCAATAATAATGATTAATAATACTGATATTGCCACAGTATGATAATTTTCATGCTGGTACAGTATCCACATTCAAACTGGTGATACCAGCATTACTGTTGGTTGGTGCTAGGTGGTGTAAATAATGTAATGCAAAGCAGTTTGATTCTAATCTTGAATTGTATGTGTATTTTAACTAAAAATGTAAAATGATTTCAATTTAATTTGATAAATAAAAAAAAAGATTTTCCATAAAAAAAATTTAAAAAAAAAGGGAACATGCTTAAATATTTTTTTTTCAACCAAACAATATTCAACAAAAACATAAAGGACACATGTGCAGTGGAGTGTCAGAGTAATGCACATGAGTGTCAGAGTAGAGCAGGGGTAGGCAACGTCGGTCCTGGAGTGCCGATGTCCTGCAGAGTTTAGCTCCAACCCTGAAAAATACATCACCTGCCTGTAGCCCTAGAAATTCTGAAGACCTTGATTAGCTTGTTCAGGTGTGTTTGATTAGGGTTGGAGCTAAACTCTAGCGTGTCCTATATTTCATTTTGCTCAAAGAGGAATTACACATTTCCAACTGCACATGTGTTCTCTACTTGAATTTTTCAAAGAAATGAATGTGCATCTAAAAAAAAACAACAAAAAAAACATGGCGCACAGTTAATTAAAAAAATATAAAAAGTACTGTAAACGCGAAAGGTGTCAATATTCCAGGAGAAACTTGACACATACCAGTGACTATACAGTATTTAAGACTATTCTATTTGTTTGGATATTGATATAGGAACTGTTGTTGTCAAGTATGTTTCATTCATTATGTTCCTTTTAAACCGGTGTACAATTTCATACTGGTATTGTCCTTAATTTTGTGTCATGACATCATAAAATGTAGTCTAGTAAGGACTCCGTTTATCCCTATTTTGTTAAATAAAATAAATGCAAAATCTGTTTTCTAAACAATTCAGAAACACTCTTCAAAAAGGTAATAAAATACATAGCTAATGAATAATACATAGCTAATACTTACCACGAACAAATACGAATACATACACATTTGTGTTATGAACAAACACAAATTAGCAATGTACAAAAGTACATTCATACATTAACATAGATTAATAAATCTAATGCCTTAGCTAATATTAATTAATTAATCATTATTGTAAAGTGTTGACTTACAGAGATGTGACTCATAGCTGATGGCACATTAGATGCTTTCAAACCAAATAACAGTATTCAAACTATAAATGTTTTGTGTGGTGGAACATTTGCTGTCCAAAACTAATGATGTATTCTTCATGCCTTTCATGAATTTCAATACATGTATTTACACTTTACTTTTTAATATGGTGATCCCTTAATTTAAAACAGGATATAGGCATTTACCTTCAGCTGTCCTCCAGCCCAAATTATATTTTTAGTATTAAGCACTAAGCGTTGGAGAGGGGGAAGTGAGGCATCATAATATCCCACTGATTTAAACTGGAATAATCCATCAGAGTCATGCTGCCAGTTCACAACTTCATATTGGGCTACTGCACCACCAGTGCTGTCAAACCACACATGATCTCCCATCTTTATGGTGAAATTTACATTTTTCAGAGCCTCGACCACCTAGCAAAAAATACATAAATAAATACATAATATATATATATATATATATATATATATATATATATATATATATATTTGATATTATCACTGAGACATTTAAAATGTGCAACAAAACTAATGCCCCCTCTTTGCTTCCTTTTATCTATATTTTATCCTTTACCTCCTGTGGTTGTATTGCCAGGATTTTCTCACAACCTTCTTGTTCTTTGCACTTGAGTAGACTGTGTAGTGAATGAGCTACAGCATGAACTGCTTTGTAGACATTGCTTGCGTATCTTTGTTCAGCTACATCTTCATTGTAGTATTTTAGCGCAAGTAGATCCTCATATCTGTTGCAGTTTAATGCATATTGAGAAGAATTAATCTCACTCTGTGAGCATGGAATAGCTGTATCCCAGAATTCATTTATAACATAATCTGCAAACCCTTCAATATTAATTTTTCTCACTGCAAATCCAAGTGACCCTCCCAGTGAATGAAAACTATTTGGAGTGATGTAATTCTTTGTGGTTATCCATGACTCCACACCAATCATTTGAAATCCTGCAATATTCTGAATACTTAACTGATCAATAAGTAAGCCCATCTCAACAAATGAAACAAATGCAACAATCACTTTTGCTGTGCCTTTTTTAATTGTGTCTACCACTTTTTTTAGTTTTTCTGCCTCTGTGCGGTAGAATTTCACAGAGTACTCTATGCAAATCCCCTCCTCCTGGGCTATTTTAAGAAATACAGCCATTCCATTGTTTCCATAGTCATTGTCACTGTTCACAGCTCCCACCCAAGACCATCCAAAGTGCTTGACTATGTGTGCAAGTGCTCTGCTCTGGTGGTAATCACTAGCAATAGTCCTGAAGAAAGAGGGGTAATCTTTTCTATTACTGAGACATTCACACGTAGCTGAGGGACTTATCTGAAAAAGAAAGCAAAGGAAACAATGATAAAGTCATATGGTAATTGTAAAATAATTTGTTTTACTGCTCCTTACCACTGGAATTTTAAAAGGTCCTGTAGTTCTGGACAGAATCACTGTGGCAGAAGATTCTGATTCACCTATGATAGCATGTAAAGGAGGACGTCCATTGCATCTGTCTCCTGGTCCAAAGTCCTGACCATTCATCACTCCAATAGTTGCACTCATTGTAGACAATCTTGATCCACAAGTATCATATATTCGATATCCAATAGAAACATTTGGAAGCAAACTTTCACTTCTGTTGATTTCCTCAATTGCGAAGATCATGAGTTGTGCCAAACGAAAATCTCTCAGATTCACGCTGTTAAATGAAACATTGAATTAGTAGGCTCCACTAAATTATTAAAATACATAAGGTGTAGAAATAAAGGATAATTATTTATTTTTACATATGGTTCAAACTCAAAACACAATAAAATTAGATGTTATTGGTAGTTTGCTATTGAAAATTAGTTTCTAGATGCTGCTTCTAGATGTCTTAATAATAATAATAATAGTAATAATAATAATAAGCAGAAAAAGACAAATTTAAAAGCAGTTTGTATTAAAATTGTCAACTCTGATGTTTCTTAAAACATCATTGTAACAAACCTTGAGCATAACAGATGTTGAGGTTTTTGTATAAAGTCAAAAGAAGGTAATGTTTCCTTTCTGTGGATTGCAAAAATCCCTCCGATAGTTACATCTCCATCCTTGGAAAGCAGCGGGTATTTAGGGTCTCCCATTGTTTGACAAGGAGTGTTTTCTGCCTTTGTATGAAGCTGATGGAAAAGGAGGAGTGTGTATAGAAAGAGAATCATCTCAGCGACAGAGCTCTACAGCAAATACCAAATGCAAATTATCTGATATGGCACTTGCACTCTTATAGACGTAACTGATATGGTTGAATGATTGAGAACATAGCCAATGATTATTTGACCAGATTAGAGATAATTGTCTTATTGTCTCATGCTGTCAGAAGATAGTAAATTGTGTATTTTATTTATTTATTTTATTTAAGTAAATAACTCAACCCTGTCACAAGTTTACAACCCTGTAACAATGAAATAATAATAATAATGAAATACATAATATATATATATATATATGTGTGTGTATATACAGTCATGGCCAAAAATATCGGCACCCTTGGTAAATATGATTAAAGAAGGCTGTGAAAATTAATCTGCATTGTTAATCCTTTTGATCTTTTATTTAAAAAAAAATCACAAAAATCTAACCTTTCATTGGATAATAAGAATTTAAAATGGGGGGAAATATCATTATGAAATAAATGTTTTTCTCAAATACACGTTGGACACAATTATTGGCACCCCTAGAAATTCTTATTAGTAAAATATCTCTGAAGTATATTCCTATTCATATTCACAATTTTGAGCACTCCAGGGTGATTATGAACATGAAATTATCCAGCCATGGCTTCCTGTTTCACAGAAATATAAATAGGAGGGAAAACAAAGCCCAAATTCTCTTAATCATCCATCACAACGAGAAAAACCAAAGAATATATTTCTGATGTGCAGCAAAAGATAATTGAGCTTCACAAATTAGTGAAGTGGCTTTAAGAAAAGAGCTAGAGCAGTGAAAATTGACATTTCCACCATCAGGGCAATAGTTAAAAAATTCCAATCAACAGAAAATGTTACAAAACTGCCTTGAAGAGGACATGTGTCTATATCATCCTAATGCACGGTGAGGAGGAGAATCTGAGTGGCTAAAGACTCTCCAAGTACCACAGCTGGAGAATTGTAGAAAATAGTTGAGTCTCGGGGTCAGAAAACCTTAAAAAAAAAATCAAACAGCACCTACATCACCACATGTTGTTTGGGAGGGTTTCAAGAAAAATTATCCTAGCTCAGCCAAAAACAAACTCCAGCATATTCAGTTATCAGATACGACTGGAACTTCAAATGGGACTGGCTTCTATGGTCAGATGAAACAAAAAAAAATAGCTTTTTAGCAGCAAACACTCAAGATGGGTTTGGTGAACACAGGGATAAAAAGTACCCCATGTGTACAATGAAATATACTGCTGTATTTTAGATGTTGTGGGCCTATATTTCTGCTGGAGGTCCTGGACATCTTGTTTAGACACATGGCATCATGGATTCTATCAAATACCAACAGATAAAAAAATCAATAAGTGACTGACTCTGTTAGAAATCTTATAATGGGCCATGTTTGGATCTTCCAACCGTACAATAATCCAAACACAAACCCCAAAAACAACACAAAAATGGGTCACTGAGCACAAAACCAAGCTTCTGCTATGGCCATTCCAGTCCTCTGACCTGAACCCTGTAGAAAATGAGTGGGGTGAACTGAAGAGAAGAAGCACCAACATAGAGCTAGGAATCTAAAGGGTCTGGAGTGATTGATTCTGGATGAAGGAATGGTCTCTGATCTCTTGTCAGGTGTTCTCTAACCTCATCAGGCATTATAGGAGAACATTTAGAGCTGTTAAACTGGTAAATGGAGGTTTCAAAAAGTATTGAATAAAAAGGTGCTGTTAATTGTGGCCAATGTATATTAGAGAAAAACATTTATTTCATAATGATATTTCCTCCCATTTTAAATTCTTATTATCTAATGAAAGGTTAGATTTTTGTGATTTTTTTTTTTAAATAAAAGATCAAAATGTTTAACAATGCAGATTAATTTTCACAGCCTTCTTTGATCATATTTACAAAGGGTGCCAATATTTTTGGCCATGACTGTATATATATATATATATATATATATATATATATATATATATCAAGTCAAGTCACTATTATTTGTATAGCGCTTTTAACAATGCAAATTGTGTCAAAGCAGCTTTACATCAGCTTGATATAACGCTGGGTGGCTTTACATCAGCTTTGCAGTATTTAGACGGGGAAATAGTGTGTCGAAATAGTGTCATTCTCCTCTGGCCAGACAAAATCAGCAGGTTAAATCTAGGCTGCAGGAGAGTCAGATTGTGCAAAGGACTCATCTGGTTCCTGTGGTCTTGTCCTGATGGCCGTCTAGGAGACAGGGTCTTCACTGGGGATCAGTCTCTGGGGCTCATCTAGTTGTCCTGGTCTCCGCTGACATTCAGGGCTATAGAGGTCATCTCTAGGTGCTGATCCACCATCTGATGTGGATACGGACTGGATCCGGGTGGCTGCAGTGACTATCTGATCTGGACACAGTCTGGATCTGGGTGGCTACGGTGAATTCGGAATAAGAAAGAAACAGACTAATATTAGCATAGATGCCATTCTTCTAGCGATGTAACAAGTACATCGGGTGTTTTGGGAATTGTTCCCCGTTCCGTTTGACCTAATTAATGCAGCCTAACAATCCTTTAACGGATTTGAATTATAGAAATGCAATAGTTTATTAGGTGTAAGCCAGGTTAAAGAGATGGGTCTTTAATCTAGATTTAAACTGACAGAGTGTGTCTGCTTCCCGAAACAAAGTCTCAGATTTCAAATTCTGTCAATTTTATTAGGAAATTCAAGTAAAAAATAACATTTTGGCACTCCTTAATGTGGCGTGATAGATCGCTGTAGCTTAAATTGGGTACTCCCCTGTGCATAATCAAATGCATAAAAGACTGGTGACAGTTTTATTCTTGTTCTGGAGCTGATGATCCCGCGCTCTGCTGCCACATTGGAGCACACTCGCCAACAACTGGACAGGGGTGGGAATTACAGTAATAAATTACAATAGATCACCCTTCAGATTTTTACGTCATTGCTAAAAAAATTCTGTCAATGACGGAGAATTTTTGGTTAACGTGAACTCTGATATATATATATATACACACATATACATACATACATATATATATATATATATATATATTAGGGGTGTGACGAGACACTTATCCCACGAGACGAGACAAGACGAGACATGAGACTGGGTTCACGAGAACGAGACGAGACAAGATTTTTAGACTTTTTAAAAAGAAAACCTCAATGATGAAATATATAGGTAAAAATAGTATTTTATTCAACTGAAAAACACGATGTAAAAAATGTAGTTGCATTTTGAAATCAACTTGTACTTTATGAAATTAAACTTACATTTTAATGAATTATATGCAGTAATAAACAACATCATAATCATAATCAGAATGAGCTTTATTGGCCAGGTATGTTTACACATATGAGGAATTTGTTATAGTGACAAATCTCCACAGTGCAACAGAATGACAGCAACAGGACAGGACACAGACAACAAAAGAACAATATACAAATATACAAATAGGCAATGTACAAAATAGCAGACACGCTATGCAATACAGACAATCATGTGTGTACAGGTCTGACATGTGCAAATTTGAAATGGGAAATATATATATATATATATATATATATATATATATATGTATGTGTGGTGAATAAATAATTGTAAAATAGTGTTGTGTGTTCCACGTTAATGTCAAGTGTTCATGAGATGGATTGCTTGGGGGAAGAAACTGTTCCTGTGTCTGGTCGTTCTGGTGCTCAGAGCTCTGTAGCGTTGACCAGACGGAAGCAGTTCAAAGAGGGAGTGTGCTGGATGTGAGGGGTCCAGAGTGATTTTGCCAGTCCTTTTGCTCACTCTGGATAAGTACAGTTCTTGGAGAGTAGGGAGGGTTGTACCAATGATTCGCTCAGCAGTCCGGACTACCCTCTGTAGTCTTCTGAGGTCAGATTTGGTAGCTGAGCTGAACCAGACAGTTATTGCTGTGCAGAGGACGGATTCAATGATGGCAGAGTAGAACTGTTTCAGCAGCTCCTGTGGCAGGTTAAACTTCCTCAGCTGGCGAAGGAAGTACAACTTCTGCTGGGCCTTTCTCACAATGGAGTCTATGTGATTGTCCCACTTCAGGTCCTGGGAGATGGTGGTGCCCAGGAACCTGAATGACTTCACTGCAGTCACCGTGCTGTTCATGATGGTGAGTGGGGGGAGAGCAGGGGGGTTTCTCCTGAAGTCCACGATCATCTCCACTGTTTTGAGCTTGTTAAGCTCCAGGTTGTTAAGACTGCACCAGACAGCCAGCTCCTTAACTTCCTGTCTGTAGGCAGACTCGTCACCGTCCTGAATGAGGCCGATAAGTGTGGTGTCGTCTGCAAACTTCAGGAGCTTGACAGAGGGGTCTTTAGATGTGCAGTCATTTGTGTAGAGGGAGAAAAGCAGTGGGGAGAGAACACAGCCCTGAGGGGCTCCAATGCTGGTGGTGCGGGTGCTGGATGAGAATTTTCCCAGCCTCACAAGCTGCTGCCTGTCTGTCAGGAAGCTGTTGATCCACTGAGAGACAGAGGTGGGGACGGAGAGCTGTGTCAGTTTATTCTGAAGGGTGTCCGGAATGATGGTGTTAAAAGCAGAGCTGAAGTCTACAAACAGGATCCTCACATATGTCCCTGGTCTGTCCAGATGCTGCAGGATGAAGTGCAGTCCCATGTTGACTGCGTCATCCACAGACCTGTTTGCTCTGTAGGCAAACTGTCTTTCAAATGATTTCATGACCACAGACGTTGGAGCCACAGGTCTGTAGTCATTAAGTCCAGTAATTTTGGGTTTCTTTGGGATGGGGATGATGGTGGAGCGTTTGAAGCATGAGAGGGCTTCGCACAGCTCCTGTGATCTGTTGAAGATCTGTGTGAAGATGGGTGCTAGCTGGTCAGCCCAGGATTTAAGGCAGGCTGGTGACACACCGTCTGGGCCTGGTGCTTTCCTTCTTTTGTTCTTTATGAAGACCTGCTGCACGTCATCTTCACTTATTTTCAGTGCAGGTGTGGGGGAGAGGGGGGTTGTTGGAAGTGTTATTGGTTGTGTGGAGAGGTGTTCATGGCGGTTGTGGGGTGTTTTTTCAAACCTGCAGCAAAAGACATTCAAATCGTCTGCTAGTTGTTGATTCTCCACAGTGCTGGGGGATGGTGTCTTGTCATTTTTAAAGTCTTTCATACCTTTCCACACTAAAGCAGAATCACTGGAAGAGAACTGAATCCTTAGCTTGCCAGAATAATTCCTCTTTGCCACCCTGATCTCCTTTTCCAATGTGTATTTGGCCTGTTTATACAAGACTTTATCCCCCATCCTGTAAGCATCTTCTTTGGCCTGATGGAGCTGTCTGAGTTTTGCTGTGAACCATGGTTTGTCGTTGTTGTAGGTTAAACGAGTCCTGGTAGGAATACACATATCTTCACAGAAACTGATATATGATGTTACAGTCCCTGTGAGTTCGTCCAAATCGGTGGCGGCTGCTTCAAAACATTCCAATCAGTGAGGTCAAAACAAGCTTTTAAATCTTAGAAATCCTTATTTGTCCGGGAGAGCAGGAGAAGTTTGTCTGTTTTGTTGGGTAGAGAGCGGAGATTCGCTAGATGGATGCTAGGCAACGGCGTTCTTAATCCGCGCTGACGAAGCTTCACAAGCGTGCCGGCGTGCTTCCCCCATCTGCATGACCTGTAGCGTCTAAACCACACCACAGCTCCGCCAACTATAATGTCAAGCAAAGCATCCGAGTAATCAAAATCCGGTAAAAGATTTTGTGGTGTGTTCTGACGAATGTTCAGCAGTTCATCCCTGGTAAAGCTGATCGTGTTTGAGAAACAAAAAACAGGAAAAACAAACAAAAACAGTACAAACACTGGAGAGCAAAGCACAGTAGCTGCCATCTGCGGCGCCATCGTACGTAGAAAAAAAAAAAATGAGTTGAACGATTCTGGATAAATTGAGAATCCCATTTTGTTAAAATAAATAACATTGCATATAGCCTATAAAACGCTCTCACACGTTTATTATTTTAATATTTTGGGAGAAGTAAAAAATTAGCATATGTGGTTTCAACAACCAGATGCATTTAAACTTGTCCAGTTTCGTCTGGAATGCGGCCCAGACCACCTCCTGAAATGGTTTGAGCAATCGGATTTATATCCGTCTGGAATGCATCTCGGAGGGCATTTACACCTGGTCTTTTCGGAGGGGGCGCATGAGGTGTCCAGGTGTAGACAGCCCCTAGCGCAAGGCTATCTCCGCTAGCGGCCCAGGCCGTGTTGCAAACTAAGTATTAAGTTGCTAAAGGCAGGTCGTTTGTTGCTAAAAGTTGTTAAACGACGGGATGACAATGGATGTTGATGTCATTTTGTAACCATGGCGCAAAGCTATACAGAACACACAATGAAATTATTTAAATATTCTTTTTTTGTTATCAACAATTTTTTATTTTCATTTTTTTCACAAACAACACAACATAATATCCAAAATAAAACAAAACAAAACAGCAGACATATACTCAACATCTCAAGGTTCAATCAAAAGGGAGGGAGAGAGGGAAGGACAACAAGAACACAAAAGTTACTCCTTTAAATAATCACGTATATTCAGTAAAAAACACTGCCAAGCCTCAATGGTTGAAGGCCTGGCCCCACAGACTCGCGCCATTGTACATTCACATGAGACAATTTGCAGGAGGCTACAGATCCAATATGCCTCTCTACACATGTGTGGTGTAAACCAGTTCTGAATTATTGTCTTCTTCACAGCTGTAAAACCAGCAAACAACATTCTCTTTTGCATTGAACTAATACAGAGACCAGAATCATCATTAAGAAGACATAAACTTGGGTTAACAGACCAATCAATTCTCAGTAATGATGACAAAACCAGGTTTACATGTGTCCATAGACTGATGACGACAGGACATTCCCAAAACATATGCAGAAAAATGCCCGATGATGTAGTGTTACATATATGGCAGTTCAAATTTGACTGCAGTTTCATTTTAAATCTTTTGTAAGGAGTTATGTATGCTCTATGAATGACTTTGAAGTGAATAAGACGATGAGCCAGAGTTTTAGATATTAAGCTGAGATTAGACCACACTCTCTCCCAGTCGACAGATAAATTAAGATCAGATAATTCCATATTCCAAATAGTTTTAATAGAAAGAGGTTTTGTAATACAATCAATAATTTTATTATATATTAAGGAAACAGATGGCCGACCAGCAGATGGTGCAATCCAGTCCCGCATAGGATGAGAGGAAATGGAAGAAGACCAAGGAACGCCATACGCTTTGAGAGCAGAACGTAATTGAGGAAAAACAAAATATGCAGATGCTGGTAGACAAAATTTGTCTCTCAATGCCTGAAATGAACAGAGGCCCTTGTTATCATACATATCACCGCACGTGTTCACACCTAAAGAGGGCCAAGAGGGTTGGACAAATGGACGATTTCCACATACAAAGTTAAACTTGTGCCATAAAGGTGTACTGTTACAGAATTTGAAGGGTCCACCTATCCGACGTTCAACCGTTTTCCAGATTTTAATAGAGTTAGCCACAACCGGACCAAATTTATAATTATCCCCTTTTTTTCCTGTGCCAGTAAATAAAATATCTTGACGTCTATTTGGTTTAACCTTGTCAGCTTCAATCACCCTCCATGAAACTGTAGATTGAGGATCAACCCAATTATGAAGGGTCTTAAGCTGGAACGACCAATAATACAATTCAAAATTTGGTACAGCCAGTCCTCCTGCGCTATTAGGATGTTGTAATGTGGTAAGTTTAATTCTGGGACATTTATCATTCCAGATAAACTTAGAAATTATGGAGTTGATCTCCTTAAAGTAACCTGGAGGGGGAGAAAGTGGTAGCATAGAGAAAAAAAAAATCGAGGTAACAAATTCATCTTAACAGTGGAGATTCTTCCTTGGAGAGAGACTTTAAGATTCTTCCATCTTTGAATGTCATTTTTGACCTTAACTAAAATGTTATTAAAATTGTCTCTGGCAATCTTATGAATGTTCTTATATATGGTAATGCCCAAATAGATGAAAGATTTCTTAATAGGGATAAATGAGGGAATAGAAAAAATTAACCTTAACATTGTTAATTGGCATTAGAGCAGATTTGCTCCAATTTATTTTATATCCCGATAGGCTACTAAAATTATCAAATTCCTTAATTACACTAGAGACTGAAACATCAAAGTGGTCTAAATATAGAATAATATCATCAGCGTATAATGAAATACAATGATTATGGTCATGAATCTTAATCGATACTTCAGATTTCCTGATGGCTTGTGCTAAGGGTTCGAGAGATAGACAAAACAATAAGGGGGAAAGTGGACACCCCTGCCTCGTACTCCGCTGTAAAGGGAATGAGGGGGAAATAATATTACCAGTTATGACTGATGCTGCAGGTGAGTGGTATAATGTCTTAATCATAGAAATGAAGTGTTCACCGAAGCTGAAACATTGCAGAACCGCCCACATATAATTCCACTCTAGCCTGTCAAAGGCTTTTTCTGCATCAAGTGAAAAGACCGCACAAGGTGTTGGGTGGGAGTCCGCAAAGTCAAGAATATGAAGGAGTCGACGCATATTGTCAGATGCATTGCGCCCCTTGATGAAACCAGTTTGGTCCTCCTTGATCAGACTGTGAATTACCTTCTCCAAACGAGAAGCAAACACTTTAGCATAGATTTTTTGATCACATGGGATAAGCGAAATCGGTCTGTAGCTGGAACAATCTAATGGATCTTTCCCTTTTTTAAGAAATAATGAAATCAGTGATGTTTTTTGATCTCTATGAAATGCCCCATCTTCAATTGCAAAATTAAATGAGTTAAGCATAAGTATCCCTACCAAATCCCAAATTTCTAAATATAATTCAGGGGGGAGACCATCTAGACCCGGCGATTTGCCCTTTTGAAGGCTCTTTAGAGAGACGTGAAGTTCCTCCAAACTTAATGGGGCCTCCAAAGATTCTTTATCCATCTGTGAGATCCGAGGCAGTTCCAATTTATCTAAATACTGCTTAAATTGGTTCATTAAAATCTGTTTCGGCTTTATACAGATTTGTGTAAAAACCTTTAAATATGTCATTAATTGCCACAGGGTTCGTGGTGACCTGATCATCCGATGATTTTATTGCGCTAATATATGCCTTAGACTCGCATTCTTTCAACCTAAGGGCCAATAAATGACTAGGTCTCTCTGATTCAAAATAATGTTTTTGTCTAGTCCTATGTAAAATAAATTCTGCCTTTGAGTGTGAAAGTAAATCATATTCTTCTTTTAAAGAGGACAGCTGTGTAGCCTGTTGCTCAGTAAAATGTTGTTTTTGTAGGTTTTGTAATGATTGGATTTTATTTTCTAATTGTGTAAACTGGTGAGTTCTCGCTTTTTTCAAGATGGCGCTGCTATGTTCGGCCGCCGTCCGGGTCGCTCCGCTAAGACTATGCTTTTATTTACTTTTTTACTTACTTTTGATTTCTATTTTTACACACATAACGTCTGCACTGATCACCTATGACAAAAGTACACTCTTGGACATTGGAAACCGCTTCACTAACCTGATTCAGGACACTTTATCACCGAATCCATCGTGGCCTCTTGAGATTCTTCGGAACGCGGAGAACAAAGGCCACAGGAGACGGAACAAAAAACACCGTGGAAATAGCGCTGGTATTCGAAACAGATTGAGGAAAAGGGCTCACAGTCCTCCTTTACCAAGCATTTTGCTCGCTAATGTCCAATCCTTGGAGAATAAGATGGACGATCTTAGAGCCAGGATAAGTTTCCAACGGGACATAAGGGACTGTAACATCATCTGTTTGTCTGAAACATGGCTCACGCCCTCGGTTCCGGACACTGCTGTAACACCGTCTGACAACTTCTGTTTTACGGATGGACAGAACGGCGGAGGCCGGTAAATCCAAAGGTGGAGGAGTGTGTTTCATGACTAACAAGAAATGGTGTGACCCCAGGAATATCTCCTCTCTGTCGCGATCCTGCTCACCTCATCTGGAACATCTATCCATCATTTGCCGCCCATTCTATTTACCCCGCGAGTTCTCCGCGGTCATCGTTTCTGCTGCTTACATTCCACCACAGGCAGACACCGGCTTGGCTTTGTCTAAACTTCATGACGTGATCAGCGGCTACATTAACAAACATCCTGACGCTGCCTTTATCATCGCGGGGGATTTTAACAAAGCCAACCTCAGGTAGGTCATGCCGAACTTTCACCAGCATGTATCCTGTCCAACTAGAGGACCGAATACACTGGATCACTGCTACTCTCAGTTTAAGAATGCCTACAAAGCCCGTTCACTTCCGGCTTTTGGTAAATCTGACCACGCCGCCATTTTCCTTACACCGGAATACAAACAAAGGCTCGCACAGGAACCCCCGGTGAAGAGGGAAGTGACGCGTTGGTCCTCCCACTCGGAAGCTATGCTGCAGGTGGCTCTTGATGACGTCGACTGGGACATGTTCAGGGCGAGTTCATCTGACGTCAGCGAGTTCACGGAGGTAGCAGTGAGCTTTGTAAACACACTAACCGAACAAGCTACAGAAACGATTACTGTAAAGACCTTCCCTAATCAGAAACCGTGGGTGGACAGACCAATCCGTGATGCGGTTAACAAACGCACTGCCACATACAACGAGGCTCTTTTGTCTGGGAATATGAGCATGTATAAAGCATCGTGTTATGCTCTCAGACGAGCAGTAAGCGCCGCCAAACATCGTTACAAAGAGAGAATTGAGTCTCATTTTCAGCTCAATGACTCGCGATGCATGTGGCAGGGACTAAGGACCATCTGTGCCTTTGGAAACAAATCCTCCGCGGTGGTGAGAGCAGATCCGTCGCTGGCCGAAGAATTAAACACCTTCTACGGCCGATTTGAAAGCAATGGCGGCAGCGCGGCTCTGCCGATCAGCGCGTCAGGAAGCAGCAGGCAGAGAAGCAAGAATCATGTGATCACCGTGTCGGAGGACGAGGTTCGGAGGGCACTAAAGAGAGTGAACATCAGGAAAGCGGCTGGACCTGACGGGATCACAGGCCGGGTTCTGAGATCATGCGCTGATCAGCTTGCTGGGTTGTTCACTTCTATCTTCAACGAGTCCCTTGCTACCTCTGTAGTTCCCACCTCCTTTAAAAAATCCATCATCATCCCTGTGCCTAAGAACAGTAAACCCTCCTGCCTGAATGACTATCGACCAGTGGCCCTCACATCAATAGTCATGAAGGTTTTTGAGAGACTTGTTAAGACCCACATTAGCTCATCTATCCCTGCTACTTTGGACCCTCTTCAGTTTGCCTATCGTCCCAATAGATCAACTGGTGATGCCATCTCACACATTCTCCACTCCTCCCTCACACACATTGACAGCAGCAATGGTAACTATGCAAGACTGCTATTCATAGACTATAGCTCAGCTTTCAACACCATAGTCCCCATCAAGCTGACTTCCAAACTCACAGGCCTTGGCCTAAACACTTCACTCTGCGACTGGATTCAAGATTTCCTCACCGGCAGACCTCAAGTGGTGAAGGTAGGCCAGTACACCTCAAACTCCATCACCCTGAACGTAGGAGCCCCGCAGGGCTGCGTTCTGAGTCCCCTGCTCTACTCTCTCTACACACACGACTGTGTGTCCTCTCACAGCTCCGCTTCTATCATCAAATTTGCTGATGATACTGTGGTTCTGGGCCTCATTTCCAACAATGATGAGACCGCATACTTGGATGAGGTGGAGAGACTAACATCATGGTGCCAGGACAACTGTCTCTTTCTGAACGTGAGCAAAACCAAAGAGCTGTTTGTGGACTTCAGAAAGAGACACCTGCTGCCCTACACTCCTCTTGTGATCTGCGGGACCCCTGTGGAGAGAGTAAGCAGCTTCAAGTACCTCGGTGTAAACATCTCCGAGGACCTGACTTGGACTACACACATCCAAACACAGGTTAAGAAAGCCAGGCAAAGACTGTACCATCTGCGACAGCTGAGGAAATTCAGGGTCTCACCAACAATCCTGAAAACTTTCTATGCAGGGACCATAGAAAGTGTATTGACTCAGTGTATTTCAGTGTGGTATGGAAACAGCTCCAGCCAAGATTGCAAAGCCCTGCAGAGAGTTGTGCGCTTAGCTGAGCGTATCTCTGGGTCGGCTCTCCCCTCTCTGCAGGACATCTACATCAAACGCTGCAGAAGCAGAGCTGTCAAAATCACCAAGGACTCAAGTCACCCTGGAAACTGTCTCTTCACTATGCTGCCTTCTGGTAAGCGTCTCCGCAGCCTGATGGCAAAAACCAAGAGACTTAGGAGGAGTTTCCTCCCCACGGCCATCAGGCTCCTGAACTCAAACTCAGCCTCTTAACATCATCTGACTTACTTCAAATCACTAATCACACACTCATTATTCTCTACCTCATACTGTCAGTGTCATTTGCTCATTTGTACATTTGCACACAACACTTTCTGTGTCTTGTAACATATCTCATCTTATTTTTTATATTTATATTATTTTTAGTGATTGGCTGTATGTGACAAATAAAACTTGAAACTTGAGTAGAAGAGAAAGATATACAGAAACCTCGTATAGCACACTTAGTCGTTTCCCACAGTATTTGAGGATCCACATCAGAGGGCATATTAATTTCAAGAAAGTCCTTAATATATTCTTTTAGAGAGGTAATAAAAGTCTGATTACTTAATAATGATATGTTAAAGCGCCATCTAGGGGACTTGGCTTTGACATCAGAAAGAGGAACACTGCACAACATAGCAGAATGATCAGATAATAAAATTGGTAATATAGATATAGAGGAATTAGATGAAATTAAAGATGGGCTGAGAAATATGTAATCTATCCTAGAGAAAGTCTTGTGTCTATTAGAAAAAAAAGTCCTTTGCTTTAGTATTCTGAATTCTCCATAAATCGATTAAGTTGAGCTCAGTGATCAATTTATTCAATAATTTAGAGGATGGATTGGCTGTTGTATCAGATTGAGACTTATCTAAAGCAGGATTTATGACAGCATTAAAATCACCACCCACCACTAGAGGGCAATCAATCTCCTCAAGTAAAGTTTAGGAAATCTGTGTAAGGAATGCACTGTCTGTCTCGTTCGGACCATAAATAGAGACCAATGCTAACCTATTATTATATATTTTGCATCGGATAAAAACAAATCTACCCTTCTCATCACTACCAAGGTGTTCAATTGTTAAATTTAACTTCCTGTTAACAAGGATAAGCACCCCCTTAGTTTTATTTTGAGTGCAGGAAAAAGCTATTAATTTGTAATACTTATTCTGGAAACGTGCCACGTCAGATTGTATTAGATGTGTCTCTTGTATTAAGGCACAGGAAATAGATTTACAGTGTAAATATTCTAATACACGGGTTCTTTTAACAGCAGAATTTAAACCATTCACATTCAGTGATAAAACAATTTAAAGTATGCATTGAATATTCATAATCCCAAGATTGTACACAATAAATGCAAAAAATTCCGTAAATAACACGTAAACACTGATGTGCATTTTAGATACCAAACCTCCTATATGAAAAATCCCTTTAGAAATCATGTAAAATAGATAAAAGTATAAATGTCTGCTGTAAAAAACAAAAACAACATAAAAATGTGAACAACCGACAACCATAAACAAAGAACAACTCAGACCACACATTACCGAGAACATAGGTCTGACTGAGCAACAAAAAACGGTGATAGGTCGTGCCCGATCCACTCCAACACAAGGCATGTCTCCCGAAAGGCTCACACAGCCAAAGAAAAAAAAAAAAAAAAAAAAAAAAAAAAAAAAAAAAAAATTTTTTTTTTTTTTATTAATTAAACCTACTCTCCATTAGTCCCCTCCAAAACAGAAAAATGGTTTGTCAGTCTTACCAGCAAAGAGATCGTTGTACAATATCCCAGTATAAGAGAAGAAAACGCAAACAATAGGTTTAGCAAGCATCCATGCTCATCCTGCCATCATCCCCTTCTGGGCAGCTAGGGCCAAGTCCATCCCGGCCGTCACGCCCCTCCCGTCGAATTGGAGAAACAGCGGTCGCTGCGGCGGCATAGGACTTCTGCTGAGACATGGAACTGATAAAATCCTCCGCTTTCTGAGGGGAATCGTAGCTCCTCTGTTCCCCTTTGTGCCGTAGCTTAATCACCGCTGGATAGATGAGGAAGGGCTGGAGACCAAGTGCTGTCATCTTCTTCAAAACCGGACCAAATGCCTTTCTCCTGATCGCTGTAGCCGGACTAAAGTCAGGAAAAAACAGCAGTGTGACATTGTTCTGTGCGCACTTCACCGGATACGCCTGCCGAGCACCTTTCAGGATATCTGATCTGTCATGCCATCTCAGTACACGGAAGATGAGAGTGCGCGTCCGATCGGAGCCCCTCCCTCCGTCATACACGCGATGCACCCGATCAATCTCAATGTCACGGCCCCTCAAGGAAGGAATCCACTTGGAAAGATTAGCTGTGAGGAAACTAGCTGCATCTGGACCTTCCATCCCTTCTGGGAGCCCCACCAGTCTAACGTTGTTCCTCCTAGACCGGTCCTCCATATATGTCATCTTCTCGGTGAGTCGCTCCAGCTGATCCTTTAAATCCGTAACTGTTCTCTTATCTTCCCGCGCCGCTACCTGAACAGAATCAACGCGGTCACGTGTCTGCTTTGTCTTTGTATGCTATGGCTTCAAACTCCTCTCTTAGCTCTTTAACAGACATATTGGTCGCTTGTATGTCCTCACGCAGTTTGCGCAATGCTGGAATCAGCACAGAGTCCATCGCATCTCGTACCGGTGATTTCACAACCGAATTCAAAGTGCTTTGGTGTTCTTTAAATGCTAGTTCAATGCGGTTAGCAATAGCACTGTCCAGGTCTTCACTGGAGATGGCTGAATCTCTGAATTTTTTCTTCATTGGCGATTGCTCAATCTCTCTTTTCCGATCTCCTTTGTCTGCCTTAGTACTCATGATGGGTCTAATGCAGAGTGGTTCAAATTTTACTGACAGGATCGTAAAATATTTGGCAAAGTGAGCGGAGCGAAAAACTAAGCCTGCATCACCGTCAAGGGGTCACGTGATCCTCTCGTTCAAAAGCCTTTGTTGGTAACGATAGCTTCAAGACGCCTCCTGTATGGAGAAACTAGTTGTATGCATTGCATACATTGCATGCATTTGGCCCATTCTTCTACACAAAAAGACTTCAAATTTTGAAGGTTCCATGGGCCTCTTCTATGAACTCTAAACTTAGTTCTTCCCATAAATTTTCTATTGGATTCAAGTCAGGTAATTGGCTGGGCAATTCTAGCAGCTTTACTTTCTTTCTCTGAAACCAATTGATAGTTTCCTTGGCTGTGTGTTTGGGATCATTGTCTCGCTGAAATGTCTACCCTCATTTCATCTTCATCATCCTGGTAGATGGCAGCAGATTTTTATCAAGAATGTCTCAGTACATTTTTCCATTCATCCTTCCTTTAATTATATGAATTTTGCCAGTGCTACACCATGATGTTTTGGGGTGATGTTAGGGTGACCATATTTTAAAAGAGGACAGTAGGAGGCGGGGTTCGTGGCGGGGCTTCACCTAACAGTATATGTAGCAAGGTTTTTTTGTTTGTTTGTTTTATTTTTGCTTATTTTGTTTTTATAATAAATAAAAAGAAAACAAACAGATAGAATATAAAAAAGAATAGGGAATGCTAGTGTTAGAGGGTCATTTTTAAATAAAAATAAAACAAGTTAATAGAACAGAAAAATAATAGATAATGCTAGTGTCAGGGTTCTGTTGTGTGTGTCATGTGTTCCCGCCTCATGTGTCCATATTTGGTTTGTTTCCTGTCCTCGTTAAGTGTCATTATGAGTTAATCCTTGTCCAGCCGTGTTTGTCTAATTATCTATGATTTACCTGTGTATTTATAGTGATTTTGTCTGGTCTACTCGTTACTCCCCGGTGTTTCCTGTTTATGTCAGCCTTGCCTTGCCTTGCCTTGCCTTGTCTTGCCCTGCCCTGATGTCCTCATTAAATATTATTATTTGAGTTTATATCCTCGTCTGCGTGTTCTTGTTCCTCCCTCGTCTGTGCACCGTGACAGAAGACCAGACCTAACCGTAAGCTGCACCCATTCACCCGGTTTTGTTTTCCGTTTTTCAACAGTGTTTTGTTTTGTTCCTGTTTGTCTGTCCCGTGGCAAGGAAGTCGCCACTCGTCCTCCCGCCTTAGCCCACTGCAGGACGGCGTGGGAGTTCGGCGGGATCGCCGCGAGTGCTGCGAGTCCTCTGGCCACGAGGCCTCATGCCCGCCGATCGCGGGAGATATCCGCCTCCGGCTGTGGCTATCCCAAGCCCGCCGGCTGGTTGCCTAGTTCCCGGGTTGCCGCTCCCCCAGGCGTGCCGTTCACGGGAGATCACGCCAACGGAACGCCTCTGACTCAATGCCCGCCGGATCGCCGCTGACTCAAGCCCACCTGATTGGCGCTGACTCATGCCCGCTGGCTGCCGCTATCCCTAGCCCCGTGGATCAAGTCCACATGTCATGGCCAGGAGTGCCGTGTGTCTGTTTTGTTGTGCCCACAGGAACATTTTAAAGAACCATGTCGGTCTTGTTCATGGAGACTCGTCTGGGGCAGGCGGCTCCTTGTTTTGTGGCCGAGGAGGCCATTCTAGCCGCCTGCCCCCATGTCGCAGATATGAAAGCGGTTGCTGAGGGACCCTGTGAGCGCCCCTGACTCGTCATGCCCAAAGGAAGCCTCAGCTTCCTAGCTAGCCCTGGAGGGCTTCCTGTTCCTGTGGGCTGTCCTGTCCTGTCCCTGTCTGTTTAGCCCAGGAGGGCTGTCCTGTCCCTGTATGTTTAGCCCTGGAGGGCTATCCGTGTACTGTTTGTCTGTGTCTAGCCCCGGAGGGCTCCTGATACCCCCGAACTTCCCCAGGGAAATTTTGAGGGGGGGGTAAAAGTGTTCCGGCTGTAGGGGCCGGGCCGAGGTGACCGAGGCCACGGCCACAAGGACCCACCTGCCATGGCCTCCTGAGCTCCCTGCACTGCCATGGCCTCCTGAGCCCCTAGCTACGCCATGGCCTCCTGAGCTCCCTGCACCGCCATGGCCTCCAGAGCTCCCAGCTCCGCCATGGCCTCCTTTGTCAGTCTGTTCCACTCTGGAGGTCCCCGTCCTGTGTTTTTTTCTGTATTTGTCCTGAGGGGCCTCCAGAGCGCCCCCCCCCTCCCCGATGGAACTGTTAAGGCCCGGGACGAGCCTTTCGGGAGGGGGGAGTTATGTCAGGGTTCTGTTGTGTGCGTCATGTGTTCCCTCCTCATGTGTCCATATTTGGTTTGTTTCCTGTCCTCGTTAAGTGTCATTATGAGTTAATCCTTGTCCAGCCGTGTTTGTCTAATTATCTATGATTTACCTGTGTATTTATAGTCCTGTCTGTTCAGTTTTATTTCGTCTGGTCTACTCGTTACTCCCCGGTGTTTCCTGTCTATTGTCAGCCTTGCCTTGTCTTGCCCTGCCCTGATGTCCTCATTAAATGTTATTATTTGAGTTTATATCCTCGTCTGCGTGTTCCTGTTCCTCCCTCGTGTGTGCACCGTGACAGCTAGTGTTAGAAGGTCATTATTTATAATAAATAAAAAGAAAGGAATTAGAAAATAATAGAGAATGCTAGTGTTAGAGGATCGTTTTTTTTCTTTATAAATAAAATAAGTAGTTAGAATAGAA
Source organism: Aspiorhynchus laticeps (assembly GCA_023376895.1). Classification (NCBI taxonomy): domain Eukaryota; kingdom Metazoa; phylum Chordata; class Actinopteri; order Cypriniformes; family Cyprinidae; genus Aspiorhynchus; species Aspiorhynchus laticeps. The sequence goes on from CM041798.1 coordinate 45,290,511, forward strand.
ATAGAATAGAGAGTGCAAATGTTAGAGGGTCAAGTGTTCCAAAAAAAATATAAATAAAAAAGCAGATACAATTAGGATTAGCATTAGAATAGACAGTGCTAGAGTTAGAGGGTCAAATGAAGATGAAAGAGATGTGTTTTCAGCCGTTTCTTGAAAATATTAAGGACTCAGCTGCTTGGATTGAGTTGGGCAGGTCATTCCACCAGGAGGGAAGAGTTAATGTAAAAGTCCATGAAAGTTTTATCATAGGTAGAATGCAAAATGTTTCAATACAAGCATTTCAGTCAAATGTAATTATTATAATTATAAATGCAATATTTCAAACCTTTAACCCACTTGGGAAAATCAACCCATGGCAACATTTTAAGAGTAGCCCAATTCTGTGGAAAAAAATGCGGACTTGGCAACCCTGCATCCAACAAGAGCTGCAGGAGTCAGATTTGATTGATCACAGGTCGAGAATAAGGAGAGATGACTGACAATACCATGCTTGAGTATTTGCTGCTCAACATATCCTTAGCTCATTGACAAATATCTGCTCTTGTAAGATGTGCTCCCTTTACACAGAGTGCGTGTGATCGTGAAATCGAAAGTGAAAGTAAACAGCGCAAATGCTCATTCAAAAATATTTAAATACACTTCATACAGATAGCAGCTCCCTGATGCGCCAAAATTATATACAATAGTAGAATGTGCAGACTAGTATTGAAGTGCACAGGAAATAAGCAGCAGTCATAATTAAACTAGATGGCCTCCACCCAAACAAACTTGGTGCAAGAGTGCTAAAGGACAATATCTACTTCTCCCTCCATCATCCTTCAATAGTGTGTGCCAATCCACTCAACCTGAATGGCACACACACACCTGGACAGAGTATGAGTGACCACAGGACTTCATATCAGCTTCCGAGTCATCATGTGCTTGAAGAATCCCACAAGGACACTGATAACACCACGCAGCCACAACAAGCATTGCTCATGGAAACTATTCCGGCTGAGCCCTGCCCACAGAGCTCATCACAGACCGACTGTGACGTACCACAACAGCTCCAAGACTCAGTACCCAAGGACGACTTTCTGGAAAACAGCCAGGGAAGCCAGGAAAACTTATCACAGCCACCGGAAACACCAGAGCCAGAGCCCCGCTCACCAGACACATTATCCCTCTCTCCAGCATCTCCACTTCTAAGCTTCTCACAGAAAATGGAGGAACTGGTGTATGCTGGGACCAAACTCTCCCACTCTTTCATTGCAAGCCCCCAGATACCAGAAATGGTGGGCTTCACAACCACCAAAGCCTGTGGGCCCAGCTCGCCCTCCTCCTCCTGTGAGAGCTCTCCGGCCGTTGCCACAATGCCAGGGCTCAAATCCTCCTCCATCTGCTGTAGGTGAACCAAAAACTATTGATAACAGCTCTCAGTTATATGTGTCTGGTCTCCACTATGATAGCAGGAACTGTCACAAATATTTACAGGACAAGCGGGAACCCAGTGTGCCTGTAGCCTCCTCCATTTCTGTTTTGTCACATGATAGAAAGTCTAAGGCCTTCTCAAGCCATGCGGCTGACCCATCTAATCTGCGGCCTATTATGCATCAAACTAAGATGTAGAGACAAAATGTAATTCTGTCAAGTTAGTATTTTTGTGTAATGTAATGTAATTCTGTCAAGTTAGTATTTTTAAACGTTCGCTCAATAAAAAAATAAATAATTTCTGATCAATGATTTAATAACCACAAACAACCTCGATTTTATGTTTCTAAATGAAACATGGCTAGAAGACAGCTGCAGTGTAACAGTCCTCAATGAAACAGCCCCTCCTAACTTTAATTTTATAAGTGTCTGCAGGACTGTTAGGAGAGGTGGAGGTGTAGCTGCTCTATTTAAAGATGTTTTTCAATGCAAGCAAGTGACATTTGGTCAATATTTGTCTTTTGAATACCTAGGTATTGTGCTGAAAGGTGCTTCATGCATTCTGTTTATCATTATTTACAAGCCTCCAAAATACTCTCCAGCCTTTGTTGAAGATTTCACAGAACTGTTATCAATGATTTCCTCAGAGTTTGACTGTTTTGCTATTGCAGGGGATTTTAATATTCACATAGATAATGCAGAAATTAAAACTACAAAAGAAATTATAACTGTTTTAAACACTTTTGACCTGATTCAGGACCAAAGTTTGTGCATGGACCAACACACAATCGTGGACACACTCTAGATTTACTCATCAGAAGAGGTCTAAACATTCCACCCATTGTTATTAAGGATGTAGCACTATCTGATCACTTCTGTGTTTTCTTTGATATAATGATCTCTGCTACCACTGAATCTAGATATTTCTCTGTCAGAAAGAGATGCATAAACGAGAACACTAGTGCACTATTTATGGAGGCTATATCTTCAACACCAAGCATTTCTGCAGTCTCTGCAGACTACTGTTGATCTTCCCCTTAATTCCTTTAACTCAAAAGTTAAGAATGTTATTGATGATATTGCTCCTGAAAAAGTCAGTAATAAGACTGGCAGACATAAATCACCTTGGAGAAAATCAACAGCAGTTCAGAGAATGAAAAGACAATGCAGAAAAGCTGAGCCGATGTGGCGGAAGACGAAACGTGAAATTCACTATAGCATCTATAAAGACAGCCTTCATGCTTTCAATGTGGAACTAGCCACAGCTAGACAGACCTTTTTCTCAAACCTTATAAACAGTAACTTAAACAACACTCGCACTCTTTTTGCTACTGTTGAGAGACTCACACACTCCCCAAGTCAGATTCCCAGTGAAATGCTTTCCAACAGTAAATGCAATGAGTTTGCTTACTTCTTTTATGAGAAGATCAATAATATCAGAAAGGCGATTGGCACATCTTCAAGTTATGAAGAGGTCATACAGATTTGACCGCAATTTCAAAAAGAAGTAAATATGTCTGTTTTTGAAGCAATTGATAGAAACTATTTGGAAGAAATAGTACAGCACCTTAAATCGTCAACCTGCTATCTTGACACACTTCCCACCTCTTTTTTTTCAAAACTGTTTAGAAGCAGATATCTTAGAAGTGGTGAACGCCTCACTTCTTTCTGGGACTTTTCCAAACTCCCTGAAAACTGCAGTTGTTAAGCCCCTTCTGAAAAAGCTAAATCTTGATAACACCATACTGAGCAACTATAGACCAATATCAAATCTTCCTTTCATAGGTAAGATTATTGAAAAGGTAGTTTTTAATCAGCTGAACAACTACTTAAACTCAAATGGATACCTGGACAATTTTCAATCTGGTTTCTGACCGAATCACAGCACAGAGACAGCTCTCATTAAGATAATAAATGATATTCGCTTAAACTCTGATTCTGGTAAAATATCAGTGCTGGTACTACTAGATCTTAGTGCTGCGTTTGACACTGTCGATCATAACATATTTCTAGAGAGACTGAAAAACTGGGTCTGGCTTTCTGGGATTGTACTCAAATGGTTCAGGTCATACTTAGAAGGGAGAGATTAATATGTGAGTATAGGAGAGCATAAGTCTAAGTGGACGTCCATGACATGCGGAGTCCCACAAGGCTCAATCCTTGCACCGCTCTTATTTAGCCTGTATATGCTCCCACTAAGTCAAATAATGAGAAAGAACCAAATTACCTATCGCAGCTTATCATTACCTATCACAGCTTATCATTACCTATCATTGCTGATGATACCCAGATTTACCTAGCCTTATCTCCAAATGACTATAGCCCCATTGACTCCCTCCGCCAATACATTGGTGAAATTAACAGTTGGATGTTCCAGAACTTTCTTCAGTTAAACAAGGAGAAAACTGAAGTCATTGCATTTGGAAACAAATATGAAGTTCTCAAGGTGAATGCATACCTTGACTCTAGGGGACAAACAACTAAAAATCAAGTCAAAAATCTTGGGGTGATTCTGGAGACAGACCTTAGTTTCAGTAGTCATGTCAAAGTAGTAACTAAATCAGCATACTATCATCTCAAAAACAGTGCAAGAATTAGATGTTTTGTTTCCAGTCAAAACTTGGAGAAACTTGTTCATGCCTTTAACACCAGCAGGGTGGATTATTGAAATGGTCTCCTCACCGGTCTTCCAAAGAAGACCATTAGACAGCTGCAGCTCATCCAGAATGCTGCTGCCAGCATTCTGACTAGAACCAGAAAATCTGAGCATATCACACCTGTCACAACTCCGGTCTGTGGCCTTCCACCCGATAGCCACCAGAGGTCTCCTCTCCATCATATTGACTCTCACAGCACACTGGACTGCATTTCCCATCATCCATTGCACTGACGACACACACACACACACACACAGCTGATTGCACTAATCACGCTCACACCTGAGAACTATCACACAATCACTATCACCCAATCACACACTCTTTATAAGCCTTGGACTCTCTCTCCCTCGCTGCCGAGTATTGTATGCACATATCGCAACCCTAGCCGATAGCTATCTTACAGAGCCTTTTGTAGTTTTCTTAGTCCGAGGCTGCATCCGAAACCGCCTACTCAATGAGTAGGTACTTAATTTCAATAAGTACTTACTTAACGAGCGCTAAAAGAGTACGTACTTTTCAGCCAAATCTCGTTGAGTATGAATGCGATCCGCCATGTTTACGTTATCATGTGATCTATGACGTTATAACAAGCGCAAAAACAAACTTAAAAGTTATGAGCGACAGGCTTAATTCATCTATCTGTAAATATTTTGATGTTGATGAAATTTGCTCATTTTGTGGTCTTGTTGAAGAAACATCTGCCCTTATGATTGTAGTTCTGTCAGGACCACTGTCGTCAAAATGATAGATACTTAGCATAAAGTTTGGTTTGGCGGTATGGTTCTGTTCTGTGCAAAAACTCCCTGCCCATCCATACAGCCCGTCATGAATGAGCAGGGAGAGCAGCAATAATAATAACCCCCCGAGGGTTAACAGAACAGAACAAAGCAGATATCATTAATGTACTTAATGACATTTAAGTGTATAATTATTCAACAAAAGAGTCTGATTTAGCAAGGAATATCAGAAAGCCAAGTCCTGACTGCGAAAGGAGGAGTTGGGGATGGAGGAGGGTGATTTGCTCCTGAGCAAGCGGGAAAAGCTGCTGATTAATACTGAATAGAGCTTATATAGGAATGCCACGATAGGTGTCGTATTCCTATAGGTAGATGTGATCAGCTGAGAATCAGCTGATGCAAGCTTGACTCACGTGACCTGCCAGAACTAACGCGAACGCTCAATTTCTGTCAGGACCACTGTCGTCAAAATGATAGATACTTAGCATAAAGTTTGGTTTGGCGGTATGGTTCTGTTCTGTGCAAAAACTCCCTGCCCGTCCATACAGCCCGTCATGAATGAGCAGGGAGAGCAGCAATAATAATAACCCCCCCAACACAAACGATAGGCCAGAACCCCCCGACACAACGATAGGCCAGAACCGCCCAAACCACAACTGATGGCATTCTGAAATATCCATATCCTTCTGAAATAGCAGAGACTGGGGCAGCGGCCCCTTACAGAAGGCGGTGAAGGGGTGCTCTTCTTTATAAGCAGCTAAGAAGAGCAGCAAGCCCCTTAAATGCAATACCTGAAAAATATGCAGAAACCCACTAAAATTGGCAGCCTAATCTACAGCAAACACAGCGTACTGCAGCCATAGGAGCGAGCAATGAATGGTTCAAAGATCACAGGTTCTACCTGGCCTAAAGCTTCAGCATCTATTTAAAAACTATAAAATAGCATATAATAGCAGAGACTGGGGCAGCGGCCCCTTACAGAAGGCAGTGAAGGGGTGCTCTTCTTTATAAGCAGCTAAGAAGAGCAGCAAGCCCCTTTAATGCAATACCTGAAAATTATGCAGAAACCCACTAAAATTGGCAGCCTAATCTACAGCAAACACAGCGTACTGCAGCCATAGGAGCGAGCAATGAATGGTTCAAAGATCGCAGGTTCTACCTGGCCTAAAGCTTCAGCATCTATTTAAAAACTATAAAATAGCATATAATAGCAGAGACTGGGGCAGCGGCCCCTTACAGAAGGCAGTGAAGGGGTGCTCTTCTTTATAAGCAGCTAAGAAGAGCAGCAAGCCCCTTTAATGCAATACCTGAAAAATATGCAGAAACCCACTAAAATTGGCAGCCTAATCTACAGCAAACACAGCGTACTGCGGCCACAGGAGCGAGCAATGAATGGTTCAAAGATCGCAGGTTCTACCTGGCCTAAAGCTTCAGCATCTATTTAAAAACTATAAAATAGCATATAATAGCAGAGACTGGGGCAGCGGCCCCTTACAGAAGGCAGTGAAGGGGTGCTCTTCTTTATAAGCAGCTAAGAAGAGCAGCAAGCCCCTTTAATGCAATACCTGAAAAATATGCAGAAACCCACTAAAATTGGCAGCCTAATCTACAGCAAACACAGCGTACTGCGGCCACAGGAGCGAGCAATGAATGGTTCAAAGATCGCAGGTTCTACCTGGCCTAAAGCTTCAGCATCTATTTAAAAACTATAAATAGCATATAATAACTCAAATCTACTCATCTGTTTACAGGTGTCGTCTCCCATTGACATTGTGCTCATTGCGTTACGTCCTCAATCTGACAACCCACGTGAGCAAAGACAAAATCCTTACCAATACACTCGATAGATTTGCAACAAGCATGTTGTTTGCTTAAAAATCACAGAACTTGCAGTAGTCAGAGAAACTTAAGGAAATAGCAGTCCCAATAACTAGATGAGCCATAAGCAGCAAGCATATTTCAAGAACAATCAGATGGCCTAAACAGCTTCTTGCTGTTGCCAGTTTAACCAAGTATCAGAACTTGCAGTACAACCAATAACTTAAAGCAACAAGCAGGTCTAGCAACAAGCATAATCTTGAGCACTAGATAAGCACAAAAAAGAAAAATCTCACTACCCTAACAGCTTTAAGCAACAACCTTCTGAAATAGCATAGACTGGGGCGGCATGCCCTTTAAGAAGAGAAGCAGCGATGGGGTGCTCTTCTTTATAAGCAGCTTGAGAAGAGCAGCAAGGCTCTTTAACCTGAAGGAAAAAAAAATTATAGGATGCAGAAAAACCCACTATAATTGGCGGACGAGTTTGCAGCAGACGCAGCGCACTGCAGCCATAGAGCAAGCAAATTATCTGATCGAATCGCAGATTCAACCTGCCTAAAGCTCAGAATCCATTTAAACTATAACAGCGTATAATGAATCAATAAATCAACTCTTCAGTTACAGGTTTGTCGCCTTCATTGTCATTTGCGCTCATAGCGTTACGTGACCACAAACTGACAACACACGTGAGCTTAAACAAATTCCTTGTCTTACTCTATGCTTAATGCAACAAGCTTGACGCTTGCTTAATCACAGCGTGCTGCAATAATCAGAACTTAAAGAAATGGCATCCCCAATACCAGACAAGCCATTAGCAGCGAGCATATTTCGAGAACAATCATATTCCTTAAACAGCTTAACATTAGCTTCTTGCTGTTAAAGTTTACCGGATACCAGCACTTGCAGTAACAACCAATCGCTTAAGCTACGAGCAGTTCTAGCACAAACATGATACCGAACACTAGATAAGCCTTAACAAGCGGCAAAATCCTAATACCCGATGGCTTTAAGCAAGACCTTCAGAATAGCATAGACTGAGGCAGCATGCCGTTTACAGAAGGAGAACATTAGCGAAGGGGTGCTCTTCTTTAATAAGCAGCTGAGAAGAGCAGCATGCCCCTTTATGCCGTACAGCATTTGTGAATACCCATATTTAGGCAATAGGCATGTTGGCTTATCTAGAATCTAGATAATCGTGGGCATAAATAACCTTTAGTAGTGAAATCTACATACTGCACGCCGAGTATCGAGCACTTACCAATAGACTATAGCTTAAGCAACAGTATATATCCGACTTAAACAGCTGTGGAAAATAATAGGATAAGTTAATGAGCAACATCCCAACACTGAGCCTAAGGTATCAACCTGTTTCATGACAGACAGCCTAAAACAATCTTTTTAAAACCAAGCCTCAGCTGTGATAAGATTAACAGGTTAACTAAAACTTATTAAAGGAAGCAATGAATAAAACGAGGAGGAATCACCCCAGTCCTCTGCCACAGAAATGCAACAACCATTTACTTGACTAATCAACTTGTAGATTCAGTACACACCGCTGGTCAGCAGGAATCAAAAGAAATACAGCTTGCACTCAGAAGTTATCGTTCAACAGACAGCCTTTTTTTTTTTTTTTTTTAAAACCACAATCAAAAGATATTTAAAAGAAACACCCAACAAGTCTGGAGCAGGCGAGACGTGAACCTCTCCAAGCAGTGTTCACTCTGCTCTTTTGTAGCATCACCGTCTGCAGCACACTCTCTGATGAGCACCACCTGTGGGCAATTGCAACTGCCAAGCAAGCAGAGAGTGAGAGAGATAGATAGAGGGAGAGAGAGCACACACAGGGGAAACATTACCACACCCAAAGGGCAGGAAAACACACTAATGCATTTTAATAAAACACATACATCCTAGGGATGTAACAGTTAATATTACCAGCGTGTCAAAATACAACCAATACCCTAAAGCGACAGTGTGCCTAGTAAACATACTGAACAACGAGCAGATTTGACAATAACATATTTGCTACGTAGCATGAGCCATGAGAATGAAATGAGAACTTGGCTTATGTCGTGAAGACATCAGAAATGATTAAGGGTGAAAATAATTATATAGATTTTTTTTTTTTTTTTTTTCTCTCCCTTTAAACTATTGAGTGAGGGATGATAGCTTAACGGTCATCTCTGCTGTAATGCTAAGAACGTTTTTGGAAGCGCTATACCAGTTATTGATTTAAATAAAGAAAACAGGATTGCTTGCAGAGAGAAGCTGAACGATGAATCAAAGAACGTCCTTAAAACACGGAGAGTGATCATACGATCATCAAACGTGTTTCGTGCATACTCATGCAAGAGCACACCAGCGAATCAGAGATTAGGAATTTGAATAAGTATTGAGCGGCACTCTGCTGAAATATTTCGAATGACTTGTCATTAATCTGAATTTTCTTATTATATAGAAGCCATTAAAACACGTGCTTCTGACGCCGCGTGCAGCTGAGCAACCGCACACTCTCAGCTAATGAAAACATCCAACCTTAGGAATTACGCGCTGAACGTCGAACCACGGTTGAACGCATGTACGAGAATGCTCATTCATTTAACCTGTTCTTCTGTCCGTTACTATCGGCGTGTCCTCATAGCGATTACATACTCAAGATTGCACTTGCTCCAGCAGTATAAACAGAAGCGTGAAAGCTGCTGCAAATATCCTTAATATTTTGCTCCAGCAAACAATGCGAACTGCTAACAATCACTTTAGTTAATGCAATTGTAGACCACGCGATATACACAGCGATATGATTAAATGAGCATTCACTTATCTTAGATATTCTGAAGCACGGTGCAACAGATTGATTTGCGAGCAGCGATGCGCAATTTGCTCCTGAGCAAGCGGGAAAAGCTGCTGATTAATACTGAATAGAGCTTATATAGGAATGCCACGATAGGTGTCGTATTCCTATAGGTAGATGTGATCAGCTGAGAATCAGCTGATGCAAGCTTGACTCACGTGACCTGCCAGAACTAACGCGAACGCTCAATTATAACCAATACATTTTGGGTTGATTTAAGTTTTTATATTTTTAACTGTACTAATATAACCCACAGTTTAATCCTTAAAGATATTATTTTTTATTACGAAAAACTTAAATCGTTGTCTCTTAAATGTTATTTTCTTAATTTTATGTGCAAAATTGTTCACCCACACGCAAAACTGGCTTAAAACTCCTTTGTTTTCTTATTTTTCTTGTTGAATGTCTCTCTCGTTTCATCCCTGAGGCTTATAAATAACAAAAACAAATGCAATTTTAATGCATAATGTTTATATGAATTGTATGATTATTCAAAGATATTTAATCTTTTTTTCCCGTGTATATAATCTCATAGTATATGCAAACCCATTATAGTTATGTTTTCTGTTGTTTTTTTGTCATTAATATTGTTCATTGTTAAAGATACTACCATCTTTCACTGAGCTTGTATGTTCTGCAGTAATAATAATAAATAATAAAAAGAAAATAAGAGCGACAGGCGCATAGCATCAATAAATCCACAACCCTACCTAGTACAGTTTTCCTCCATGTTTGTAATATCTGCACAAAGGAGACGTCGATCAGCTGCTCAAAGATCTTACCTTTGGAGAAGACTGATTTTACACTCGAAAAATGTAAGTATTACTACTTAGAAATTAAGTTTTCCTCAGAATGCATTGGTAGCCCAACACTTCTGAACAATAATAATGATAAATGCTGACCAATAATTAAATTCTACTTTTTAGTAAAACAAGCAAAATGTAATTAGCTTTTTCATATGCCATAGCTATGCATGACTACACATATGTTAATGAAACAATTATATTTTATTTACTGACAACAACAGGAAACATGAACAAATGAGTAAAATGCAAATAAAAGTAACCATGACAATAAATAAACAAGTCAACAACACATAAAACAAAGCTTTTAAAAAAAAAAAAGGTTTTTTTTTTTTTTTTCAAACATATTGTTCTAACAATCAAGTATTTACATGCAGTGAACCCACATCCTACTGCCATCTCAACACAGCTGTGCCAGTTCTGCAGCTTTATTCTGATGAAGCAGCTGACCACCGTGTCCACCTTCACCTGTCTCTGCTGTTATCACAAATCCAAGTCATGAACTTTGCCTCACTCACCACCAGGGGTTACTCTCCCATCTCATGGACTTTCACACAGTCACAGATCACTCAGAGACTGCATCTCCCATCATTCACTGCACCCACACAGCTGCTCACAATCATCACGCTTACGCCTGAACACAATCTCACATCACTATCACCCAATCACACACACTACATAAACCTTGGACTTTCTCTCACACCCTGCTGAGTATTGTTTAGCCTAGCTACTCTACAAAGCGTTTCCCTGTATTCCTAGTTAGATTTCCTGTGTTTTGATTCCTGCCCGTGTTCTTGGATTGTTCTCTCTGCCTAGCCCTCTGGATATTGTACGCCGATCGCCGACCCTCGCTTGCCCTTGGATTATTCTTGTGTCTTGCCCATGCCATACCTGTTTGCTACTGCCCGACCCTGCCTGTATTGACCATGTTTAATAATAAAGCCTTGCAAATGGATCCGCCTGTCTCACGTCTCGTCAGCCCCGTAACAGAATACTCGGCCAAACCAGGATCCAGCGGCTTTTCTAACAAACTCTGGTCAGGTATGGACGCCTCCTATCAAATATTTGATCTACGTCAAGGAAGTCTATCCATAGAGGAGTACGTCAAACAATTTTGCCTATTATCCAACAAGGTACATTTTGATGAGGTTGCATTAAAAGACATTTTTCGTTTCGGACTAAATGAACCCATAAAATCCTGGTTACCTGAAGGACAGTTTAATGTTAGTTTAAGGGATTTTATGGACTATGCTTTGCTGTGTGCTGGCTCTTCGTTCACGGTGGGTGTCGTGGAAGAGGAAAGCGGCACTGCGTCTGCGTCTGAAATGGTGGACGCGCCAGAATGCGTTCACAAGATGGCGGCTACAACAACACCCTGTCATGTCAGTGCGGCCAGTAAAGAGTCAAGTCAAGTCACCGCTGATGTTAAAGAGTCAAGTCAAGTCACCGCTGATGTTAAAGAGTCAAGTCAAGTCACCGCTGATGTTAAAGAGTCAAGTCAAGTCTCCGCTGATGTTAAAAAGTCAAGTCAAGTCACCGCTGATGTTAAAAAGTCAAGTCAAGTCACCGCTGATGTTAAAAAGTCAAGTCAAGTCACCGCTGATGTTAAAGAGTCAAGTCAAGTCCCAGCTGATGATCAAGAGCCAGGTCAAGTCCCAGCTGATGTTCAAGAACCAGGTCAAGTCCCAGCTGATGTTAAAGAACCAATTCAAGTCGCCGCTGATGTTGAAGAACCAAGTCAAGTCACAGCCTATGTTAAAAGGTCAAGTCAAGCTACAGTTGATCGTCACAAGTCAAGCCAAGCCACAGTTGATCGTCACGAGTCCAACCAAAGCACAGTTGATCGTCACAAGTCAAGCCAAGCCACAGCTGATCGTCACGAGTCAAGCCAAGCCACAGTTGATCGTCACGAGTCAAGCCAGGCCACAGTTGATCGTCACGAGTCAAGCCAGGCCACAGTTGATCGTCACCAGTGTTGGGGAGTAACTAGTTACATGTAACGGCGTTACGTAATTTAATTACAAAATAAATGTAACTGTAATTAGTTACAGTTACTAAGAAAAAATGTGTAATTAAATTACAGTTACTTATGAAAATGTTAACGATTACAAAGGGGGTTACATTTGAATATTTACGCACATCCACATATAGATTTAATTGATTTCTTTCCCAAATTGCACTGACTTGACCGTTTTTTGTCTAATAAATCACTAATCGGTTAGTCTGACTGACAATGCTTCGTCTCGCGCGCGCTCCGCGTCTCCGCCAAACGGTCTCGAGCAGAGTAATCAATGCGAGAGATTTGACAACGGAGAGGACTGTGGAAGCGCACAGGTGGAGCAGAGAAGCAAAACTACTGTTCAGGAGTTCAAGTGCAGGTCAGATTCATCTGTAAATATGCTATTATAGTTTTGTCTTTGTTTAGTTAAGCAGCAGCCCATTGCTCATCAGTCGTCACTCAAGATACTGTGGGCCTATAGCTAAAGGACATCATTATTAGCCTATCTATTGTAAAGTTACAGTAGTAATGTAGCAGACAAAGAACCATATCGTTTTATAATAGGTTTAGAGGGAGCTAGGGCAGACAACAACACAACCCTTACGAAAATTAACGATGATTTTACTATAAATCCAAAGACAATATTACTATTGCTAAACCATGGTAACCACAAATAACCATGGTTTATGCTACACTAACCATAGTTTAACCATGGAATTTGAAGTAAAATAAATAAATATACAAATGGTAATCCATTTGCCAAAAGAAAAAACATGGTTACTGTACTTTTGCTATTATAAAATCATGGTTAATTTTTATAAGGGAAAAATATGACTCATGTTCAGTATTAGGATTTTTCTAGAAAGAGTCAGAGAGATGTATCCTGTGTATCGCTCGTGGTGTTTTCAGTCTGCCGCCTCAATATATATGAGTACATGAACACATAAACAATCTATAGAACTGCTCTGAGTCACTTCATGAGCATTTTACAATTTCTTTTGAGAAGACTATCATCATATATACATACAGACACCAATGTTTAAAAATGTTTCAGGAGTTTAGTACAAAGAATAGGACACATGCTTATTAGATAACCGTATTTGGGTTGATGTATATGCTTTTATTTTTTACATTTTTTAATGAACTGTTATTTTTTCCAAAGCATCGTTAGATGCAGTGTTTCCTGTACTTATGCAAAGATTTGGTTTCAAAAACAGTATCAGTATACTTTTCTTATTATTTGAAATCTGCATTGAACTTGATCAATCTCAAAGTAAAAGGCAGTACTAAAGTCTGATTTTGGTGGATGTGTTCAAATTTTATCATGTTAAAACAAGTGATGAAGGGTTTTTAAAGTCTGACAGTTATCAGTGTTGAATACTAGGTTAACCCTCCATGGTGTAAATGTTTGAAAATGATTAACAGTTGAAAACATTTATTAGAAATTTAGGAAAGTAATCAAAAAGTAATCAAAAGTAATCAGTTACATTACTTTTATAAAGTAATTGAAAAAGTTACACTACTATTACATTTTAAATAGGGTAACTTGTAATCTGTAACCTATTACATTTTCAAAGTAACCTTCCCAACACTGATCGTCACGAATCAAGCCAAGTCACCGCTGACCATCAGGAATCAACCCCTCTTTCAGCTCAACAGCCAGATCCACAACACGCCTCAGATCATCAGCCAGAGCCACATCACGCCTCAGCTGACCAGCCAGAGTCAGACCACGTCGCAGCTGACCAGCCAGAGTCAGACCACGTCGCAGCTGACCAGCCAGAGTCAGACCACGTCGCAGCTGACCAGCCAGAGTCAGACCACGTCGCAGTGGAACCGCCAGAATCTGTCACACCGAGAGATTTAAGGTCAGTCCTTCGAGTTCTCCGGTTGAGATCCAGCTTGAGGGACACACCGCTGGTGTCTGTACGCACTGCTGGTATCCCCAAATCCACTCACTCTGACCCTCCTGTCCATGAACTGATTACCCTGTCTGAAGCGCTTCCCAGGGTGGGGATTGCACTATGTTGCATTTGGGCCACATACACCACCACTGTACTGCCCCAGGGGAAGGCATCTGCCACAGAACCTCCCCAAGCGGTGGTGCTCGCCTCAGCCCCTTGCAAGGTGGTGGCGCCCAGCAATATACTCTCACCCGGTCATAGTACCACCGTAGAACCACCAGAGGTGGCGGCGTTAGCTGCAGAACCTCCAGAGGTGTCGGTGGTATCCGCCTATGAACTCTCACCCTGTCATGTCACGGCTAGGAAGGCCGTCTGTGAACTCTCGCCCTGTCCTGTCACGGCTATGGAGGCCGTCTGTGAGCTCTCATCCTGTCCTTTCACGGCTATGGAGGCCGTCTGTGAGCTCTCATCCTGTCCTGTCACGGCTATGGAGGCCGTCTGTGAGCTCTCATCCTGTCCTGTCACGGCTATGGAGGCCGTCTGTGAACTCTCGCCCTGTCCAGTCACGGCTAAGGAGGCCATCTGTGAATTCTCGCCCTGTCCTGTCACGGCTAAGGAGGCCGTCTGTGATTCCCTGTCCTGCCCAGTCACGGCTATAGAGGCCGCCTGTGATTCAATGCCCTGCCCTGTCACGGCTACGAAGGCCGCCTATGAATTCCTGTCAGGTCCTGTCACGGCTATCGAGGCTGCCTGTGATTCCCTGTCCTGCCCTGTCACGGCTATGGAGGCCGTCAGTGATTCCCCGTCCGGCTCTGTCACTGCTATGGAGGCCGTCTGGGATTCCCTGTCCTGCCTTGGCACGGCTATGGAGGCCGCCTGTGACTCCCAGACCTGCTCAGCCAAGGCCCCTGAGACCAGGAGGGCTCTCCCTGTGTTGTCTGTCTCTACTCTCCCTGTGTTGTCTGTCCCTTCTCTCTCTGTGTTGTCTGTCTCTGTTTTCCCCCAGATCTCGGACTCAGACATGGTTTCCTGCTCGGTCTACGGCCCTACTCTGGTCTGGTGGTCGCTGGTCCTATCTGCTCCGCCCTGGGGGGCTCCACTCCCGTCTGCTCCGCCCTGGTGGGCTCCAGTCCCGTCTGCTCCGCCCTGGTGGGCTCCAGGTCCGTCTGCTCCGCCCTGGGGGGCTCCAGGTCCAACTGCTCCGCCCTGGGGGGCTCCAGTCCTGTCCGCTCCGCCCTGGGGGGCTCTAGTTCTGTCTGCTCCGCCCTGGTGGGCTCCGGGTCCATCTGTTCCGCCCTGGAGGGCTCCAGTTCTGCCCTGGAGGGCTCCAGTTCTGTCTGCTCCACCCTGGTGGGCTCCGGGTCCATCTGCTCCGCCCTGGTGGGCTCTAGATCTGCCTGCTCCGCCCTGGTGGGTTCCAGTTCCATCCTCTCCACCCTGGCTTCCACATGGACCTGGCCCTCCGTCCCTCTCCCTGTTCCGCCTCCGCTCCTCTGCCCTCCTAGGATTGTTTAGGAGCGTCTGGAAGCCGCTCCTTGGGGGGGGGCTATGTCACAAATCCAAGTCATGAACTTTGCCTCACTCACCACCAGGGGTTACTCTCCCATCTCATGGACTTTCACACAGTCACAGATCACTCAGAGACTGCATCTCCCATCATTCACTGCACCCACACAGCTGCTCACAATCATCACGCTTACACCTGAACACAATCTCACATCACTATCACCCAATCACACACACTACATAAACCTTGGACTTTCTCTCACACCCTGCCGAGTATTGTTTAGCCTAGCTACTCTACAAAGCGTTTCCAAACTCTCCACCATGGCCAAGACCAAAGAGCTGTCCAAGGATGTCAGGGACAAGATTGTAGACCTACATAAGGCTGGAATGGGCTACAAGACCATTGCCAAGCAGCTTGGTGAGAAGGTAACAACAGTTGGTGTGATTATTCACAAATGGAAGAAACACAAAATAACTGTCAGTCTCCCTCAGTCTGGGGCTCCATGCAAGATCTCACCTCGTGGAGTTTCAATGATCATGAGAACGGTGAGGAATCAGCCCAGAACTACACGGCAGGATCTTGTCAATGATCTCAAGACAGCTGGGACCATAGTCACCAAGAAAACAGTTGGTAACACACTACACCGTGAATGATTGAAATCCTGCAGTGCCCGCAATGTCCCCCTGCTCAAGAAAGCACATGTACAGGCCCGGCTGAAGTTTGCCAATGAACATCTGAATGATTCCGAGGAGAACTGGGTGAAAGTGTTGTGGTCAGATGAGACCAAAATCGAGCTCTTTGGAATCAACTCAACTCTCCGTGTTTGGAGGAGGACGAATGCTGCCTATGACCCCAAGAACACCGTCAAACATGGAGGTGGAAACATTTTGGGGGTGTTTTTCTGCTAAGAGGACAGGACAACTGCACCGCATCAAAGGGATGATGGACGGGGCCATGTACCGTCAGGGCCAGGGCATTGAAAATGGGTCGTGGATGGGTATTCCAGCATAACAATGACCCAAAACACATGACCAAGGCAACAAAGGAGTGGTTCAAGAAGAAGCACATTAAGGTCCTGGAGTGGCCTAGCCAGTCTCCAGACCTTAAAGGGGTCATCGGATGCCCATTTTACACAAGTTTATATGATTCTTCAGGGTCTTAATGAAAGGTCTGTAACATTCTGTGGTTACAAATTCTTAATGGTAGAGTAAAAAACACCTCCTTTACCCTGTAAAAATCAGCTCTGTCTTCAGCACGCTGTTCTAGTCCATGTTTCTTTAAATCCTACTGAGCTCTGCTGACTCCACCCCTCTCTTCCGTGGAGTGACGAGCAGACCATAGATATATATAGTTTCCCTATTCGACTGCTCCAGATACATTGATGTGTCAGCCATCTCGCATTCACCATAATAATCAATGAATATTCAAAGATATACAAGCGTATAACTTGCTGTTGTAGATGCACACAGTCAATGCGCTCAAAGATTCGCAGACCGTTCCAAAAATGGCGGATGGCTTATGTATCGCGGCCCATATAAACAGTCGATAATGAGGCATCTAGGTATATATATATCTATGGAGCATACTACTACACTTCAGCCGCGAAACTGGCTAACTAGCACATTATTAGGAAAGGCGATTTGTAAAGATTCATAAAAACCCTTATACTCACTTCTTCTATAGATAAAGCTGGATCACGAATGATTCGTGCGAACATAGATGCATTTATGTAGATCGGGGATCGGAGCATTCACTTCAAAGCGAAAGTAACGTTAATCTTCTGTGTCTTCAGCGGCTCAGATGTCGGGAGTAACTGACGACTGCTATATTCATTATTACATCCAACAACTAAACACTTCAATCGCTTAATCAGAGACATCTTGTCTTCCCCTGCACCGGAGGCGGACAGCTCTCAGCTCACTCAGGGCAGGTCTAAGGTAAGACGGTCTTGTCAATCAACTCTCGTGGGAGCGGCCTGTACAAAACTAAGTCATTCTGACACGAACCTCAGAACAGCTTGATTTGAGAAAGGGGATTTTAAAATAGGGATTTAAAAAAAAACTGGGTGGATTTTTATCATTATAGGATGGATGTGTATGCACACTTCCAACACACATTTTTGTTCAAACAACTTGTAAAGTGAATTTTGCATCCGATGACCCCTTTAATCCCATAGAAAATCTGTGGAGGGAGCTGAAGGTTCGAGTTGCCAAACGTCAGCCTCAAAACCTTAATGACTTGGAGAGGATCTGCAAAGAGGAGTGGGACAAAATCCCTCCTGAGATGTGTGCAAACCTGGTGGCCAACTACAAGAAATGTCTGACCTCTGTGATTGCCAACAAGGGTTTTGCCACCAAGTAATAAGTCATGTTTTGCGAAGAGGTCAAATACTTATTTGACTCATCAATTTATAACTTTTTTTAAATGCGTTTTTCTGGATTTTTTTGTTGTTATTTTGTCTCTCACTGTTAAAATAAACCTACCATTAAAATTATAGACTGATAATTTCTTTGTCAGTGGGCAAACGTACAAAATCAGCAGGGGATCACATATTTTTTTCCCCCACTGTGTGTGTGTGTGTATATATATATATATATATATATATATATATATATATTAGGGGTGGAAATGTTCATGAAAAAAATCCAAACCGTTCCATTCACTTGTCATGGTCCGAGACACGTGTGTATTGTTCGGTCCGGCCACGCACTGCGTAACGTGTTTTTTTTATAATTTGGCACGGAGGTGAATGTTAGGAGTGTCGAGTGCTGCAGTGAAAAAAATGTATACAGGTTTGTGTAAGTAAATTGCTCAGTGCAAAGAAAGAGAAGTAATGGGAACCTGGTATTTATTTTTTCATGTATCTAATAGACATGAAAAAGTTATTTGAAAAACATCTATGACCTTTGAAACATGTCTAGTCTTCATGCTCTATGTTGACTATGGTTTCAATAATAATAAACATACATTTGAATAAAGCATCCATATTTGCCCATGCCCATGTTGATTAGAGTATTAAAAACTTGGAGAGTATTACTTCAATGTACATTTAGAACAAATAAAAATGTGCTATTAAGTTGCAATTAATCATGAGTAAACTCATGACAATCAAGCGATTAATCAAGATCAAATATTTTAATCAATTGACAGCCCTAATATATATATATAGATATAATTTAATCTAATTAATTACAGGGTGCTGCGATTGATTACTCTAATAATCGCAAACTAAATTTGGCTGTGAAAATACCCCCAAAAGATAATTTAAAGCTATTATTGTGTTAAATGTTTAGGCTACAATGGCCTAACATAACATAAATAATGGAACATAAAAGAAGATAGTTTGAGAAACATCTTGTTTTTTGTTCATGCAGTGAAAGTCACTAGTGACCAAAACAGCTTAGTTACCAACAGTATTCAAAATACCTTATTTTATGTTGTGCAAAAGAAAGTAAATCATTCAGGTTTGAAGAAGCAACCAAAACTACCAGCAGGTGGCGGTAAATGTATTTATGAGTTGATTCATTCAAACGGCTGATTCATTCACGAATGAAGTAAACGGCTCTCTCTATGAATGATCTACTGAATCATTGGTTCACACGATTCGTTCAAAATGCAGATACATTCAGAAACTAAACACAGCTGTGTTGCTCAGAGACACACAACAATTCTGCTGTGGCTTTATAGGTAATATTATCGTTGGCAAAACTGAACAAAAACACACAAAATTGTGTTTGAAATATAGCACAATATTAACTTCTTATTTATTGAACTGTTGTATAAAATCACATTTGCACTTGTGTTCTTCATGACAAAAACAGCACTCGTGTGATATTGCTCTCGCTGCTCGTGTGATATTGCTTATCATATGATATATGTGAGACAAAAACTCATACAGAGGCATTTTTAACAAAGTTTACAGAGCCAGGGGGTCTGAATTTGAATTTGAAGATCAGGGTAAATTTAACTTATTTTGTCTGTAGCTTCTATTTCACACATACATCACGGAGACCTCTATTTGACATCTGCATTTACATCTGGAAGATCTATTTTTTAGAGTGTTTGCTCATCTGCAATACGTCTATAGGACGTTTCCTATTAGATGTCAAATACACGTATATTAGATGTCTTTAAGATGTTTATGATTTAGAATGTTTGTAAAACTGACATCTTACAGACGTCTGTCAGATGTTTGTACACAGCAGATGCTTTGCAGATTAAGTGATCTTTAATTGTTCAGGACAAACAATGGACTCATGAACAACTATCACTAAACAAAAAAACAAAAACAAACAAACAAACAAAAAACACAGCTGTGAATCATTCAGGTAACAACACTATACTAAGAACCAAATGTATGTAATTTTTTGAACGGGGTCATTTTTTTTAAATAAATTCAACTATTATTTTCTCTTGTGGACTATGTAAACATATTTTGTGTGAAATATCTTATTCGGGTCAGTAACATTTTACAGATTCTGCAAGGTGTATGTAAACTTTTGACTTCAACAGTGTTGTTTTACATTTACTTGATTCAAATTCTGTAGTATATCTGTACCTGCATATTACCGTTAGACCTACTTGAAAACTTAAAGCACTGATTTTATTTTCATCAGATATAGCTCTGCACACTGCCAGCATCTAGAATGATTTTGATTAGCATTTTAGTGTTCATAGCAGAGGATTCTCTTAACTTGTTATATTTTACATTTTGTCATTTGATATAAGATTTTTTAGGCTTTGCATACACGTGCACCGCTTGAAAGCCTGAAACCACAGAGCCCCTCAATACATGTTGAAAAGATAGGTAACACTTTATAATAACTGCACACTATGAATCATTAGTTAAGCATTAGTAAATAGTCAATTCATCTTTTATAAAGCATTGTTCCAACATTAATAGGCATTAGTAAGCAGTTTATAAATACAGCTATAAATGTTTTGTTCTTGAGCATATCTATAATGTTTAATAATTGTATTTTCATACTTTTTAAACGATCAATTTACCATTTCTAAATGATTATGTTATTTAAAAACCAGTTATTTAGCAGTTGTCAGTGGTTCATAAGATCATTTAGAAAGTGTAAGTAAATCATTAATAAAATATTTAAATGTACATTTATAATTCTTATTATTTAGACAAATGATAATAGTTGCTTTGTGTGTTAATAAATGCTTTATTGACACATATTTCTGCTGTAATTCATGATTAAGTCAGGTAGTTATAAAACACTTAGTAGTTGCCAGCCATCTATTTTTGTGAGCTCATCTAAAGTGAGGACTATTTATACCTTGTAAAGCATTTACAAAGTAGATTTATCCCTTAATTGCATGAATATTTTGCCAGTCATTATTACATATTTGTGTCTTTAGTGACCCGGACCTATATATCCAGCACGGATGGATCTCTAACTGCTGCAATAGCAAAAAACTCTCTTGATATTTTAAGAACAATTTTCAGAAGAATAAAATAAAGCATATTTCATTACCTTTTGAAACTTAAAAGGGCTCAATTTAAGCAGATGATTTTACCATCGCTGTCATCGTCAGAGCGCACTTCCACAGTACATTCAGCATCTGCCTCATATTCATGATCTCAACCATATTCTCAAAACGATAATTTTCAATGACTTCATATTCAATATTTTGATCACTGGCAGCACATCCAGTATCAAATGACAGTGGCATTTATGGGCATTTCTTCAACTAGGGGCATTTTTAGCCTTGCAAAGTTGAATAAAAAAAACTTAAAAGTCACGTAACACAGTCTCATAAGTTTAAATAATTTGCCTAGTTTTAAGGTCTGTAAGAGGACAAACTTAGATTACAAGAGAAATTGTTAATATTTTACATTTTTTTCCGACCTGTAATGAACAAATGTAATTTCCACCACATCTCAATATACAGCTGTTATTTAAAAATAAAATAACTTATGCCACTCACGAATTGTCTAAGATCATTTTTGTAACTAGTTTTACCAGTTTTTCCACAATGTACAGTAATTATACATATGAGATAAATGAACTGCCCTAAGGACCAAATGCTGAACTGTACACCTGTCACACTCTGAAATTTAATTTTGTTTTAGGTAAGAGCTTATTAGAAAATAAATATAACTTAAATAACTTGAATTTTTATATTAAGTAGAGCATGATCTCATAAATTGTGGATACATTTTTAATGTGTGATGAGAACTTTTTAAATATTTTTTAAAAAATGTGTGTGGTGATGGAAATGACAGGGTGTTGTGGAAATGACAATGAATTTTTGTGAAAAAATGGAAGATAGCTTCACTGATTAGCTTTGAATTAATACTTAGCATTTCATGTATGCAAAATACTCTTATTTAACTTAAAATGTTTAGCTTTTTAAAAACACCCTTGAAGGTACAGCATGTTTGGAAATGATGTAGAATAAATATATTAACTGATCAAGCAATATTTACCTTGATTTTTCTTAATTTGTTGTTGATGAAAATTTAAATTCCCTCCATGTCCAAGAGGTGCTCTGATGTCGCTGAACATTTCCATAGAAACCACCTAAACAATCTTTCACACAAACTTTTTAAAGGGACATTACAGTGTTGTGGTGGAAATTACATCAATACTGTGCGACAGCTATATTTTGTATAAAAAGTAATATTGATAGAGGTCTCACATTAAATACTATAATGTATTTTAATTAATTTACCAGTGATTAATTCATGTACATTAATAGTTACATTAATAGTTACCAGATAAGTCATATTTTTAAATTGTATTTTCATTGTTGAAGTTTAAAAGTCTGGGTGTGCGACAAGGAGAAAAAAGTGATTTTGACACCTATAAGGAGGTTGAAAAGTATGAAAAAAATCATAATGGTAGTAAAAAGTTTTTTAAGGTGGTTTTATTGTTAGTTTGACAAAGAAAGAGGAATTTGTCCAAATTATATGTATTTTTAAAAATATGACCAAAGAACATAAAAGTGCCCATAGTCTAAGAATCACCCTTATATTTCATTGCATATAGTAATTGCTCTGCAGTAAAGCCATTCAAACCAGTTCATTTTTTGCTGATGATATTCGTTTGTTTTATGCCTGCAGTAATTATGAGTGAAACTTCACGTCATCATTGTGTATCAAACAGTGCCACCTTGAGGAAAAAAGATGCATTGCACGTACTGAGTCATCAGATATGTAAATATAGTTGCGCAGAAAAAAAAATACTTACACATTTACATATGTAAATATGTTTACATATGTCTCTAGCGACCCTATACACTTTTTACAAAAAAATAATCAGAAAAACAGGCATTATTTTATATTTTACTATTTTTTTCTTGTTATATTGTTTATAATGAATAGAATGAGGAATTCTAAGAAAGTTGATGTCTAACTTTAAAATGTGAAGGAGGGAGAGGGTAGAGAATGATGTACTGGGTCGCTAAAGACCTGAGGTATGCATTTAAGGGTTAAAGGCTCATTTATCTTCCAAACAGAAAAGTTAAACAAACACAACACCGAGGGATACAGAACACAGACATATTTTTTCAAGATGCAAAAAAATAAACTGTACAACTGTACACTTGATAAAAAATAAAACTTTCATAGAAAAAAAAAATCAAGTGTACAGTTTCATTTTTTTGCATCTTGAAATAAATATTTCTGAGTTCTGTATCCCTCTGTGTTGTGTTTGTTTATTTTTTCTGTTAGGAAGATAACTGAGCCTTTAAATCTCCTTTGTAATAGATATGCTTATAAATCAAGAACAAGGCATTTGTAGCTGTTTTAATAAACTGCTTACTAATGAATATTAATGTTGGGACTATGCTTTATTAAGGATAAACTGACTATTTACTAATGCTTACCTAATGATTCATAGCGTGCAGTTATTATAAAGTGTTACCAAAAGATAAAAAAGATGAAAGCAATGAATAAACTAACTACCACTACCAAACTAACTTCTACTGCTATTGCAATCGAATCAAACTCTGCAGTGAGTTTGCTGTCATGACAGCAAAAATATTATGTCAAGGCCCTGTGTAATACATATATAGCATCAATACAGAATGTTTAATGTTCTATGTTTTTTTTTGCTTTGTTTTTTTAAGCTAGCAGAATTAGAATTATCAGCATTTCAACAACATATTTATGTAGTATAAACTTGATAAAAGTCTTTACATTTTAGCATGCATGAAGGGTGCTAATTATTATTATTATTTTTTAATCAGTTTATGAGTGTTTATGTGAATTTCATAATTATTTTGTATTTGAATAAATTATAAAAACAATTAAAAATCACAATGTTAATATAGACATGCCATTTTATTTCTCCGTAGTACATGTTGTTCTTCCCATCATATGTTGTTTTGTATTTTGGTCAGGCTTTAATAGGATGATATAACATTTAGGGGCAAATATGCAGAACAGTAAACCAAAGCTTGAGGCTAAAATGGCAAATATCTCAACAGCTACAATAAATTTTCCAGGAGAACTGACATAAGCTGGGACAAAAGTGAACCATACAGCACAGAATATGAGCATACTGAATGTAATGAATTTGGCTTCATTGAAGTTATCAGGAAGCGTGCGAGCAAGGAAAGCCAAAATGAAGCACAAGACAGCCAGTAGGCCAATATAACCCAGCACGGCCCAGAAACCTAAAGTAGAACCCAGACTGCACTCAAGAATGATCTTTTCCTTATAATATTTCATATTTTTGTGAGGAAATGGAGGAGATATAGTTAGCCAAAGCATACAGATAAGAACCTGTATAAGTGTAAGAGCAAGAACACAGAGTCGTTGTTGTACAGGCCCAAACCATTTCATGACATTACTTCCTGGAAGTGTAGCCTTGAAGGCCATTAACACCACTATTGTTTTCCCCAGAACACAGGAGATACAGAGGACAAAAGTGATCCCAAACGCTATGTGACGCAACATACAGGACCACTCAGTGGGCCGACCAATGAAAGTGAGTGAACAGAGGAAACACAGGGACAATGAGAAGAGCAGCAGGAAGCTCAGCTCTGAGTTGTTGGCTTTTACTATGGGGGTGTCCTTCTTACTGTAAAACAGGATGGCCACCAGTGCAGTTAATCCTACTCCAAAGAGTGATGAAAAGACTAGCACTATACCCATAATTTCTGTGAATGACAGAATCTCTACAGCCTTTAAAACACATTTATTTTTCTCAGCATTAGACCAGTATTCACCTGGACACTGCTTGCAGTTAATTGAATCTGGAAAGGAAGTTATGATTACTATAGTTAGAACCAAAGAAGGGTCATATATTAACTCCCCTGATAAGAAACTTCATTTTTAAAAATAAAAAAAGATAGCAAAAAGAGCAACTAACCAGGTTTTTTTGGAACTTTGAGATGAACTGAAGATTACCTGTCTCATTACTGATTTCTCCTTCTGCACATGAAATACAGTCATAACAGCAGACTGGTCTTCCTTTCTGTGCAGCCTTCCTAGTGCCTGGAGGACAGCTCTCACTGCACACAGACCTTGGCTTCTACATGTAAAATTAAATTGTACATAATTATTCATATTGAATCTGAAAATTAACATTAGTTTTTCAGCTATGGAGTGCAGAATATTGCATGTTTTAAACTGCCATTTACCTCCAGTTGTCCTCCAGACCAAATAATATTTTCAGTGTTAAGCATAAAGCTTTGATCAGGTGGGAGTGAGGCATCAAAGTAACCCACTGGTTTAAACTGGAATGATCTCGTAGAGTCCTGCTGCCAGTTAACAACTTCATAGTGGGCTACTGTGCCACCAGTGCCGTCAAACCACACATGATCTCCAAATTTTACAGTGAAATTTACCTTTTTCAGAGCTTCAACCACCTAGCGAAAAATATGATTTAGTACATTATCATTGATATTGTGTATTTCTGTTGGATATTTTTTATTTTTTTATTTTACCTGTTTTGGTTGCATTGTCAGGCCTTTCTCACAACCTGCTTGTTCTTTGCAATTCAATAGTCTGTGTAGGGAATGAGCCACAGCATAAACTGCTTTATAGACATTGCTTGCATATCTTTGTTCAGGCACATCTTCATTGTAGTTTTTCAGTGTAAGTAGATCTTGATATCTGCTGCAGATGAATGCATGTTGTGAAGACTTCCCCTCAGGCTTTGAGCATGGAAAAGCTGTGTCCCAGAATGATTTAATAACATAATCTGCAAACCCTTCAATATTGATTTTTCTAAATGCAAACCCCAATGACCCTCCCAGCACAAGAAAGCTGTTTGGAGTGATCAAACTCTTTGCGGTTATCCATCCTTCCCCTCCAATCAATTGAAAGCCTGTAATATTCTGAATACTTAGTTGCTCAATAAGTAAGCCCATCTCAACAAGTGAAACAAATGCAACAATCACTTTTGCAGTGCTTTTTTTAATCGTTTCTACCACTTTTTTTAGTTTTTCTGGCTCTGTTCTGTAGAATTTCACTGAATACTCCACACAAATCCCCTCCTTCTGAGCTGTATTGAGAAATATGGACATAACATTGTTCCCATAGTCGTTGTCACTGTTCACAGCTCCCACCCAAGACCAGCCTAAGTGCTTGACTATATATGCAAGTGCCCTGCCTTGGTGGTAATCACTAGCAATGGTCCTGAAGAATGAAGGATAGTCTTTTCTATTGCTGAGACATTCACATGAGGCTGAGTGACTTATCTGCGAGAGATAGAGAGAGCAAAAAACACAGCAACTGTGAAACTGTTATCAGTGAAGTGATTTTGTTAAACATTTGGTGGTACTACTCCTTACCACTGGAATTTTAAAAGGTCCTGTAGTTCTGGACATAATCACTGTGGCGGAGGACTCTGTTTCTCCTATGATAGCATGTATAGGAGACTGTCTATTGCATCTGTATTCTGCTTCAAACTCCGGTCCATTCATCAGTCCCATAGTTGCACTCATGGCAGATAGTCTTGAACCACAGGTATCATAAATTCGGTATCCAATAGAAACATTTGGGAGCAAACTTTTACTTCTGTTAATTTCTTCGATAGCAAAAATCATAATTTGAGCCATCCGAAAATCTCTTAAATTCACACTGTGAAAATATTAAACCAAAAATTATACATAGCAACTAAATAAACATATCAAAAAGTGAACACTACTATTTGCATTCAGCTAAAAAGAAGAAGAAAAGAAAGCATAGTCATGCTTGAAACAGATTGATATTCCAGATGTTTTAATTTGCTGTTATACAATACATTTATAAATATAACACATTTTAAATATCTATTTTAAAAACATGGTCTGATATAATGCTTTCAATGTAACAAACCTGGAGCATGACAAAAGCTGAGGTTTTTGTGCAAACTCTAATGAAGGCAATGTTTCTTTACTGCGTATTGCAAAAAGTGCTCCAATGATTATGTCTCCATCCTTGGAAAGCAGTGGGTATTTAGGGTCTCCCATCATCCGGCAAGGAGTGTTTCCAGCCTTGGTATGAAGTTGATGGAAAAACAATAATATATAAAGAAATAGAAGCATCATAAAGATTGAGCTCAACTGTGGTTGCCAAATGTAAATAACCTGATACAGTATTTGCATTTTTATAGACGTAATTAGTATGGATGACTGATTGTGAATGTAACCAATGACCTCACAGCATTTCATTTATGAAATACATAAGTCTTCCACAAAGTCAAATGCATTTCTTGATCTAGACGACCTCCTTTGTGATTCTGGAAAAAAAGCATTTCATGCCGTAATAGGTGGAAAGTGCTTTCAACCTTATGTACATGAAATCAGTTGTGTGTTTAAAAATGTTTGAATGAAATGAAATGCTTACATCACATTTCCGGTTGAGAAATGCAACAGTTTTTCTCTCTCTCTCTCTCTCTCTCTCTCTCTCTCTCTTTCTCTTTCTGTGCATGAAAGGCATTGAAGTTTATCCAACTAACTAACTAAATAATAATGATAAAAATCCCTTAAATTAATCATCACCAGTAACATGGTTTAAAACCTGTTAACCAGCGCCCCCCATATTGGGAATCACAGCTAAAAATGACTAACTAACTTAAAATGGTAACAGCTCATGACTTTAGTGTGCCACACACACGATTTTGGTGTCTTTGGAAAGAAGGCCCTTTGGGCTTTACTATCCATCATCCAGAGTTGATAATGCTCAAAAATATAAAAAATTATAGTCACTGAAGTGCCTTGATAAAAATTGTACCACACTGAATTATTTTTTAAGTTCAAATAAAAATACATGAAATCAGTCCTGGAGCAATCCAGAAAAGTAATGGGTTGAAAGTCACATGTCTCATGAGTTTATATTTCAAATCTGAAGAAGATACCATGAAAAATAAGATTCCTGCAGCCATTTTTCTAGTCCCCCCCCCCCTCTGTTTGAGGAAAAATATTTACCAAATTATTGAAGGGTTCTACTACAAACTATTTAGTCATTATACATGCCACTGCAGTTTTTTTCAATTATAAAACAGTGGACAGAATCTTAGACATCGTATAAGTGATTTATTTGAGCACTAGAAAAATACAATAATAATAATTTTTGAGTTATGAAAAAAAACAATAATAATAAAAAAAAATAACTTAAGTACATACTGATTTCCTGACATACAGATGCTCCTGCTCATGCATTAGTAATCACATGCTGACGATCATTCATACAGATGCTAATCATACAGATGGCCGCCCAATATAGTCAATAATCACATTATAATGGCCTTTTATATAGACTGCATTCACACTGATATCTGTGAACAGTCAGTAATTACATGCTGATTATCAGCCTAACAGATGCTAATCATACAGATACAGGCAATTCCCCACAAAACACCCAATACCACAGCTATTCTTGTACATGCTTTAGTTACTTCACATGTTGGTTATTGTAACTCACTTCTATTTGGGTTACCCCTCAAACTCCATAAATTTCAGTTGGTCCAAGATTCAGCCCACATAATTGCTATAACTTCTTTCACTGAATTCATCTCTCCTGTTCTTTATCAGTTACACTGGCTTCCTGTTAAATGATTAGTTCACCCAAAAATGAAAATTAGCCCATATTTTACTCACCCTCAAGACATCCTAGGTGTATATGACTTTCTTCTTTCAGACGAATCCAATCGGAGTTATATTAAAAATGGTCCTGGCTCTTTCAAGCTTTATGATGGCATGGGTGGGTGTTTTTGCTCAACGATCCCATCTCAACAATACCTCCTGTAGCGAATCGTTGCATTTTTGTAAAAAAAAAAAAAATTATCAGTTTAGATCGCGATCTACCAAACAGCCCCATATAACAAAGCACTGTAAAGACTAGATATCTTGGCAGCAATACATAATCGTGAATAACCTTTAAAGATTTTTTTTTTCTTTTTATAATGCAGATTATTCACCAGGCTGTCACTTCTAGTTGGACGTGTGTGGACTCGAATGCCGTAGTAGCATGATCAATCATATAATCTGTAGCCTACTAACAGTTCGCAATTGAATCCATATCCTACCTTTTCTTGTAACCCGATAAAATCAATCCATGGCAATGAACGTCGTCGGAGATGTTTAATCCACAAGCATTCTGAGCATTATTCCTGCTTGCTGGCGTTCACATAAATCCATAAATCGTTCTTTTAGGTTAGACTATTTCATTCAAGTCAATATAAAAGCAATTATGCTGTCTAGCATTATTTTATGTTACTGAGCATAGCAAATAGATTGGTTGCAAAATGGTCACGTTTTAGCCTACTTTTAGTCTGCTTGTTACTGTCAAAAAAACAAAAACAAAAAAAAAATACACATTAATACAGTCACATTACTATATGCAATAGCCTATATGAGATAGCCCATGATCACTAGATTTTATACAGGTGTTACTGTAACGATTTTGTAAATGGTGATCAGCAACCAAATATTGATAATGTGGAAGTTACTGCCTTTTGCCTTGGTTTGTCTTCTCACTTTTTGCAGACAATGCAAACGCAGAGTACAGTATCTTCAAAATAGGGGTAAAAATCTAGTTTGAGCCCACAATTTTTTAATGTAGATAATTTTAATTACTAAAACTTCCAATTGTCAAATTTCCAGTGTCCTACCTATAATTAATTTGGCTGGACAAATAAAAAACTTTAAAGTCGTTTTTCTCAGTTTCACACTCTAGCGAGATATGGTCTTTTGCCTTTGTAGGGGCAGTATATATTTATATTCATATAATTTATATTATTGTAATGTTGGGTCTGGGTTTTGTTTTTGGGTTTAGGTTTTCATGTTTTTTATTTTGATATTTTGCCTTATTTCCTGTTCTTGCCATGTGCTCCCTTAGTCTGTGTGTTATGTTCTCATTGGTTATTAGGTGTGTTCGACTTGAAGTGGCGCTGTGCAGAATGATCAGTGTATGACATCAAAGTACCGCGAGAGTGATTCGAAAGCATCAGGATCCGTCTGCTCTCTTATCGCTCTCGCGGTACATTGATGTCATATAATGATCATTCTGCGCAGCGCCGCATCAAGTCGAACACACCTATTGTCTTGTCATGTGATTATCAGTTCTGTCTGCTCATTGGTTGCTTTTGTCATGTGTCTTGTCTCTCATTGGTTTGTTCATATCATGTGATCCTCATTGTTTGCTATAAGTAGCCCATTTGTTTCCATTGTTCCTGGTCGTGTATTGATGTTGTAACCTGCTGTTGGTGAGTCTAGTCAAGTCTGTTCAAGTCAAGTCAAGTCAAATCTGGTCAAGCCAAGTCTTCATTTGTATGTTTGGATTTTGGATCACTTTCTAAATAAAGCTGCACATGGGTTCTTCACTACGCTCGCCTTCAGTGGACTCCTCATTACAGAATACACAACCTTAAAAATGAACCCAGCAGTTGTTCGTCTCCTCCACCTTCGTCAAGGTGATCAGGCCGTTGAGGAATATGTTCAGGACTTTTGTGGACTGTGCCATTTGGTGGCTTTTAATGATGTGGCCCTTGAGGAAATTTTTCGAGTGGGTTTAAATGAACCCATTCGTTCTCAGTTGCCTGGGGGAAAGATTCATTGGTCACTAGAGCGATATATTGACTATGCTTTGTTGCAGGCTGGTACATCTCTTACTGTGGGAGTTGCGGATGAGGATCCCCGCAATTGCGCTGTACCTGCCCCAGAGCATTTTCACGTCCCGACCTTCATGTCAGGAGTTGTTCACGTCATGCCAGTTACTCCAGAACAAGCTCACGTCATGCCTGCCAAGCCAAAGTCTGCTAACATCATGCCTGCTACTCCAGGACCTGCTCACATCATGCCAGTTAAGTCAAATGTCATGTCTCATGTCATGTCTACTAAGTCAAAGCATGATCACATCATGTCTGCCAAGCCAGAGTCCTCTAACATAATGTCTGCTACTCCAGGGCCTGCTCACGTCATGTCAGTTACTCCAGAACCAGCTCAGGTCATGCCTGCCAAGCCACAGCCTGCTCACGTCATGTCTGCTACACCAAGGCCTGCTGACATCATGTCTGCTATGCCAGAGCCTGCTAAGGCCATGTTTGCTACGCTAAAGCCTGATCACATCATGTCTGCCAAACCAGAGTCTGCTAACGTCATGTCTGCTACTCCAGGGCCTGCTCACGTCATGTCTGCTACTCCAGGGCATGCTCACGTTATGCCTCCCAAGCCAGAGCCTGCTCACGTCATGCCGGCCACTCAAGAGATTCTTCACAACATGGCCACCATTCAAGAGCTTCTTTGCAAGATGGCAGCCACTCAAGAGTCTCTTCGGAAAATGGCCGCCGTTCTAGAGTCTCGTCACGTCTCAGCCGATCGTCCAGAGTTTCGTCATGTCTCAGCTGATCTTTCAGAGTCTCGTCGTAACATAGCTGCCATTTCAGAGTCTGCTCACGCCACGCCTGAGTCCCCGACCAAGATGGCCGCCATGCCTGAGGCTGCCACGCCTGGTTCCCCGTCCAAGCTGGCCGCCACGCCTGAGCCTCACAACGCCACGGCTATCATGTCAGAGCCTCGTCATGTCACGGCTGTCAAGCAAGTTTCCCCAAAGGATTTTTTTTGGGGGGCTATAGCACCCAAGCTCCCACAGATGCGGAGCTTGGGCCAGGACTGATTGCCAGTGTGATGGACCCACCACTGATGTCAGTGCAAGCAGCTGGCATCCGCAGGGCCTCAGCACAGGCTATCACAGAGACTGCTCCCCTAACCTCAGTGCCTCCTGTCATGGCGGTCCCCATTTTGAGCGTGTGGGCAGCACACTGCGCTCCTGAGGCTTCTCCTGTCCACGAGTCTGCTCCTGAGGCCTCTCCTGTCCACGAATCTGCTCCTGAGGCCTCTCCTGTCCATGAATCTGCCTCAGAGGCCTCTTCTGTCCAATAATCTTCTCCTGAGGCCTCTCCTGATCTTGAATCCACTCCAGTGCCTCCAGAGGTGGCGGCTTCCGCTGCAGAACCTCCCAAAGTGGTGGCGCCCACTTTTGAACTCACTGTCTGTCCTGTCACGGCCACGGAGGCTGCTCATAAACTCACTGTCTGTCCTGTCACGGCCACGGAGGCCGTTCATGAACTCTTTGTCTGCCCTGTCACGGCTATGGAGGCCGTCCATGAATTCCTAGTCTGTCCAGCTTCAGCCATGGAGGCTGTCCATGAACTCTTTGCCTGTCCTGTCACTGCCAAGGGGTCCACCCATGAACTCTCTGCTTGTCCTGTTACGGCAGTAGAGGCCATTGTTAACCTCTCTATGCTCTGTGTTCCAGTCCTGCCTGATCCGCCGTGGTGGCTCCCTGCTCTGCCTGCAAGTCTGTTCAAGTCAAGTCTTCATTTGTATGTTTGGATTTTGGATCACTTTGTAAATAAAGCTGCACATGGGTTCTTCACTACGCTCGCCTTCAGTGGACTCCTCATTACAAATATATTTAATATATAAATGTAACATATTTTTCTTAAATATATACATGCATGGTTGTGTATTTATCAAAATCAGAATCACAAATATACAATAGACAATGTGCAAAATAGCACAAACACAATATACAAAACAGACAATTTAGTATGTACAAGTATGTTAGGTGCAAATTTGAAATGTAATAAGTATGTGTGTTAAATAAATAAATGTATGATAGTGTTGTGTGTTTCATGTTTATTGTTAAGTGTTCAAATGTTCATGAGATGGATTGCCTGAGGGAAGAAACTGTTTCTGTGCCTGGCTGTTTCTGTGCCTGGCCGTTCTGGTGCTCAGAGCTCTGTAGCGTCGACCAGACGGTAACAGTTCAAAGAGGGAGTGTGCTGGATGTGAGGGGTCCAGAGTGATTTTGCCAGCCCTTTTTCTCACTCTGGATAAGTACAGTTCTTGGAGAGTAGGGAGGGTTGTACCAATGATTCGCTCAGCAGTCCAGACTACCCTCTGTAGTCTTCTGAGGTCAGATTTGGTAGCTGAGCTGAACCAGACAGTTATTGAAGTGCAGAGGACGGATTCAGTGATGGCGGAGTAGAACTGTTTCAGCAGCTCCTGTGGCAGGTTGAACTTCCTCAGCTGGCGAAGGAAGTACAACCTCTGCTGGGCCTTTTTGACAATAGAGTCTATGTGAATGTCCCACTTCAGGTCCTGAGAGATGGTGCTGCCCAGGAATCTGAATGACTCCACTGTTGTCACAGTGATGTTCATGATGGTGAGTGGGGGGAGAGCAGGGGGGTTTCTCCTGAAGTCAACGATCATCTCCACTGTTTTGAGCGTGTTGAGCTCCAGGTTGTTAAGACTGCACCAGACAGCCAGCTCTTTAACCCTCTGGGGTCGACAAACGCGGATACGCGTCCTTTTGTGGCAGATTTTCCTGATAAGGCAGAAATGAGCTTGAATTATTCTGCCATTTTTGATCGTACAGATAAGAGCAATACACCATTCAAATCTGTAAGGGGTCTACTTTTATAAATAATAACAACTAAACTTTGTGCTTTTGAAGAATAAAGAGAACAAACAGAAAACTCTCTGTCTTCTCCGTCTCCGCAAACTGCTTTTAGAAATGCGTCACTAAAATTAACTGTAACTCAGCGAAAACTCGCCACACAGACACAGGAGTTATATCTATAGAAAGCTTGAAGTGTCTACTTTTAAATGAAGTAAGTCATATCAAAAAACAAACATTCTGTGATGAAGTAATCCGTATGAAACCAACACGATGTTCCCTCGAGTCTCGCACCGTTCATATGTAAATATCCACATGAGACGCGCATGCATGTAACCAACACAAACAAAGAGTGAGGAGATCGTTTATCGTGGTTACTGTTCATTTCGGCAAGAAGACGCGCTGAGTAAAGGCATGATTTCCATCAAAATAAGAACAAGATTTCATCCAGAAGAGAAGATCAGTCTGATGAGTAAGTAATGTTTCTTTTTTTGCATTAGTTAACGTGTTATTGTGTCATAAACATGAACACATTACTAGTTGGGTTTTTCCCAAACTACAACATGATGAATGCTACGCATCTAAGAATGTTTAGACCATGTTTATTATTAATACTCTGTTCACAAATAGATTTTAATAGCGTTCTAAACAATAATAATAAGTTTCTCAGTTATAAAATATCATTTTTTATAGTCATATAGAATCATATCATAGGCTACTATAAAATCATACATTATATTCAGTATGTCTATATGACTACAAAATCATAGTTGTGTTTTTCACAAACTATAATATCCTGACTACAATGTTTGAAATTGAGCAAAACATTTAGAATATGATAGGCAATTCATTGTATTTAAATTTCTTATGGCTCCATGGTGTTTTCATGCTCTATATAAAACAATAAAAGTAAAATGAATATATACTGTAACATGATGAATGCTATGAGTCTAAGTATGTTTAGAACATGTTTATTATTAATAGCCTACTCTGTTAAAAAATAGTTTTTAATAATGTGCTAAACAATAATAATTAGTTTCTCAGATATAAAATGTATTTTCTTTTTTCTTTTTTTTTTCCGATAGTACAAAGCATTCCTGAGTCTATGGCTACAAAACCTATATATATATATATACAGATGCTCCTGATATTAACATGCTCACAAATGTTTTTTTTTTGTTTTGTTATTTTTGTTTGTTTGTATTTTATTGAATCAGATACCTGCACCACAGATGAATCCTGATGACTTTCTTCAAACTGTTTTCCTCTGAGAGCGCTGTACCAACATCAGATGTTCGACTACACTGATATTCTATGATAAAACAAGATCATTGACTACTGATTATGTTTTTTTCTTCTTGAATCCATGGAAAGAAGCAGAAACACTTAAAACACGTAAATATCAGGTATGATTTACTTGTTTCACTTATTGGACAGTAATATTTGCAATGTTTTTGTAAAGAATTATCTTCTGCTCACCAAGCCTGCATTTATTTGATCCAAAATACATAAAGTTGTATTTGCTAAAGCAGTAATATTGTGAAATATTTTTACTATTTAAAATAACTGCTTTCTATTTGAATATATTTTAAAATGTAATTTATTCCTGTGATCAAAGCTACATTTTCAGCATCATTACTCCAGTCTTACTCCAAGTGTAACAATATACACTATACCATTCAAAAGCTTGGTGTCAGTGTATATATAGAAATTAAAACTTTTATTTAGCACACAAGTGATGACAAAGACATGTATCATGTTACAAACAATGCTGTTCTTCTGAACTTTCTTTTCATCAAAAAACCCTGAAAAACCTCAGCTCTTTTCAACATAATAATAATAATAATAATAATAATAATAAATGTTTTTTGAGCAGCAAATCAGAATATTAGAATGATTTCTGAAGGATCATGTGACTGGAGTAATGATGCTAAAAAGTCAGATTTGATTGTTCCTAATAAACTGTTTAACTGCACTCGCAAGTGAATCTCAAGTTATTTTGTGTGATAGCTAAATATATTCTTAATAAACTACAAACAAAAAATATATAAATATATTTTGTCTTCATATTCTTTCTTGTAACTCTTCCCTCTCAGTCACATACCTGACTGAATGGCTCATTATGAAGCTCATTATGCAGCTCATTATGCGAGCCTTTGTATTCTCAGGTGTGAATGTGAAGGTTGACGCCTTCTCGCATAGACCTTTTCGACTCAAAAAGTGTCTTTCAAAATTTAAATCAATATATTGTTTTCTGTGAGCAAGTAAACAAGATGATTTTCATATAATTTTGAAGCAAAAACACTAGGCTACAAGATCACTGGAAGAGAAGGTGTGTCCCTTAGCTTACCAGAATAATTCCTCGTTGCCACTCTGATCTCCTTTTCCAGTGTGTATTTGGCCTGTTTATACAAGGCTTTGTCCCCCTTCCTGTAAGCATCTTCTTTGGCCTGACGGAGCTGTCTGAGTTTTGCAGTGAACCATGGTTTGTCATTGTAAGTCAGATGAGTCCTGGTAGGAATGCACATATCTTCACAGAAACTGATATAAGATGTAACAGTCTCTGTGAGCTCATCCAGATAGTTTGCAGCAGCTTCAAAACACTCCAATCAGTGAGGTTGAAACAGGCTTGTAAATCTTGCTCTGTTTCATTAGTCCATCTCTTTACAGTCCTTAATACAGGTTTAGCTGATTTCAGTTTCTGCCTGTAGGTCGGTATAAGATGAACCAAACAGTGATCAGCGAGTCCTAAAGCTGCCCGTGGGACAGAGTGATATGCATCTTTTATTGCTGTGTAATAGTGATCCAATATATTACAGTCTCTGGTGGGATATGTAATGTGCTGTCTGTATTTTGGCAGCTCACGGGAGAGATTTGCTTGATTAAAGTCCCCTAGAATGATTAAAACAGAGTCCAGGTGTTGTTGTTCAGTCTCTGTGATCAGATCAGCGAGTTTCTGTAAAGCTGAGCTCACGTGCGCTTGCGGTGAAATGTAAACACTCACAAGAATGAACGAGCAAAACTCCCGCGGCGAGTAGAAAGGCTTACAGTTAATGAAGAGCACTTCCAGAACGGGACAGCACATCTTCTTTAACACAGTTACATCTGTACACCACCTTTCATTGATGTAAAAGCACGTCCCGCCATTTATTATGTATTATACATAACCACGCGTGAACCACGCTCTTTGAAGTATGCACTCACATTCGATGGAACGCTCTTCAAATATCCTGGCCAACCATTTCGGATGTACCTGAGGATGCGCTGCAGTTCACCATCCATTCCTGTCTTGTCTTTAATCTGTTCAATGATTGGCTTTCTCACCCTCAGGTCATCTTCCACTGAATCCACATATGCTTTAACCTCTGCTTCAAGGTCAACCGGTGGAATGTCCGCCCTGGGGTGTCTAGACAGGGCATCCGCGACTACTAGATGTTTCCCCGGAACATATTCAGCGATGGGATTAAATTTCATTAACCTGATGAGCAAGCGCTGACAACGTATGGGTGTGGTGTCGAGGTCTTTTGAATTGATGAGGGTCACTAATGGCTTGTGGTCTGTAAGCAACTTGTATTTCTCCAGGCCACACAGATACTGGTAGAAACGCTCAGAGGCCCACACTCCTGCGAGGCATTCTTTTTCTATCTGAGCGTACCTCTTTTCAACGTCGGTCAGCGTGCGTGAGCAGAATGCTACAGGCTTTAACCGTCCATCATGGTTCTGCATAAGCACTCCTCCGAGCCCATAATTGCTGGCGTCTGCGCTAACGACTGTCGGCTTTGCAGGGTCGAAAAACTCTAAGACAGAAGCTGACGAGATTAACTGCTTCACTTTCGTGAATGCCTGCATTTGCGATTGTCCCCAACACCAGTCACGTTCGGACTTAAGCAGTTCATTTAGGGGCTGTAGCACTGTGGAGAGGTTCGGTAGATATCGTCCGATGTAATTTATCATCCCCAGCAGCCGTCTCAACTCACTGATGTTTTGGGGCGAATCAATAGCTGTGATTGCCTTGACCCTCTCCGGGCTTGGATCGATGCCTTGCCTAGACACCACCTGGCCTAGAAAGTTCAGTTCTGGCTGGCTGAACCGACATTTTTCCTTATTGAGTCTCAGTCCAGAAGCTCGTATGGTCTCCATGACCCTCTTAAGGTTCTGATCATGTTTATCCTGTGTTTCTCCGAAAACTAAGATATCATCCATATATACGACTGTCCCGTCATGTCCATGCAGCAACTCTGACATTTTCCGTTGAAAGATTTCAGGTGCTGATGTGATGCCGAAAGGAAGCCGCTTAAAACAATATCTTCCCTGCGGTGTGATAAAGGTGGTCAGACGTGCGCTGTGTTCCTCCAGGGGTATCTGCCAAAACCCACTTTCTGCATCCAAACTGGAGAACACCGTGCTCTTAGCTAGCTTAGGGAGTATATCATCCAATGTGGGCAAGATGAACCTCTCGCGTTTCACATTTTCATTAAGACGTTTCAAGTCCACACAGATTCTTATGTTTCCATTTTTCTTTATAACTGGAACCATGGGCGCTGTAACGAATTAATCATTTACATTGTTTAATTTAGCTCTTTTGTTTAAGCTTTATTGTAGCTTTAGGGAATTTTACGATTTGATATCGATATACTCAATTGGTATTAATCAAAACGTCCAACTTATAACTTATTTAACAATCGTCCAGCGAGTTGCTAAATTTAAGTATATCTGATAAATTCTGTTTATTCTCGTGGCCACCAGAATACAGAATTATTTAAATAACCGTATGACAGTTATTAGCATAGGTAACGTGATCTGAGCAGGATTTGATTTGAATATTTCACAACAGAACACAGAACACTTCTCTATAAATCAACAAGAGTTTATTTGCTATCTTACTACAATACATGAACTAAGCTAAATAACATAAAACAAAATACATACACACACACATACACACCGGCAATGAATTTAATTGAGAATGATTACAATCTAGCACTGTTCTATTTCCACACGATTTGACTCGTGTCGATCATCAAATGGAGAACTATTAATTTTACTTTAGAGATAAATACGACCAGTTCAGCAGAATAAAGGTTGTTTGATACTTGCTCTTAAGTTGAAATGGTCGCTGATCGTGCCGTTGCGTTTCCCGGATGTTGGAAACCCCGCGTGTCGTGTCGTGTCGTCACTCTTGGGGATGCCCCTCTGTTGTTGCTTGACTGGTTGCTCGGTGTTGCTTAATGCTCGAAGTTCTTTTCGCATAGCTTCAGACTTTCAAGAGTTTCTTCAGAGTTTTGACGAAGTGTTGGTTCAGTCTTCAAAACTCGGCCAGGTGTTAAAGGCAGCGAGCTTTTGGAGTAGCCCCCGTTTCAAAGGAGCGCGCGATTTCCGAGCAGAACGAGAGAGAGAGTAAGAGCAGCTGGGAGTCCGTTTTAGACCGGAGAATTTGGTCCCTCCCACTAGATGCTCTTCCAATGAAATAGGTCTTGAAGGGCGGAGCTCCGCCTACACAAGGCTTCTTCCGGTGTACATTATCTGCCTATTCACGTTGTCACATGAAGAAAATATCTTTTAACATGTTCTAATCACACATTATTATACTAAGGAGTTAACTTTCGTTTACACCAACTTGTTGCCAACGAAATCAGCTTTCATTCAAACTCAAACACAATGTATTTGGCATATACATATAATAACTTTATCTACTCCGTGGTTAAGGCAAAGATTAAACTATCTTAAATTCTGAATAATACCACCACGCATATGAATTAAACAATAGTGATCGGGAAAATTAGACATCAAAAGATTCCAGCAACCACAGATTCCAATAACACATCAAGCTTATAAATGACATACAATACACATTGATATATTTTGTAAAATATATTGTATATATTGCTTTTGATAACAGCAACGGGTATTAATTGTCTTTTGGAACACTTTATAAAAGTTTGAGTCTTTGTTCGGTTAAAGAAATGAAAGGCACATATCCTTGCCATGTCCTGGGAGGACGGGAGGTCAGGAAAGTCACTGTCCAGGTCATGAGAATGTCACGTTTGTGGGGGTCTGGTCTTCCTTAGCTTGAACGTCTGTCGTAAAACGTCTTTTCGTGTTGATAAAAATAATTGAATTATGCGTTAACGACCAGAGGATCCATAAAGTTTGTCGTTTTGACCATTGCCAGATGTTTACCTCAAAGCTCTCCTATTTTGAGAGGTTTCTTTTAGATGATAACCCAAAGGCATGGCAGGAAATTGGCCAGCCAGTTGGGTGAGGTGCTCTTCCTCTGTCAATTTTTATGACTTGCAGATAGAGACGAACGTTTCTCTAAGCCTGAGGAATTTTGTGGTTGCACTTAGTGTGTGTGTGTGTGTTCTTTCCTCCACACAGGTCCTACACATCCCCCTTTTGCTCTTTGAGGTTCCCATTGCGAACGTCGGCGGGCACTGGAACAAGAAGCAGGGAGAACAGGCACACACACAAGACACAAACAACATCTCCATCACTGACTGAATCCTGGTGTAGGGTAATTTGGGAAAGAACAGGTTAGGAACTTGAGAAGATGTAGGGGTGCATTCTTTAGGATTACTGGCAATTGAGTCATTCTGATTGGTTTAATTGTCAGGGGTTCGACGAGGCGGTATAGGCGTGATCTCAAGCAGGTTGGTTGAGTTCTCAGGTTCAGGTTCTTGGTCGGTTTTATCACGTCGGAAAATACGTGGGACGCCTGACGTGCATTTGTTGAAAGACTCTTGAACGGCGTTCACTCGCTTGTGTAGGAGGAAGGCCAGTGTCAATGTCACAACGTACCCTACAATAGTAGAGATGCAAAGCGCTGTGTCAGCGGCAGACCAAGACCGAATAATAGGCGCGCCAGCGGGCGGAAGGCGAGCGATAGCTTCTAAAGCTGTATCAACAGGAGTCAAGTCAATAAGTTGCGTTCCTTCCTCCTTGATCCTTTCTTCCAATTCTGGATCGAGGACGAAGGAGTGCTGTTTGAAGAAGGGCGAGATTTCGATTTCAGCCTGATACTCGTCGTCAGTAAGGTGATACAATGCTAACTCGTCAATATGGAGGATCGAGCCCTTAGGGACAGTGATCCATAAAGTTTGGTTGGGCAAGGTAATGCGTGTGGCTGTGTCGTGTTGATCATATGTGAGGGTAGCTGTTCGTGCTGGGGTGTTGACCAGCCATCGGTTTCCGATGATTTTGGCTTGCGTTACCTCAACTTGAAAACGTGGTGTCGCTTCGGCGGGGCAGCTAATATCGGGTCTAATAGATTCTAGGCCGCAGATGCCATCAGTATTATCGCGTACGAAATGTTTACTCGGGCAAAGGAAGTGAATGTCCTTCGTGCGCGTACACATCCTTAGGTTTGGGGCCAAGTACAACTGCTCGTTGTCATCGTGATACGCAACAACTTCAGGAGTGTGGATTTTGACATAGGTGTTCCCTTGCCAAAATCCCACATTCACAACGTCTTTGAGCCGGTAAACGTTATTCGAGTCGATAATGGGCAAACTAAGGAGAAAGGCCAAGTCGCCTGCTTCCGGGTCTACGTACAAGGGAATAGCGATACCCAGGGAAAAAGCGAGATGGGTTTGGATGGGACTAGCATGGCCCGTGGCTCGGTGGTTTGGGTTTGCCGGTTGAAACTGGCAACACACCAGGCATCCTTTTACGTATTCCGCCACGTCTTGTTGCATGCCAGGCCAGTATGCTACTTGCTTGAGTGTTTCATAGGTGGCCTTGGCGCCGTGGTGTCCTGCGCATGGTGCATCGTGGGCGTGTGTCAGCATCATCCCCCTTTGGCCGTGAGGGACTACGAGCTTTGGCGTAGTTAGGGGCTCAGGGACATACGTGAGCACACCGTCTCTTAGATGCAGCATGTGCTTGAGTGAGTGGAGCCTGTGGAGCTCGGAGGAAGCAGCTAGGTCGGAGGTGGAAATAGGATGAGTTAAGGGGTCGGAAATGTGAGCTGCCATATTTCGCAGTGTTTGATCCGCCTTTTGAAAAGT
Organism: Aspiorhynchus laticeps; assembly: GCA_023376895.1. NCBI lineage: Eukaryota > Metazoa > Chordata > Actinopteri > Cypriniformes > Cyprinidae > Aspiorhynchus > Aspiorhynchus laticeps. The sequence goes on from CM041798.1 coordinate 45,332,060, forward strand.
GAGGAGATCGTTAGCAGCGAACTGAGGTGAAATGGCAATGTGGGAGGAGGTGGGGTTTTGTACACCAGTGGCGTGTTGGCGGCGGGTTATGGCCGCTACTGAAGGGTTGGGAGGGAGGGCTTGAAATGTCCAGGACTTTCCGTGTAATGCACCTGCTTTGGCAAGGGCATCGGTTTGGTCATTGAAGTCTTTGTCTTGTCCTGGTTGACGTGAATGACCTCGAACCTTTTTCCAATAAACGATAATGTCATGTTCAGTGACAATGGCATCGCCTGCTTGGAAGAGTTCCTGGTGTTTGACAGGCTTGTTGTTAGCTGTCTTGAATCCATTCTGTTTCCATCCAGCTAAATGGCATGTGAAGCTTAGACGGGCGTAGTTTGAATCGGTACAGATGAGGAGTTCTTTGATGTTGTGGGATGCCGCCATTTGAAGTGTGATGAGGATGGCTGCTATTTCAGCATATTGCGATGAGCGAGGGCCTAAGTTGAATTGCTGCGGTGGGCAGGGGTCGTTGTTGAGCCAGACCACTCCCGCTCCAGCTTGTAAATTGCCCTTGTGGTTGTAGGAGCAGCCGTCGACATATGCTGTGGGCATTCCTTCACATACATTCTCCTCGAAGTACCTGTGATTTGTCAGTTGAGGTTGTGGCGGTTCTTTAGGTTCCGCTGGAGTATGCAGCGTGTCCGTTGAACAGTTTTGGCAGGCCGCTAGCCCGTTTCCAAGTGAGGATTTGTAGTTTTGGGCATATCTTGCCTCGACGTCTCGTCCTTGGAGTGTCATTAGCCAGGTAGCTATGCGTGCGTTGGTCACCACGCCATCTCTGATGCGCTGACTGTTTAGGAAGGTGACCGGCTGATGACAAGTCTCGATGATGACTTTCTGTGCACCGATGTAATTAGAGAAATGCTGGATAGCCCACACAGTGCAAAGCAACGCCTTTTCGCAGTTTGAGTACTTGCATTCTGGGGGAAGCAGCGTTTTGCTGGCATAAGCGACCACTCGTTTGTCTTTGTCATGGAGCTGGTATAGGCCTGCGCTGAGGCACTGATTGGAGAATCCAGCGTCCAGATAGAATTCTTTTCCTGGGTCTGGGTAGGCAAGGCACGGAGCAGAGCACAGGCGCTGTTTGAGCTGGCCCATTGCTGTGTCCTGTGTTTCCGTCCAAACGAAGGGTTCATCCTTTTTCAGGAGGGAAGTTAGTGGTCGTGCGATGTCAGCGTAGTTTTCGATGAACTGTCGTGAATAATTGCACACTCCCAGAAAGCTTCGCAGCTCAGAGATGTTAGTCGGCGGCTTTATGCTTTGGATTGCTTGGGTGCGGTTAGACTGTGGCTCGATGCCATTTCTTCCGACAAGCAATCCGACATAGTTCACCTTGGTTTTGCACCACTGTCCTTTGTGAAGGGCGATCTTGGCTCCTGCCGTTGTCAGCTGGTTTAGGACGTGATTGATCTCTTTGAGGTGGTCTTCCACACTTGAGCTTTTCATCAAAACGTCATCTACATAGACAAGGTTGCCTCTGGCTCTGGCGTCAGGGCATGCTTTGTTCAGGAAGATGTTGAATTCTGCTGGTGAGTTGGCATAGCCGAAGGGACACCGTGTGAAGGTGTACTGTCGATTGCCAAAGGTGAATGCCAGCTTGTGTTGGTCATCGGGATGGACAGGGATTGTCCAAAACCCGGAGGCGACGTCCAGTGTGGAAAGGATCGTCGAGCCTTTGATTTTTGGAATTTCTTGATCCAACTGGGTCATAGGCCATCGTGACAATGGTACTTGTTGATTCAACTTGCGATAGTCGATGGTGGGCCGCCATTTGCCGTTTGGTTTTAGGACTGGCCATATCGGGGCAGAGTATGTGCTGTTACAGGGCCGGATGACCCCCTTTTCCAGCATGGAGTCAACAATCTCTTGCACTGGCTCATATGACGCTATTGGAATCTTGTACTGTCGCACAAATGTGGGTGGCGCATTTGGGTTTGTTGGGATGCGCACAGTGTGGATGTTTGTCAGTCCACAATCCAGGGAATCCTTTGCGAAAGAGTCCTTGTATTTGTGCAGAACCTCTTTGAGTCCTTGGCGATCCGCTTCATTGTGGAGGGCATCTGCCTCACTCAGGATCTGTTGAACTTGTGCGTTGAACCCGGCGTAGGGTTCTTCCGCCGTGAGGTCATTTGAGGGGCTTTGGGCCCCGATGGTCACCTGTGTAGGTGATTCTGTCGCAGGCTGTGTTGAGACAGCATAGACAGCGAGATGAGTGTCATCTGTTAGTTCTGACCGGCAGACGCTTTCTCTGGACACCGGCAGAATGGACGTGATGGCAATGACTTCATGCGGTTTTGTAAACGTTACTGTGTCGTCGTATTCATCTGACATTAGCTGTGTGGGTATAGGGCCTATGACAGGTACCATCAGTTCAAAGTCGTGGAATGCCTGGCTGATGAGCCATCCCAGGTGATTGGCTTTGGGAACGTGGATGTCTTGGGCCGTACAGTTGTTGAACAACACATACACAGCACGAGATGACACTTCAATGAGAGGTGTGGCTTCCAGAGTCAGTCCGAGTTTTAGGCAGGTCCTGGAAGGTTGGAAGAAACCTAACTTACTGTTGAGCATTTGGCCAGGTCGCATGTTGAGGCGGACGCTGACACTCTTGCTGTAGGCAGGTATTGTGGCTTCTTGCTCCGTGATCATAGCACATGCGTCTGGCATGGTTTGACCGGATTGGAGATTCTTGAGGTTGACTGACGTTGTCAGTTGGTGTGACAGGGGAGCCCATATGATGTCGTTTACGGTATCAATACAAGCATTGAGCCGGACCAGGATATCCGCTCCAATGTAGATGTCATGCGGCAGGTCTGGGACAACGAGGAAGTAGTGAGTTAGCTGTCTGTTGTTCCATCGTATGTCCAGAGCGCAGATGATCTTGGAGGTGGCCATGGTTGTCGACCAGGGACTGAGAGGGAAGCGGCTGTGCTTAGCGACATGTGGTAGACACTGATGTCTTTGCTTCAATGTTTTGAATAGCTTCAGGCTGATGGCTGAGTTCTCTGCCCACAGGGCTAGTGCCGTGTTGGACACTGATGTGCCTTGAACATCTATTGCAGTCATGATTCGAAGGGGGCCTGCGTTTGATTCAGGCTCCTGCAGTGAGCAGAGGAGAGGGTCCTTGTCCTTGCTGTTTGTGCTTGGTCCAGATCCTGGCTTTGCTACTGCATCATCGATCAGTGACTTAGGGACAGTGTCTGTGACTTGACACTGCGACTCTTTGGAGTCTAACGCCTGGCAAGGCAGAGGTTCACGGACTTGTGTCCACATCTTTAGGTGCTTGAAGTCTATTAGAGGTTCGAAGCGATTAAGCAGATCTTTCCCAATGAGGAGTGGATACGTTTTAAGTGGTGAAACGTATACGGGATGGACGAGGTCCATCGATCCCACCGTTAGGTGAATTGGAGCCACATGTTTTAGTTGTAGGCCCGTGTGGGAGTATGCTTGAAGGTTTAGCTCACACCTTTGGAGTTTGAGGGTTCTGTTAGTCCTCTTTGATCTTTCTTGGACTTCCTCTAGGAGTTCGGTAGACATTAGAGTAATGTCGGCTCCCGTATCGAGGAGGGCTTCGACTCTGATGTGTCGTTCGATGATGATGGAGAGGTAGAATTTTCTGGCTATACCTTTCTCAATGAGATCGCCTAGGAGTTGAGGGACTGGAGTTTGGGAGGAAACAGTTAGGATATCAGGGCTGATGGGGCGTTCTTCGGAGGAGTGGCAGATGACCAAGACAGCACTTTCAGGAACTTGAGGGGTTTCGTCAGCAGGTGTTTGTTGGACGCTGCTGTAATTTGGAGCATTAGGTGTTGAGTTAGTGTCTAACTCTGTTGCTGGGTTTTCAGGTGGGGTTTCGTGTCCATCTGAAGTTAGTGTGATTATGGTTCTCTGAGAGTGAGGTGAAGGAGTGCTGTTCTCCTTGGCTGGTTGTGTCAACTGGTCGCTGCCATCTCGTCCGGCCGCTAGTCAGGCTGAATCTGGTTTCTCTTTCTTTTCCCATTTCCGATCTTCCTCCTTCCGTTGGAAGAATTCTTTCATCATCATTTTCATCAGTTCTTGTGAGTCGAAACAAGGTGGTGTCTCTTGTTCCTGTGTGGGTTCAGTTTGAGCTCGGTCAGCTTGGAATCTTTGCGAATTCTTTAGTCGATTCCTTGGGCTGGTTGCTCCAGGGTGAGTTTGTCGTCTTCCCTTGGAGTTTCCGTTGGATTCCCATGAGTTTTTTCCTCTTGAGTTTCCAAATGAGCTTGGTTGGTTCCACGATCTCTCCCAATGACTTTCGTGGGGCCTTGACTGGTCCCATGTCTTTTCCCAGTGGCGTCCAGGTGAGCGTTGGCGTCCACGTGGTCCATCCCAGCGTTCGTACCTCTGTTTAGATTGGGTACCAGCATAGGAGTCTCGTTCTTTGTTGGACAAGGGTGCGTTCCACTCCCTGGGTGGCGGCTTGGCATTGTCTTGGCGTTGAGCGCCCTCTAGCGCCAGCCCTTGACTTTGAGTGTTGAAGTCAAGAACGGCTGGGGTTCTGGCATTCTTTTCTGAGGCCATCTTTTGTTTGCCGTAGGCTTTCTGCGCCAAGTCTCGCAACTGCTGAGTATTCATTGTCCGTGGACATGCGAGAACGCCAAGATGGTGGCTTACGCCGGGATGAAGGTTGCGTAGGAAGAGAGTTTTAAAGTTCAGTTCATCCTCCATGTCAGGTTCGTTGCGAGTTCCAAAGTATGCCCGTCTGAGTCGGCTGTAGTAGGCTTGAGGAGGTTCGTGACGTCCTTGTCTCGTCTCCAGGGCAGCCACGAGGCCTTGTTCGGACTCAGGGTCGGAGAACTCTTTAATGAGGGCTTCTCGGAGCAGCTGGTAATCAGTCTTTGTGTGAACAGGCTGCCTGTCCAGGAAGCTGCGAACTTCAGAACTGGATGTTGTTCGAAGTAAATATAGTCTATCTTTGTCCGTAACATTAGGTTGCATTTCCAGATGGAAATCGATATCTTGGAGATACGCTTGGACATTTGGGCTATTTGGCACGCTTGGGGTGAATTTGCCAATGTTCCTGGCAAGCTTGTCGAGGTCTTTTAGGTCCAAGCCGTGCGATGATCTGTGACTGGTTGCAGCAGATTCTTTTGGCTGAGGTAACGTGATGTAATGTTCTCCAGAGTGAGTTGGTGAATGTTTCGACACCACCCCCTCCATCTTTTTCTCACGTGTCAGTCCAGGAACAGGTGACCCGGTCCTGCTCGGCAGGGGTGAGGCCGGTGTGCGTCGTGTCCTTGATGGCTCACGGCGCAGTTCGTAAGCATGCTTGAGTTCCTCTTGGAGACTGTCAGATTCCTCTTTGACGTAGTCAAGCTGTCGTGTTAGACGGCTGATCTCGTTTCTTGACTCATCCAGGTGAGCTTCAAGGGCTTTGATTCTGCCGTTTTTATCTCTGAAGTCGGCCTTTGCTTTCTCCAGAAGCTGTTCAGCATACTGTAGCTTTTTGGACCGATCATCGTAGTCTGCCTTGACCTTTTCCAATTCTTGGCTAGTAGCTGCTAGGGTTTCTATTGGCCGGTTGATCTCCTCCTCAGCACCTTGTTCCGCCTCATCCGATCCTTCCTGTCGTTCCTGAGCTTCAAGTTCCAGCTGCTCTATGCGTCGTTGTGCGCGTGTCAGCTCCTGCTGGCGTTGTGCAGCATGCTTGTCGCTCAACTTGAGGGTGGCGATGAGTGTGTGGCTTAAGGAGCCGGTGATCTTGGCTAATTCTTTGTGATTGTAGCTGTGACTTGGGTCTTGTGTCATGAGGCTTGTTATGTTGTCATCCAGCTGGTCTTGTGTCTGATGTTTTAGTGTTTCAGCAGCCTTAGGGAGGAGGCTGTCTGTTGCAATGCTTAGCCACGTTTCCAAATCCTCCCAGTGACCGACATGTCCTGTTGTGTGAGACATGTTTGGGCGTGGTGAGTGGGATCTCGAACCGCGACTGACACAGACCTTGAAAAGAAAAACAAAACAGAACAAAACAAACAAACCAAAACAGAACAAATCAACAAACAAGGGGTGTAGATGTGCAATATAGAATGTGTACTAGTGTTGAATGTGTAAAACAGGTGGGTGTGGTTCTCTGTGACTGTGATCCTCTGGGGCGTGCTTCTAATTTGTAGCCTCTGTGGGGGAAAATTGAGCACACACACACACAGGTAGCACAGCTAGAGAACAGGTAAAGAGAAGAAGAAGATTGCTTCTAATCAGAGGATTTGTAAATGACAATTTTTTTTGTAAGTCTGTGATTGCAATTGGTTTTCTCCGGTGTGAAGGAAAACAATAACAATGACAGCACTGGTCCCGTTAATGACCAAAATTGACACCACAAGCTAATTAGAGTGTTCGCGTGCTTGAAGTTTTCCGGCGCCTTTCTTCTGTGGACCTGCTTTAACCTGGCGGAAAATGGAAAACAATTTTGACATGTTCTCAAGTTTCACAAATACCTGTTTTGATTGCTAAAGTTCTCCACTTGTGATCTTCACACAGGCAAAAATCTCAGCAACAGCAGCAGTAGTCAAATTAGAGGATAGCAGCAGGAAGAAATGAGAGAAAGGTGAGAGTAGGATTTAGGATTAGTAACACAGGTGGCAGCGCGGAGGCGCTGTTGAGTCAATGCACCTCGTGGTTTTGCTTTGCTAATTTTAGTTGGATAAACACACTGGCCTAAGTGTTAAGGAAACCTTAATTTTTTCTTTCTTTTGGAGGTTTGCTTACTTAGAAGGGTTTTCCTAATTAGAAAATGATTATACTCTAGGCTTTGTGATGAATGTAAATTGCTCCAGTGGTGTTCAGCAGCAAGGCCCACCGCCCGAGCGCACCAGGTGAGCTCCTGTAAGGGTTTTGCCGAACACTCCGCCCCCACCGTATTGCTGTGAGCCTCTCAGACAGCTGTGGCTTTTGGCACAACCGGGCTGGGACTCGGGTGAGTTATGTCAAACGACTGCTGGCCTGAAGAGGGGCGGGGCTAAGTCCCGGTGTCTATCCGTCAGTGCGAACCCGAAGTTCGGCGTACTTCGTCAATAGATTGGCCGGAATGGTATATCCGCACCTTCGCCCAGTCAGCCGTTGACTCCTCCTCCGATACCCGATTGCTAGCCTGCTGCGGGCCGTCACTTTGCAACACTAGGACGGAAATATTCAGGTTTCCACTCCAGCCTGCACCAGGTACAGTCAGAACGGGTGACTCCGCTTGCTGTAACTCACACTGGAGGCAATTTCACTTCACTAACCAAGCACTAGGGGGAGCCCTATCTCCTATCAGGCCTAAGAAAAGTGACCCCTATAAAAGTTAATTTAATAACAGACGGAGAGAGACCAAACAGGTTGGAACCAAAACTCAATTGCAACTGAAATTAGAATTTCAAATTAGAAATGGTAGTTCCTAATTCCAATTTTATGATGTTATTATCATTTAAATTTGATAGGCTTGATTAGGATTAAATTAATCAATAGGGTATCCTTGAGGTAGGATCCTTATTAGCCAATGCTGGAATTAAAATTTCAGAGCAATGATTTATAGTTAAAGATCTAACTTAACGATGTTTGTCATTAATATTAGAAGACACCTGTGATTATAATAATCCTTAAGTATTGAAGCAGGGTAATACAAGCTCTAATGAGTTGCAGATGAAATTAAAATTTCAGAGTCTTATTGGCAGTCATGGATTAAAATCTTAATGATATTTTTCATTAACATTACAGGCGATTACATTTCATTGATCAGCCAATAGTGTTGACATAGGGAAACATGAACTGTAATTAATTATTAAATTAAATTAGAACTTTCAAATTCGTAATTAATTATTAAATTAAATTACAAATTCCACATCCCTAATTTTGTATCCCTAAGCCTGACCAATTACTAATTCCTTGTGTTATTCAAATCATTAGAACAAATTAATCCGTATCGTCTAAACTATAAAGGAAATTTAAAAATTTTCCTTGGCCAGATGATCAAACACTTTGATAGTTAATAATTAAGATCTTAATGTTATTGTTAAATTATCAGAGCACACATAATTATCTCAATCAGTCTATGTGGGATCGGGAAATGAAATTATTTTAATGAAATGAATTTAATTTCACATCTGGGATTAATTATGGAATTAAATAATCAATTTCAAATATTTCATAGCAATTCATCCAATGAGATTCTTAAAATCATGAGAGCGCAATCATAATTAAATTAATTATCTTCCTATCAAAGCAATGAGGCTAAGACCCAGCGTTAATTTATAATAAACTCCAATAGTTATGAAACTAATATCTGCTAAATATGAAACGAAACAAAACAACCTAAACGCAACTACTTTAAAACCACCTGTGACATCGCTGGTCTCATTTCCTCAAAATCAGCTGCCTTGCACATTAAAGGTTTATTTAAATTTGTATTGTTAAAGTCCTTTCACATTAGAAGTTATAAGAGAGAATGAGTGAATTCAGAAGAAAGAAGGAACTGATGTGAACAGTTTTAGTGTGAGTTAAAGTTCAGCTGTGAAGAGTTAACGTATCAGCACTTCAAAAACACACTGCAAACACACACGCATTTGAACCCACATGCTACAAAATGCTACGTGTTAATCGCTAGCCTTCAATGCTACTAGCTTTGCCTAAACTCTAATGCTACTCATTGCTTCAGTTAGCTAAGCTAAGGCTGTTAGGCTGTTGTTTACAACAGCTCAAAATGGCGCGGGAACGGAGCCTGCGCACTTCCTGAGTTACGCGTCACTACGGTGACGTCAGGGAACCTGTCATTTCCGATGCACAGATCTCAACAATCTCAGCTCGTTCAGAGAGATATACATTAATCCATAGATTAATTATAAACACCTTTTTGGCCACGGCGAGCCTTAGTACATTAATTCTGTCTAACTTCACAGACAAAACACAGTGGATTTTTCATCACACAATTCATTCTTGATCAAGATCAATAACTATTCTCCCCAGAACGCGTTTTGGCCACTCTTCCCGAGCGCCGCGTCCGATTTCACTCTTTTTAGTGACTCAAAGATTGGCAGAGAAATACACAGGTAGCTAATCTGATATTCTCGCCGGGAGATTAAATAGCATATCCGGAAGTGGAACACGCACAAAACGGATCACGCTATTAAGGCCTTATGGAAGAGAGGAATGAGGAAATTCGCTCATTTGTCTCTTTTGCGCTTCTAGAGCGACTTTTTGTCTTACAAGACAATTCATATACTGCAGTTAATTTCTCAAACAATTAAAGTTGCACTTTAATTCATTCAAAACGCATTGCTATGCATACAGTACCACAAACAAACTCCGTCTCTTTGCATCTACACTATTTCTTCCGGTTAAAAATAGGCAAAATACAAAAATATGTTTTTCTGATTATGAATATTCAAATCATATTTGCCCGCATTCTCCACCATTTATGTAACGAATTAATCATTTACATTGTTTAATTTAGCTCTTTTGTTTAAGCTTTATTGTAGCTTTAGGGAATTTTACGATTTGATATCGATATACTCAATTGGTATTAATCAAAACGTCCAACTTATAACTTATTTAACAATCGTCCAGCGAGTTGCTAAATTTAAGTATATCTGATAAATTCTGTTTATTCTCGTGGCCACCAGAATACAGAATTATTTAAATAACCGTATGACAGTTATTAGCATAGGTAACGTGATCTGAGCAGGATTTGATTTGAATATTTCACAACAGAACACAGAACACTTCTCTATAAATCAACAAGAGTTTATTTGCTATCTTACTACAATACATGAACTAAGCTAAATAACATAAAACAAAATACATACACACACACATACACACCGGCAATGAATTTAATTGAGAATGATTACAATCTAGCACTGTTCTATTTCCACACGATTTGACTCGTGTCGATCATCAAATGGAGAACTATTAATTTTACTTTAGAGATAAATACGACCAGTTCAGCAGAATAAAGGTTGTTTGATACTTGCTCTTAAGTTGAAATGGTCGCTGATCGTGCCGTTGCGTTTCCCGGATGTTGGAAACCCCGCGTGTCGTGTCGTGTCGTCACTCTTGGGGATGCCCCTCTGTTGTTGCTTGACTGGTTGCTCGGTGTTGCTTAATGCTCGAAGTTCTTTTCGCATAGCTTCAGACTTTCAAGAGTTTCTTCAGAGTTTTGACGAAGTGTTGGTTCAGTCTTCAAAACTCGGCCAGGTGTTAAAGGCAGCGAGCTTTTGGAGTAGCCCCCGTTTCAAAGGAGCGCGCGATTTCCGAGCAGAACGAGAGAGAGAGTAAGAGCAGCTGGGAGTCCGTTTTAGACCGGAGAATTTGGTCCCTCCCACTAGATGCTCTTCCAATGAAATAGGTCTTGAAGGGCGGAGCTCCGCCTACACAAGGCTTCTTCCGGTGTACATTATCTGCCTATTCACGTTGTCACATGAAGAAAATATATTTTAACATGTTCTAATCACACATTATTATACTAAGGAGTTAACTTTCGTTTACACCAACTTGTTGCCAACGAAATCAGCTTTCATTCAAACTCAAACACAATGTATTTGGCATATACATATAATAACTTTATCTACTCCGTGGTTAAGGCAAAGATTAAACTATCTTAAATTCTGAATAATACCACCACGCATATGAATTAAACAATAGTGATCGGGAAAATTAGACATCAAAAGATTCCAGCAACCACAGATTCCAATAACACATCAAGCTTATAAATGACATACAATACACATTGATATATTTAGTAAAATATATTGTATATATTGCTTTTGATAACAGCAACGGGTATTAATTGTCTTTTGGAACACTTTATAAAAGTTTGAGTCTTTGTTCGGTTAAAGAAATGAAAGGCACATATCCTTGCCATGTCCTGGGAGGACGGGAGGTCAGGAAAGTCACTGTCCAGGTCATGAGAATGTCACGTTTGTGGGGGTCTGGTCTTCCTTAGCTTGAACGTCTGTCGTAAAACGTCTTTTCGTGTTGATAAAAATCATTGAATTATGCGTTAACGACCAGAGGATCCATAAAGTTTGTCGTTTTGACCATTGCCAGATGTTTACCTCAAAGCTCTCCTATTTTGAGAGGTTTCTTTTAGATGATAACCCAAAGGCATGGCAGGAAATTGGCCAGCCAGTTGGGTGAGGTGCTCTTCCTCTGTCAATTTTTATGACTTGCAGATAGAGACGAACGTTTCTCTAAGCCTGAGGAATTTTGTGGTTGCACTTAGTGTGTGTGTGTGTGTTCTTTCCTCCACACAGGTCCTACAGCGCGCACCATTCTGTTGGATCCGTTACTTTTTCTATTATGCCCATTGACTCCATCCTTTTTAGCTCCTCTTCTACCTTAGGGAGTAAGGGAATAGGAACCCGTCGTGGTGCAGTCACACTGTAAGGTTGTGCCTCATCTTTTAAGATGATTTTCACTGGATTCCCTTTTAACGTGCCCACACCACTAAACATGCTGACTTCGTCAATGCGCTTGATTAAGCCTAGTTTGGTTGCCACTGTTCGACTTAGAAGGTTTTCCCCACTAGTTTTCACTACTACTACCCTAAAGCAGCAAGTTTGTAGCTGGCCATTGACATGGGCTTTAATTTTTGCTAAAAACTGCCCCCTTGTGGCCACTACGCCGCCTGGACTTTGAAGAGTATTTTTCACTGCAGTGAGTTTAGGCTTGTTCTGCAGTGTTTCATAGGTAGCTTCGGACATCACTGAGGTATCGGCCCCAGAATCAATTTTGAATGAGACTGGCGTATGTGCTAAAGTTAGAGAGGTGCGCCATGGTGGCTCGTCCTCTGCTAACAATGCACTTCTGTTCTTTTCCTGCTCAACAGATCCTAGAAACATACAATCGTCCTCATCAGCTTCAGTTATTTCCTGTACTGCTGCTTTTGAGTGGCACACGGCTGCAAAGTGTCCGACTTTAGTACATTTCATACATTTTTTTCCTTTTGCAGGACACAGATCACTGTCATCGTGATTACGCCCACATCTTGTGCATGTTCCTTTTCTCACTTTTTTGTAAATTTTTGCTGAGTTGCCAGTTCTCCTGTATTCTTTCTTTCTCAGTGATTTCACATTATCCACATGTTCCGTGCTCTTTACTCCCTCTGTGTTCTGGAATTTAATTAATTCACAATGTCTGGCCATTTCGATAGCAGTGCGCAATGTTAGATCACTTTTCATTTGTAGTTTTTGTGACACTTGCTTATCCCGAATCCCTATTACTATGCGATCACGCATCTGCTCTTCTTTTTGTGCACCAAAATCACAGTTTTCAGCTAGCTCGTATAGCTGCCTGACGAATGCTTCCACATTTTCACCGGGAAGTTGTACTCTCGAATGAAACTTGGCACGCTCATAGATTACGTTGCGTTTCGGGATGAAATGTTTGTCAAATTTGGCCATTACCACAGGATATTTGTTGCCGTCTTCCTCGTTTTGGAACGTAAACGATCTGAATATGTGCTCTGCCTCTGCTCCCATCGAATAAATCAGGGCATTTACCTGCACTTCTTCACCCTCCTCTGTAAGCAGTGATGCGACTCGATATCTGGCAAACCTCTGTTTCCATTCCGGCCATGCTTCCGGCTTGGAAAAGTCAAACTGCTCCGGCGGAGTGAACTTTGCCATGGCGATGCACACTTCAGATCTCGTAACAACTCACTTTTTTTTTTCGTCTTCTACTCCGTTTTTGCCGATTAACCGATTAACTACACGAGTCGTCAGGTTTTCGTTAAACAGTGCGCATCACTTTATTGAACACCAATCGAACACATGTCAGTTGCCTCTCCAGTTAGTCACAGCAACCCCCGGAGCCCCTCCCCTACTGCGCACCTGCGCAGTAGACAACGAAGTCAACTTAAACATTTCCATTACACATGACACCGCCGATATCCGATATCGAAATCATCCAACATTTTTCTTTACAAATCCTCGTTTTGTGCTTCTAATTCGTGACCAGCATTTTGTTTTGTTCTCTATCCACTGTGCTTCCGCGTTCGTCACTAATCATCGGCTCTTACGCTACACCAATGTCCTACGTCATCCGCCGGAACGGCTTCCGCCTATGACAGTTAGCAGAAGTGAGAAAAAGATGTTTATATCGTTTTAAATATGGATATTTTTCTTACAAAAACACATCAGTTCACTACAGGAGGCCTTTATTCACCACCCGGAGCCGTATGTGAGGCACGTTTTATTACAGATGAGCGAGCTTTATTGAACTACTTTTGGACTGTTGAACAAAAACACCCACCTACTCCCATTCTAAAGCTTGAAAGAGCCAGGACAATTTTTAATATAACTCCGATTCGTCTGAAAGAAGAAAGTCATATACACCTAGGATGCCTTGAGGGTGAGTAAAACATAGGCTATTTTTTATTTACTAACTTTAAGTATTGTGTAGAGTGCAAGATTCTGCTTTACACATTTCAAAGCTCTGCACAACCCTCTGCACCCTCCTATCTCTATGATTTGATTACTTGCAATAAATAGTGTGGCAAGTCTGCCCAAAAAGATCTGATTTGAGAAAAAAATATATGATTTGCCAGAAGTCTGAACAGATCTTCCTCAATTTTTTTTTTAATGTATTTATTTATTTATTTATTTTTTAAACCACTATGGGGTCCAGAGCATTCAGCTGTGCTGTTCCTCATCTCTGGAACTCTCTTCTGCTATTTGTACATTTAAGTCATTGTCTTCATCATTTTTAACTAGCTTTTCCTGATTCATTTCAATTTATGGATTATCTTAATGTTGATGTTGCTTTGATTGTATTGCCATCTTGTATTTTGAGTGTTTTGAAAAGTGCATCTACTGTAAATAAAATTATTTAAAGTACTGCTACTACTATTATTAATAATAATAATAATAATAATAATAATAATAATAATAATAATAATAGTTCCAATCACCAGCTGGAGTGCCATCACTGCGAAAATGGCTTATCTTACTTAAAATATCTAAAAATTCTTAAATCGAGATACTTTTACTAGATAAGCAAAATGTCTTAAGATATTTAGTCTTGTTTCCAGGGGGGAAAAATAAATAATTAAGTGCATTTTGCTTAAAATAAGTAAAATTATCTGCCAGTGGGGTAAGTAAAATATTCTGAAAACAAGAGTATTTTACTTACCCCACTGGCAGATAATTTTACTTGTTTTATGCAAAATGCTCTTAATTTAGTTTATATATATATATATATATATATATATATATATATATATATATATATATATATATATATATATATGTATATTTTGATGTGATCAGGCTCTGTGGACAACAAAGGATGTCTTTTGCCTTAAGATAAACAACTATACCTCTTGTGGGGAGGGGGGGGGGTAATATTAATATACAGTTACCCCCACTCAGGAACTGCTTTGTTCTCCCTTACTCTTATCAAAGTGTGAATGATCATAAATCCTCCTCACAGGAGAAACAAGTTTTGCCATGTGGCCAAAGCCTCAAAGGATGAACAGATCTTCACATGCATTCACACAAAATGGACACAAAATTGATTAAGCCTTCTTCACATCCATTTACAGAATGGCATATACTTAATGAGTACTGCTTATGATACAGTACTGTATGTACTAAGGTATTTACTGTACATATGAATGCATGAGTCAATACTCAGCATTACCGATTGAAGTTTGGTTTTCATATTTTCAGCACAATGAGTAGGTTAATCTGGAACTAGTTTGGAAAGTGAATAATGCATAGGAAAAAAGAAATTGTTTGGCTACCTCCGACAGCATCGGCCAATCAGAATGCTGAAGCTGAAAGTTGCAACTTGCAAATCCCTCCTTCTCAGGTTCTCTTCAAAACAAATGGCTACTAATTGTGCTAAGTAAAATATTCTAAGTTTCACTGATGCTAAGGAAAATGTGGTAAGCCAAGAGCTAGGCTGCTAAGTTGTTCTAATGAGAAACAAGGAAGTTCTGCAGTAAGTGAATTTGGGGAGTTTGGAAACTGCAACAGCAACACTGACCGACCACAAACTTAGTGCCCACCAACATCTGGAACATCTTCAGAACCTTCTCTTCAGTGATCCTCTGTTTACGAATTCCAAACTGCTAGGATCTTCTCCAACAACTTCAGAATCGTCTCGTCAGCGATCATTTTCCCTGCCACTACAGTTGGCGTTAATATACTTTAGTTCGCTGCCAGTAATGGAGGATGAAAGAATTGTTCCAGTTCCAGTTTCGGTGTACAAAGCTGAAGTGTGGCGTCATTTGGGCTTTTGTGGTAACTTCCGCCCGTGGGCGCCACCTCGGTTCCATTGCTTGCCGCGTCCTGTGTGAAGAGCCTTTCTCTCGTCTTGGGGGCGTTTTGTGCAGTTTGGGCAGTGCATGCATGCTAAGGTTTGCATATGGTGGCGTGTTCTAAATGACAACTTTCCTAAAAATGTATCCTATTCCTAAAATAAGAAATATCCCAATATATCACCTTGCTTATGTAACCAGTTCTACTTCGATCTTCCGCATGGGAGGCGGGCGCTCTATCGAGGATCGCCACGGCCTCTAGTGTCAGTCGCTAGAGCGCCTCTTTTTGAGATCAGGGGAGTGAGGTTTACACGCACCAGCACTTACTTGCCTACGTCTGTTACACTCACCCCCCTAAACCACACTCCCGTCCGGGTCACTGGCACCACATGTAACCGGTTCTACTTTGCCCGCTCCCAGCGGGATTTGAAACCACAATTTTCCGCACGGGAGGCAGGCGCTCTACTGAGGAGGCTAAAGGCCACGGCCTCTAGTGTCAGTCGCTAGAGCACCTCTTATTGAGATCAGGGGAGTGAGGTTTACACGCACCAGCATTTACTTGCCTACGTCTGTTACACTCACCCCCTAAATCTAATCATCCTCCAGTCTGTCTGAAATGACATGAACAAACAGAACAAACTGAGACAGACTAAATCCAGAAGAACTGTGGCAACTTCTCCAAGACGCTTCAAGAATCCTACCTGCGAAGCTACAGTACTGTTAAAAGTTTTAGGCACTTGTGTAAAAAAAATGCTGTACAATGAGGATGCTATCAAAAATAGATTTTCTTTTTCAATTAACTTCTACTAACTAAATTATATCAACATTTGGTGTGACCATCCTTTGCATTTAAAGCATATTTTTGCCCTATAGTTGCACTTGCGCATAATTTTTCAGGTAGCTTTGCAGGTAGGTTTTGGCCCCCACTGTATATATAAATCAGCATCAGAAATTAACTGGTTTCCACAGGGGTATTTCGTCATTTCTTACTTGAGGGCAATTTTTTATAACAACCTTAACTCATAGGCCTATAACAAATTAAATGTTGAAACTGCAATGTCATGAAATGGCAGTTTTTTGTTTATGCTGATGAGAGAATTTGCGAATGCATATTCATCAGAATTAAGTCAATGAGCGCACAATTCTGAACACTGAACTACTCTGGAGTTATTCAAGGTGACGAATCAAAATGCCTCTGATTGGATATTGCATTCATAAGCTCAACAGAAACTGTGTGATTGGTTATTATGCTCAACACTGATGAGAGAATTTGCGAATTCATATTCATCAGAATTCAGTCAATGAGCGCGCACAATTCTGAACACTGAACAACTCTGGAGTTATTCAAGGTGACGAATCAAAATGCCTCTGATTGGATATTGCATTCATAAGCTCAACAGAAACTTGTGTGATTGGTTATTATGCTCAACACTGCTGACTGCGCTCAAAAAAGAATTTGATGCAATGTAATTAAGCAAATCTACTATAAATGAAATGCCGCGATCGACACTTTTCATTCATTTCACTTTACACATTTCACTTGACAGTCGATCTAGCTTACCGCTACTACAATATTACTTGAATGCAATCGACTGTATACCTGTGGAATTGTTCACAGACAGCACACATGGTGTTCAACTAATAAAGATCCTCATTGCAGGCCGACGGTAGAATTTGCAGATTTGGCTTCAATTGACTGTAGATCTTTATGTTCTCCGTGTTCTCAAATTACCCGGTAAGAATGAGAAACCGCTTCAGACGATTCAGTACGTGCAGGGAACTGAACAAATCATTCAAAGTGATTTGCGAACCAATTCAGACTGTTTTGCAGGCTTGTTTGTTCAAGGCCTTGAACAGAATCGACTCGGAGTGATTTGCGAATGGGGATAAAACAGACAGTGCTCTTGGATTAAACTATGTGTTTCTTAACATGTATAGCATACAAATTGTAAAAAAAAATTATAAAAATAAAAATGAAGTAAAAATTAATGCCGCCCACTGTAGCAAAGTAAATGTACCATTTTTTCATTAGAAATGTACTCGAGCTAGTGTAAAAGTACTCATCTTTAAATCTACTCTTAAAAGTATAATTTTTCCAAAAATGTACTCAAGTAAATGTACTTCGTTACTACCCACTTCTGGTTGTTAGTTACTCTTGTCTATCCCTTTGTTAATAAAACCCCTTTTAATATGTGATTCCCCAATTGTTGGTTCTTCACAACTGATGACACTAATATTGTTTCTGCTGTGTAAATGCATTAAGGTAATGGTGTTTTCACTAGACCAATAGAGGGCGCTATGAGAGTGCAGTGTGTTGCAAGGCGTCTGATGGGCTGCTGGTCATAACCCAGCAAGAAAATAGCTGATCATACACACATTTTTGTTCTGTCTTTATTCCATCATTCCACAGGTTATTCGACTGTTTAATGTGTCAATCTTTATGGATGTTGAAAGAACACGTTAGTGCATATCAAGTGCTTTAAACCGATTTGTTATGATAAAGTTTTGCATGTTTAATCATTAATTGAAATTGCGATGTTAACCACCGATTGGAGGAGAAGTGTGCCCTGTGATAGTCAAGTCAAGTCATCTTTATTTATATAGCGCTTTTAACAATACAAATTGTGACAAAGCAACTGCACAATATCAAAATGGGAAAATAGTGTCAATAATGTAAAATGACAAGATTAAACACTCAATTTTCAGTTAAAGGCATTTCATTGTTGAATTCAGTGATGTCATCGTCCAGCTCAGATCAGTTCAAAAAGTTTCTGTTCAATCAAGTCGACGATATTGCTGGAAATGAAGTGCCCCCAACTAAGCAAGCCAGAGGCGACAGCGGCAAGGAACCAAAACTCCATTGGTGACAGAACGGAGAAAAATACCTTGGGAGAAACCAGGCTCAGTCGGGGGGCCATTTATCCTCTGGTCAGACGACACAGCAGTTCAATTCCAACTGCTGCAAAGTCAGATTGGATGGCTCAACAGGTTCCTGAGGTCTTTTCCTGATGGCTGTCTAGGTGACGGGGTCCTCACTGGGGGTCTGTCTCTGGGGCTCATCTAGGTGTCCTGGTCTACGCTGACGTTCAGGGCTGTAGTAGAGGTCGTCTCTAGGTGCTGATCCACCATCTGATCTGGTGACTGCAGTGACGTCGGAATAAGACAGAAACAGACTAATATTAGCGTAGATGTCAATCTTTTTACGATGCAACAAGTACATCATGTGTTATGGGAAGTGTTCCCGGTTCCGGTTGATCTAATTAATGCAGCCTAACAATCCTTTAACGGATTTGAATAATAGAAGTGTATTAGTGTGTTATGTGTACGCCAGGTTAAAGAGATGGGTCTTTAATCTAGATTTAAACTGACAGAGTGTGTCTGCCTCCCGAACAGTGTTTGGTAGATTGTTCCAGAGTTTGGGCGCTAAATAGGAAAAAGATCTGCCGCCCGCAGTTGATTTTGATATTCTAGGTATTATCAAATGGCCAGAGTTTTGAGAATGCAGCGGACGTGAAGGACTATAATGCAATAAGAGCTCGCTCAAGTACTGAGGAGCTAAACCATTCAGGGCTTTATAAGTAATTAACAAGATTTTAAAATCTATACGATGTTTAGTAGGGAGCCAGTGCAGTGTTGACAGAACCGGGCTAATGTGCTCATACTTTCTGGTTCTAGTAAGAACTCTAGCTGCTGCATTTTGAACCATCTGTAATTTGTTTATTAAGCGTGCAGAACAACCACCCAAAAAAGCATTACAATAATCTAACCTTGAGGTCATAAACGCATTAATTCATTTTTTTTTTTTTTTTTTTTTTGGCCTGTCAGTAACACAGATAACACATGACAGTACGTATGTGTAGCTATGCTATCATCATTCACAGCCTTTTTTTTTTTTTTTTTTTTTTTTTTTTTTAATTAATTAATTTAATTTTATATACCCTTTTATTTAACCACACTATGACAGACAAGACCAGGGGACAGAGAAAACAAGAGAGAGAAAGAAGAAAGAAAAAACAAGAGAAAAAAAAAAAACAAAAAAAAAACAGACAATTTGCTTCGATACCTGCTGACAAAAAGAGAAAACAACAGAAGAAAACAACAGAAGACACAACACCAGAGAGACTGCAGCAACAACCAACATCTGTATGAATCACAACAAACTCCAAATGCCAAATGCCATTGAGCAGCACACATAACTAATATTACAAAATAAGTTTTGAAGCAACAGCAGATCAAGACAATGTGTGTCTGTGAGCACCTGTTTTTACACCAATGTGAATGCTTGAGTGTACACCTGTGTGTGTGAGCGCGCTTGTGTTCATAAGGTTCCTCCATGTAAATGTTTAATAGTGTGTGTGGGGAACAACAGTGCCATCCCGCAAGGCATGAAGCAGGCATGGAAAAGACCCGGACCCCAAACATCCGGGGGCCCCCCAGGGAACGGGACCCCCAGGAGAACCACCGCAGGGACAACCGCGGCCTCCACCCAGAAAAGGGCAGAGGAGAGCCCGAAGGTGGGACCTCCGACAGCCACAGTGTAGATGCCCCAGGGTGCCGTGGCGGCAAGCCCGCAGGCTCCACCGGCAGCCGACCACACCAGGGCAGACCGGGCCCTGGGCCCGGAGACCCAAAGGCCCCCCACCCCCCAATCGGGGCCCAACAAGGCCAGTAGGGCCAGGCCCCGCCAAGCGACCGCCGAGAGTGGGCCGGCGCGAGAAACCACCAACGCACCGGCGTCATCCTCCACCGGCAGGGCATGGTGGTGGGGTGGGGGTCGACTGAGATGATGAGTGAGGTGGAGTCTAAGGCCCGACCTGACACATAGACGTAGACGAACAAGCACACATATACACAAACATACGTTCCCACCCTCATGCACGCAAACGAATATTCACACCCTCGCCCCATTCACAAGAAAAAGACTGAAACAGTGGACATTTGCATAAAAAAGCAATTTATTGTTATACAATGCATTTTTTTTTTACATTTGTGTTTGTTCTAATGTGAACATCTTCTAATGTGAACACCCAGCAAGACGAGAGCTGATCACACGCATGTTTTTGTCCTGTCTTTATTCCACCATTCCAGATTGCTGGGAACGCTTAACTGTCAGCTGATGCAGAAGTGCTGTACCCGCTACAGTTTTTGGGGGCTCGTCCGGGATTTGAACCCAGAACTGTAGCAGGTTCATAAATGGTGGGCTCCCAATAAGAGTGCAGCTTCCCCGGTCCACCTCTCTGACTCAAATTCATCACCAAGACACCAGGTCTTAGAATGATACAGCTGGCTTTCTGATCATAGTATTGTTTATTATGCAGACTCCTCTGCTTGCTACTCTGTGCTGAAATCCTATAGGCTTCAGTCATCCGATCTGCCCAGCGTTCAGCATACTCACGTGGGGTGTTGAATCCATCTTCCTGCACCAGCCCAAACAATAAGTCAATGGGGAGTCGAGGATGGCGACCATACATTAGGTAGAAAGGAGAGTACCCCGTCGACTCATGCTTGGTGCAGTTGTAGGTGTAGATCGCCCTCGGCAGATGTTCCTTCCAACTCTGTTCGTCCTTTTCAGTCAGCGTCCGCAGCATCTGGAGCAAGGTTCGGTTCAGTCTCTCTACAGGATTACCTTGGGGATGGTATGGGGTAGTTCTGGAGTGACCAACCCCAGAGAGCTTCTGCAGGGTGTGGAAGAGGGATTTTTCAAACTCACGCCCCTGGTCATGGTGTATTTTTGCAGGGAACCCGAAACGAGGTATGAAGTCGTTGAATATTTTCTCAGCTGCAGTCTTCCCAGATTTGCTCCTGGTAGGATAGGCCTGAGCAAATCTGGTGAAGTTGTCAATTATCATAAGGATGTATTCATACCTGGCCTCAAGGTGCAAGTAATCAATACACACCAATTGCACTTGAGGTGATTCCTCCCATTGGCTTCCGCTTCCGGCGCTGCTGTGTTCAGTCGACGTTAAAGGATGGCTCCGCTCAATTTGTGTTTTTATATACTCTTTTACGTACTTTTACTTTCTCTTTTTACACGCTTAACGTCTGCACTATTTATTTATGACAAAAGAACACTTTTGGACATTGGACACCGCTGCACTAACCTGCTTCTGGACACTTTATCCACGGATCCAGCGTGGCCAGCGGAGATTCTTCGGAATGCCGAGGCTAACAAAGGCCACCCAAATAATCCCAGGAGGCGAAAGAAACACCGCGGGCGACGCGCTGGAATTCGTGACAGACTGAGGAAAAAAGCTCACAGCCCTCCTCTCCCCAGTATTCTGCTAGCAAATGTCCAATCCTTGGAAAATAAGACGGACGATCTTAGAGCCAGGACAAGTTTCCAACAGGATATTAGGGACTGTAACATCCTTTGTTTGTCTGAAACATGGCTCACTCCCTCAGTCCCGGACACCGCTGTAACACCGTCTGATAACTTTTCTGTTTTACGGATGGACAGAACAGCCGAGGCCGGCAAAATCAAGGGTGGTGGAGTGTGTTTCATGATTAACAAGAAATGGTGCGACCCCCAGGAATATCTCCATTCTGTCGCGTTCCTGCTCGCCTCATCTGGAACATCTCTCCATTATCTGCCGCCCATTCTATTTACCCCGCGAGTTCTCCGCGGTCATCGCTACTGCCGTCTACATTCCACCTCAGGCAGACACGAGCTTGGCTTTGTCCAAACTTCATGAGAAGCTCAGCGGCTACATCAACAAACACCCTGACGCTGCCTCTATCATCGCAGGGGACTTTAACAAAGCCAACCTCAGGAAGGTCATGCCGAACTTCCATCAGCATGTATCCTGTCCAACTAGAGGACCGAATACACTGGATCGCTGCTACACTCAGTTCAAGAATGCCTATAAAGCTCGGACCCTGCCGGCTTTTGGTAAATCAGACCACGTGGCCATTTTCCTCACACCGGAATATAAACAAAGGATCGTTCAGGAATCCCCGGGGAAGAGGGAAGTGACGCGCTGGTCCTCCCACTCTGAAGCTATGCTACAGGCGTCTCTTGATGACGTTGACTGGGACATGTTCCGGGCGAGTTCAGCTGACGTCAGCGAGTTCACGGATGTAGCATTAAGCTTTGTTTACATGCTAACCGACCAAACCACTGAAACGGTAACAATAAGGACATTCTCTAATCAGAAACCGTGGGTGGACAGATCAATCCGTGCTGCGGTTAACCAACGCACTGCTGCATACAACGCCGGTCTTTTGTCAGGAAACATGAGAGATTACAAAGCATCATGTTATGCTCTCCGACGGGCAGTTAGAGCTGCTAAACTCCTATACAGAGAGAGAATTGAGTCACATTTTCAGCTCAATGACTCTCGACGCATGTGGCAGGGACTGAAGACCATCTGTTCCTCTGGAAATAACCCCTCTACCGAGGTGAGAGCAGATCCATTGCTGGCCGAAGAGCTAAACACCTTCTACGGCCGCTTCGAACGCAACGGCGGCACGACTGTGCCGATCAGCGCGTCAGGAAGCAGCAGACAGAGCAGCGATGTTGATCATGTTATCACCATGTCGGAGGACGAGGTTCGGAGAGAATTAAGGAGAGTAAACATCAGGAAAGCCGCCGGACCTGATGGGATTACCGGCCGCACTCTGAGATCGTGCGCCGGTCAGTTTGCTGGTTTGTTTACTTCCATCTTTAATGAGTCCCTTGCTACCTCTGTGATTCCCACCTCATTTAAGAAATCTGTCATCATCCCTGTGCCTAAGAACAGTAAACCCTCTTGCCTGAATGACTATCGCCCAGTTGCCCTCACATCAACAGTCCTGAAGGTTTTTGAGAGACTTTTAAAGAAACACATATGCTCCTCCATCCCTGCTACCTTGGACCCTCATCAGTTTGCCTATCGCCCAAATAGATCAACTGATGATGCCATCTCTCAGGTACTGCACTCCTCCCTCACTCATATTGACAGCAAAAATGGCAACTATGTCAGACTGCTATTCATTGACTATAGCTCAGCTTTCAACACTATAGTCCCCTCCAAGCTAGCTGTCAAACTCTCAGACCTCGGCCTAAACACTTCACTCTGTGACTGGATCCAAGACTTCCTCACCGGCAGACCACAAGTGGTGAAAATGGGCCAGTTCACCTCCAACTCCATCACCCTGAACGTAGGAGCCCCGCAGGGCTGCGTTCTGAGTCCCCTGCTCTACTCTCTCTACACACACGACTGTGTGTCCTCTCACAGCTCCACTTCTATTGTTAAATTTGCTGATGATACTGTGGTTCTGGGCCTCATTTCCAACAATGATGAGACCGCATACTTGGGTGATGTAGAGAGACTAACATCATGGTGCCAGGACAACTGTCTCTCTCTGAACGTGAGCAAAACTAAAGAGCTGATTGTAGACTTCAGGAAGAGACAGCAGCGGCCCTACACTCCTCTCATGATCAGCGGGACCCCTGTGGAGAGGGTGAGCAGCTTCAAGTACCTCGGTGTAAACATCTCCGAGGACCTGACTTGGACTGCACTATGGAATCAATTTAATGCCACATATATATGCAAAAGAATAAAGATTTGCAAAAGAAAATAAAGTTTTGCAAACGAAAATGAAAGTATTGAGAAAAGTAAATGTGCTTTTTGTAAACAAAAATAAAGAATTGCAAAAGAAAATGAAGTATTGCAAAAAGAAAATAAGTTTTGCAAACAAAAATAAAGAATTGCAAAAGAAAATTAAGTATTGCGAGAAAAAAAGAAGTTTTGCAAACAAAAATAAAGAATTGCAAAATATAAATGAAGCAGAGCAAAAGCAATAATTTTGCAATACATATTTTCCATGGCCATATCTACTAATTTATTTGCAACGCTGCTTTTATTTTGCGTTTCAGTCAAGTTTGAGTTTGCAATACCGTTTTTCACTTTGCGCTTCACGTTTCTGAGCGTCTCACATTGTGGCACTGTTTTGACATGGGGGCGGAGTCAAGGGACGGGGGCGTGTACAACAGCCTTGGCCACGCCTCCCTGGAAGTGACGTCATCGGCCCGAGACGCAGATCACAACTCATCCAGGCACCGTCATTGAGTTTAGGTATTTACTGTTTTGTATTCTGGTTGTGTATGTATTTTATTGCTTTGCCTGTATCCCCTGTGAATGTTATTTTTAATAAAGAAAAAAAAAGGCACCTTCATTGAGCAGAGGTGGATCATTTCCTTTTTATTCACTAGATATAAAACATGCATGTTTTCATTTTTATTAACTTTATTAACAAATCTATATGTGTATTAGCAGCGTTTGCTCAAGTTAAAGAAGTTGCTAATATGAACATATGATGTTTTCTAATGTACTACAATACTGAGGTGCAAATAACTGCCACTATTTGCAATAAGTAGTATAAATAGCAGAACATTCCTATTTTAAAAGTGTAAATAGTATCTATAGCTATTTGTACTTAGTGTAAATAGTATCTATCACTAAGAAAATATGCTAGCCGCTGCCATTTATTTCCTTGTAATTCTCGTTGTCATTGCAGGCTGGTTTATATTCATCATTAAGAAAAGTGATTAGTGTAACCTGCTTAAAAATAGCTGTGAACTTAAAACAACAGGACAAAAACATAGCTGATGACTAAAAATAATCATTTTATGACTCTAGACATTGTGAAGGCAGTGGCATAATACAGTGACATATTTAGCCATATCAAAACAGTAGTCACGGCATGGGTAAATCTGACCCGCTGGCACTTTTATGTATACAGTGACCTCTGGTGGTTGAAGTGTTAACCACAGGCTACCGGACTGTATTGCACACGATGTAGACAGCATTCGAATTAAGTTTATTATAAATAAATGTTATATAAAGTATATATAATAAAATAGGCCGGCAAGAAAACATTTTTATCCATCCCACAAGTCCATGTATTTTATTATTATTATTATTATTGGTAATATTTTTATATTCGTTGTTATGTATTTGATTTATTTTCCCTTCATTTCGATCTCTTAACGTCCAGGGCTGTATAATAATAATAATAATAATAATAGCCTAATATACACATTTATATTTATATTACATAAAAAGTCACGATCAACGGACTGTGGGATGGATAAATATATTTGATCAATCTCTGATAATCCCAGGTTGCTATGGTCACACGGGTTTGTTTATGCATGATTAAACTCGTGGCCATGAAAAAAATATGTTGTTCCCGAGATAGGATCTCAACATACAGTATTATCACATTCCCAAGACTTAATATCTCGTGGCCACTGCAAAACTAAACCAAAAAGACTCAAGTTTCATTTTTTTGCATCTTCCAGTGACAGTCATTTCTTAATTTATGCCAGGAGTTATGTAAATGAAAAACGAAGTCGAGATCGATATGATTGAAGCTTGAGTCTTAGACATCTTTAATGATGTATAAGTTTGTAACGGAGGTCGTCTTGTCCCAAAATATAATAAAGGTTAAACGCACTCACACACACAAAAAAAAAAAACTATCTGGAGCGGGAATCGAACCCCGGCCACACGCGTGATAATGTAGAATCCTAACCGCAAGACTACGTATCGTTGACAACTAGGATGGCACTCAGTCTGTACTCGACTCAGACCGAAAACCTCAAAGAGGAAGGCAGAAGAAAAGAAAAACAATCAGTTATTATTGTTCGGGAGCCAGACAAGTATATTATACCTGCCACATTTTTATATTAATTTCATCCCGGATAGCAACGGACAACCAAACCATCCGCTACATACAAACAAGAGGAAGACAAAAACAAATACAAACTACAGGAAGAATACGTAATTTTCTTTGTTTTAATCAGGTAACGTTTTTATATTCTAGACAGGACTTTTTTATCTTGCATTATTTTACATTAAAACTAGCAGTAACTCTGAACTAATGTAAACAAAGAACGCTGTGTGCTGGCGTCCTCCCACAGGTGAAGAGATTGTAAACAAGCACTGTTAATACACATTTAGTTTACCAAATGAAATAATACACATTTTAATGCTATAAAAGTGTGCACATTGAGAGAAATAAACAGCAAATGTTCATATTAACAACTTCTTTAACTTGAGCAAACGCTGCTAATACACATATAGATTTGTTAATAAAGTGAAAACATGCATGTTTTATATCTAGTGAATAAAAAGGAAATGATCCACCTCTGCTCAATGAAGGTGCCTTTTTTTTTTTTCTTTATTAAAAATAACATTCACAGGGGATACAGGCAAAGCAATAAAATACATACACAACCAGAATACAAAACAGTAAAGACCTAAACTCAATGACGGTGCCTGGATGAGTTGTGATCTGCGCCTCGGGCCGATGACGTCACTTCCAGGGAGGCGTGGCCAGGCCTGTTGTACACGCCCCCGTCCCTTGACTCCGCCCCCATGTCAAAACAGTGCCACAATGTGAGACGCGCAGAAACATGAAGCGCAAAGTGAAAAACGGTATTGCAAACTCAAACTTGACTGAAACGCAAAATAAAAGCAGCGTTGCAAATAAATTAGTAGATATGGCCATGGAAAATATGTATTGCAAAATCATTGCTTTTGCTCTGCTTCATTTATATTTTGCAATTCTTTATTTTTGTTTGCAAAACTTCTTTTTTTTCTCGCAATACTTAATTTTCTTTTGCAATTCTTTATTTTTGTTTGCAAAACTTATTTTCTTTTTGCAATACTTCATTTTCTTTTGCAATTCTTTATTTTTGTTTACAAAAAGCACATTTACTTTTCTCAATACTTTCATTTTCGTTTGCAAAACTTTATTTTCTTTTGCAAAACTTTATTCTTTTGCATATATATGTGGCATTAAATTGATTACATACTGCACACATTCAAACACAGGTCAAGAAAGCCAGGCAAAGACTGTACCATCTGCGACAGCTGAGGAAATTCAGGGTCTCACCAGCAATCCTGAAATCGTTCTATTCAGGGGCCATAGAAAGTGTATTGACCCAGTGCATCTCAGTGTGGTATAGTAACGCCACAAATCAGGACTGCAAAGCTCTGCAGAGAGTCGTGCGCTTAGCTGAGCGCATCTCTTGGTCTGCCCTCCCTTCTCTGCAGGACACCTACCTGAAACGCTGCAAAAGCAGAGCTGCAAAAATAATCAGGGACTCAAATCACCCCGGAAACCGTCTTTTCATCACACTGCCATCGGGCAAGCGCTTCAGAAGTGTGATGGCAAAAACTGAGAGACTGAGGAGGAGCTTCTACCCTCAGGTCATCAGGCTCCTGAACTCAGTCTCATAACATCTACAGGACTCAATTTAATTAACTGTAACACCCATCATTCTCCATCTTCCGCATTTTTATTTTTTTGCACTGTACATTGAGCGGACCTGTCCTGACCTACATTTCACTACTGATTATACCCTGTATGATTGTGTATGTGACAAATAAACAAGAACCTTGAACCTTGAACCCATGCATGACAGGCTGTTTCTGTGTTATGCATGGACACTGGCGGGTCACATACTGCTCCACACTCCTCCGCATCCCAGGCCAATAGAACCTCTCTCGAGCCAACTGTAGTACTTTCTCTGTTCCAACATGATTCATGTGGTTATGCAGCTGCTGAAGGACCATCTGCCAATACGTTGCAGGTAGTACCAGCCGTCGCCTTTGCATCGTCCTCCTATACAGAATGTTGTTTTCTAGGACCAGCTTGTGCCATTCTCTTAACAGCTTCATTGTATCACTAGCTGCCATGCGCCAAACATCAGGGGTCACTGTCTTACCAGCTACCTTTAATTCGATTACTGGCCCAATCATCAGATCCTCCCGCTGCGCTCTACTCAATTCATCTGGACTGATGGCCGGTGCACACTGGTTATGGAGAGTAACTGTGTCTAGCGCTGTCGAGTTTAGAGCTGCCACCCAGGCTACATCTCTATTCTTGGACATCATGTTACCCTCCCAGGTTGCTTGGATGGCACTTTGTGACAGGCCCTCTGTGCACTCACTGATGTATCAGTCCATGTCCAAGGGACAATGTGACAACATATCTGCATCATTGTTACTCTTGCCGGGACGGTATTTGATCTCAAATTGGAAATCTGCAAGTTCCCCCACCCAACAATAACCCGCTGCATTTAACTTTGCGGAACTCATCACATAAGTGAGAGAGTAATTGTCAGTGTAAATTGTGAAATACGGGGCATAGAAAAGGTAGTCACAAAACTTTTCGCACACCGCCCACTTAAGTGCAAGAAATTCCAGCTTGCCGGAATGGAGTCTGTAGTTTTTCTCAGCAGTCGACAATGTCCTCGAGCCATATGCAATGACCTGTAATCTCCCTTCTTGCCTCTGATAAAGCACTGCCCGTAATCCTTGCTCCGATGCATCAGTGTGCAGTACAAACGGGGCATCGAAGTCAGGGTATGCAAGCACAGGCGGGTTGGTAAGCATATCAATGAGTATGTCCAAGCTCTGCTGGTCTTTGTCTTCCCACATAACCGGATGTCGAGATGGCAGTTGTGGACTCCTCTTCCTTTCCTTCTTCCTTCCTACTTGTGATGGAATTTCTTCTGAGTTAGCCTGAAGTAGCTCATTAATAGGTTTAGCTAACCTAGCAAAATCTTGAATGTAGCTTCTGTAGTAACTGAGGAAGCCTACAAGACGGCGAACTTCTCCAACATTCTGAGGTGTTTTGTCACAGAGTACCCTCACAGCCTCCAGATCTTTTGGATCCAAAGCACAGAACATCATCCAGGTAGGGCAGGCAACACTCATCACGGATGGACTCTAACATTTCTTCCATACTCTGCTGAAAAGCGGCGGGGGCATTTGACCAAAAGGTACCCTTACCCATTTGAATAGGCCCCAAGGGGACACAAATGCCGTCAAGTGCCTCGACCCTTCGGCCATAAACCCCTGGTGATAAGCCTTTCCCTGGTAGAGTAAGTTTCCCTGGTAGAGTAAGGAGTACCAGCGGTAACCACCCAAGGTGTTCATAAGATCCTGGATTCTTGGCAGAGGATGACTATCAGGAACGGTCTTCCTGTTAAGCTGTCGGTAGTCTATACATAGTCGTAGTGTGCCATCTTTTTTTCTGGACGCACATTACTGGGGCAGCATAAGGTGAACGAGATTGTACTATCCAACCCTTGGCAAGCAAGTCCTGAACATACTGTTTTACTTATTTTAAGAGTGACTTGGGTATAGAAGTGTATGCCTTCTGCACAGGGATATCATCCTTTAAACTCAGTGTCATCTGTAGGCTGTTCCCAATGTCATTTTCATTACGCGCAAACACAGGCGACTCTTCATAAAGTAGTTGTCTCTCAACTGTTTGATCACTTGATTTCAGGTTACTCAGATCTACAGGAGGATGCCACAGTGTGTTGCCGTCCTATGGCTGTGCTGGCTGGGATAAAGTAGTCTCCTGTGGGTTGTTCGAGTCAAATTGGTCCATCTGGATAATCTTAACAATGACTGCTATTTCCCCCAGTATAGTTCTTTTTGGAATGATTCCCAACTGGGACTCTTATATATGACTGCCCCCTTTTGTGAACCTCAATCAGTCCATCTCCAAGGTCAAGATGTGCTAGGGGTGAGGTATCTTCACTCAGCTCAATCAGGACTGTAGGGTCAGCATTGTTGAAGTTAGGAGGTACCCTACATTTTATATTGGCAACATGACCAGGCCGAATGGTGACACCTTGCGGCCCTACCCTCACCTGACCTGTGTCTGCATATACTTTATCTGCGTGAATGAAGCCAAGTGACACTTCAACCAGGTCATCTTGTGTATTTCCGGTGCTACTCTTTAGGGAATGCAAGGTGGTAAGGATTCCTTCTCTATCTCTAGGTCCTGTAATTAACTCTGAGATCACATTAAACCCCAACAGAGGCCTTTCCAACTGTAACTGACTGACCAGAAAGGGGACTTGGACGGAGTAGCGAGTCCCATCATGTCCGGGTAAGCTTACTGTGGCTTCAACCCACCCGCTAAATGGAATTATTTCCCCATTGATAGCGAACACCTCCAGACCAGCACTGGGTCCCACTATTTCAGATAAGGGCTGAACATCATGTGTTGGCAGGTACTTTTTCCTCCAGTCTTCATCGATAATGCTAACCTGTGCTCCAGTGTCGAGAAGCATGCTTAATTGATGACCTCCAATTTTCTTTCCAGTAGACACTTCTTCCCAAAAAAACTGGACATTCTTTTTCTCCTGAATCCTCAGGTTATCATGTCTGTGGTTTCCTTGCAGTCCTACCCATGTGATTCCATGACCCAGCATTAACTGTATAGTTACGGCAGGATGACTCTGAATCAGGGACTGCTGTCTGTGGTGTACTCTTTGGCCTGATGTTGGGCGCTGACCTTTTTTGTCTGTTCAGGCAGCCAACAGCCCGGTGACCCTCCTCAACACAAAAGAAACAGTGGCTGCAGGTCTGCTCTTTCCCTTGCTTGATACAGTTGGGACAACCAGGTCTTCTCCTCTTTTTAGGTGCTTTAGCCACGCATTGACATTGCTGTTCTTTCTCCTTGGCCTGTTGCAGTGAATTGACTACATTTGTCAGTGCTTCTACTTGGGTGATAAGTTTGTGAATCTCTTTATCAGTCTATTCCGTAGTTGCAGCTGCTGCCTTAATTTCTGAAACCCCTTCAATATGGGCGCTTCGAGCATGAGTAACTTTAGGTCGTGGAAATGACTGCAACCTTTGTTTAAGGCCAAAGACACGATAAATTGCTGCGGATTTTCATTTTCCCCTTGACGTGCACACATCAAATTTTGGAACAGCTCAGTGCTACTCTTATCACCTAAGTGAGACTGCAGCAGTCCTTTCAACTCTTGCACTGTCAAATCCTATTTTTCCATTAACATCTCCTTGAAGTGACCAGGTTTAGTGAGTTTTAGCACCCCTCTGATGATTTCACTCTCACTAAAGTGTTCGTGAAGACCCTCTTCAATTTGTCTGCATAAGCTGTCGAAGCTAATCTCAGAGGTGAAGTAACCAATCTGACCTCCATGGACTCTAAATTCCCTCCTTGAAAGATATGGAAGTTCCCTCCTGAACATCTGGTCCTCTGTACTACCTGGAGTTGGGTAAGTCTGAAAAGGAAGTAGGAGAGTGCTGGATGGTGGGGACATGGCGTATTCGTAGCTTGAATCCTTCTGCCAAGCTCCTCGTACATATTTAACATCTGTTGATATTCAGTGTCTGCTGTGTATGTGTGGGTATGACTAGTAGTTGTGTTTGTGTCAGGTGTTGTGCGATCAGGATTACCCTGAGCTTGCCCTGTACTCTTGTCATGTGTTTTATCTTTTTGTGCTGCTATGTTCTGGGACTGAGTAATTTGTGAAATTTTATCTCTTAGATCAAGTAACACAGACATCCCCTCATCTTCCCTTCCCATCAGGCTTTTACAGCACAAAAAAACACTTAAAAAGTCAAAACATCCCTCTTCATCCCCCAGTTCTACTTGTGATTCTTCCCTCTCGACGATTTGTTCGATGTTTTTAGCGATAAGGAATAGTTCATCAGAAGGCAGTTCACAGAGTGCTTTCCTGATCTCTCTCACCAGATTTATTCTCGCGTTTGCCATCGTACCGACCACCAACACACTGTTAATGACAATCAAACAACAGCAAGGATTCCATGCAGGGATCCACCGCAAGCTGGTCTTTGGATTCTTTCGGATGACCTCCACTCCTCCAGCAGGTGGTGCTGATCCCGGATGAGCCCCCAAGATCTGTAGCGGGTACAGGACTTCTGCATCAGCTGACGGTTAAGCGTTCCCAGCAATCTGTGGAATGGTGGAATAAAGACAGGACAAAAATGTGCGTGTGATCAGCTCTCGTCTTGCTGGGTTATATATTTTTCCAATTCACATTAGAACAAACACAAATTCCCTTAACCCTTAAATGCATACCTCGGGGCTTTAGCGACCCGGTACATTATTCTCCACTCTCTCCACTCTCTCCACAACTTTCTTAGTATTCCTCAATCTATTCATTATAAACGATATAAGAAGAAAACAAAATAGTAAAATATAAAAGATTGCCTGTTTTCTGATTAATTTTTGTAAAACGTGTTTAGGGTCGCTAGAGACCCAAGGTATGTAAATGTGTAAGTATTTTTTTTTCTGCACAACTATATTTACATATCTGATGACTCAATATATGCAATGCATCTTTTTTCCTCAAGGTGGCACTGTTTGATACACAATGATGACGTGATGTTTCACTCATGACAGAGACCCTAAATGTATTCTAAATGTATAATATCAAAATCCTCTCAAATTTTTAAATGGGGATTTTTGGAACAGGTCAAATGCAGATAGAACCTTCTAATTCTAAAAAGTCATTTTCCGCTTGGAATTATAAGGTTCTATCTTGCAAAACATTAACTGAAGCAACAATTTTCAAGAAATACAAATAGTTTTTTATAATTTGTTTTAAACCATAAAATAATCATACTTCCTTACCTTTTGAAACTTAGAAGGGTTCAATTTAAGCAGATGATTTTACCATCACTGCCATCGTCAGAGCGCATTTCCCCAGTATACATTCAGCATCTGGCTCATATTCGCGATCTCAATATATTTGCAATCTCAATATATTCTCAAAACTATCGTTTTCAGCATCTTCACAAACAACATTTTGATCGCTATTCACCACATCCACCATCAAACGACAGTGACACTTATATTTCATTATGTACAGTAATTGCTCTGCAGTAAAGCCATTCAAGCCAGTGAAAAATCACATCATCATTATGTTTTAAACAGTGCCACATTGTGGAAAAAAAGGTGAATTGCACTTATTGATTATGCAGACACGTAATTATTGTTGTTTAATGTTTAATCTTTCCTGCTGTTATGGAGCAGTCCGGCGACATGACAAAGAACGTTGATCCTGATTGGTCCTCTTTTGTGCATTCGAAGTGCTGATTGGCTGATTCACAGATAGAACCTTATAGAACCAAGTTAGAGTTCGTCTTTGTAGATAGACCCTTTTTGTTTTCTAAATAAAAATTCCTAAAATGTACAAAAGAAAAAAAAAGTTGTCATGGAATAAGAATATGTGAATATCTCAATTTTGCTGGATGTGGTAAATAAGCTGCCAGTGATCAAAATATTGAATATGAAGTCATTGAAAACGATCGTTTTGAGAATATGGTTGAGATCGTGAATATGAGGCAGATGCTGAATGTACTGTGGAAGTGCGCTCTGACGATGACAGCAATGGTAAAATCATCTGCTGAAATTGAACACTTCTAAGTTTCAAAAGGTAACAAAATATGCTTTATTTTATTCTTCTGTAATTGTTCTTAAAATATCAAGAGAGTTTTGTGCTATTGCAGCAGTTAGAGATCCATCCGTGCTGGATATATAGGTCCGGGTCGCTAAAGATCCGAATATGTAATAATGATTGGCGAAACATTCATACATTTAAGGGTTGAATGGATGCATTTACACATGCAGAAACAATATTAGTGTTATCAATTGTGAAGAACCAACAATTGGTGCATCACAATTACACCTTGTTTTGCTAATACAGTAAAAGTCTCTACAAGTTAATGAGATCTCACAAATCCTTCAGATTGGTCAGACTACAACTCCCTATACT
The DNA here is from genome assembly GCA_023376895.1 of Aspiorhynchus laticeps. Lineage (NCBI taxonomy): Eukaryota > Metazoa > Chordata > Actinopteri > Cypriniformes > Cyprinidae > Aspiorhynchus > Aspiorhynchus laticeps. The sequence goes on from CM041798.1 coordinate 45,365,917, forward strand.
TTATGTAATTCTTATTTATTCAACAATCTTCCATGATTGTTCTTTATTGTCAAGGCGAAATTCCTATACAGATTCTGCGAATGGCTTGTTCTGAGATACCTCTTTTGATTTATTGTGATTAAATAAGAATCATTTGAAGTCATTTGAAAAACTGGTTTTGGCTTATCTGAAAGACATCACTGGACCCTTACTGGACCCCCTGCAGTTTGCCTACAGAGCAAACAGCTCTGTGGATGATGCAGTCAACATGGGACTGCATTACATACTGCAACACCTAGACAGACCAGGGACTTATGTGAGGATCCTGTTTGTGGACTTCAGCTCGGCCTTTAACACGATTATCCCATCACTCCTCCAGCCCAAACTAACTCAGCTCTCTGTCCCCACCTCTGTCTGTCAGTGGATCAACAGCTTCCTGACAGACAGGCAGCAGTTAGTGAGGCTGGGAAAATTCTCATCCAACACCCGTACGATCAGCACTGGAGCTCCTCAGGGATGCGTTCTCTCCCCACTGCTCTTCTCCCTGTACACCAATGACTGCACCTCTAAAGACCCCTCTGTCAAGCTCCTAAATTTGCAGATGACACTGCTGAAACAGTTCTACTCCACCATCATTGAATCCGTCCTCTGCACTTCTATAACTGTCTGGTTCAGCTCAGCTACAAAATCTGACCACAGAAGACTACGGAGGGTAGTCCGGACTGCTGAGCGAATCATTGGTACAATCCTCCCCAGTCTCCAAGAACTGTACTCATCCAGAGTGAGCAAAAGGGCTGGCAAAATCACTCTGGACCCCTCACATCCAGCACACTCCCTCTTTGAACTGTTACCGTCTGGTCGACACTACTGTTGTGAACTTGGTTCTTCTAAAGTGTAGAAAACTCAGAAGAGAAGACCAGGAGAAATCGGATTGGATCGTCAGCAGGATTCTTTATTGAGAACACAAGCTGTTGGTATGCTGTAGTCATCGAAATCTCAATCTTAAGTAACTTTACAAGGTTATTTTATAGGCATTTTGGAGGAGGGATTCTTGGAGGTGGAGACAAATTTAAACAAAGCAAGCACATGAGGGAGGCGTTAGTTTGTTGCTACTTCCCGTGGTTCTAATCTCATCAACATAATCAAATGCATAGACACTAATCCAATCAACCTAACGAATCCACGTCTGGGCCAGGGGGCTCCGAAAGATAGACACTAATCCAATCAACCTAACGAATCAACGTCTGGGCCAGGGGTTCTTTGAATCAACGTCTGGGTTCTTTGAATCTCTGCCAATCAACATGACTTGATTGAGACAAAGCACAGTTATACATTGAGTCAGGAAGTGGATAATAAGAATCTAAGTTAAACATTTAAACACAATTTGTAATCCCACAATTCCCCCTTTGAGAGTTCTAATAACTCTCACAAAATACAAATATAGACACTTAAAAGTTAATTCTTGTAACTTGTAATCGTTACAGGCACATTGTACATGTTCTGTGTTGCTTATATGTAATTGCATGCTGACACAGAAACAAAACATGCAATTAGGGTCCATGAAGTTCTTACGGGTAATAATCTTTTCTGGTTGGAACTGTCATTTCCTCGTGAGAGGCGGGAGTCATTTACTGAAAGAAACACTTGATACTGTGGATGCATAGACAGTACGCAAGTAGGAGAAACAACAGCAGAATTGCTATTTCCTTGATCCACAGCCAGGGTTTACCTAACAAGTTCCCGAACAATGAAGAATTATCTTCAGTCATCTGGTGTAATTTTGCTGAAAGACCAAGAATGTCTTGTTGGATTTTGTTCAAGTTCTCTGTTGGATCCATTAACCCGGTGCAGCATTCAGGACCGATAATGGTACAGGCTCCCCCTTGTGTTGCAAGAATGTAATCCAAGGCCACTCTGTTCTGTAAGATCATCATCTTGTGCGAGGCAAGAGTGTCCTTGATGTTGCCCAGGGCCAAAACCGTATCATTGGCCAATTTCTGTACAGAATCCGACAGGCTTCTGACTTGATCGAGAGCCTGCATGACACCATACGATGGGATTAATGCACCAAGAGTTCTTGACCACCACGTTTGTACACAAGTGAATCCTGGAATGCAGCCATCTTTGTTGGTAGAAGCTGAATTTTGTAGATGTGGAGAACTTGAGGTGGAGTGTGTATTTTCTCTGATGGCTGGTAGGACATAAACCAGGGTGCACCTGCCATTGAATTGGCTGGGTAGGATGCTGTAGACAGAAGTCCCACATAACCACAAAGTGCCAGTCGGTGGAGGAATCATACACCACTGATTTATGGCAAAAAGTTTCGGTAGGGATGGGTTCCCGTAGAGACACTCTTTTAATTCATTCTCCTCTTTCGTATCTGATGTAGTAACGTACACATCGAATTCGGTTCTTCTTTCAATCACAAAGCTGCAACGTTCACGAGGAATTTCACCCAGTGTAGTCGATGCTGGAGCATGATTTTCCATGCACCAATAGAACATCCTTGGCATGAGTAGATCTGTCATGATGGGAGTAGCTGAAGTTAGGTTGCAGGATGGTAGTCCAGGAATGCAACACAAAGAAGCTGGAGGAATTGTTACGTTGTGACATGTATCCTTGTTGTATAATCCACTGGTATGATGATCGAATAAGGTACACGTATCACATTTGGAGATAGGGTGTGCCACCCATGGGATTCCTGCTCCTACTGAAGGTGCGTGCGGCATGCAAACGTTCTTTCCAGTAAACAAGGCATTTCTTGACATATTCATCAGCTCTAAGAATATGTTGTTTCTGGGGTCTACCCTTTGCGTGATGTCCATGATGGTTAATAGTACGAAAATCTTGATCATGTTGATGGATGACTGAAGTTCCCGTATGTGAGTCTCTGCGTTGTGTATTTATTTATTTATTTTTATTTTTTTTCTTCTTTCTTCTTTCTTTTCTCTTTCTTGTGTGATAGTTGGCTCGGCAATGGGTCTAGTTGTTTTCTAGAGGTTGTGGCTTCATCCGCAGGTGAGAAGGGCGGTGCATATGGATCTCAGGACAGCCATCAAGTGGTATCTGCACAGAGGAAGGAAAAAAAAACAAAAAAAACAAAAGAGAACAACGGCACATAGCAGTATTTGTTGTAGAGTCTGCAAACATTAGGGTTGTATCCTCTGTTCAAATATAGTCTGCTATTGTTGTTCCTTCTTTCCCTATTTCTCAATTCCTGCGACACCTAAAGAACAGTGAGGAAAGGATGGACTATTGGATGGGGAAAGGCCTATGAGGAAATCTTCACCGCAGGGTTGGCCCCCGAAGCCTGATGCTTTCGGTTCTTCCCTGGGCTCCTCACTGGTTCTTGTGTCTGTCCTATCCTATTCCTGCAGGGGGAGGAACAACTTTACAGTGTGACACATGAGTCCAAGTTTTCCTTCCCTGACACAATACTGCAGCAGCTGTAATCAACATCACTTGATGTGGTCCGTACCACTTAGGCTCTAATGGCTTGTTTCTGAACGCCTTTATCATGACCCATTGACCTGGGATGATTGTGTGTCCACCTTCTGGTGGAGTCTGCCAACACGACTCAACTCTCTCTTTGGCACTCTGCACTGCCTTTGTGAGGTTTTCACAGTAAGCGATCAGGGCATCTGAAGCAATGTGCACATCAGCATTTCTAAGATCAATCACACCTGGCATCTGCATTGGGCGTCCAGTAATGATCTCATGAGGGCTCAGTCCTACTGATCTGTTAGGTGATGCTCTCATACTGCGGGCAGTGCTTCCACCCATGGTACTCCTTCCTGATGCATTTTGCTTAGCCTGGTTTTGATTGTTCTGTTTGATCGTTCAACCTGTCCTGATGCTTGTGGCCTATAGGGACAGTGAAGGTTCCACTTAATCTTCAACATTCTAGACACTTCCTTGACTACCTGTCCTGTGAAGTGGGTACCTTGATCTGAGTCAATGCAATCTGGTAATCCCCATCTGGGAATGAAATCAGTGACAAGACATTTAGCAGTATGTGCAGCTGTAGCACGCCCTGTTGGATAAGCTTCTACCCATCTTGAGAACTTGTCTATTACTACCAAAACGTCAGTTTTTCCTTTACAAGGGGGCAACGATATGTAATCAACTTGCAGGTGACGAAATGGCCCTGGTGGAGCTGGGGTATGTGCTGCTGGTGTAGTGGCTGCTGGTACATCATTATTTTTCTGACATGTAACACATCTCTTGACTGTTTCAGTGGCTGCGTTTCTGAACTTTGGATTCCACCATTGATTTGAGAACCTGTGATTCATCGTTGCTGGACCACTATGACCCAAACTGTGTATTTGTTGAGCCAAATATGGCAACAGTGATTCGGGAGCAACATACTTTCCCCCTTTGGTCCAGCAGCCGGATGAATCCACAGTGGCTCCTTTGTCTAACCATGTCCATGCTTCATATAGAGGAACGTCTTTATACAGATTAACGATTGATTCAGGAGGTAGTATTGTCTTCTGTGCTGTACTACCTGAACACACTTGTACAGTTGCATAGAAACAAGCCTGTTTAGCCGCTACATCAGCATGAGCATTACCTTTAGCTTCCGTAGTATTAGTTGTGAGATGTGCTTTCACTTTGATCACCGCTAATTTCTTTGGGAGTTTCATGGCAAACATTAAATCTTTCACTAATCCAGCATGCTTAATGGGGGATCCAGCAGAAGTTAGAAATTTTCTGGTTTGCCAAATGACACCAAAATCATGAATTACCCCAAAAGCATACCTGGAATCTGTGTAGATATTTGCAACCGATCCTGAAGCTAGCGTGCATGCTCTAGTTAAGGCTACTAGTTCTGCAGCTTGAGCTGAAAAATGATCTGGAAGACGACCTGAAGCAACTACTTCAGTGGTGGAAGTTACTGCATATCCTGCTCGTCTGTTACCTTCAATAACTTGAGCTGAACCATCAACAAACAACTCCAATTCTGCGTTCTCTATGGGAGTTTCTGTTATTTCACTTGTCGCTGCATATGTAAGTGTAACACAATCATGAGTCATTTCGCCTTCATCCTCTAACACAAATTCAGTCATTGCAGACATCATACATGAGGATGGGTTCGTGACTGGTGCACGCTGTATAACAATATTCGGGGCTGTGAGAGTTGCTAACCAATTTCCCCAACGGGAGGAGGTGACAGAAGTGACTTTTGCTTGATTCATTAGTGCGGACAATGCGTGAGGGCATTTTACGTTTACAGTCTGACCTAACACCATTCCTGATAAAGCCTGAAGCGCTAGATGAACTGCCTGTACTGCTCTGAGGCATGGGCCCATACCTTGAGCGACTATGTCAAGTTTACCGGAATAGTAATGAATTGGGCGTAAGCTGCCCCCATGATCTTGCATTAGACATGCAGTCATAAAGCCTAAGTGTTCATGGACATAAAGCACAAAGGGTCTATCAGATTGGGCAATTCCTAATGCTGGTGCTTGACATAGTGCTCTCTTCAAATCATTAAAAGCTTTGAGATGAAGTTCTTCCATACAAACAGTATCTGAATCTTTACCATGGCCTTTCAACAAATCATAGAGAGGCTGAGCAATCAAGGCATAGTCTTCAATCCAAGGTCTACAATAACCTGTTGTTCCTAAAAATGAGCGGAGTGTTTTAATGGTAGTAGGCGGAGGTATGGCTTTGACTGAAGCCGCTCGATCCTGTGTAATGGATCTATTTCCTGCACCAATTGTTTGACCCAGAAATGTGACTTGCTTTTTAGCAATTTGAGCTTTGTGAAAGCTGCATTTGTGTCCTTTTTTATGCAAATAGTCCAACAATGATGCCAATTCAGTTTGATGTACCTCATGATCTGTTGAGGCAATCAAAATATCATCGACATATTGGATCATAGTGGACTGTTTTACCGGACATTCTGGGTCACACAAATCACGTCTGACAGCCTGATGATATATGGTTGGGGAGTTTTGAAATCCCTGTGGCAATCGTGTCCACTGGTATTGTTCATAGTCAACTGTGAAAGCTAACCATGGCTGGCTGTCAGAGTGCAACGGTACAGAAAAATATCCATTAGACATATCAATTACTGAAAAAATCTTACAATCTAATGGTAAGCCATTACAAATTGTAGATGGATCTGCCACTAGGGGGGTGATTTTATCAATATTTTTATTGGCTACTCTGTAGTCTATTGTAAGTCTCCATGTCCCATTAGATTTCTTGATGGGCCATATGGGTGAATTACATGGACTGTTGGTTTTAACTAGCACTCCTTGCGTCAGCAAATTTTCTACAATAAGTTTGATTCCCTGTATAGCTTCCTTATTAATCGGATATTGTTTGGTGACCGGAGGTGGAGTTCCTGTCAATTTAACTGGTTCTACACCTGTCAACAACCCACAATCATCCTTGTCTTTTGCCAAAATTGGATGATTCTGTAAGAAAGCATACTCGGGAGGGGTTGCATTATTGGTAGAAATCTGTGCTGAGGAAATTCTTATGCTAGTAGATTCTGAGGACATGTCTAAAGTTAGATTTATTTGTCTCAGAAGATCCAATCCTAAAATTGCACCTGTATTTAATGGAGCGCATAGCAATTTTGTAGTCAGAGTTTTTGGGCCAAATTGTACCTCTATGGGCGGAGTTTCATACAAAACAGAATATTCACCTATTACACCAGTTAAACAAAGTTTGGTTTTCTTGTATGGGATGTTTAAACCTTGTGCCAATTTTGTAGGGATTACTGTAATTTCTGCACCTGTATCAAGCAAAAAATCAATCTCTTTCTCTTTTATGCTACCTTTCACAAACATTCTTTGGTCATTGTGTTGGATTACAGGGGAAAGGTAGCTCACAGCCCCAACAATTAGTTTTTTTCTTGGTCTTGTTGTGCTCTTAGAAGAGCCTGAACTAGCTGTCCTACAGTTTCAGTGGTCACTGGTGGAACTACTTCAGGGTTGTGTGCAGGCTGAGAAGGAGCAGAATTATGCATAGCATTTCTTTTACTATCTTGCAACTTCTTCCTACACTCTTTCTCCCAATGTCCTAATTTTCCACAGTATTTGCATTTGCTTTCTCTTTTAGACCATCTATTGTCTTGTTTCGTTGTGTTAAACGTAGCTGCTGCTACTCTTACTTTTGCCTTGACATCAGCATCTCTTTCCCATGTAGCTAACCTGTCTAGGTTACTTCTGAGAGTTCTGTTAGACCAAGTTAGATCTAAGAATGGTAAAGCTTTTCTGTATTCGGCTACAAGGCCATCTGACCAGATACGAACCAGGGGTCCCTTGTCCTCTAGCACACTTTCAGGGTCATCAACAATTCCACTGTAAATTACAGCTGACTGACAAAATCTCTCAGTATATTCACTCACAGTTTCTTCTTTCCTTTGCACACAGGTAGTAATTTTAGACCAATCTATTTTGGGTCCTAGGATATTCTTTAGGATTTTCAAAATACCTTCTTGTAAATCACCCTTACTGGCATTTCGCAGTTCAGAAGCAACAGCAGATTCAAAACTGTTGAATTCAGATTCAGTTAGGATTTGTGACATCAGCTGCGTGACTTCTGCCAACGACATGTCATAAAGACGCATTTTACTGATCAATGTTCTTCTAAATTCAGAAAAATGTGTGCGTGCTGACGGTAAACTCTGAGATAGTCTCTCTAGATCTTTAGGACATAAAGCTTTGGCAACAGTTTGTATTTGCACAACAGAAGAATTGAGAGGAACACTATCAGTTTCCTCAATTCCCTGAGATCTTCTCCTAGCACCACACACATTGACGGAATTTACAGGCACATCAGTTACTGATTGGAGAGCTACATCTGTTTCAAAAAACGCTTGTAAATCAGGGTAAATGTTATCAGGCTGACTAACTTCCACATCAGTTTTTGCTGCAGCTTTCTTGAGGTTCAATTTCTTAGTCAAAGTGGATACTCTAGCACGGAGCTCTTTGTTCTGTTCCTCTAACTCTGAGTTACGCTGAGACTGTTGTGTAGCTAGCGCTAAACCAAATTCTCTGTGGCAGCAGATAATGCCTTTCACATTGTTCTTGTGAATACATGCTCCTAGTACCTTTTTACAATCATCTACAGACCAAGTCTTGTCTGGATGGATCTCATATTTCTGAGTTAGTTCTTGTCTAACTTTCTCAGTGACTATTAGGTTCATTTGCACTCCTAACAGTGATTTGAATTCGCTATCTGACCACAAAGGAGTCGCTAGACCACCTTTTTCAGTTGTGGGGATCAGTCTAGCATTCTTTCTAAACATTTTGTGAGTTTCTTTGTTACCACACAATCAAAACACTAAAACTTCTCTGATCAACAGAGGGTACGATTGTTAACACATCAACTATTGTTAACCTTCCCTGGCAAAGCAGAGGATAACACAAATTACTAGCACTTTACGCTAATCTTCCCTGCATAAACAGAGGATAACCAATTCTTCCCTGCCAAAACAGAGGGTAACAAATATTAACACGTAATGTTAATCTTCCCTGCAAGAACAGAGGATAACCAATTCTTCCCTGCCAAAACAGAGGATAACAAATATTAGCACGTAATGCTAATCTTCCCTGTCTGGACAGAGGATAACCTTCATCTATAAAAAGATTTTTTTTAGAGGATAACTTAGTTAACCAAACCCTACAGCTGTCTGTTAACTCTTCTCTGACGGCGCAGAGGATAACAAATTTGTACTGGTCTTAACCTGTTAACATGCACCAGGACGTGGGCGCACTGAAAGCTCTTTGTATTGCTCTTTGTTTGCACATGTCATTGTTTTCAAACAGATAAAGTAAAACAGGACAAAATGAATCTTGACAAACTATATATCATTTTGAAGGTCTAAGCCTCTAGCATCGACGACCGATCGCTGTTTTTCGATAGAAAGCTTACACGGAATGTATTTGCTAAATTTGTGTAAGCAGTACACATCAAAACATGTAGAAATAAACCGCTGTACATACCATATTCATCCTGATAACGACTCTCAAATGTATCCACTGCTGTAAATCCTGGTTTCATTTGAGAGATAAGGGTCCAGTGAACAACATTCCATCGAGCACTTTTAGTCCAAAGAAACAACAACGCTGTAATTTGGATCGTTAATCCTTTGTTTACGTCTCATCTCTTGAGAGAGTTATTGTTTGTGTCCGTTATGGAACAAATTACGCTCAAAAACAGCGTCTTGGTGGTAAAAAAACAGCACGATTTTGTAGCAGGCAATGTCCCAAACAGAATGAAATCATCCAAAAATAAAAAAGTCAAAGATACACGGAAGATTGTTTATTTGAATTCTGGTGCTCCCTCGCGACGGCGCGTGACGCACGCTGTGACGCACCTGTCATCTGATGGGGCGTAACTTAACGATCTTTTAGCACAATAAGAAAAAAAGAAAAAAACATTTCTTTTTTTTCTTCTTCAGCAGTTTTATATATGTTTGCGTGTTTTGTGGGGAATTGCCTGTATCTGTGTGATTAACATCTCTATGACTGATAATGAGCATGTAAATACTGACTGTTCACAGATATCAGTGTGAATGCAGTCTATATAAAAGGCCATTATAATGTGAATATTGACTACATTGGGCAGCCATCAGTATGATTTGCATCTGTATGAATGATCTTCAGCATGTGATTACTAATATATGAGCAGGAGAGCATCTGTTTGTCAGGAAATCAGTATGTAATTAAGTTATTTTTTTTATTATTATTGTTTTTTTTTCATCACTCAAATTATTATTATTGTATTTTTCTAGTGCTCAAATAAATCACTTGTACGATTTCTAAGATTCTGTCTACTGTTTTATAATTGAAAAACTGCAGTGGCATGTATAATGACTAAATAGTTTGTAGTAGAACTCTTCAATAATTTGGTAAATATTTTTCCTCAAACGGGGGTGGGGGGGGGGCTAGAAAAATGTCTGCAGGAATATCATTTTTCATGGTATCTTCTTCAGATTTGAAATATAAACTCATGAGACATGTGACTTTCAACCCATTACTTTTCTGGATTGCTCCAGGACTGATTTCATGTATTTTTATATGAAATAAAAAAAAATTCAGTGTGGTACAATTTTTATCAAGGCACTTCAGTGTCTATAACTTTTTATATTTTTGAGCATTATCAACTTTGGATGATGGATAGTAAAGGCCAAAGGGTCTTCTTTCCAAAGACACCACAATTGTGTGTGTGGCACACTGAAGTCAGGAGCTGTTACCATTTTAAGTTAGTTAGTCATTTTCAGCTGTTATTCCCAATATGGGGGGTGCAGGTTAACAGGTTAAAGGTTCTTTTGGATAGAGTGACACTCACCAACCCTTGGTTGTACAGAAATATTCAGACTGGAACGAAGTCAGATCTTTGTTGAGCTTGAAGTTTCAATCTGGATTCAGGTGAGGAGCTCTATCCGGGTCACGGCACCATCTGTTGTGAACTTGGTTCTTCTAAAGTGTAGACAACTCAGAAGAGAAGACCAGGAGAAATCGGATTGGATCGTCAGCAGGATTCTTTATTGAGAACACAAGCTGTTGGTATGCTGTAGTCATCGAAATCTCAATCTTAAGTAACTTTACAAGGTTATTTTATAGGCATTTTGGAGGAGGGATTCTTGGAGGTGGAGACAAATTTAAACAAAGCAAGCACATGAGGGAGGCGTTAGTTTGTTGCTACTTCCCGTGGTTCTAATCTCATCAACATAATCAAATGCATAGACACTAATCCAATCAACCTAACGAATCCACGTCTGGGCCAGGGGGCTCCGAAAGATAGACACTAATCCAATCAACCTAACGAATCAACGTCTGGGCCAGGGGTTCTTTGAATCAACGTCTGGGTTCTTTGAATCTCTGCCAATCAACATGACTTGATTGAGACAAAGCACAGTTATACATTGAGTCAGGAAGTGGATAATAAGAATCTAAGTTAAACATTTAAACACAATTTGTAATCCCACACTACAAAGCTCTGAGCACCAGAACGAGCTTTCTGCCTATCATGCCATGGCCTAAGAAGCTGTTTATGAACTCCCTGTGCTTCCTGCCCAAGAAGATGATCCGGAGCTGTGTGAGTACCCTGCCATGGCCAATGGGGCCGCCAATATACTCTCTGTACTCTGTATTTCAGCTCCTCTGTGGTCTCCAGCTCAGCAGTGGTCCTCAGCTACATCAGCTCCACCTTGGTGGTCATCTGCTCCGCCCTGGTTGTTTCCAGCTCTGCCTGGTCCACCTTGGTGATCTGCAGCTCTGCCTGCTCCGCCCTGGTGGTCTCCAACTCTGCCCGCTCCACCCTGGCGGTCTTCAGCTCTACATGCTCCACCCTGGTGGTCTCCTGTTCTGCCAGCTGCACCCTGATCTCCTGCTCCGCCAGCTCCGTCCTGGCCTTCTGCTCATTTGAACTGACTTCCTTCCTACACTCCATGGACCTGGACCTCTATCCCTCCCTTGTTCCACCTCTGCTCCACCTTCCTCCTGGACTTAAGTCTGTTCTTGCTTAGGAGCGTCTGGAAGACTTATTAGCTCTGTCTATAAAAGCCTGGTTCACTCTTTCATTCATTGCAAGGTTTTGTTAGTAGTATTAAACCGCATCAATAAACATTCTTTCTGATTCTATGTACCTTGGTTTTTGGACTCTTTGCCTGTTTGTTGGATTACCCTATTGCCTGTGTTTTCTGCCTTGTCATTTGTTCTCATTGCTTGCCTGTGTTTTGACCCTTGACTGCTGTTTTTGGTTACGATTCTGGACTGTCTTATTAAATGCTACATTTGGATCTTCACTCAGTCTTGGAGCAGTTCTGTAACAACAACAACAAAAATAATAATAACAATTGTACAAGAGAATTTTGTTTTAGATGAATTGCATATGACATTACAGAAAATTACTACATATATCTAGTCCTCCTCTAAATTTAAATGACTCGCCTTTGATTAATGTAATTCTAATCTATTAGATTATACTATATAGAGCAAATGTATATTCAAATTACTATTTGAATATACTATTTATATTACTAAAGCTGTAGATCCCAGCATGTTTTGCATGAAGACAGCTGCATACAGAGGATGTTTATGTTGTTTAACTAGCATTTAGCATGTTAATACATGCTCACTTGCAGTTTGTTAGTTAGTTTAATTCAGTGATGTAACAAAAAATATATTAAAATAATTAATCCTTTGATGGAACCATATAAGACATTTTGAGGCTGCTTAATTAGAACATTCAAAAAAACTTTATTCCATGTTGCTGCAGTGAACAAATTTATGTTTGAATTAAATTAATTGATTCATGTGGAACCAATGTACAATTTAAGTCCAACATACTTGTACTTTCACGGCTTCTCGGGGCACAGGAACAGACAAAAACGCAGGAGATTCTACAATGGGGAACTTTAATCCAAAACGCAGAAGCAAAGGACAAAGCTTAAATACAACAGTGACAGCCTTGGCCTCGACCCTCGTGCTGGCCCCTACATCCAGACCCCTATAGCCCCCCAAAAAAAATTCCTTGGGGGAAATTAGGGGCCCACCAGCCAGGATGGATTCTGGAGGAGCGGGCACTGGAGCCTTCTCTGGGCTGGATTCGGGGACTGGAGCCCTCTCAGAGCTGTATCTGTGGACTGGAGCCCTCTCTGGGCTGGATTTGGGGACTGGAGCCGACACAGGAGTGAACTCAGGGGCTGGAGCCGACACTGCAGCGGACTCAGGGGCTGGAGCCAACATTGGGGCGGACTCAGTGGTGAGGATAAGGACGGAGAACAGTCTTTTTCTCCTCATCCTCCTCCTTTGGTTAGGGGTGAATGGGGCGGCCAACAGGCTTGACTGGGAAGCGGCTGGTGAGCTTGAGTGAGCGGCAGCCGCGGTTCTGGGCTGAGGACCGGAATGGTTCTAGGAGCTGGAAACGGATGAAGGGTGTCATATTTCAGCGCTGACCGGACAGATGTCCGCAATCTTAGCCCCCAGGTCAGCGCTGTCAGACGCCCACTTCCGGGCTCAGGGAAAGAGGAAGAGGAAGAGGAAGGAAAGAGCAGAGGAAACGGATCCATTAGAGAGGTATGTGGAGTTTACCGGCGGGGAGTGAGCTGGCGAGGCTACATGCTTTTCAGAAGGGGCTGTATGAGAACGGGTCAAGTTCTCTTTAACTTCTTCCACTTCGAGATTGGAACCATTTAAATAGAGAACGAGATTAACCAACTCAACTAGGGTGAAATTACATGCTGGATTACTACAACAAATTATGTTCTCATCCAGCCCCAACAGAAAGACGGCACCGAGAGAAGCATCGGGCCAGCTCACCCGATGAGAGAGCTCAAGAAACTCCTCCACATACCTCTCTAAAGGACGGCCACCCTGTAGCATGTCCCACAGGCACCCCTCAACCCAGTTAGTGTTGTTCGGATCAGTCATCAGTCACGGCTTCTCGGAGCACAGAACCAGACAAGAACGCAGGAGATTCTACAATGGTGAACTTTAATCCAAAACGCAGGAGCAAAGAAAAAAGCCTAAATACAACAGTGACTGAACAGTAAAAGAAACTCAGGGACAGACTTAAATAGGAAACACTGACGAGACTAATGGATAAACACACCTGACACAAATGAGACACTAATGATTACAATGGGAACTAAGGAGTGGCAGGAACCAGAACAAAAGGACACATGAACCAATAAACATAACACAGAGTACAAAACAGAACATAAATGTGAGACATACCTTTTCAGTGTTTTTCTGTATATATATATATATATATATATATATATATATTTTTTACATTTCTTACATTCTAAGACCACAAATGAAATAACAATGAAATAATTATACCCCATTGAACAGTCAGTTGCATCATGTGTTTTCCTTGTAGTTTAGAACAATTTCACCCCATGTTTTTAATGAGACTAATATGGTGCATCTTCCATCTGGACTTTAATTAAAGGGTTTCTTATTTGTGTTTTTCTATGTTTGTGAAATATGCTCCCAGGCGAGTATTTGCATCAGCATGTTTTCCATGCTAATATAGACATGTTGTTTTACATTCTCAGTAGGGCTTGAGGGCTAAGGATGTAGGTGCAGTTTTTCCCATCAAGTGTTGCTTTGTATTTTGTTCAGGCTTAAGCAGGATAATATAACATTTAGGTGCAAAAATGCAAAATAGTAAACCAAAGCTTGAAGCTAAAATAGCAAATATCTCCACAGCTACTGTAAATTTTCCAGGGGAACTAACATAAGCTGGAATAAATGTGATCCATACAGCACAGAATATGAGCATACTGAATGTGATGAATTTGGCTTCATTGAAGTTATCAGGCAGTGTGCGAGCCAGAAAAGCCAGAATGAAGCACAAGAGAGCCAGAAAGCTAATGTAACTGAGCACAGCCCAGAAACCTACAGTAGAACCCAGACTGCACTCAAGAATGATCTTTTCTTTATAATATTTCATATTTTTGTAGGGAAATGGGGGAGATATTGTTAGCCAAAGCATACAAATAAGAACCTGTATAAGTGTAAAGGCAAGAACACTGAGTCGTTGTTGTGCAGGCCCAAACCATTTCATGACATTATTTCCTGGAAGTGTAGCCTTGAAGGCCATTAACACCACTATTGTTTTACCCAAAACACAGGAGATACAGAGGACAAAAGTGATCCCAAACGCTGTGTGACGCAACATACAGGACCATTCAGTGGGCCGACCAATGAAAGTGAGTGAACAGAGGAAACACAGAGTCAATGAGAAGAGCAGCAGGAAACTCAGCTCTGAATTGTTGGCTTTTACTATGGGGGTTTCCTTCTTGCTGTAAAACAGGATAGCCACCAGCATAGTTAGTCCTACTCCAAAGAGTGAGAAAAAGACTAGCACTATACCCATAACTTCTGTGAATGACAGAAACTCTACAGCCTTTAACACACAATTATTTTTCTCAGCATTAGACCAGTATTCCTCTGGACACTGCTTGCAGTTAATTGAATCTGGAAAGGAAGTTGTGATCATTATAGTTAGAGCCAAAAAAAAGTAATTTATGAACTCCTTTGATTAACTCCTTTGATAATAAACTTCATCCTTAACAGTAAAAAAAGAAAACAAAAAGAGCAACTAACTAATTTTCTTTGAAAATGTGAGATGGGCTGATTATTACCTGTCTTATTACTGATTTCGCCTTCTGCACATGGAATACAGTCGTAACAGCAGACAGGTCTTCCTTTCTGTGCAGCCTTCCTAGTACCTGGAGGACAGCTCTCACTGCACACAGACCTTGGTTTCTACATGGGACAAAAAAAAAAAAACATTATAAAAATAAATACATTACATAATTTAATATTATTGTGCACAGCATATTACATTTTTGGGAGCATAAATGCATAACAGGGGACTTTGTAAGTTAATTTTGTTTGTAAATACTTCTCTTGAACAAACAAATACTTGAAAGTGTTTTAGAAATTGACCACAATGTTAATATTTCTGTTTTTAATGTTGTGATCAAAATTATTTTTTTAATATTACATTGCTTTAATTAAAACTAATACAAAAAGGTTTTTGCCATTTACTTCCAGCTGTCCTCCAGCCCAGATTATGTTTTCAATATTAAGGTCTAAGTTTTGGTAAGTAGGCAGTGAGGCATCATAGTATCCCACTGGTTTAAACTGGAAGGATCCATCTGAGTCCTGCTGCCAGTTCACAACTTCATACAGGGCCACTACGCTACCAGTACTGTCAAACCATACATGATCTCCCGTCTTTATGGCAAAATGTATCTTTTTTAGGGCCTCAATCACCTAGTGGGAAAAAAAGGGCAGTTTTGACATTGTGGCATTTTATTCCTTTTTTTCATCCAATTCTGTTCGTCTGTCTTTTATCTTTTACCTGCTGTGTTTGTATTGTCAGACCTTTCTCACAGCCTTCTTTTTCTGTGCACTTTAGCAGACTGTGCAATGAATGAGCCACAGCATAAACTGCTTTGTAGACATTGCTTGAATATCTGTGTTCAGTCACATCTTCATTGTAATTTTTCAGCGCAAGAAGCTCCTCATATCTGCTGCAACTTAATGCATATTGAGAATAATTCTCCTTACTCTCTGAGCATGGAAAAGCTGTGTCCCAGAATGGTTTTATAGCATATTCTGCAAACCCTTCAATATTATTTTTTTTCACTGCAAACCCTAGTGACCCTCCCATTGCATGAAAACTGTTTGGAGTGAAATAAGTCTTTGCAGTTATCCATGGCTCCACACCGATCATTTGGAGGCCTGTGATATTCTGAATACTTAGTTGCTCAATAAGTAAGCCCATCTCAACAAATGAAACAAATGCAACAATCACTTTTGCAGTGCCTTTTCTTATAGTGTCTACCACTTTTTTGAGTTTTTCTGGCTCTGTTCTGTAGAATTTTACGGAGTACTCCACACAAATCCTCTCTTCTTGAGCTGTTTTCAGAAATATGGCCATTCCATTGTTTCCATAGTCATTGTCACTGTTCACAGCTCCCACCCAAGACCAGCCTAAGTGCTTGACTACGGATGCAAGTGCTC
Organism: Aspiorhynchus laticeps; assembly: GCA_023376895.1. NCBI lineage: Eukaryota > Metazoa > Chordata > Actinopteri > Cypriniformes > Cyprinidae > Aspiorhynchus > Aspiorhynchus laticeps. The sequence goes on from CM041798.1 coordinate 45,382,410, forward strand.
TGCTCATGTGGTAATCACTAGAAATAGTCCTGAAGAATGAAGGGTAATATTTCCTATTACTGAGACATTCACATGATGCTGAGTGACTTATCTGGAGAGAGAGAGATATTTTTTTTTAAGTATGTATGTGCACACACACACACACATACAATTTAAAAATGAATGAATGTAAAGAAAAAGTAACTGTAATACATCATCAGCATGATAATTATGTCAAACATTTATTGTTACTACTCTTTACCACTGGAATCTTAAAAGGTCCTGTAGTTCTGGACAGAATCACTGTGGCAGAAGTCTCAGATTCTCCTATAATAGCATGTAAATGAGACTGTCCATTGCATCTGTCACCTGGTCCAAATTCCTGAACATTCATCAATCCCATTGTTGCAGTCATGGTAGACAGTCTTGAACCACATGTATCATAAATCATGTAGCCAATCGAAATATTTGGGAGCAAACTTTCACTTCTGTTTATCTCCTCAATGGCAAAGATCATAGTTTGAGCCAGCCGAAAATCTCTCAGATTCACACTGTGGAAACATCAACATCAAACCAGTAAATAGCAACTAAATGAAAAAAACATATATAATAATAATAAATAAATAAAAACATACATACAGTAGAAAGGTAAATAATATTGATTTTGTCTTCACATATTGTTTATTCTTGAAACAATATTTTAAATATTGTGTGTAGTTTGCTGTTGAAAACTGATTTGCAGTTAACTAATTTAAAAAAATATATTATTATTATTATTATTATTATTTATTGATTGATTTCTTTTTATTTTATAAATCAGTTTATATAAAATATATTATCCACTGTAATGTTTCTCAAAATTTCAAATTTCTCAAACCTGGAGCATGATAGAGGCTGAGGTTTTTGTGTAAAGTCAAATGAAGGTAATGTTTCCTTTCTGTGGATTGCAAAAATTCCTCCAATAGTTACATCTCCATCCTTGAAAAATAGCGGGTAATTAGGGTCTCCCATTATTCGGCAAAGAGTGTTTTCCACCTTGATATGAAGGTGATGGAAAAGCAGGAGTGTGTAAAGAAAGAGAAGCATCCCAAAGTTTGAGCTCAAATGCACCTGACAAATGGAAATTACCTGATACAGTATTTGCACTTTTATAGATATAATTAATATGGATGAATGATTTTGAATGTAGTCAATGACCTCATAGGGTAATACGTTAGTCAAGTCAAGCAGGAGTGGATAGACGAATCAATTAAAAACTGGTTTTGTTTTGTAAACTATCAGAAAGTTGTCAATTATGAACATTGGAATAATAAGTTTTTGCTGGGCTCTGATATTTAGATGCCTTTATATAACTTGTATGTTCTCTATTTTTGTTCAGTGCATAAAAAGGTCCAGTTTATAAATAAACAAAGTGATTAAGGTCAGTTAATTCCAAATGTTATTTCAATATCTGTTGGTCCAGTAGAAGCAGGTAGGCTACACTGGAAAGAGTTGCAACTAGGGTTGCCACCCATCCTGTAAAATAGAGGATTGTCCCGAATTTAAAGAGAAAATGATGAGTCCCATATCCAATCAATACAAGAAGTGATTTGTCCCATATCTTACATAAGCCTACACATAAGCTAAATAAACACAGAAGGATTCTGGACTGTGGAGAATACTAATAGCAAATACATCATTTCATGCTCATCATTACATGTTAGCATCTTTGTTTCCTTAGAAACAGAGTCTCATGCTCAAGAAGCTCTCCAAATATAAGGCTGAGTGGGAAATAAAGTTTTCAATAGTTCTCTCCAGTAACTATAAGGAGATCAAATATTAATATATATTAATACAGTATTCCAGGCAAAATATTTCAGGAAGTGAATGTGTCGAATGTGTTGGAGCTGGCTGAAATGCTTGATAAGGGTCTTGATCTTTTCAAATCTTCAGTCGCTGATACTAGCGAGCTGCTGGATTTGGATGTGTTATCATTAACATCATCCAATCTGGCAGATAGAGTTTTATTTTTTGTTATCAACAATTATTATTTTATTTTTTTCACACACAACACAACATAATATCCAAAATAAAACAAAACAAAACAGCAGACACATACTCAGCCTCTCAAGGTTTAATCAAAAGGGAGGGAGAGAGGGAAGGACAACAAGAACACAAAAGTCACTCCTTAATATAGTCACGTATATTCAACAACAAACACTGCCAAGCCTCAATGGTTGAAGGTCTGGCCCCACCGACTCGCGCCATTGTACATTCACATGAGACAATTTGCAAGAGGCTACAGATCCAATATACACATGATCTCTACACATGTGCGGTGTAAACCAGTTCTGAATTATTGTCTTCTTCACAGCTGTAAAACCAGCAAACAACATTCTCTTTTGCATTGAACTAATACAGAGACCAGAATCATCATTAAGAAGACACAAACTTGGGTTAACAGAACAATCAATTCGCAGTAATGATGATAAAGATAGCGTTTTATTAACTGCCAGCTCACAAGAGAGGATGAGACTGAGGAGGTGAAAGAAGTTTCTGAACACTCCCAGCCAGCCTGCCCCGCATACAAGGGGCTGCTGGAGGTTATGTCCTACAAAGAGACTAGATCTCCCTTGGATGCATGAAAGATGTGAGATTGCTTGTGGCAGGTTGGATGAGTAATTTCTGTCTGGCCATACCACTCCAGCTTTTGTGAGCCTTCCGTTTCTTCTGGATCTCCACATTGATATTGAGAGATCATGGAGGAAACTGTATTTGGCTTGCATTCACCTCTTCAGTCAATCCAATTAAGCAAATGTTGAGGGAATGCGTAAGCATTGATATATGATGATGCCTTTCTTTGAGAGATAGCTAGCCAGAATTTCTTCAATGGGTCGATGTCAATGTCAACTTTATTTATATAGCACTATTAAAAACAACAACTGTTGACCAAGGTGCTGAACAAAATATCAGAAACCTTCAATAAAAACAATGACAACATGACAAATTACACACACTTAAAATCACTAAGTACACAAATTAGCTAAATGCTAAGGAAAATAGATATGTTTTGAGCTTTCCCTTAAAATCATGTACCATAGAAGCAGTTCTAATGTAAACAGGTAAACTGTTCCAGAGTTTCGGTGCAGCAATGGAAAAAGCATGGTCACCTCTCAGTTTCAACCTAGCCCGCGGAACATTTAGTTGTCTCTGGTTGGATGACCTCAGAGACCTTACTGGATTGTGACTGGAGAGTAGATCAGACAAATATTCAGGTGCTAGACCATTCAAACATTTAAAAACCAGTAGCAACACTTTAAAATCAATTCTGAAACGGACTGGAAGCCAGTGCAGAGAAATTAAAACTGGAGTAATGTGTTCTCATTTTCGAACACCTGTAAGAAGCCTGGCAGCGGCATTCTGTACCATCTGAAGACGGGCCAAAGTTGACTGATTGATGCCCACATAAAGGGAGTTACAGTAGTCTAATCTCGTTGAAACAAAAGCATCCCAGTCAGCAAACAAATTTGGCCCAGATTTGGCATGCATCTGGCACAGCTGGCATTCATCCGGCACTGGCATACAGCATGTGGGCCAAACATGGCCCGGGTTTGGCAGAGGTGGTACCGGGTTTAAGACGGCACTCAAGATATGGGCCAGATGTCAAATATAGTATTTGGCCCAGATGTCAAAAATAGATATGTGGGCCACATAAGTATGACCGATCTTGACCCACATGTAAAATCCATTTAAAATATTTTTGAGTAAAATGACAATGTTTTCCCATACAGAAAGGTAATATATTTACATATATGTGAAACAATGTTATATATATTTAAATATATTTTGAAAATGCATAACATAAAGCTCATGTTGCGTGTTTAATGATGTGTTTACATACATGCAAAATTATATTCATGCCTCATATGATAATATAATATATGATATTATATCGTATATTATAGAATAGTATATCCTGTTGTTTTATATATATAATATACTGTATATATTCATCTGCCATTCATCCGGCACTGGCATACAGCATGTGGGTCAAACATGGCCCAGGTTTGGCAGAGGTGGTACCGGGTTTAAGACGGCACACAAGACATGGGCCAGATGTCAAATGTAGTATTTGGCCCAGATGTCAAATGTAGATATGTGGGCCACATAAGTATTGCCGATCTTGACCCACATTTAAAATCCATTTAAAATATTTTTGAGTAAAATGACAATGTTTTCCCATACAGAAAAGTAATATATTCACATATATGTGAAACACTGTTAAATATATTGAAATATATTTTTAAAATGCATAACATAAAGCTCATATTGTGTGTTTTTTTTGTTGTTTTTTTCTCATTTCTCCATGTCCATCATTGCTTATGGGCTTCAGATTGCTTCAGTCTTGATTGCTTCAGTCTGCTCCTGTTTTGCTGATCGATTGCTTCAATCTGTTCCTGTCTGTTGTACTGCTGTACTGCTGAGAGGTTTGCGATTGTAGCTCCACTTTTTATTGAATATTTACCTTACTTTCACTGTCTGTTGTTTAAAGTAATAATATATAACTTAATTCCCACCATATTTCTGGTATTATCTATCAAACTAATCTGATCGCTCGCTTTTAAAACCGCGAGTGCAGCGCGTTAGCATTCGCTAGCCGGTTAGCTTGTCACTCGCGGTTCCATTCGCGTTGCTATTCACGCCTATTATTGTTTTCTTTTTAATCGCTCCGTTTTCATTTCTCTCTCGCTACGTTTTTCACGAGTTCATCAAACAACAGTGGTAAGTGGCAGAGCATGTGAGCGGAGCGTGGAGCAAGCGCGGAGCGGAGTGTGCGAAATATAGTCGGAGCGCGGAGCGGATTTTTATCCAAAGGCCGGAGCGATCGCTCGGTCTCGCTCCTGTTCCGCTCCCACACCGCTCACACCACGAGTCCAGGGCATGCACAAATCCACCCAGAATTCACCTGTGCCTTCAACAATTAACAAAACTGTCAGCCTACACTTCAAAAATCGTTCGTTGTGAAGGAGAGATGGAGTTCGTGAAATATTTACAAAATTCACATTCTCCACAAAACACGCAAACATATATGAAAACTGCTGAAGAAGAAAAAAAAGAAATGTTTTTTCTTTTTTTCTTATTGTGCTAAAAATATCGCTAAGTTACGCCCCATCAGATGACAGGTGCGTCACGCGCCATCGCGAGGGAGCGCCAGAATTCAAATAAACAATCTTCCGTGTATCTTTGACTTTTTTTTTTTTGGATGATTTCATTCTGTTTGGGACATTGTCTGCTACAAAATCGTGCTGTTTTTTTACCACCAAGACGCTGTTTTTAAGTGTAATTTGTTCCATAACGGACACAAACAATAACTCTCCCTGAAGAGATGAGACGTAAACAAAGGATTAACGATCTAAATTACAGCGTTGTTGTTTCTTTGGACTAAAAGTGCTCGATGGAATGTTGTTCAGTGGACCCTTATCTTTCAAATGAAACCAGGATTTACAGCAGTGGATACGTTTGAGAGTCGTTATCAGGATGAATATGGTATGTACTGCGGGGTTTTTATACATGTTTTGATGTGTACTGCTTACACAAATTTAGCAAATACATTCCGTATAAGCTTTCTATCGAAAAACAGCGATCTGTCGTCGATGCTAGAGGCTTAGACCTTCAAAATGATATATAGTTTGTCAAGATTCATTTTGTCCTGTTTTACTTTATCTGTTTGAAAACAATGACGTGTGCAAACAAAGAGCTTTCAGTGCGCCCGCGTCCTGGTGCATGTTAACAGGTTAAAGATTAGAAATAGAAGGTCTAGTAGTTCTTGCACAGGAGAAAATTATACCTCAAAAGATTATAAAAACACCATAGATTCCAATAACACAGCAAGCTTACTTTCATTTCATAAAATGCAGCCTGACTATATATATTGTAAATATAATATATATATTGCTTTTGATTATATAGCTTGAATAGCAGTAGTGATTACCATCAATTGTCTTTTTGGAACACTTTATAAAAGTCTTTGAGTCCTTTAATCAAAGTCAATAAACAGAAACAAGCTGTGGAATGTGGGAGAAAAAGAGCGAGGTTATGAGGTCATGAGAACATCACTTTAGGGTGCATCTGCAAAACTTCAGCACTCGGACTTGCTCTCGTAAAACAGTCTCGACTTATTGAATTATGCGTTAAATGGTCATCCTGAACATATCCAGATCCAAAGAGTTATTTTGTAGATACAACGTCCTTTGAACTGTTGTTCATTCTAACTTTATTTATGGTACCGGTCAGTACCATCCTGGAAAGTTCTGTTCTTTAACGACATCCAGATGTTCTCCTCAAGTTTCTCCTGGTTTTATGGGTCTCCTGAGTTGATAAGACGGTTACCTTCTAGACATTGAGGCGTCAGTGGCTTGGTCAATTTCGGACTCGCAGGAGAGGGAATCATCTATGTTTTCCCTTTGGGTATGCAAGATTCTATAATTGTTTGGGTCTTGGTTCTATCAGGTTCTACACTGCGCTAATGAGATCACGCTTCCTATTGGTTGCGCCGATGGCGCTATTGCCCAATGAGTTCTAACAGTCTGCAGCAGAGCTATGGAGAACTGCTGTGGGTGAGTCGTTTTTGTTGTAGCTCATGTTATTCATGCTTGATTTAAAATGTCTATACGATCACAAAGCAATACGTTTAATAAGAAAAAGACAGAAGGAAAAGACAACACTGAATTGTTTAGAAAAAAAAAACGTCTGTTTAATTGCCATGGAGAAATTGACATATTTCAGATTCCTGTATTATTTTTGTCTGTTTTGTTTAGAACACCATACTGTTTACCTGTAATATTAAGTGCAGCAGAGCTATGGAGAACTGCTTTGGGTGGAACTATAACGTGACCGAACTTTTCATTTGTCTCCTACTGCTCTGTGTGCAGGCATTAAATAAATTCTAACATCATTCATGTCCAGAGTGTGAGTGCTGATGAAGGGTGGGACAAACCGGGACAGATAAAGACAAAAAAAAGGTCACATTGGTGCCGTGACTCAGGACTCCAGTCAAGGTGGTCGACGGTCATCCAAACATCGAACCGGCGGGCCTGTCTTCATTCTTCACTGCACAGGACATTCAGCTAAGCTCTTATTAGTTATTTTTTTTACACTAACTGATTTTTTTTCTTTAAACAAACGTCAGGAAAAGACTCTTGAATAGACACTCTGAAGTGGTTTGACATTATTATTGAATTTGTGTTTCACAGCATTTATAGAACAGTGTATGCATTTTTTTTTTTTTCACACTTGTATACCCTGATTGCTTGATGATGGAAAATGCAAGGTTGACCAAATCACGGTATGTGGACACTCCTGTTAGAATTGGTCGAGGGAGAGGTCTTTTAGTGACACCAATTCCCTTCCCAGACATTAGTCCTAGCTCTACTATGTGTAGTGTAAACAACGGTATGGGCATAGAAGCAAATGCAGTTCCAGCTCTAACCACTAATGTGAACCCTATTCATTTGAACCATACCAGTTCTGAAACTGCTCAGCCAATTAACACATCAATTTCAGTCTATATCAGTGATATAATGAGTCAGATGGGTAACATAGTGCAGCAAGTAGGTCTGCAGCTGGCAGATAGTATCCTTGCACATTTGAATTTGCACAGTCAAACTGAAGTTGCATCTTAGCATACTCAGAATGATCATGATAATAGATGCAAACCTGACCAAAGCTCCATGTCAAGTACCTCACAGATCCAAGTTGTGTGTCAAAGGGAAAATAAAGATCCTCCGATTTTCAGAGGTAATGTATCAGACACTGTTACACTCGATGAGTGGGTGGAGCTCATGAAAAACTTCATAAGGAAGGGGTACTGAAGAGCAAGGTGAAGAGATTTTAATCCACCTGAGATGCAAAGTCAAAGATGTTGTTAAAGTGGGGATACTGTCAAGCGGTTTAGATATCAGAACAAATCCTGATGCAATCTACACACTATTACGGAAGCATTTCAGCTGCCAACAGTATTCTCCTATTCCATTGCAAGATTTCTACACCACTCTTCCAGTACCTCAAGAGGATCCCTTCGATTACTGGTTGCGCTTAAACCGTACTGCAGACGTCACAGCTGAGTATCTAAAGCAACAGGGAAAGGTGATGGATAATCAACTGATTGAAGTCACACGCATGTTCATCAGGAATTGTCCAGACTCGGATCTAGCACTATTGACAAATGGACAGCTTATGAAGTGCAAAAGATCCTGAATGAGTATCATTCAGTGAAAACTCTCAGAGCCACAGGAAAAGGACATAGACCAAGTGAATGTGAAAATACATTTTCTGTGAATGAGATGCATGTAAGTCCTAGTACGTGCCCAGTGAAAGTTGAACAGGATTCACTTCAGTCAAAACAGTCGGAGAATATGGCTCTGGAAAAGGTGATCGATATGCTAGAGAGAGTTCTGATGAATAATAGTGGTAATGCACAAGCGACTAAGGAGAGCAGGAAAAGAAGTAACTTGCCCAGAATTCCAGGCTTGAATGATGCACCATGCTTAGTGTGCAAGGACACATCACATTCTGCTTTTACTCAATGCAAAAATCATAGGCTCTGTTTCCAGTGTTTTTCGCCTGACCATCCAAGAAACCACTGTCCAAAGGAAAGGAAGGATGCTTCCTCAATCAACCAGCAGTCAAACTAAGTGATATACGTGTGAGGGAGGATCACGTAGATCTTGAGAGTAAATCTCCCATATCCAATTTTGATGATTTAATGGATTATGAGTCGTGTCAAATGTTCAGTGATGTATCGACAGACAAAACAGTCATCTTTCAGGGAGTACAAAGAGTCCCAAAAGCTGATAGCTTGTTTTACACGTCTGTTTCAGTTGAGAAGGATCTTATCCTTAAAGCTTTAATCGATAGTGGATCAATGGCATGTACTATCAGCAAGTCTGCTGAAGAAATTTTGCTGAAAAGTAACTCAGATATGACAAGTTAGTCAGCACAAGATATAGTCATTGTTGGTTGTGGTGGCCATCAAGTTACCCCTACCGCAGTCTATGATCTTAAAGCTACAGTGTACAGTTGCCCCATGATAATTCCTGCTTTGGTTGTGCCTGGGCAGACTGAAGAGATGATTTTGGGCACAAACGTCATAAAGAGACTTCTGATGCAATTGAGAGAAACCAACGGTTACTGGAAGCTCATGGCTAAGTCAAGTAACAATGAGAGTGATGAATGCTCTTTATTTCTATCTCTTTTCTCTAACACAGAAAGATGGAGAGGTTGAATCCATACCTGAGAAAGTTGGTACCGTAAAATTACAACGGAGTGTGACGTTAGAGCCACAAACTGAACATCTGTTATGGGGTAAGCTACCACAGTCTTCTGTCTTGTCAGTAGGAAGCACCGTTATTGTGGAACCAACAGAGTCCAGAGCGAGACCAAGGCAAATATTGGTTGACCAAGGCAGACACCGGCTTGGCTTTGTCTAAACTACACAACGTGCTCAGCGGCTACATTAACAAACATCCTGACGCTGCCTTTATCATCGTGGGGGATTTTAACAAAGCCAACCTCAGGCAGGTCATGCCGAGCTTTCACCAGCATGTATCCTGTCCAACTAGAGGACCGAATACACTGGATCATTTCTACTCTCAATTTAAGAATGCCTACAAGGCCCGCTCTCTACCGTCTTTTGGTAAATCGGACCACGCCGCCATTTTCCTCACACCGGAATATAAACAAAGGCTCGCACAGGAACCCCCGGTGAAGAGGGAAGTGACGCGTTGGTCCTCCCACTCTGAAGCTACGCTGCAGGCGGCTCTTGATGACGTCGACTGGGACATGTTCAGGGCGAGCTCATCTGACGTCAGCGAGTTCACGGATGTGGCAGTGAGCTTTGTAAACACACTAACCGAACAAGCTACAGAAACAATAAATGTAAGGACCTTCCCTAATCAGAAACCGTGAGTGGACAGAACAATCCGTGATGCGGTTAACAAACGCACTGCCGCATACAACGAGGCTCTTTTGTCTGGGAATATGTGCGAGTATAAAGCAGCGTGTTATGCTCTCAGACGAGCAGTAAGTGCCGCCAAACATCGTTACAAAGAGAGAATTGAGTCTCATTTTCAGCTCAATGACTCTCGACGCATGTGACAGGGAATAAGGACCATCTGTGCCTTTGGGAACAAATCCTCCGTGGAGGTGAGAGCAGATCCGTCGCTGGCTGACGAGTTGAACACCTTCTACGGCCGCTTTGATTGCAATGGCGGCAGCGCGGCTCTGCCGAGCAGCGCGCCAGGAAGCAGCAGGCAGAGAAGCGAGAATCATGTGATCACCGTGTCGGAGGACGAGGTTCGTAGAGCTCTAAAGGGAGTGAACATCAGGAAAGCGGCTGGACCTGACGGGATCACAGGCCGGGTTCTGAAATCATGTGCTGATCAGCTTGCTGGTTTGTTCACGTCTATCTTCAACGAGTCCCTTGCTACCTCTGTAGTTCCCACCTCCTTTAAAAAATCCATCATCATCCCTGTGCCTACGAACAATAAACCCTCTTGCCTGAATGACTATCGACCAGTGGCCCTCACATCTATAGTCATGAAGGTTTTTGAGAGACTTGTTAAGAGCCACATTAGCTCCTCCATCCCTGTTACTTTGGACCCTCTCCAGTTTGCATATCGCTCCAATAGATCAACTGATGATGCCATCTCTCACATACTTCACTCCTCCCTCACACACATTGATAGCAGCAATGGTAACTGTGCAAGGCTGCTATTTATAGACTATAGTTCAGCCTTCAACCCCATAGTCCCCACCAAGCTGACTAATAAACTCACAGGCCTCGGCCTAAACACTTCACTCTGCGACTGGATTCAAGACTTCCTCACCGGCAGACCTCAAGTGGTGAAGGTAGGCCAGTACACCTCAAACTCCATCACCCTGAACGTAGGAGCCCCGCAGGGCTGCGTTCTGAGTCCCCTGCTCTACTCTCTCTACACACATGACTGCGTGTCCTCTCACAGCTCCACATCTATTATCAAATTTGCTGATGATACTGTGGTTCTGGGCCTCATTTCCAACAATGATGAGACCGCATACTTGGATGAGGTAGAGAGGCTTACATCATGGTGCCAGAACAACTGTCTCTTTCTGAATGTGAGCAAAACTAAAGAGCTGATTGTAGACTTCAGAAAGAAACACCTGCTGCCCTACACTCCTCTTATGATCAGTGGGACCCCTGTGGAGAGAGTAAGCAGCTTCAAGTACCTCGGTGTAAACATCTCCGAGGACCTGACTTGGACTACACACATACAAACACAGGTTAAGAAAGCCAGGGAAAGACTGTACCATCTGCGACAGCTGAGGAAATTCAGGGTCTCACCAACAATCCTGAAATTTTTCTATGCAGGGACCATAGAAAGTGTATTGACTCAGTGTATCTCAGTGTGGTATGGAAACAGCTCCAGCCAAGATTGCAAGGCCTTGCAGAGAGTTGTGCGCTTAGCTGAGCGCATCTCTGGGTCTGCTCTCCCCTCTCTGCAGGACATCTACATCAAACGCTGCAGAAGCAGAGCTGTCAAAATCACCAAGGACTCAAATCACCCTGGAAACTCTCTATTCACTCTGCTGCCATCTGGTAAGCGCTTCCGCTGCCTGATGGCAAAAACTGAGAGACTCAGGAGGAGCTTCTTCCCCCAGGCCATCAGGCTCCTGAATTCAAACTGAACGGAACTCAGCCTCTTAACATCATGATGACTTCACTTACTAATCACTCACAATCAGTAATATACTCACACTCATTATCATCTACCTCATACTGACAGTGTCATTTGCACACAATACTGTCATTTGCACACAACACTTTCTGTATCTTGATATCTTATCATATTTTATATTTATTATTTTTGTGATTGCTGCTCATGTCACCATGTTCAACCTGTTTGCACATTCCCCCTCCCATACAGTCATGCTTATCTTAATATTTAATTCTACAGCGTGCTGTCATGCACATTCTCTTATACTTTATATTTTATATTCTGTGCTTTATATCTTATTTTTTATTCATTTTATTTTATGCATATTTCCCTTGTGTTGTATTCTACAATATTTGCACTGTCCATGGAGCGGACCTGATTCACATTTCACTGCTGGTTATACAATCTCTGTATAGTCGTGTATGTGACAAATAAAACTTGAAACTTGAAACTTGGTTGGAAGGGTCATAACACCACTATGGGGAGATGGTTCTATCCCCCTGAAAGTCATCAACCCCACTAATCACAGAGTTGTGTTAAAGAGAAATGCAAAAATAGCCGACGTGTCACTTTGTATTGCTGTTCAAGGTTTACCGCTGCCAAAACAGATTCAGTCAAATCTGCAGTATACTGAGGAACCTTTACCTCTTAGATCCAGTGATGAGATGAAGCAGGTCTTGAGTGACTTGAACCTTGACGATCTTGATTTGGAGTCGTGTGAAGTGTCAGCCCACTGGAAAGACAAGTTGTTACACATTATTGAGAAGTATGAGTCAGTTTTCTCAAGAGACAAAATGGGCTATTGAGAGGCTAAAAGCTTTGTCCATCGGATTAACCTCACTGATGACAGACCTTTCCGTTTTCCATACAGGCGTATACCACCAAGCCAGTATGCCAAACTGAGAACAGTGTTGAATGAGATGGAGGAAAAGGGAATCATCCGCAAGTCACATAGTGACTATGCGTCCCCTCTTGTACTAGTTTGGAAGAAGAACGGCGATCTCAGGATCTGCACTGACTTTAGGTGGTTAAATGCGAGGACTGTCAGAGACGCCTACCATTTACCACACCAGTCCGACGTGTTAGCTGCATTGGGTGGCAATGCGTTCTTCTCAACCATGGATCTTACCTCAGGGTATTATAACATCCCCCTAGAGGAAGAACACAAAAAGTACACTGCCTTCACTTCCCCATTTGGCCTTCATGAGTATAATAGGCTTCCTCAAGGTCTGTCCAATAGCCCAACCACTTTCATGAGAATGATAATGTCTGTCTTTGGAGATGAGAATTTCAGCAGTGTCCTCTGTTACCTTGATGATTTGATGGTGTTTGCCCCTTCTGAGTCTGTAGCCCTTCAACGTCTTGAAATGGTTCTCTCGCGGTTGTCACATCACAATCTAAAGTTGGCTCCAAAGAAGTGTTGTTTCCTGAGACGATCAGTGAAATTTCTTGGACACATCATAAGCGAGGAAGGGATTAAGACTGATCCTGGGAAAGTTGAGGCAATTAACACGATTCAAGCTTCTGATCTGATGGAACCTGATGGAAAAACACCATGTCAGAAAAAGATCAGGTCCTTTCTTGGAATGGTTCTGTATTATCAACATTTTATTGAAGGATGTTCAGCGAAAGCTAAGCCTCTATTCAAGCTGACATCAGGTGCAGTCAAACAGACTCCTGTCACGAAAGGACGCAAACCAAGAAATAAATTTAGTTACCTCAAACTATCCCCAGCTGACTGGACAACGGATTGTGAAGAAGCTTTGCTCACACTAAAACTGGAACTGACAAAAAATGTAACATTGGCTCACCCATACTTTGACCGACCTTTCATTTTGGCTGTCGATGCATCTTTCAATGGAGTTGGAGCTGTATTGTCACAAGTTCTGCAAGGTGAAGAGATTGCCAGACCCGTAGCCTTTGCAAGTAGAACTCTGTCTCGCTCACAAATGAACTATCCAGCTCACAGATTAGAGTTATTTGCCTTAAAGTGGGCTATCTGTGAGAAGTTTAGCCATTGGCTGAGAGGACGACACTTTACGGCATGGACTGACAATAATCCTCTCACATATATTCTGACTAAACCTCGACATGTGAGCAGCGATGGGTGGCAAAACTTGCTTCTTACAGTTTTGATCTGAAGTATGTCCCGGGAACAAAAAATGTTGTCGCGGATGCTCTGAGCCGTGAGCTATTTGTTCAGTCTTGCATAGGACATCGCCTTATTACTGAACCATACTTATCTCTCTTGAAGAATGTCAGTGGTTGACAACTCTGTCCAAGAGGCTTTCAAGTGTGCAAGTAACCATCAGGTTGTTCAGGGAGTTGTCGAAGGTTCTCGTGACACAACCAGTGATACCCCCTTTCCACCAGCAGGAACCAGGTGCTAGTTCAGAGCCAGTGCTACTGCCAGTTCTTAGTTGGTTCGACTCGCGAGCCCTTTAAGAACCGGTTGCTTTTCCACTGGCTAGAGAGCCAATACAGAGCCAGGACTTACGTCACTGAATACGTTTCATGTTTCGTCTCACTAGCGCGGCAGCGCCAAACACAACAGACTTGTTCGAGGTGCATCGCGCCACGCAGATCGATCGGCACACAACACACTAAAGCACCGCGAGAGCGATCCAAAATCATAAAGAGCCGTCAGCTTTCCAGTCGCTCCCGCAGCACCCCGATGCCTCGCACCAAACGGTCCGCGTAGTACCGATCCATCCCGAACAAGCCTAAACAAACTATCAACAATGGCGGATGTTGTGTTGTTATTGACGTTCATGGCTTTGCGAATCTACAACAGCATCCAAACTCGGCGAATCCAACGTGTCCGTGTTTAGCTGCTATTTCAAATATGGCGGTCCACAGTTTCTTTCGTCTTGTTGGTCACGGTAACCCTGCCCCCAGCCCCTGACGCAAGCGGTTCTTCCTTCTAGCCCAGCAATGTTTTGGTGCTACTTACGAACCGCTTTTCCTGGTTCGGAGCTGGTGCTTTGGGTGTCGAAAGACAAAGAACCGGTTTGAAACTAGGCTCTGGCTCCGAACCAGCACTGGAACTGCCTTGGTGGAAAAGGGGTATGATTAACTCTCACCTTCAGGTTCTTCTGGGAGCCAGGAAGTTTCTGCATTGTTGGCAGCACACGCTACTGGGGGTTTGAGCGAAGTACTGGGGACAGTACCAGCCATCCCGCAACCGCAACAGTTTGACCCTCCTTTGCAGCACAGCAACATCGTAAATGCACAGGGGCAGGACAGCACCTTGTGTCGAATTCTTATTACATCGAGAGATGTCGGAAACCATCTAAGAGAGAGCAAGCAAAGGAATCCACAAGTGTGCGTAGACTGTTGAAGCACCATGACAAACTTGTTGTCTGTAGTGGAGTACTATATAAGGTGAAAAGGGATCCAAAGCTTAACAAGAAACTCTACCTGTTTGTTGTACCTGTAAAGTTCGTCATGGAATCCATGATGCAGCAGGACATCAAGGACATAGTAGAACACTGTCACTTGCAAAACAACAATTCTTCTGGATTGGAATGCAAAAAGATATTGATGATTACGTGAAGAATTGTCGCCGATGTGTGGTTGGAAAAACCTCAGAACCCAATGCTTGTGCTCCGTTATAAAGTATCCGAACATCAGAACCTCTAGAACTGGTCTGCATCGACTTTTGGTCGGCAGGGATCAGAGAAGGAAAGTCTGTGGATGTGCTGATTGTGACGGATCATTTTACGAAAATGGCCCATGCATTTCCATGCCAGAATCAGTCGAACAAAGTTGCGAAAAGGCTCTGGAATGATTTCTTTCTAGTCTATGGATTCCCCAAAATAATTAATTCTGATCAGGGGGCTAATTTCGAGAGCAAGCTAATCAATAAACTGTTGACCATGGCGGGTGTAGACAAGTCACATACAACACCATACCACCCCATGGGTAACGGCATTGCCGAGAGGTTCAACAGGACTCTTGGAAGCATGATCAGGACATTGCCTCCTAAAGCAAAATCAAAATGGCCACAGATCCTACAGCAACTTACCTTCTGTTACAACTGCACAGAACATGAGACAACGGGTTTTGCGCCATTCTTTCTTATGTTTGGCAGAGTTCCTCGTCTCCCAATTGATGTCCTGTTTCAAAATGTGCTTCTAAATGAGGATGTGGTGGATTACAAAGATTTTGTGTCAAAGCTGAGGAAAGACTTGCAGGAAGCAGCTCACATAGCACGGATACACACTCTGAAAGAACAGGAACAACATGGCAGACTCTATAACAGAAAGGTGTAGGGCTGTCCACTGACTGTTGGTGATAGAGTACTGGTTGTGAATAGAGGTGAATAAGGTAGAAGAAAAGTTGTTGACAAATGGGAGTCATCCCCATATGAAGTCATGGTTGTGTATCCTGACATCAATGTTTACAGGCTTCGGGAAATCAACTCGGACAAAGTGAGGGTAGTCCATAGAAAATTTTTGTTACCTGTGAACTTCCTACCAGTTGATGAACCTCAGGAACAGGATGAAAAGGACAATGATGCAAATGATGTAACTGATGTTCAAGGAAGCAAAGTTGATCATGATGACAGAACTGCAAACTGGATATTAAGTAATCCTGATGGTTTTGATGAGGAGGATGGACGTACAGACTGTACAGACTTACCTGATGTGTCTGATTGTGTGTCAGATACTGGACTCTGCAAGTACTGATGCTGGGAACCTGCAGGAAAGTATGACGCCAAAGTGATAAGTGATGTTGAAAGAAGTGATGTAAATGTGATAAGTGATGTTGATTTGCCTGAAGTAGGAGGTCAAGACTCTAACTCGACTCAAGGAGAACAAGTCATGGATGAGGTCACAAAGGAGCCTGTGGTGTGCACACAGCCAAGGCATGTAGAGGCTGAAATAACTCGAACTAGGCTTGGCAGAGCCATTAAGCCTCCCAAAAGACTGATTTATGAAATGAACAAACAACACAGACAGTTCAGTCTCTACAGTGAGTTATTTCGTTTATTTAGTTAAAAGCATTTTCACATAAAAAAAGATTAAATTTGATTTCATGCTTCAAGTTGAGAACACAAAGGAAATAGACTGATACAGATATTATAAATCAAATAATGAGTTAGTACATAATTTAATTTTTGAGGTGTAACAGGCATCTCTTTAGTCTACTATGAGATTGGGGTTAGGTGCCTCCCTTAATCTTTATGTACTCCTTATGGTAGAATCTATGATTGACAGCTAAATTGTACTCCATATGCATTTATTTTTTTTCTTCTCTTCTTTGTTGATTGAAAACATGAAGTTGGAGTTCTATATACTTTTTTTCCCATTCACTGTTGTTTTTTCTTATGTTATGTCCCCATTAAGCAGGATTTAAGGGGGGTGTATGTAACGAGATAAATGTTATATAAAAATCAGTTCTTAGGTTATTTAAGTAAATCCTGCGTTAATGAGATTGCGCTTCCTATTGGTTGCGCCGATGGCACTATTGCCCAATGAGTTCTAACAGTCTGCAGCAGAGCTATGGAGAACTGCTGTGGGTGAGTCGTTTTTGTTGTAGCTCCACACTAAAAGTTAAAAATATAATTTCATGTGAAATGTTAGACACTGGTTGAAAAGTATTGAACATCATAGACATTGATTTGTGGAGTGTGTTTTCTTTTTATATATGTGTTATTTTGATACTTTTATTTCCGTTTTGATGTACTCTTTTCCACGTGCACCATTTTGCCATGTGCTAATGAAGTGAAACGTATTCTGAATAGGTGGAACTATAACGTGACCGAACTTTCCATTTGTCTCCTACTGCTCTGTGTGCAGGTAATTATTTCTTTATCATATAGTGTTTACGAATTTACTCTGCTTATTCAGTTGTGCATTTTCTGTATTAAGTAAATGTTTTGTGCTAATTGTGTTTTGTAAAGCACTTAATTCATGGTTTTACTAAGAAATTTTGTATTTCATTAACTTCTCGTACATACAGAGTTCCCATAAAATGGATGATGTAATCTGTGTAATTTATGTACCTCATATTATCCATTACTTTATATTGAGTTTTTCTATTCATGTTATTCATTGTAATGCACTGCTAGGTGGTTGTCCTGCATCTTCAATAAACAAGCTACAGGTAGTACAAAATGCAGCGGCTAGAGTCCTTACCAGGTCAAGAAAATATGATCATATTACCCCAATTTTACAGTCTCTGCACTGGCTACCTATTAAGTACCGTATCAGTTACAAAATAGTATTACTTACCTATAAGGCCCTAAATGGTTTAGCTCCTGCGTACCTAACTAGTCTTCTATCTCGCTACAATCCATCACGCTCCCTAAGGTCGCAAAACTCTGGACTCTTGGTAGTACCTAGAATAGCAAAGTCCACTAAAGGAGGTAGAGCTTTTTCATATTTGGCTCCCAAACTCTGGAATAGCCTTCCTGATAACGGTCGGGGTTCAGACAAACTCTCTCTGCCCAGCAGGCACACAACGTCATATGACGTTGATATTAGGTTAGATTTAGGTCGCGACGTCAGGTGACCAAAATTCAATGTCAAGCCAACGTCTAATGACAACGTTAAATTGACGTCCAAGACCGACGTCAGCTGACGTTGATATTTAGTTGTTTTTAGGTTGTGTTGTAAAGTAACCAAAATCCAACGTCGAACCAACGTCTCAAGCCAACGTCACATTGACGTCAAATACTGATATTTAGTCGTCAGGTATGGCAACCAAAACCCAACGTCTGCTAGACGTCATAATGGTAACGTCAACACAACGTCAAATTCTAACATCATTTGACGTTGATCTTTAGTTAATTTTAGGTTGTGGGATTAACTAACCAAAATCCAACGTCAAGCCAACGTCTTAAGCCAACGTCACACTGACGTCAAATTCTGATATTTAGTCGTCAGGTATGGCAACCAAAACCCAACGTCTCTTAGACGTCATAATGGTAACGTCAACACAACGTCAAATTCTAACATCATTTGACGTTGATCTTTAGTTAGTTTTAGGTTGTGGCATTAACTAACCAAAATCCAACGTCAAGCCAACGTCTTAAGCCAACGTCACACTGACATCAAATTCTGATATTTAGTCGTCAGGTATGGCAACCAAAACCCAACGTCTACTAGACGTCATAATGGTAACGTCAACACAACGTCAAATTCTAACATCATTTGACGTTGATCTTTAGTTAATTTTAGGTTGTGGGATTAACTAACCAAAATCCAACGTCAAGCCAACGTCTTAAGCCAACGTCACACTGACGTCAAATTCTGATATTTAGTCGTCAGGTATGGCAACCAAAACCCAACGTCTCTTAGACGTCATAATGGTAACGTCAACACAACGTCAAATTCTAACATCATTTGACGTTGATCTTTAGTTAGTTTTAGGTTGTGTCATTGACTAACCAAAATCCAACGTCAAGCCAACGTCTTAAGCCAACGTCACACTGACATCAAATTCTGATATTTAGTCGTCAGGTATGGCAACCAAAACCCAACGTCTCCTAGACGTCATAATGGTAATGTCAACACAACGTCAAATTCTAACATCATTTGACGTTGATCTTTAGTTAGTTTTAGGTTGTGGGATTAACTAACCAAAATCCAACGTCAAGCCAACGTCTTAAGCCAACGTCACACTGACGTCAAATTCTGATATTTAGTCGTCAGGTATGGCAACCAAAACCCAACGTCTGTTAGACGTCATAATGGTAACGTCAACACAACGTCAAATTCTAACATCATTTGACGTTGATCTTTAGTTAGTTTTAGGTTGTGGCATTAACTAACCAAAATCCAACGTCAAGCCAACGTCTTAAGCCAACGTCACACTGACGTCAAATTCTGATATTTAGTCGTCAGGTATGGCAACCAAAACCCAACGTCTCCTAGACGTCATAATGGTAACGTCAACACAACGTCAAATTCTAACATCATTTGACGTTGATCTTTAGTTAGTTTTAGGTTGTGGCATTAACTAACCACAATCCAACGTCAAGCCAACGTCTTAAGCCAACGTCACACTGACGTCAAATTCTGATATTTAGTCATCAGGTATGGCAACCAAAACCCAAGTCTCCTAGACGTCATAATGGTAACGTCGACACAACGTCAAATTCTAACATCATTTGATGTTGATCTTTAGTTAGTTTTAGGTTGTGGGATTAACTAACCAAAATCCAACGTCAAGCCAACGTCTTAAGCCAACGTCACACTGACATCAAATTCTGATATTTAGTCGTCAGGTATGGCAACCAAAATCCAACGTCTCCTAGACGTCATAATGGTAACGTCAACACAACGTCAAATTCTAACATCATTTGACGTTGATCTTTAGTTAGTTTTAGGTTGTGGGATTAACTAACCAAAATCCAACGTCAAGCCAACGTTTTAAGCCAACGTCACACTGACGTCAAATTCTGATATTTAGTCGTCAGGTATGGCAACCAAAACCCAACGTCTGTTAGACGTCATAATGGTAACGTCAACACAACGTCAAATTCTAACATCATTTGACGTTGATCTTTAGTTAGTTTTAGGTTGTGGCATTAACTAACCAAAATCCAACGTCAAGCCAACGTCTTAAGCCAACGTCACACTGACGTCAAATTATAATATTTAGTCGTCAGGTATGACAACCAAATCCCAACGTCTCTTAGACGACATAATGGTAACGTCAACACAACGTCAAATTCTAACATCATTTGACGTTGATCTTTAATTAGTTTTAGGTTGTGGGATTAACTAACCAAAATCCAACGTCAGGCCAAACATCTTAAGCCAACGTCAAACTGACGTCAAATTCTGATATTTAGTCGTCAGGTATGGCAACCAAAACCCAACATCTCCTAGACGTCATAATGGTAACGTCAACACAACGTCAAATTCTAACATCATTTGACGTTGATCTTTAGTTAGTTTTAGGTCATGGCATTAACTAACCAAAATCCAACGTCAAGCCAACGTCTTAAGCCAACGTCACATTGACGTCAAATTCTGATATTTAGTCGTCAGGTATGGCAACCAAAACCCAACGTCTCCTAGACGTCATAATGGTAACGTCAACACAACGTCAAATTCTAACATCATTTGACGTTGATCTTTAGTTAGTTTTAGGTTGTGGCATTGACTAACCAAAATCCAACGTCAAGCCAACGTCTTAAGCCAACGTCACACTGACATCAAATTCTGATATTTAGTCGTCAGGTATGGCAACCAAAACCCAACGTCTCCTAGACGTCATAATGGTAACGTCAACACAACGTCAAATTCTAACATCATTTGACGTTGATCTTTAGTTAGTTTTAGGTTGTGGGATTAACTAACCAAAATCCAACGTCAAGCCAACGTCTTAAGCCAATGTCACACTGACGTCAAATTCTAATATTTAGTCGTCAGGTATGGCAACCAAAACCCAACGTCTCCTAGACGTCATAATGGTAACGTCAACACAACGTCAAATTCTAACATCATTTGACGTTGATCTTTAGTTAGTTTTAGGTTGTGGCATTAACTAACCACAATCCAACGTCAAGCCAACGTCTTAAGCCAACGTCACACTGACGTCAAATTCTGATATTTAGTCATCAGGTATGGCAACCAAAACCCAACGTCTCCTAGACGTCATAATGGTAACGTCGACACAACGTCAAATTCTAACATCATTTGATGTTGATCTTTAGTTAGTTTTAGGTTGTGGGATTAACTAACCAAAATCCAACGTCAAGCCAACGTCTTAAGCCAACGTCACACTGACGTCAAATTCTGATATTTAGTCGTCAGGTATGGCAACCAAAACCCAACGTCTCTTAGACGTCATAATGGTAACGTCAACACAACGTCAAATTCTAACATCATTTGACGTTGATCTTTAGTTAGTTTTAGGTTGTGGCATTAACTAACCAAAATCCAACATCAAGCCTACATCTTAAGCCAACGTCACATTGATGTCAAATTCTGATATTTAGTCGTCAGGTATGGCAAACAAAACCCAACGTCTCTTAGACGTCATAATGGTAACGTCAACACAACGTCACATTCTAACATCATTTGACGTTGATCTTTAGTTAGTTTTAGGTTGTGGCATTAACTAACCAAAATCCAACGTCAAGCCAACGTCTTAAGCCAACGTCACATTGACGTCAAATTCTGATATTTAGTCGTCAGGTATGGCAAACAAAACCCAACGTCTCCTAGACGTCATAACGGTAACGTCAACACAACGTCAAATTCTAACATCATTTGACGTTGATCTTTAATTAGTTTTAGGTTGTGGGATTAACTAACCAAAATCCAACGTCAAGCCAACGTCTTAAGCCAACGTCACATTGACGTCAAATTCTGATATTTAGTCGTCAGGTATGGCAAACAAAACCCAACGTCTCCTAGACGTCATAATGGTAACGTCAACACAACGTCAAATTCTAACATCATTTGACGTTGATCTTTAATTAGTTTTAGGTTGTGGGATTAACTAACCAAAATCCAACGTCAAGCCAACGTCTTAAGCCAACGTCACACTGATGTCAAATACTGACATTTAGTCATGAGGTAAAAACAATAATAATTTTCACAAGAGAACTGTACATTTAATACTGTATTTACAGTATTGTTCTGTTATTTTAAACTATAAGCAAAATTCTGTAAAACAACATCTATAAATTAACAACTGTTATGTAAGGCTATTATATCATTGATGACAAATTATAGTAGTTCTCATTTTTTAACACAGGAAAATGGCTGTATTATTTATACTGTATTTTTTCTGTTTTCTTAAATTGCATATACATTAATGTAAAATAACACAAATAATCTTTAATATGTAGCTCATTATATTAAAGGTTTATGTCCATACTAGCTATTTAGCATTTTTCTTTGTAATTTTAAAGTACATCATATTAGTTTTATATTTAGGTATTTTTACATTTGAACTCTGCAATTCTGAACACAAATATAGCTGACTTATTTCATCACATCAAAAAATGCATAGTCTGTTTTTAAAGAGTAAAGCTGCACTACACTCCAGGTTGAAACTTTCAGGCCTCTGCCCACACACCAGTTGATCCAAATTGCTTTGCAATGGAAATTGTGAACAGAGAATAGTATGCATAATATTTAAAGGCTCAAAAAAAAAAAAACTTTCACAAACACATGTCATACAGCCATTGTAAAGTATTGTTATGCTATTTGATCAGAATATGCATTTGTTATTTGTGTGAGAGAAACCATATACCTACTGAGAAATTTGAAATGAGAAAAAAAACAGAGCATAAAGAAAAGGGTCTGAAAGGACTGGAATGTGTAGAAAACATACATTCAAATATGGAAGATTTAGAATCCTCAATTTGTCAAATGTGCATGTCTGCATTATGGAAACACCTTGCTGTGAGGTGACTGCTTAATAACCACTGAATCATCATGCTGTTGCAAGCAATACAGTGATGAAATGAATAAGAGTACATTCTTTATCAAATGCCTCAATTATTGTTGAATTAGTCGCATATCAACATTTACAGTTTACATTTTCCCATACCATGAATGCTGTAACGGCATTGCCACTGCAGTCAACAGTGTAATCAGTAGACAAATGTTGCAATTATGACAGTGTTTGTAGTAAGTGTTACTGTGGACAAAGGAATAAACCTAAACCAACAGGTGGTGTAACACTGCAATACAGCAAATGGGCAGATACAGAAAATGCCACAGTTGTATGCACAGCTGCATTTAGGCATAAGAGTGGTTATACGGTTGAGGCAAGGGATTTGTTAAAGTTCAAAAGGGTCATTATTGGTCATGTGAATATAACTGTAACTTACAAGTATAGCCAGACATGTACACACCCTCTTTGTACTCCTAAACCTAACACTATTTTAACTCTAAATTCATAGGGAAATTATAGGTGAATAGTGAATGGCATAGATGCACCTAACCCTGGTTGTGAGCATAAGTGAAAACACCATTTTTTAATTAATTAAATGTAACAGCCTAAAAAAAAAAATCAATATACATACATATTTGCTATCTTTTGTTTAAAACTTTTTTCTACAGTTGCAATGTTGTTTGATGTCTCTCTGTGTTACTTTGGTCGTGATTGGTTAATCTGAATGTCATCCAGGAATCTGGCCAATGACAAGTGGGCACGCCTCCTGCCGCTCAAATTTGAATTTTCACATCAGTCAGTTCCTGCTCACTCGTTCTGTTGTTTATCTGCAGTCTTGCTCTGTTCAGTGCACTATAATAGCTTTTACGTGGATTATCACATATCTGACAGATGCTTTCTTATTTGGACCGTTTTTGAGTTATGCGGTGTCGATTGAGAACGAAAAAGCACGAATATGAACACAGACAAAATGGCTAATGGACACATATTGGAAACGGCAGAAGGTAAATACCTTTTATATTTTTTTTGTTACTGTTAAAGTGATATGCTAATCGCGATGACATAATCTGTTACTGTGTTTTGTTATTATGTTTTAATACCATCCAGATAAGGCTCTGTGTAATGACGATGTCTTAGGGATGATTTAAAGTGACTCGTTGTTTTTTTTTTTATATCGCGAAATGTAAATATGTCCGCGTAGTACTACAAGTTATGTACGTTTTAATAGATAAACATGCATGAATGACAGAATAAATAGCGGGATATGTTTGATGTTAATATGAGTTAAGTACAGAAGGCCGCCTTTTGCTGATCTTATTTTTAATAACAGTATGAAATAGTAAAAATAACTATATTTATTTTATAAATGTTATTTTATTACTGTGGAACATGAAAAACTAGCATGTACACTCGTTCAACAGAGAGGACATGAAACCACCATTCTTGGACTCTGAAGAATACCATGCAAACCATGCTTTTGGATCTAACTTACTGTTAAGTTTTTGTATAATCTGGTGAGTAAGCAAATTTTTTGTAAGCCCATGTCTCTGTCAGTAAGTCAACAATTAATATTGTTTTATTAAACCTGTTAAATATTAATTTGTTCTTGTGTGTGTGTGTGTGTGTGTGTGTGTGTGTGTGTGTGTGTGTTTTCCCTCTCATGTTCCAGAGGTTTTGGGATTGAAAATCTTCTGCTAAGTTACATGATCTTCTGTAAAAGTGAGTATTCATGTCATACTAACATAATACTTAAATGATCATGTGCTGAAATGTGAACACGGGCAAAGCAGGCAAACTCTGCACCAAGACACCACTCTGATTCAAACTTAATTCTTGAGGTTAGCTCACTCAAAATGAAAACTCCCTCATCATTATCTCACCCTCATGTCTATTTTAATCTTCTTTCGTGCTCCACAGAAAAAAAAGTCAGTTATGCAGGTTGGAAAAGACATAGGTGAGTAAATGATGACAGAATTTTCATCATCCACCTTATTCTTCACATAAAAATGGTCCATTTGTAGATTTTATGGGTCTTGCTTCCGGTCTCTTTTGCTTACAGATATTTTTACTTTTTTAGCTGTACAGAACCACTCGTTTTGCTGCTTGATATTGCAAATTGGTGTCTTATCATATTATTTTAGTGTAGTATCTTAATTATGAACACACTGGTTTGTAATGCAAACAGTTTTACCATTTACTGCATGTTGTTATTCTTATCGTTATTTCCCTATAGCTGCTAATGAACTGGAAGTCTCGCCCATAGGCTTACTTCCGCCTATGAAATCTTGAGTAATTTAATGATCTCCTCAA
The DNA here is from genome assembly GCA_023376895.1 of Aspiorhynchus laticeps. Classification (NCBI taxonomy): domain Eukaryota; kingdom Metazoa; phylum Chordata; class Actinopteri; order Cypriniformes; family Cyprinidae; genus Aspiorhynchus; species Aspiorhynchus laticeps. The sequence goes on from CM041798.1 coordinate 45,407,801, forward strand.
GTACATTTGTTAGACATTTCACCCACTTGTGATAGAAAAACTGTGTAAACAGATTCATAATTATATTAGTTATAAATATTCAGGTATTAGCATATTAGCAATTGATAAAAATATTAATTATTTAATTTTTTTGGTGTACTAATTGGCATTTGTCTGGGTACAGAATTTGTTTACTTTATGATACATCTGGGAAAAGTTGTTCATTGTTGTGAATACTCATTTCTTTATAACTACAAGTAGAGTACACACACAGCAGTGAGTAGAGAACACACACCCAGAGCTTTGGTCAGCCATTTTTATTGTGCAGCCCGTGGGGGTTACGTGCCTTGCTCAAGGGCACCTCAAGCCCCCCAGCAGGCACCAGACGTCTATGTAACGTCAGGTTGACGTTGGACATGACGTCAGACAGACGTTGGATTTTGGTTGAAAATGAAAATCGGGTTGACGTCAATATTTGACGTCAATTTGACGTTGGCTTAACGTTGGATTTTGGTTACACAACCTAAAAACAACCAGATCTCAACGTCAGCTGACGTCGGTATTGGACATCAATTTAACATTGACATTAGATGTTGGATTTACATTGGATTTTGGTCACCCGACGTCGCAACCAAAATTTAACCAAATACCAACGTCTTATGACGTTGTGTGCCTGTTTTGTGCCTGCTGGGCCCGTTTACACTAGTGGGTTTTTGAAGAGAGCACTGTTCATCTACATTTCCTACCAGGACTGAGACTCGAACCCATGACCTTCAGATTACAAGTCTGACTCTAACCATTAGGTCACAACTAGATTAAATGTGGACGTTACCATTATGACGTCTAGGAGACGTTGGGTTTTGGTTGCCATACCTGACGACTAAATATCAGTATTTGATCAGTATCAGAAGGTGATGTTGGCTTAAATTAGCCAGAATGTGCTACTGACAGGCCAAAAAAAAAAAAAAAAATTAGCCAGAATGTCTCATAATGTCAAATGTTGTTTAAAGAAAAGGTACACAAATGAAATCCTCCTTTTTAAGGACTTTTCAATAAATCTGTCTTTATTTATATATATATATATATATATATATATATATATATATATATATATATTTTTTATTTTATTTTATTTTTTTAACCCCCAGATGCAGCAAGGATCCAGCTGATTACTTCAGATTTGGAGGACTGCTCTTTATCTGCTGTTTCTATCACTTCTGGTGCAGAATCATGGACCTTTATTTGTATGTTTTGATTTTACTTATTATTACACTTGTGTAGCTAGTGTTCAGGATTAAAATACAATGCAATTTTTGTCCACATATATTATCAGAGCTATATGGAGCCCAAAAGGTCAATCAAATATTGATAAAAACACTACAAACCTGATTGGGAAAATACAAGCTAAAATACAGTTCCCTGCACAATCTTTTTCAAAGAAAAATCATGATACTAACCCTAACTTGTAAGATAAAAATATAATTTTATTTTTGCTCCTCAAGAATTTGTTTACACAAATTTACATCTGAATAATGAAACTGTTTTAAAAGGATACTCCACCCCAAAATGAAAATTTTGTCATTAATCACTTACCCCCATGTCGTTCCAAACCCGTAAAAGCTTTGTTCGTCTTCGAAACACAATTTAAGATATTTTGGATGAAAACCGGGAGGCTTGTGACTGTCCCATTGACTGCCAAGCAGTGTTAATTTTGACAGCAAATTTTGATTTAGTTTTAGTCATAGTCTTTTGACTAAAATACCATTTAGTTTTAGTCATATTTTAGTCATTTGAATTATTTTTAGTTTTAGTCTAGTTTTAGTCGACTAAATATCATAACATTTTAGTCGACTAAATCTACAGTAAATTTAGTCGGCTAAAATCTAATGGGTTTAGTTACAGTGCATTTATTTAGCATTTCTCTAAAATTTCCAAACTCATTATATAGGTTTGATATTAAGGTATTATCATGATAGACATCGATTTAACTGCAGTGACACACAACATGCCTTTATGTTAAAATTAAATAAAACCACTTCTCATAAAGAACAAGAACATGGTCTTCTTTTTAACGAAATACCAATGGTTATATAGGATAATTATCCATTCTTTATACCAACTTGTTTACCATATTCTTCATTCTTTCAAGCAGACATATTTATTTCTATAAATAAATTGAAATGAACCTTTAGGGCTTCTAAAATTTTTCAGTCAAGAGCAGTGAGTGATTTTCTGTCTTTCTTCTGTTGCTTGATTAACATCAATGACAGAGACAATAGCAACTTAATTAGACTACTATCCCTTTAAAACCGAACGCACAGCTGCAATGGATGCAATGTACTGATGCACGTTCTCCCTACTGTTTACGTTCACTTAAGACATAATCGACTGTGTTTATGTGAATGCTCGTCAAAACGGCATAATTTCATGTGTAATTCTCCGCTCACGCGACGCAAGAGAGTACTCTCTTCTGTGTGTGTATGCTTCAGTGTCTGTGCTCAGAAAACCGGACCGAATCGAGTGCTCTCTTGCGTCGTCAGATTTATCCATATGTCTGCTCTTCTCTTTCTCCCACATATTGATATTTTTGAACGTTTTATGAGACGTGCAGCAAGTGTATTATAGCTTATGTCCTGCCGGTTCATATGTATGCATCTAACCTCCTAACTACACACTGCAGAACTATGTTCTGATTGAATCTCTTTCCAAATCGTCCCTCCCTAACAGTTTCGTCTCGTTTTTATTCGTTGACGAATATGTCAATAGATTTTCGTCATAGTTTTTGTCATTCAAAAAGAGTTTTCGTTCGTCATCGTCTCGTTGTCGTCGGTGAAAAAAATGTCGTTGACGACAATTATGACGAAAATTATTCGTCAACGAAATTAACACTGCTGCCAAGTAAATTACACTGTCAAGGTCCAGAAATGTATGAAACACATCGCTAGAATACTCCATCTGCCATCAGTGGTTCAATCGTTACGTTATGGAGCAACGAGAATACTTTTTGCATCACCGTAGCGCCATTTTGGAGATTATGCCCTGGACGCAAAATGCGTACACTCTTCTGTATCACAGGGATGCGTCTTCTACAGGGACGGATTATGACACAGCGGTGCCCTGGGCACGGACTGATTAAAGGCCCCCCTCAGTTGAAAGTGTTTTAACTATATCATGATATGTCTCGATTCTCAAATATAAGTAAATGGATTTTGGACCTTTATATCTCAGACGCACACACAGCACAGACACGGAAAGAAACTTGTTGTCAAGAGTTGCGGCTGCCCTGCGAATTTATCAATAAAATAGTTTTGCAGCTGAAAAGCTACATGACATTTCTCAGTAGCGAGGTAATAGAATCAGTGATTCATTATTAGTAGATGCTGCTGCTGAACATGAGAGAAGCACAGACGCTGGTATTCACACGCTCTCTCTCTCTCTCTCTCTCTCTCTCTCTCTCTCTCTCTCTCAAGATTCAAGATTCAAGATTCAAATAGCTTTATTGGCATGGTGAAATAAATATTTACATTGCCAAAGCTTTAATAACAATATAAATAATAAAATAATAATGAAAAAAAAAAAAAAAAAAAAAAAAAAAAAAAAATCCGTCTTCTAATATTTCTAGAAGTTCCTCTAGGTATCATATGGTGAGTGTTGGTAGTTGTGTCCCGCTGGAGGCTCTTTCGTCGTGACAGGACCTCACGTACCTGGCGGCCAGGTTTGAGCTTGCTGGGCTTTCTCCGAGCAGGTATGGGAGTTTATCCAGATTTGGTTTCTGATGGAAGTCTTTGTGGTGAGTTGTGAAATGGGGATAGAAAGTGTCCCTAATTGGTGCATATTTAGTGCAGGATGTCAGGAAGTGCAGCTCTGTTTCCACTTCATCTCCTGTGCAGTGGGGACACAGCCGGTCTTCTTTTGGTAGCCAGGTCTGTCTGTGTCTGCCTGTCTCTATGCTGAGATGGTGTTGACTGAGTCTGTACATGCTCAGGACTTTTCTCAGTTTAGGGTCACTCACTGTACTCAGGTATCCTGCCAATTCATATTCTCTCTTTAGGGCCAAATAGCATTCCAATTTACTTTGTAGGGCTGTTGCGTCTCTCCAATGTTTCAGGTATTTTTCTTTTTGTGCTTTAATTATTTGGTTTGGTCTGGCTAAGTTTTTATTCTCAGTCAGACCTGTTGTGGTTTGTGTAGTCAGCTCTAAGACCAATTGTCCGAGGGCGTTTCTCTCTGGTGTCAGCTCTTGGTAGTTCAGGGCTTTGTGATGAAGGGTCTGTTTATCACTATTTTTTAGGTGGGCATGGAATTTAATAGCCCTTTTTTGAATTGTGATTATAAGTGGGTATAATCCTAATTCTGCTCTGCAGGCATTATTTGGGGTTTTGCGCTGTACTCGGAGCAAAACTTTGCATAGTTCGGTCTGCAGAGTCTCTATTGGGTGTTTGTCCCATTTAGTGAACTCTTGGTTTGTGAGTGGACCCCAGACGTCACACCCGTAGAGTGCGATGGGTTCTATTACTGATTTGATTATTTTGATCCAGATTCTGATTGGGATGTCAATTTTGATATTTCTCTTAATAGCGTAAAAAGCTCTCCGTGCCTTGTCTCTCAGGTCGTTCACAGCTTTGTTAAAGTTCCCTGTGTTGTTAATATTTATGCCAAGATAAGTGTAGTTCTGCGTGTGCTCAAGGAGCATGTTGTCTAATTTAAAACTATGATGTTGGTCTTGGTGGCTGGGTCTTTTTTGGAAAATCATTATTTTAGTCTTTTTGGTATTAACTGACAGGGCCCATGACTGACAGAAGCTGTGCAGGAGGTCTAGATGCTGCTGTAGACCCTCTTTAGTGGGAGACAGCAGCACCAGATCATCAGCAAACAGGAGGCATTTGACTTCAGTGTCTAGTAGAGTAAGACCGGGCGCTGCAGACTGATCCAGAGCTCTCACTAACTCATTTATGTATATATTGAACAGTGCAGGACTTAAGCTGCAGCCCTGTCTCACTCCACGACACTGAGGGAGGAATTCTGTGTGTTTGTTACCAATCTTAACAGCAAATTTGTTGTTTTTGTACATTGATTTGATGATATCATATGTTTTTCCTCCGATGCCGCACTGGATTAATTGAAGAAAAAGACCTTCGTGCCAAATGGAGTCAAAAGCTTTTTTGAAGTCAATAAAGCATGAGAAAATTTTGCTTTTGTTTTGGTTGACTTGCTTATCGATTAAGGTATGGAGAGTGTATATATGGTCTGATGTGCGATATTTTGGTTGGAAGCCAATTTGACACTTGCTCAGGACATTTCCGTCTCTAAGAAAATGGGCTAGTCTGCTGTTTAGGATTTTGCAGAAAAGTTTCCCTAGGTTGCTGTTTACACATATGCCACGGTAGTTATTGGGGTCAAATCTGTCTCCGTTTTTATGGATTGGGGAGATGAGGCCTTTGTTCCAGATGTTGGGGAATATACCTGAACTAAGGATGATATTGAAGAGCTTGAGGATGGCTAATTTGAATTTGTGCTCTGTGTATTTTATCATTTCATTTAGGATGCCATCGACACCACAGGCTTTTTGGGTTTTCAGGGTTTGTATTTGGTCTAATAGTTCAGCTAGTGTAATTGGAGAGTCTAAGGGGTTCTGGTAGTCTTTGATGGTCGACTCTAAAACCCTTAGTTTTTCGTACATTGCATTTTGTTCCCGATTGTTTTCTATATTACTAAAAAGGTTGGAGAAGTGGTTTATCCAAACATCTCCGTTCTGGATGGCTAGTTCTTGATGGTAAGATTTGTTGAGTGTATTCCAATGTTTCCAGAAGTGGTTGGATTCTAAGGATTCTTCAATTTCTTTGAGTTGACTTTTTGTGTTTTGTTCTTTTTTCTTTCTTAAAGTATTCCTATATTGTTTAAGTTTTTCATGATAGAGATGACGGATGTTCTCATTGTCAGCCTCTCTGTGTTTCTGGTTTGATAGGATTCTTACTTCTTTCCTAAGTCTTTTGCAGTCATTGTCAAACCATCTCTCAGTGGCATGTGGTCTTTTTGCTTTTCTTTTTGTGGTTTTTAAATTTGATAATGTTGCTGAGACCTCAAATATTCTGTTCAGCTTGTCTACTGCTAGGTTTGTACCTTCACTGTCGTGCGGGAAAGGAGTGGCGAGGAATTGATCTAATAGGACTTGAATTTTTGTTTGACCAATTGTACTTAGATATGTATCTTTACTGTCTTGTTTCCATCTATACGTGTCTCTCTCTCTCTAATAAGTGCGTTAGACTGCATTAATAACTGCATTAACCTGCATATCAATGGCTCAAGCCCCTGTTATTAGCTCTAAAATGACGTTTTGGAATTGAAGGTTTATGAGGTGCGCAAGAAATTATTTCAACACACACGAGATTTCAGGATGGAAACATGACAAAAGTCTTAAAAATAAATCTTCTGAACAATGTCTTGATGTGTGGTTGTGACTCCAGGCCATTCAAATTATTACAGAAATAATGCACTCCCTAAGTGGTACAGTATAATGTGGCCACGACGCTGGAGCCTTTCTCCATTCTCAAACAAATTAATACGTTCGATCTTTATTGACCGAACACAAGCACTTATTGCGATAGAAAACACTGTAATGGTTTCCACTGATTAGAAAATATTTTTGTTTGCTTGGGTGGTAATATTATATAGGCTTATTAATAAGGAAGGGGGGCCCAAAATATCGTTTTGCCTATGTCACGATAAGAGGTAAATCCGGCCCTGTTTATTGTACAGAAAGAGAGCAAAATAGCATTTACATTATCAAAGAACTTTATCATTGACTTTAGTCTAGCCAGAATTCAAGCATTCTCAGAAACTCCCATTAATCACTGAAGTTGCTTTCATTGTTAAATTAATATCTTACTTGCATCTTACACACATCTGCACTTTGTTGTTTCTGATGTGAGAAATCGGCAGAGAGCAGAATTCATTCAGGGAGTGCTCACACTGAATAAAACACAGCTGTTTCAGCGATGACTCATCTGAACGCCTCTTATTGGCCATTGTATTCATAAGCTCAACAGAATCATGTGTGATTGGTTATAATGCGCACATATCGCAGTGCTGTAGCTAAAAACGCGGCTATCTCTGGCTCCATGCCACCAAAGTTAATCGAACGCAGATTTGAATTTAGCAGCTGATGATGTGCCGCACTAAACGATCTAATCACACCGGTGTGATGGTTTATCAAATATTATGCGGCTATTTTTGTCTTTTGGAAGCTGCATTCTAAATCCACTTGCCTCAAAAATCTGAGGGGGCACAGTTGAAATCGCGTTCCGGGAGTAGCGTTATTTTGGCCCGTGCGTTAATCCATCCCTGGTCTTCTACGTCGATTTACGCTTTGATTTGAACGCAAACAGCGCATCCCTGTGTCGAGGCTGATACTGAAGAGTGTACGCATTTTGCGTCCAGGGCATAATCTCTGAAATGGCGCTGCGCTGACACAGAGGAGACGTTACGGTGCCTAATTGTTGAATAAAGTCGTTATTTTTGTTTTATTTCCGTACAAAAAGTATTCTCGTGGCTTCATAAGTCAGATTGTGAACCACTGATGGCAGATGGAGTATTCTAGTGATGTGTTTCATACTTTTCTGGACCTTGACAGTGTAATTTACTTGGCAGTCAACGGGACAGTCACAAGCCTCCCGGTTTTCATCCAAAATATCTTAAATTGTGTTCCGAAGACGAATTAAGGTTTTACGGGTTTGGAACAACATCGGGGTAAGTGATTAGTGGCAATTTTTATTTTGGGGTGGAGTATCCCTTTAAAACACCAGGCATCATACACTTATCGACTTTGTAAATAATGACAAAGGAAAGCTGGGCATCATATATATTTAAGCCTGAAATACACTACACGTTTTTTTCCCCTGATTTTCAGCCAATTTACAGTCTGGAGAAGTTGACGCTACTTGCCAAAAGTCAGAGACAGTCTGCAAATTTTAGATGACAGATTCCATAGAAAATCGCGTAGTGTATGATAGTCACAGACTCCGTTTTTTTAGCTTCAGAGTCAGATTCTATACAGTCGGAGGATATCAAAAATGTTTGATATTTTCAGCCGATTTTAGAACGCATATTGTTTTATTTGTCACGCATCTCCTAGCAACAAGGCTCATGTTTCTGAGTGAGTTTGTTGTGATCGGAACAACTTTAAAGTCTGGTAGTGTATGATCCTCGATCATGTAGTGTATGATGCCCAGTATTCCTTTCACTATTTACAATGTCAGTATACAGTATCTCACAGAAGTGAGTACACCCCTCACATTTTTGTAAATATTTTATTATCTTTTCATGTGACAACACTGAAGAAATTACACTTTGCTACAATGTAAAGTAGTGAGTGTACAGCTTGTATAACAGTGTACATTTGCTGTCCCCTCAAAGTAACTCAACACCCAGCCATTAATGTCTAAACCGATGGCCACAAAAGTGAGTACACCCCTAAGTGAAAATGTCCAAATTGGGCCCAAAGTGTGAATATTTTGTGGCTACCATTATTTTACAGCACTGCCTTAACCCTCTTGGGCATGGAGTTCACCAGAGCTTCACAGGTTGCCACTGGAGTCCTCTTCCACTCCTCCATGACGACATCATGGAGCTGGTGGATGTTAGAGACCTTGCACTCCTCCACCTTTCGTTTGAGGATGCCCCACAGATGCTCAATAGGGTTTAGGTCTGGAGACATGCTTGGCCAGTGCATCATCTTTACCCTCAGCTTCTTTAGCAAGGCAGTGGTCGTCATGGAGGTGTGTTTGGGGTCGTTATCATGTTGGAATACTTCCCTGCGGCCCAGTCTCTGCTTCAGTATGTCACAGTACATGTTGGCATTCATGGTTCCCTCAATGAACTGTAGCTCCCCAGTGCCGGCAGCACTCGTGCAGCTCCAGACCATGACACTCCCACCACCATGCTTGACTGTAGGCAAGACACACTTGTCTTTGTACTCCTCACTTGGTTGCCGCCACACATGCTTGACACTATCTGAACCAAATAAGTTTATCTTGGTCTCATCAGACCACAGGACATGGTTCCAGTAATCCATGTCCTTAGTCTGCTTGTCTTCAGCAAACTGTTTGCGGGCTTTCTTGTGCATCATCTTTAGAAGAGGCTTCCTTCTGGGACGACAGCCATGCAGGCCAATTTGATGCAGTGTGCGGCGTATGGTCTGAGCACTAACAGGCTGACCCCACCCACCCCTTCAACCTCTGCAGCAATGCTGGCAGCACTCATACGTCTATTACCCAAACACAACCTCTGGATATGATGCTGAGCACGTGCACTCAACTTCTTTGGTCGACCATGGCGAGGCCTGTTCTGAGTGGAACCTGTCCTGTTAAACCGCTGTATGGTCTTGGCCACCGTGCTGCAGCTCAGTTTCAGGGTCTTGGCAATCTTCATATAGTCTACGCCATCTTTATGTAGAGCAACAATTCTTTTTTTCAGATCCTCAGAGAGTTCTTTGCCATGAGGTGCCATGTTAAACTTCCAGTGACCAGAATGAGAGAGTGAGGGCGATAACACCAAATTTAATACACCTGCTCCCCATTCACACTTGAGACCTTGTAACACTAACGAGTCACATGACACCGGGGAGAGAAAATGGCTAATTGGGCCCAATTTGGACATTTTCAGTTAGGGGTGTACTCACTTTGTGGCCAGCTGTTTAGACATTAATGGCTGTGTTGAGTTATTTTGAGGGGACAGCAAATGTACACTGTTATACAAGCTGTACACTCACTACTTTACATTGTAGCAAAGTGTAATTTCTTCAGTGTTGTCACATGAAAAGTTATAATAAAATATTTACAAAAATGTGAGGGGTGTACTCACTTCTGTGAGATACTGTATGTATGATGCCTAGTGTTTTAAAAATCTGTTCAGATTTTAAGTCATGCAGTGTATTCCAGCCTTTAGAATTAATAGTCATTTGAAACAGTGACAGTCTTGTAGATGTTTTGTATTTCTTCTGTTGAGAATATTTAATTCAACTCATTAACTTCTTATCAAACTGTTCTGTTAATTGGTACACTATTTTAAATGTTGAAATGTATTTGAAATGTACTTCCTTTAAAATTTGCACTGTTTTTCTTCAAAAACTGAATGATTACATTTTCAGTTTTGTACAGTATATGTATAGACTTTGTATTTTGTCTTTCAAAATAAAACTTTTAATTTACAATCGTGAGCATTCTTTAACAATTATTATTATTTATTTTTTTTAAACCTGTAAAATAAGTTTTTCTCTGCAGAACTTTTAGGCTAGTGTTTTACTTTTAGCACTTTATTGAATGCGTTTGATCATAATAATGTAGGAAAAATCTGTAAAAGGACAGTGTTCCTCTGTTCACTGTTTAGTGATATCACTTTATTTAATTTGTTAGTAATAATCTAAGAAAAATCCATAAAATAACAGTTTTACATGGTTAAAAAATAAAGAAACGGTCAAATGACTGGCAGTAGCGGCTGCCAAACAAAAACCATAAAACTGCAGTAAATAAAAAATGGGACAAACCACGCTCATATTGATGTAATGTTGAATACCATTCATATGCCTTAAATACGGGACGATTCTATGTTAATGTCAAGCCCTGTTTGCAAATATGTTCTAATATTGCCAACTTGCAAAATTATGACAGACTGCTGATATTACTGAACTCATAGTGTGAAATATCCCAAAACATTGCTTTTGGTACCATATAATAGTCATAAATTGCTCAGTCAGTTTGTTCTCTCTCTTTTGTGTACATGCAACAGACCCAAGTAAATGTTTAGAGATTTTTCTGTTCACAACCTCACTGCCTTTTAGCATTAACGGGGAAGGTTTTAGGTTTTGAAATTGCGCAATATCAGTTTTGTCTCCAGAAGATAAAAACATAGCAGTTTGGGTGAGCTCATGATCTTCCATCTAGCACCACAGTAGAACCAATGTGACATCTACATTAGATATGACAAACCTAACACAAACTATAACAAGAGGTTCATAATGTGTTATGTATAATTAATTGTTTGGACATTTAACTCCTCTTCCTTTTGTATTCACAGGTTGATGACAAAAGTGGTAATGGCCATTTTCAATAGGGATGTAATGCAATGTCTGTACAATGTTGGAGATTGAAATCAATTTAACTTTGGGTTCTGAAGTCAACCCGATTTTCATTTTCAACCAAAATGCAACGTCTGTCCAACACTGGAGATTGACGTCAAATTGACGATGGGTTCTGATGTCAATCTGACGTTGGGTTCTGACGTCAACCCGATTTTCATTTTCAACCAAAATACAACGTCTGTCCAACGTTGGAGATTGACGTCAATCTGACGTTGGGTTCTGACGTCAACCCGATTTTCATTTTCAACCAAAATACAACGTCTGTCCAACGTTGGAGATTGACGTCAATCTGACGTTGGGTTCTGACGTCAACCCGATTTTCATTTTCAACCAAAATACAACGTCTGTCCAACGTTGGAGATTGACGTCAATCTGACGTTGGGTTCTGACGTCAACCCGATTTTCATTTTCAACCAAAATACAACGTCTGTCCAACGTTGGACATTGACGTCAATCTTACGTTGGGTTCTGACGTCAACCCGATTTTCATTTTCAACCAAAATACAACGTCTGTCCAACGTTGGAGATTGACGTCAATCTGACGTTGGGTTCTGACGTCAACCCGATTTTCATTTTCAACCAAAATACAACGTCTGTCCAACGTTGGAGATTGACGTCAATCTGACGTTGGGTTCTGACGTCAACTGATTTTCATTTTCCACCAAAATACAACGTCTGTCCAACGTTGGAGATTGACGTCAATCTGACGTTGGGTTCTGACGTCAACCCGATTTTCATTTTCAACCAAAATACAACGTCTGTCCAACGTTGGAGATTGACGTCAATCTGACGTTGGGTTCTGACGTCAACCCGATTTTCATTTTCAACCAAAATACAACGTCTGTCCAACGTTAGAGGTTGACGTCAATCTGACGTTGGGTTCTGACGTCAACCCAATTTTCATTTTCAACCAAAATACAACGTCTGTCCAACGTTGGAGATTGACGTCAATCTGACGTTGGGTTCTGACGTCAACCCGATTTTCATTTTCAACCAAAATACAACGTCTGTCCAACGTTGGAGATTGACGTCAATCTGACGTTGGGTTCTGACGTCAACCCGAGTTTCATTTTCAACCAAAATGCAATCTCTGACCAACGTTGGATATTGACGTCAATCTGACGTTGGGTTCTGACGTCAACCCACTTTTCATTTTCAACCAAAATGCAACATCTATCCAACGTTGGAGATTGACATCAATCTGACGTTGGGTTCTGACATCAATCTGACGTTGGGTTCTGACGTCAAACTGACGTTGGGTTCTGACGTCAAACTGACGTTGGGTTCTGACGTCAATCTGACGTTGGGTTCTGACGTCAACCTGACGTTGGGTTATGACGTCAACCCGATTTTCATTTTCAACCAAAAAACAACGTCTCTCCGACGTTGGGGTCCAACGTCAATCTGACGTCATATTGACGTCCGGTGCCTGCTGGGTGTTTAAATCTAGATTAAAGACACATCTCTTTAGCCAAGCATTCACATAATGCATTCATATAATGCATCTCATAATCTTGTACTGCAGTTATATCTGATCAAACGCACATTATTATTCTTTAGCTTGGGTTGAACCAATAATTTTTGCTTGAATGGAACAACAGCTACGCTAATTATGTCTCTTTGTTTCTCTGTTTCTGCCACGGAACTAACATCCCGTGGTAACTAGGAATTACACAAGCTTCAGTCTGGATCCAGCCCTTAAATGATCTGAGATGACCAAACACCTGAGAAGAGATGATGCCGACCCCTTGGAGGACCTCAGAGGATGCCAACCTCTGATCCCCCAACAACATGCAGAATTAACAAATTTTGCCATAAGTTAATATATTAAGTTTCTACAATGTATAAATATATTGTAGACACCTAATTTCCTGTAAAGCGCTTTGCAACGATTGTATCGTAAAAAGCGCTATACAAATAAACTTGAATTGAATTGAATTGAATTCATGCTTGATTTAAGAATTTTTTTATTTCATTAACTTCTCGTACATACAGAGTTCCCATAAAATGGATGATGTAATCTGTGTAATTTATGTACCTCATATTATCCATTACTTTATATTTAGTTTTTCTATTCATGTTATTCATGCTTGATTTAAAATGTCTATACGATCACAAAGCAATACGTTTAATAAGAAAAAGACAGAAGGAAAAGACAACACTGAATTGTTTAGAAAAAACGTCTGTTTAATTGTCATGGAGAAATTGACATATTTCAGATTCCTGTATTATTTTTGTCTGTTTTGTTTAGAACACCATACTGTTTACTGTAATATTAAGTGCAGCAGAGCTATGGAGAACTGCTGTGGGTGGAACTATAGCGTGACTGAACTTTCCATTTGTCTCCTACTGCTCTGTGCGCAGGCATCAAATAAATTCTAACATCATCCATGTCCAGAGTGTGAGTGCTGATGAAGGGTGGGACAAACCGGGTCAGATAAAGACACAAAAGGTCACATATGAATCCTAGCTTCTCCCAAAGTTCTGTCTGTGGGATAGAATTCTATACCTGAAGACAGAAGGGCTAGAAACAATATCGTTAGGACCAGAGCATGTGAGCGGAGCTGAGCGGTGAGAATTTCCGCTCCCCGCTCCACTGCTCAAAGTCGCAGCAGACCGCTCCGCTCAATTCTGCTCCGCTCAATTCCACTCCCCGCTCACATACAATTTCATCCCACTCCGGTGAAATCACTCCACGCTCGCTCAAATTTAAAATTCCTCTGCATACCTAACACCTGCCGTTTTCAACTGAAGCCTTATGCCTAGGGGCGCCGCTACAGATTTTGGCCCCCTTGGACAGCATTTTCACTCGGGCCCTCCTGTGCGGATTTTGAATGCAGGTGCTGAGGGGGTGCTAGATCAATGACAGGGAGAGCTCGGCAATTAATAGTAAATATGACCAAAACAGGTTGTTGTTATTCTTATTTTTTAAATGAATAATAAAATCGCTATATAGGCGCTTTTCAAATGTTTATGAAGAATGTGGGAGTACTATCGTGCTTAGCCTACTGTATGACATAGGGGCACGCACGCAATGTTTTATTTTTATTTTTTTTCCTGAGGAAAGAGCTTATACTCCCGTCATTTTTGGATGTGCTTTCTGTCATCTCATGCAGTTTCCGTGAATGGAGCGCGTCACAACAATGAACCAGCTCACAGACATAAGAAATAAATCTGCAGAAAGCTTGAAAACCAATTAAAATAAAAAAACAAATCTTCTCTGATTATGTAGCCCGTATAGGTGCATTTCTCTATTAAAGGCACATCCACTGTGGAGATGGTGAGTCTGAGAAAGCACTAATTTATTAATTAATAATTAAAATGTCTTCTTTTTCCCCGATGCGTTCATAATCATTACTTTAGCCGGTGCTTTGCGGCAAGCTTTATGGGTGCGTTTGAGCGTGGAATAATACGCCTAAATGCCTATATTAAAGGATGGTTTAGCAGGTTATTATACTAATCAATTTAATATAAACGTGTGGCTAGTTGACTAGAAAAATCTTTAGTCGGGGGCAGGCCTTGGCACAAGAAACCAAACCATTTTTAAAATAGAATGCTGACATTAAGTGCTACTGCATATCACATTGTATTGCACTACAGTATTTATGCATGTGTAATGAGTCAAATGTTTTTATTTTATTTCATTTATTATGGGGTTGCTATGGGGGTGCTTTGTTTTTTCTTGGGGGCACTGGAGCACCAGCTAGCCCCTCCCTAGCGTGTCCGAGAGCTTAACAGAATTACCAGCCAGAGTCCGACCAGAGCCTCTTTTTTTTCCCCTTCTCACAAATCAGATTATACTGTTTCAGCTATTAAAATAGTTCAGTTTTGTATGTAATGGCAAAGTGATTATATTTAGTTTCGTTTTTTTTATTAAGTTAATTTAGAAAAACGTTTGGAGCATTTTTTTGGAAAGGAAAATCAACACGCAGCAAACCCGCTCCGCGACGCGTCCGCCACGCAGCCTATATCCTATAAAGAACTCACAGCAACAGCAACATCAGTCAAAATAGAACATATATTTATATCTCTTTCTCTATGAAATAAAAAATCACGGACAGGGTTAAGTAGGCTACATTTAAATAGTCGTATGACAAAACTTATTTAATTGATTATTAGCCAATATTACCTATTTCAACCATATTCAAAATGCTCACGTTTTGCTCTGGCCTCCCCATGTTCGTGCAGCACACTGCCATGTTTCCGCATGATGTGTCTTTTTAGATTAAAATACGAATCCTTACTTACTGAAATCGTATCACCACATTCCTGATCATGTTCAACATCGTTATCATCTATTTTTTTGACAGGAATTGTGCACCTGTATGATCTGTCTGTTTGCTTTTGGAAATATTTCACGAACTCCATCTCTCCTTCACAGCGAACGATTTTTGAAGTGTAGGCTGACAGTTTTTTTAATTGTTGAAGGCACAGGTGAATTCTGGGTGGATTTGTGCATGCCCTAGGCTCGTGGTGTGAGCGGTATTGGAGCGGAACAGGAGCGAGACAGAGCGATCGCTCCGGCCTTTGGATAAAAACCAAACTATATGGATAAAAACAAAACTCTGACTATATTTCGCACGCTCCGCTCCCCGCTCACTCCCCGCTCCGCTCCGCTCACATGCTCTGGTTAGGACCTTCCCGCTGGAGATCCTGCAATCTTCAAGACCTGAGGAATGCTGTTCCTTTGTTTTTCTACTGGAATGGACCATTTGGTTCACAACTTTATAGACACAGTTACATTATTTCTTTCGCAGAATGACCAACTGAAATTTAACCAATCAGGTTTCAGCAGCCGCCATTCAACTGAGACTGCTTTGCTGTTTGTCACTGTAGCCCTGCAATAGTGAAAGCTGATTCCAAAACATCAGTTCTTATTCTGCTGGATCTATCTGCCACTTTTGACTCTGTGAATCATCAGATTCTCCTGTTTACCATCACAGGATCTGCACTCCACTGGTTTGAATCTTATCTTACAGGTAGGTCTTTCAGGGTTTCCTGGGGAGGAGAGGTATCCAAAGAACACCAGTTGGTCACAGGGTTTCCTCAGGGATCAGTTCTTGGACCCATCCTCTTCACCATATACACTCCATCACTGGGACCCATTATACAAGCACATGGTTTCTCCTACCATTGCTATGCTGATGACACACAGCTCTATCATTCATTTCAACCAGACAAACTGGCTGGCACACATCTCTGCATGGATGAAGGAACATCACCTGCAGCTCAACCTGGCAAAGACTGAGCTTCTCGTTTTCCCTGCCACTCCGACTCTACAGCATGATTTCATCATCCTGCTAGGGTCATCAAAAATGATTCTTTGGTGACCAGCTGACCTTCAAGGACCATATTGTAAAGACAGCTCGATCTCGCAGGTTTGCATTGCACAACATCAGGAGGATCGGGCCCTTCCAAACAGAGCATGCAGCACAACTTCTTGCCCAGGTCCTTGTCATTTCTAGGCTGGACTATTGCAATGCTCTTCTGGCTGAACTTCCATCATGGGCAATCAAACCTAGACAAATGTTTCAGAATGCAGCAGCATGACTGATCTTCAATGAGCCCAAAAGGGCCCACTTCTACACCCACTATGCTTCGTGGTAACATCACAGAGAGGCATTTTCATTCACCTTTCCTGGCTGGTGAAATGATCTCCCACAATCACAGTAATTAACAGAACACCCGACACGTTAGCTGACAGAAACACTAATATAATCCCATACCTGACCCATCTGACATAAAACCTGGGACCCGAACCGCACCTGCATTAAATCGCCTACACGAGGTAGACAAAACTTTTTTTTTTTTTACTTTTATTCAAATTGTGAATAGATTAAATATAGAAAGCAAGCAAAGAGCGCTCCCTTTAATATAATCACTACAGCTGTCAATCAGTGGCAGCGCGATTGGCTACATTGCTCAGCATGTACTGGACCGAGTCGAAATAGTCTTGGTTATTGGACCCGCAACCCACCGTCCGGCCCACACCCACCACACATAAATATTATTCCACCAGTTACATCAAATATTAGCGATTCACCTGCGTGTACCTGCCCACATGCAGGACTCTGGCTTCCCCCTTGTGGACAACATAATAGACAACTCTGGCCCCAGAGAGTGATTGTAAATTAGGTTTACATTAAATATGTTTGAAATGTCATTCTGCATCTTCTGAGAGTGCATTGTAATCCTTCTCATAAAGTCACTGAGTTAACCATTAACTGTTCACCTGATTGTGTTGCCGTCTGTGTGTGATGTTAGAGCGTTGTTGAGAGAGAACACGAATGTATTGGAAACACACTACTGCCTACCTGACTCGGCCTAAGAGGTAAGAAAAAATACACTTACCTGAGATTATTTTTTTTATATCTCTGAAATATATGATCATATTCTTGAAAACAATCTTTTAATGTATTGAATAAAATATTAGTTAAATATCAAAGAAAGAAAAAATTAATAGCCATAAAATTGACTTTTGTAAATGCTGTGATACTGTGATGCTCAGATATGTTATTTCCTTCTCACATTGCTGATTTCACCATTAACTCTTCACCTGAACAGTTTATGTTGCTGTATATGGTATCATTGTAATCATTAACCATCAAAACATAGGTGTAGACATAACCTTTTCTGTGTTCTCATGTTTGGTTCAGGAGATATGGCACAAAATACATAATTTGGTTATGGAGAAAAGTAAAATGGTCACCATGGCGACCACGAGGTGAATTTAGAATTTTTATTTGTCACATACACGATTATATAGAGAGTATATAACTAGCAGTGAAATGTATTCTCTGCATTTAAGCCATCCTAAGTGAACACACACCCGGAGCAGTGGGCAGCCATGTTACAGCGCCCGGGGAGTAGTTGGGGGTTCAGTGCCTTGCTCAAGGACACCTCAGTCGTGGTATTGAAGGAGGAGGGAGCGCTGGTTATTCACTCCCCCACCAACAATCCCTGCCGGACCTGAGATTCGAACCCACAACCTTTGGATTACGAGTCCGACTCTCTAACCATTAGGCCACGACTTTCCTCAAGTTGGGAACAAGCAACAACCTAAACCAAGGTGTTTTTGCGATGGCTCCATTTCTGAAAATGTTTAGGGCCGCAAACTATACAAGTGTACCAAGTTTCATGAACATTATTTTCCCATATCACCTGGACTAATAGTTTTCTCCTATAATGCCTGATGAGGTTAGAGAACACCTGACAAGAGATCAGAGACCATTCCTTCATCCATAATCACTCCAGATCCTTCAGATTCCCAGCTCCGTGACAGTGCTTCTCCTCTTCAGTTCACCTCACTCGTATTCTATAGGGTGCAGGTCAGGGAACTGAAATGGCCATAGCAGAAGCTTGGTTTTGTGCCCAGTGACCCATATTTGTGTTGTTTTTAAGGTTTGTTTTTGGATTATTGTCCGGTTGGAAGATCCAAACATGGCCCACTGTAAAATTTCTAACAGAGTCAGTCACTTTTTGATTTTTTATCTGTTGGTATTTGATAGAATCAGTGATGTGTCTAAACAAGATGTCCAGGACCTCCAGCAGAAATATAGGCCCACAACATAATTAATACAGCAGTATATTTCATTGTACACATGGGGTACTTTTTATCCCTGTGTTCAACAAACCCATCTTGAGTGTTTACTGAAGCTAAATTTTTAGTTACATCTGACCATAGAAGCCAGTCCCATTTGAAGTTCCAGTCGTGTCTGACAACTGAGTATGCTGGAGATTGTTTTTTGGTGAAAACATTTTCTTTTCTTGATTTTTTTTCTTGAAGCCCTCCCAAACAACATGTGGTGATGTAGGTGATGTTTGATAATTTTTGTTTAACCCCCTTAACTGTCACCGTCCCACCTGTGGGATGCTTGGCGCTCTTTTTTTCGTTGTCTTTTTTTCCTATCAGATATTTTACTAATCATCATAAATTATATATCAATTGAAAGCTTAAAACCTCAAAATTCATCCTGTGAAAACCATTTTGAAATCGGATATTGCGTTACCATGGAAATGGTACTTTAAAATCTTTTGGCGGTCTCCTCCCCCTTAGTGGGCGGTGTCAAGTGTCATATTACACAATGCATTACGGTCTTTTAGAATCAAAACTTTTTATAATCTTGACAACATACATATCGCCAGAAAGGTCTGACTCTCAGGATGCCATATTTGGTGGTCTTTTTGTGATCGGAGTAATATTGACAGAGAAATATAGACATTTGTGACAGAAAAATGCATAAAAAACAATTAAATGGAGTTTGGATGGCACCCGGTGGCTGTTTGAGGTATGACGCCCTAAATAAAATCTCACAGGAACCTCAATTTTTTCATATCAACTTCAAATTTGGAACATAACTTATTTAGACAAAAGGCTTTAATTTTATATCAATTTTAGAGTAAAACCTGTTATGTAAAATATTTATTTTATATAAAATATAAAAAATAGTACTGTGTATTTTCTTTACAGTAAATTTAAACTTCTATAACTTTTTGTTACTTTCATATTTTAAAATAATTCCACTTCTACAGTAATCTGCTGATTGTCTTCTTAAAAAAGAGACCAAACTTATATCAGTATTCCAAAGCATTCATGATTTATATGAGTTTAAGTTTGGATAGTGCACTCTCACATACAGTATATGTTCAAAAATGGGGGTTGACAGTTAAGGGGTTAAGGTTTTCTGACCCCGAAACTTTTTCTGCAATTCTCCAGCTGTGATCCTTGAATAGTCTTTGGCCACTCAAACTCTCCTTCTCACCGTGCATTAGGACGATATAGACACATGTCCTCTTCCATG
Organism: Aspiorhynchus laticeps; assembly: GCA_023376895.1. Taxonomy (NCBI): domain Eukaryota; kingdom Metazoa; phylum Chordata; class Actinopteri; order Cypriniformes; family Cyprinidae; genus Aspiorhynchus; species Aspiorhynchus laticeps. The sequence goes on from CM041798.1 coordinate 45,427,715, forward strand.
AAGATTCATAACATTTTCTGTGGATTGGAACTTCTTAATTATTGCCCTGATGGTGGAAATTATAATTTTCACTGCTCTAGCTCTTTTCTTAAAGCCGCTTTCTAATTTGTGAAGCTCAATTATCTTTTGCTGCACATAAGAAATATATTCTTTGGTTTTTCTCATTGTGATGGGTGATTAATGTGGCCAGCTTGATGTCCTTCTTATATGTTAAGGGGTTTAATTCGGTCAGTGCTCTGTTTTCCAGCTCATCAATCATCGGCCCTGAGTCGACTCACGATCCGCAGACCGATGCCGCACTTATCTGTTTGCGCAAGCCCAGTTATTAGTCTCTTAGCAACCCAAAGAGAGAAGAGACTCATCCCGGAGACATCTATGGCTTTCAGGTAAGATTTCATAAATTAGAAAAAAATATTACGTTGTTAATTCTGTGACACTTAAAAGGTAATAAGGCACTCTGTGTGCTACAGCACAGGTGAAACTGTGGCTCATTTCCAACTAACTTGTTTAGCTTACGGTCACAGTAGCGATTTTTAAAATTAATGTTAACACATTAATGTGTTTCCAACAATTTATCTGAGGGGAAATGTTAAAGCGGATTATTAAAGAGAAGTCCTAACTGCTTTTTCGCCGTGTTTTTCACTCTTTTATAGGCTGCCAGAAGGAATCCATCTCTACGGGAAGCTATTGTTGCTGTTGCTTTTTTTAACTACAAAACTGAGTTTTAAATTCATTATTGAATAATTATTGAATGAGACTGCAAGTTATTAACATAATGTTTTAATTCTAGAGCAGAGTTGCCATGGAAACGGGGCGTCAACACAACAAATGGTAAGCAGTAAACTCTCTAGCTGCGTCCCAATTCGCCTACTTATACTATGCCCTAAAAGTATGTACTGTTTTTGTGAAGAAAACGTACATACTTTTGAGTATGTAGCAGAAGAGTAGGCAAGCTTTGGGACATACTACTTCATCATAGCTGCTTCTTTAATGGACGCTCAGGTTGCTTAGTTACGTGCATCCTGTAACTGTTCAAACTGTCCTGTCAATCATCTTGTCACAGTTAACATCATCCACATTTCGTTTAATTTGATTTCCTACCGTATTGGAGAGAAATAAAGAGGCACATCACGGGTCTTTCATGCCAGAACGCTGCTCATGTGTTGCATAATGATGCATTTCAAAGTTAATGACCAAACGTATCATTATAAAAGTTCACAGTGTTGCTGCAGATGAAATATAACGTGGATAACATTAAATAAATATTTTTTTTTTAATCAGGTTAGACATTGATTATTTATCACTCAAATCCCTTTCTCTACCTGTCCGTTGGTCGTGCATATCCGCCATGTTTGTAGTTTTTAAACACTTTTTATGCGTGTTTGTAGTTCTAATCGAATTCTCATCCACCGCGCAGTGTTGTGGGCAATATTAGCCGTTAGAGTGTGCATCGATCTGCACTTCGAATTGAATTCTAATCGGAAGTAGTAGACCATCCGGGAATCTTTGGCATACTTTTTTTTAAACATACTATGATTTGGGACCTACTAGTTCTATTTTCGAATACTATTTAGGACGGATAGTATGCGAATTGGGACGCAGCAACTGTCTTTTGCTGCGGTTTTTAGGTAAGTTTAGTCACTAAAATCACACAAATATTACATACAAACGTTCCTGACACGTTTCTTTTTTTTTTTTTTTTTTTTTTTTGGCCTGTCAGTAGCACAGATAACACATGACAGTACATATGCATGGCTATACTATCATCATTCACAGCCTTTTTTTCTTTTTTTTAATTAAATATATTTATTTATTTATTTATTTATTTATTTTTTTTTTTTTATATATATTTTTTTTATCTTTTTTTTTTTTATTATTATTATATCAATTAATTAATTTAATTTTATATACCCTTTTACTTAACCACACTGTGACAGACAAGACCAGGGGACAGAGAAAACAAGAGAGAGAAAGAAGAAAGAAAAAAAAAAAAAAAAAAAAAAAAAAGGTTGTGGGGAAAGTCAACAAAGAAGGGGAAGAGAGAGAGAGAAAAAAGGAGAATGGGGGATAGAGAGAGAGAGGGAGAAAAAACAAAAACAAAAAAACAGACAATTTGCTTCAATACCTGCTGACAAAAAGAGAAAACAACCGAAGACACAACATCAAAGAGACTGCAGCAACAACCAACATCTGTATAAATCACAATAAATTCTAAATGTTAAATGTTATTGAGCAGCACACATAACTAATATTACAAAATAAGTTTTGAAGCAACAGCAGATCAAGACAATGTGTGTCTGTGAGCACCTGTTTTTACACCAATGTGAATGCTTGAGTGTACACCTGTGTGTGTGAGCGCGCTTGTGTTCATAAGGTTCCTCCATGTAAATGTTTAATAGTGTGTGTGGGGAACAACAGCCCCATCCCGCAAGGCATGAAGCAGGCACGGAAAAGACCCGGGCCCCAAACATCCGGAGGCCCCCCAGGGCACGGGACCCCCAGGAGAACCACCGCAGGGACAACCGCTGCCTCCACCCAGAAAAGGGCAGAGGAGAGCCCGAAGGCAGGACCTCCGACAGCCACAGTGTAGGCGCCCCAGGGTGCCGTGGCGGCAAGCCCGCAGGTTCCACCGGCAGCCGACCACACCAGGGCGGACCGGGCCCTGGGCCCGGAGACCCAAAGGCCCCCCACCCCACAATCGGGGCCCAGCAAGGCCAGTAGGGCCAGGCCCCGCCAATCGACCGCCGAGAGTGTGCCGGCGCTCGCCCGAGCATCCTGCCCCGGCGCGAGAAATCACCAACGCACCAGCGGCATCCTCCACCGGCAGGGCATGGTGGTGGGGTGGGGGTCGACTAAGATGATGAGTGAGGCGGAGTCTAAGGCCCGACCTGACACATAGACGTAGACGACAAGCACACATATACACAAGCATATGTTCCCACCCTCATGCACGCAAACAAATATTCACACCTTCGCCCCACATGTAGACACACAAAAATGGACACGGTACCCACACTCACACTCCCCATATGCACTCTATACTCCTAGGTCCAGGCACCACCACCCCCAGAGGGGTAGCCAGCGCCCGATCCCGGAGCTAAACCCCCTTCGCTCCGGCGTGGGGACAGGAAGACCACCCCGGTCCCCGCAGCAGCAGAGAAAATCAACAGCCCAGACCCCGACCGGGCGGCCAGCTCATCCTCACAGCCCCCGGCCCCAGACAGAGAACAGAGAACAGGGGTGTGAGAAAAAAAAAAAAAGACGACCCCATGCTTCACCCCACCCGCTCAAATGTAGTGTTGGTGTGTGTTGTTCTAAGGTGCTTTAAAACAGGGGTGCTTTAAAACAGGGGAGGGGCACCCTCCACAAGCTTGTGTCAGCTCGTCCCCTCCCTAGAGCCCTCAATGTCTATGTGCAAATTAAAATTGAGAAGTGGGCACTGGCACCAGAGGGAAGGCTGAATGAACAGACCGCCCTCCGGATTCCATTCAGTGTGCCCACCCCCAAGGCCCTATATGTATGTGTCATGTGACAGTAAGTAATGAGAATGTCTAAGCTGTAATGTGTAATTGAGATGCAGGCGGCCACGAGGAGACAGAGGAGTACCACCTCCCCCGCATCCCAGCGACTCACCCGCACCTCAAAACCCTACCTATGTGTTGGTATGATGGAGCGGGAGAAGTGAAGCCTTAGGGATGGGGAGGAAAACATCACAGGGGGCAAAATACCCCCCCCTCTGGAGCCAGCTCCCCCGCTGACCCCCATAGGCACCCCCGTTACCCCAAATCTGCCCAGGGCGGGGGGCCCAGGCCCATCCAGACCAGGGCCCATGGCAGCCCGGGGCGGCCCACCAGACCCCACAGCAGAGGAAAAACTACCCCGCCCCATCATCCAGTCACTTCCCAAACTACATAAGACAATAAGACACCCAGGTAAAACCCGTATACCCCGCCTCTATTGGACCCCCCCCCCCGCGGAGGCACCGATGCATCGAAGACCCCCACACCAGAGCCGGGCCCAAGTGCATGCACCAACCCATGCTCCCGGCAGCACACCAACCAGGACCCAAGCCCCCCAGGCCCAGCCGTAACCCCAAGCCGGAGGCAGAGCGTCCCCAGATCCCCAAACCCCCCTCGGACCAACCCCGGAACAGTGCGGCCGCCAGGCTGGCAACCTACATCCGCCGGCACAGGCATCCCCAGCAGCGCCGCATGCCGCCGCCAGAGAAACAGCATCCAAGAGTCACCAATACCCCATCCAGGCCAAGGCCGCAGCCCCAGCGCCGAACCCCCCAAGAAACCCATCCCCAGGGAACCCCCAGATGCCCCAGGCCCATATTGCCACCCCACGCCAACAACAAAAACCACAGCCGGACAGAATCGGGACCCCCACCCACACTAGGTGATGGAGCTGATCAAAGGAGCCCAGAGAGATTGATCTAATGTGTCAGCAGAAGCTGTTTCAAGGCTAATATAATCCCACAAATAATCTCTATATTGGTTGATATTAAGATTATTTTTATTTTTCCAGTTCATGAGGACAGTCTTCTTAGCAATGCATAGGGCAGTGAAAGCCATGTGGATTGTGTTATCTTCTGTAGTGACACCATCTAGGTCGCCCAACAAGCAGACTAAAGGAGAGGCTGGAATAGAGCATTTAAGACACTTTGATAAGTCTTCACAAATCCTGTACCAGTACCTCTGAACAGGTGGACAGAACCATAGAGCGTGGATGTAATTGTCAGGTGTATTGCCTTTACAGTGTGAGCAGTTGTTAGAAGCTGTAAAACCCATCCTGAACATCCGATGGCCTGTGTAGTGCACTCTATGCAGAATTTTGTATTGTATTAATTGTAATCCAGGATTTCTAATCAGTTCAAAGGTTTTTAAACATATCTGAGACCAGAAATTATGGTCCCATCTTACTGATAGATCTGCTTCCCATTTTGCAATAGGAAGTGATACTGATTCATCTATATTGGAAAGTGCCCTGTATATTTTAGACATTAATTTGGGGGTTTTGAGATTAAGAAAATCTGACACACTTGGTGGTATTTGTAAATTGATATGATTAGACTTAAATTTCCTTTTTACAATAGATTTAATTTGTTGATATTCTAAAAATCTGTTCTTATTAATCCCATATTGTTTAATTAATTTGTCAAAGGGAATAAAGTCTGTCCCTTCGAATATATGTTCCAGGTATTTAATACCTTTACAACTCCAATCTGTGAAGTTTATCATATTGTTGTTTAGCAATATGTCAGGATTGTTCCAGATAGGGGTACGTTTGCATGGGATTAGTGAAGACTCCGTCATTTTTAGAAACTCCCACCATGCTGTCAGAGAAGAGCTGATACTGATGCTTTTAAAGCATACGTGTCGTTTACTGATCGAGCTAATGAATGGCAGATCCGAAATCTATATGTTATTGCATAATGCCTGTTCTACATCTAGCCAAGGCTCATCTAAGAGGGTGTGTTTTAACCACCCTGAAATGTGTTGAAGCCTATTGGCTAAGAAATAGTGGTAAAAGTTAGGTAGATCTAGTCCTCCTTTATCCTTGGTCTTTTGCAGCGTTTTTAAGCTAATACGCGGGGGTTTACCTTTCCAAAGGAATTTAGAGATAGAGGAGTCCAAAGATCTAAACCAGTCAGGTGGTGGTTTGCTCGGGATCATTGCAAATAAATAATTAATTCTTGGCAAAACCATCATTTTTATTGAGGCGACTCTTCCCATGAGTGATATGGGTAGAGACCTCCATCTGGTTAGATCATCTTCTACCTTCTTTAAAAGTGGGATGTGGTTTAATTTAATCAAATCTGCCAGCTTAGGAGAAACATTAATACCTAAATATTTAATATTTCCAGATTGCAGTGGAGTAGAAGAATTCTGGAAGGAGCAATTAATTGGAAGAACTGTTGATTTTAACCAGTTTATTGAATAATCTGAGACTCTTGAGAAAGAGTTTATTAATGTAATTACCTCAGAGAGAGTGGTTTGTGAATGTTGAAGAAAAAGTAACACATCATCTGTGTAAAGACTAACTTTATGTTCTACATTCTTGCATTTAATGCCTTTAATCACTGTTGCCTGTCTAATTGCTGCTGCTAGTGGTTCAATAAAAATTGCAAACAGTGAGGGGGAGAGGGGGCATCCCTGCCTGGTGCCCCTCTTAAGACAGAAGCTAGAGGACGTTTGGGCATTTGTCCTGACACATGCTGTTGGAGAATTATATAATATTTTTAACCAGTTTATGAAAGAGTTTCCAAAACCAAATTTGTGTAAAGTTGCAAATAGAAAATTCCAGTTAACCCTATCAAAAGCTTTTTCTGCATCTAGAGACAATATTGTAATTTGAAGGTTTCTATTGCATGAATAGTCTATCAAGTTAAGTAACCTACGTGTATTTGTTGAGGAGTGCCTCCCTTTTATGAAACCAGTTTGGTCGTAATGAATTATGAGAGGGGTTATCTTCTCTATTCTTTTTGAGATAGCTTTGCAGATTATTTTAGTGTCCACATTAATAAGGGATATTGGACGATAGCTAGTAGGCAATACAAGGTCTTTGCCTGGTTTTAGTAAGAGACTAATGTTGGCAGAATTCATATTTGGTGGAAGTCTGCCATTTTCTTTGGTTTCCTGCAACATTCTGTAGAATGTTGGTGCCAGAATAGCCCAGAATTCTTTATAGAATTCTGCTGGAAAGCCATCTGGACCTGGAGCCTTTTTATTGGGCATACTGTTCAAAGCTTCCTGAAGTTCATCTGATGTCAGTGGAGAATCCAATGCCATCGCTTGATTGTCTGTTAATTTCGGAAGAGTTATATTGTCAAGAAATTGGTCAATTTCGTCTTTAGATGGGTTTATCTGTGGAGAATATAAAGATTTGTAAAAATCTCTGAAAGTGTTGTTTATTCTTTCAGGGTCATATACTGTATCCCCAGTTAAATCTTTAACAGCACATATCGTTGTTTTTTCTTTATGTATTTTTAACTGGTTCGCTAAGAATTGACCTGATTTGTTACCATATTCAAATTCTTGCCAGCAAAGTCTTTGTGCTAAGAATTTAGTTTTTTTATTAATAATTTCATTTAATTCTAGTTTTGCTTTACATATTTTTTTCAGCATTTCCTGTTCCTGGGAGGATACGTAGGATTCTTCTAAAGTTTTTATGGTTTCTTCTAATTCCTGAATACATTTATTTTCTCTTTTCTTTTTATGCGATGAAAATGAGATTATTCTACCTCTCATCACAGCTTTGCCTGCTTCCCAGAGAACAGATGCTGATGTTCCAGGCAGGTCATTATAGTCTAAATATAAAGCCCACTCTTCTTTAAAATATTTAATAAAATTGTCGTCTTTAAGCAATGATGTATTGAATCTCCAGTTATTACTTGGTGGAGTGGCCTTCTTATTTACTAGAGTTAAAGAAACAGCAGCATGATCGCTGACAGCTATAGGGTGTATCTCGGTGTCTGAAATGTCACTCAGCAGTGAGCTGCTGACTAGGAAATAATCCAGACGAGAGTAAGAGTGATGGACATGTGAGAAGAAAGTAAATTCCCTACTGTTGGTGTGGAAAGAACGCCATGCATCGCAAAGTCCATAGTCGCTCATGTACTGTTTAACTATATTTGTGGATTCCCAATTGCGCTGAGTTCCAGCTGTACTTAGCCTGTCCATTTCTTTATTTAGTCCAAAGTTGAGGTCTCCCCCAATAACAAGTGCACAATCTAGTTGTTCATTGAGTGCCGAAAAAAAACCATGAAAGAAAGAGGGGTCGTCAACATTTGGACCATATATACTAACAATACATAACTTTTTGTCAAATATAGATAATTTAATAATTAGAAATCTACCTTCTGGATCTATAACTGTGTTGAGTACTGTGAAATTAACATTTTTATGTATTAAAATTGCTACCCCCCTTTGCCTAGAATTATAGCAGGCTGAGAACACATTAGGAAACTCAGTTGTTTTAAGTTGATCTGTAGCTGTGGCAGATCTATGAGTCTCTTGTAATAAAACAACGTCTGCTTGTAGTTTTTTAAGCTGGCTAAATATTTTTAACTTCTTTTCTCTGGAGCCAGCTCCATTCACATTCCATGTGACAAACCTTAATGCACCCATAGATGTGTGTGTGTAGCTAATGCTGCTCGCTGCGTGTAATGCTCAAATGAATAAGATATGAGTGGGCGTGTACGCGCGCTTGTATGCGAGTGTGTCCTTCATGTCTGTGTGCGCTGTAAGGTCTGAGTGGTTGCGTTAATGCTGAGTGTATATGTACATGGTTGTGACATGCAGATGTGTGATATAGGGTGTTGTGTTTATATGTGTAGTAAAGCAGGTGATCGGTGCCGTGAAAGGAGTTGGAAGTAAGAAAGACATACAAAGAAGCAAGCATAGAGGGATGAAAGTAAAAACCTGACAGAAACAAAAACATTGCAAAATCATTTAAACGCTGCGGAGACTGACTGTACGTGTTTGTTATGATATCGTATTAAATTATCGAAATGACATAAATAGTTAGAGGTAAATGGAAGAACAAGCGAGGAAAGAGAGAGAAAAAAGATAAATATAACGGATTCTTATCTGGAGTGGTGTTAATATAACCACGGAGTGGTACGGAGGTTCCGGTAGAGCTGCCCGTCCACGTAGAGCCGATCCACAGCGATGACAGCTCGGGAGCCCTTTTGGATGAGACTGCGTCGGATTGGGAACAGAATTTTGCGTCGCTCCAGGATTTCTTTGGGGAACTGGTCGTTTACGCCGAAGTCTGTTCCTTTCAGCTCCCTGCCGCGACTCTTCACCTGCTCTTTCTGCTTGAAGTATCCGAATTTGGCCACAATAGGACGCGGCCTCGGGGCTCCAGGTTTCTTCGCTCCCATCCGATGGACTCTTTCGAAGCAGATGTTTTCCACGGTGTCTTCCGGAAGCTTCAGGTATGTCTTGATAAAGTTTTTAACCGTAGTTTCTGGGTCCTCTTCGGCAGATTCCGGGATGCCTGAAAACACCAGGTTATCTCTCATGCTACGGGCCTGGAGATCGATGACAGTCTCTTTTATTTTTTTATTTTCTTCACTTAGATGGGTCATATTTTCAGTTAGAGATTTGACCGAGTCCCGTAGAGATGCGTTTTCAGCAGCGAGTGTTTCCACCTGCTGCTGGCTGAATTCCAGTGATTCCCTCAGGGATTTAAATTCACGGTGCAGGATCTCGACCAGGGACAACCTCGCGTTTCGAATCTGGACAACCGCTTGTCGATTGAATCCAGGATGTCGGTAAAGCTTTTACCCGTCGGTGATGTTGTTTCAGGCGAGTCTGACGGGCGACTTCTTTTGGAAGACGGCGTCTCGCTTTTGGCTGGAGAACATGCATTTTGGTTTTTCTTCATGACTATAACGTCGAAGCACCAGTCGATGTATTCCTGAAGAATTTCTAAATTTTCCTCGCTGTCCTCGTTGTTCATTCAGTTTTTTTCGCCAAGTCTCCAGCGTCTGACGTCACCTACAGCATTTCCGGTCTCCTACACGTTTCCGGTCTCCTACACTACTACTCCTGACACGTTTCTTACTTGTAATTGACATGTTTCTATTGAATATTTATTTTATAGAAATGGTTTAGTATCTCTGAAAAAGTCTGATAGCATCTCAGTAGTTTTCAGACCAGGTAGGCCAACTCTGTAGATTTAGCTCTTAATGAAACTCTGGGCTTTTAATCAGATCTTTGTGTGTATATGAGAAATTTTGATAGCTCTGTAAAGGTTTTGCTGGCGATTTGTCAATGGTTTATTGGAAATAGGCTAATTTACTTAACCTAAATATGCACTGTACTGTGAATCGATGACGTCACTTATATGAAGAGTGTAATCGACTGAAAACAAGTTCAAACGCGTTTGGATATTTAATGGTAAACAAATATTCATAAAAAATGTTCTGTGATTTCAGGAGGACAGAAAGAAGTTCTCCACAACAGATGGGGAGCTCCGAGATTTCAACATTTCTGAAGGAGCTGCTGACTGAGAAGTAGGAAAGACAGGTGAACTGAAGCAGCTCATGAAATAACCTAATATGCATTTTTTTCCCACAATATATTTCACCTATATCCCCATTCACCAGTTACTTCCTTTGGCAAAATTATAACAGTAATTTTAAGAAGGCCTTGACATCGAAAGGTAAGTGACACTCAACCTAAATCTAAAAACACAGATTCTGTTAAGATTATATTATTATTACTAGTATTAGTAGCAGTAGTATTTTTTGTATATTATGTTATTGTAGTATTATATATTATTCTTTCTTTTATCTGCATTTTACCTCTGCTCTAGCTTGTTTCTTTCTAATAAACCTAGAACTGCAAACTAAATATTGTTGTCTCTGTGACAGATTGCTTGTTTTGTTCCTAGATCCTTCAGCGATGATGGCCTGCTGCACCCCAGCAGAGTCGGAGTGAACCTGTCAGACAACATCTCCAAGATACTATAAACCGTACTAGTAAGTAAAATCTCAAACATACACTACTGTTTCATAAGTTTGGGGTTGGTATGATTTTTTTATGTTTTTGAAAGTGTCTTATGCCCACCATAGCTTAATGTATGAAATTAATACAGTTAATGCAATTTAAAATATTTTTTTCTATTTGAATTAGAGAACTAATTTATTCCTGTGATGGTAAAGCTGAATGTTCAGCATCAAAAGCTTTAGTGTCACACAATCCTTCAGAAATCATTCTAATATTGCTGATTTGCTGCTCAAGAAACATTTCTGATTATTATCAATGTTGAAACAGCTGTGATGCTTCATTTTTCAAGGCTTCTTTGATTTTTTTTTTTATTTTTTTTTTTTATTACAGCATTGATTAGAAAAAGAAATGCTTGCTCTAACTTTTGATAATAAAACATTGATAATAATAATAATAATAATAATAATAATAGTTTATTGAGCAGCAAATCAGCATCAGAATGATTTCTGAATGTGTTAAATTGTAATAATATTTCACAATATTACTGTTTTTACTTAATTTTGATCAAATAAATGCAGACTTGGTGAGCAGTAGAGACTTCTTTCAAAGACATAAAATTCTTACTGATCCCAAACTTTTGAATGGTAGTGTATATTACAGTTATTATGTTCCACCCACTTAAATGATACTGTGGCATGTGTAGTCCATTCTAAAGAGACTGCCTGTTCCCCAAATAATGAGGACAAAATAATAAATTTACTGTGAAAACATTAAACCAGCAAACAGCAACTAAATGAATAAACAGATAAAGACAAAGTAAAAGATATGCATATACTTGTCAGCAGGTAGACACAGGGGTAAGTGCAATCATAAACAGGTTTATTCAATGGAGCAGAGGGAAATGAGAACAGTTCGATATCCAGGTGAGTCGGAGGGGAATAGGAATCTTTCAAGGGGCTTACTTTCAAGGGGCTTATCTGAATGTAATAGTCCTTATCTGTATCCAGGAGATCCGGGGGGAGCGGTGGAGCTTGAGATGGCGGAGGACTGGAACGTAGGAGCACAGGGAATTGAACACTGGAAGTACAGGTAGGTAAACACAAGGTAAGCGGGTCAGGCAAGTAAGCATGGAATGTTTGTCTAGCAGTGCAAACTGTAGACTAGACAGTGATGGCTTGGGAGGAGTGCGTTGATATAGTGCTCTGATAATTGTTGACAGGTAGCGGTGATTTGTAATCAGGAGATTGGAGATCGTGAACAAGATGACTGGGCTGGTGACAGAGACTCCCTGACATAACCTCCCCCTCCCGGAAGGCATGTCCCGTGCCGTACAACATCTGATGGGGAGGGGGGGTGGGCGCTCTGGAGGCCTCCAGGGAACAAGAGGCAGGACTACCGGCCTCCAGGATGGCGCCCGTTCCGGGACCCACGGCAGAGCAGGGAGCTCGGGCGGCCATGGCGGAGCAGGGGACTCGGGAGGCCATGACGGGTCAGGGAGCTCGGGAGGCCATGGTGGGACCTGGGGTGCGCTGGCGAGGAGCGGGCTCTGGGGTGCGCACTGGAGGGCACTTGCGAGGAGCGGGAACTGGAGGGCACTTGCGAGGAGCGGGCACTGGAGGGCACTTGCGAGGAGCTGCCTCTTGGGGGCGCTCTTGAGAGCTGGACGGAACCAGCAGGGGCTCTGGAGAGCTGGACGGAACCAGCAGGGGCTCTGGAGGGACTGGCCCTGGAGAAGCGGGCACTGGAGGACACTGTCGCGGAGCGGGCACTGGAGAGCTCTTACGAGGATTAATGATCATTGAGCTTGCCACATTCTCCGCCGGCGGGCAAGGGAGAGCCACGGTCGACAGGCTGGTTCCAACTCGGGCCCGGACACTTCCTAGACACCGGTAATCCCCTTCTCTCCAACACAATCCTGTGGTGTCTGGGAGGTCTAAGGGGCGATGGTAACAGGCACCGAGCCGGAACAGGTGGAGGAGGGCCGCGTCCTGCACCTCCGTCACTGCGGCGAGCCCACAGAATTCCCCGGCGTACTCCATAAAGGGGAGGTCTCGCCGGATGAGGGCGAAGAGGCGGGCGGCGAACTCCATTCAGTCCTTTCTTTTTGGGTCTGGTCTTCTGTCAGCAGGTAGACACAGGACACAGAGGTAAGTGCAATCATAAACAGGTTTATTCAATGGAGCAGAGGGAAATGAGAACAGTTCGATATCCAGGTGAGTCGGAGGGGAATAGGAATCTTTCAAGGGGCTTATCTGAGTGTAATAGTCCTTATCTGTATCCAGGAGATCCGGGGGAGCGGTGGAGCTTGAGACGGGGGAGGACTGGAACGTAGGAGCACAGGAAATGGAACACTGGAAGGAAAGGTAGGTAAACACAAGGTAAGCGGGTCAGGTAAGTAAGCATGGAATGTTTGTCTAGCAGTGCAAACTGTAGACCAGACAGTGATGGCTTGGGAGGAGTGCGTTGATATAGTGCTCTGATGATTTCTGACAGGTGGCGGTGATTTGTAATCAGGAGATTGGAGATCGTGAACAGGTGAGCGAGATGACTGGGCTGGTGACAGAGACTCCCTGACAATACTAAATTTCACATAATATTATAACAGACCTGGAACATGATAGAAACTGAGGTTTTTGTGTAAACTTGAATGAAGATAATGTCTCTATGCTGTGTACTGGAAAAAGTGCCCCGATAGTTACGTCTCCATCCTTGGAAAGCAGAGGGTACTTAGGTTCACCCATCATTCGACAAGGACTGCTTCCTGCCTTTGCTTGAAGCTGAATGAAACACAGGAGTATGTAAAGAAACCGAAGCATCCCAAAGACTAAGCTCAACAGCATCTACCAAATGCACCTAATAAAGTATTTCCACTTTTATAGACATAATTATTATGGATGAATATGTAGTCAGTGACCTCACAGGACAGCATGCGAGGTAGGGCATTGGTCAAATAGAGTCAAAATAATTTTCTTACACTGTCAGAATATAGTTGGTTTTAAAACATTCAATACTGGATCGTTAAGTTTTTGCACTCAGATTTGCATTACCTAGTAGTCGCTTGTTTGAAGTCTATTTTGGCATTACTAAATATTTTTGCTACTGCATAGAAGTTGAGTAAATGATATGTACTCTTGTCTCCATGTTGTCATTATTTAGTGAATTAATCTTTGTAGTTTAGCTACTTTTATATAAAACACAAAACAATAGATAGTAAGCATATTTCAATTCCCTATATCTTACTGACTCACCAAAAAAAAAATCTCTGTCTTCTCAGCATGTACTGAAGCTATTTGTACTAATCTGTGTGCACTGTGTAGTCCATGTATATGGGTAATTGACAGCAGTGGTGGTCAGTAACGAAGTAAAAGTAATTTGTTACTGTACTTAAGTAAATTTTTCAAGTATCTGTACTTTACTGGAGTAGTTTTATTTTGAGTAACTTTTACTTTTACTTCACTACATTCCAAAGCATAATATTGTACTTTTTACTTCACTACATTTCATAAAACATATCGTTACTCCTTATAAATACATCACATGCTCCGAGACGCAGAAGCGGTGTGTGATTCATGAACAAACTGATTATTTTCAATGAACCTGTTAAATCGGTTCGCAAATCGCAACAAACGATTCATTCACGAATTGGAATGATCCGATTGCAGCTGTTCTTGAGTCGAAAACTCACTGATTCAAATGAACCGTTTAGAGCGAGTCTTTAATGAACTGAACTCACAAGTAAAGAACCGGGCACGCGTGCGCAACTGATGCTGCGAAAAGTAGACAGATATGAATGTTTATTCATAACCATACTGAAAATAAGTAAATATTGTTAGCTGATGCTAACTGTCTAGCTAACAAGCTTGCTGGTGCTAAGTTGAGGAAATTTTTAGATATAAAGTCCAAATATTTTTATTCAACCACCTAGAGAGATTACATCTGAGGTAAAAAGAAAGGATGTGATGTTCAGAACATGGTAACTACAGTAATTATCAAAGTGGAAAGTGATGCCCTCTGGGGGCATTTGGACAGACATGTTTTACACCACAGACAAGGTTTGAGAAGAAAAACATCATTATGAAAATATAATTATATTTTCCTTAAAATGTTCTTCCTAACTTCAGGCCTAATTCTCATGTCATATAACTGTGACGTTCTGCAAAACAACAAGCTTTAAAACACTTCCTTATCTCAGTGTAAGCTTCACAGTGAACATTACTACATCACTCTCGTCAACGTAGTCCATATCAACAACAAAATATATATCTTGACTCCATATAGTGGTTATTTTGGGAAAATCCCAGGTATTTTGGGCAGTAGGATTATAAAAATATGTGCTAATGTAAAATTAAATAAAGTAGTCTCTATAAAATTGGAAAATAAATCTATCTATCAGTACTTTTTTACTTAAAGGTGCTGTATGTAGGATTTTGACTCTACTAAAGCATAAAAGTACCATAATATGCTTGCAGACATTTAGGAAACATGTTAAGTTAACATACTTGTTTATCTGAAAAACAATGCTACAGTCAGTTATTCTCCTTTTGAAAATGTGCGTCCGGCCCAGAATGTCTGTGTTTGTTATGGTTTGTGAAACCCGCCCACTGCCAGTTTACCCAATTGTATTTCGGCACCCCGGGTTGCCAGTTGGTGGAAAACAGAGCGTATTGCATTTCATTCATCGTCATGTGTGCTCGTTCCTGTTGGTGTCATTAATCTGGCATCCTGCGCGTGCGTCAAGTCTGAGGAGGAGGGGCTGGTGAAAAAAAACGTCTCCAATATTTTGAATTTGGACTGCAATACCTAGTTCAACCGCTAGGTGTCAATCCTACATACAGCACCTTTAAGTACATAAAAAATCTAGTACTTTTGTACTTTCACTCGAGTAAAATTGAAAAAACAGTACTTTTACTTTTACTGGAGTAATATTTTATTATACGTATCTGTACTTTTACTCAAGCCGCTTCCGGCGCTGCTGTGTTCAGTCGACGTTAAAGGATGGCTCCGCTCAATTTGTGTTTTTATATACTCTTTTACGTACTTTTACTTTCTCTTTTTACACGCTTAACGTCTGCACTATTTATCTATGACAAAAGAACACTTTTGGACATTAGACACCGCTGCACTAACCTGCTTCTGGACACTTTATCCACGGATCCAGTGTGGCCGCTGGAGATTCTTCGGAACGCCGAGGCTAACAAAGGCCACCCAAATAATCCCAGGAGGCGAAAGAAACACCGCGGGCGACGCGCTGGAATTCGTGACAGACTGAGGAAAAAAGCTCACAGCCCTCCTCTCCCCAGTATTCTGCTCACTAATGTCCAATCCTTGGAAAATAAGATGGACGATCTTAGAGCCAGGACAAGTTTCCAACGGGACATTAGGGACTGTAACATCCTTTGTTTGTCTGAAACATGGCTCACTCCCTCGGTCCCGGACACCGCTGTAACACCGTCTGATAACTTTTCTGTTTTACGGATGGGCAGAACAGCTGAGGCCGGCAAAATCAAGGGTGGTGGAGTGTGTTTCATGATTAACAAGAAATGGTGCGACCCCAGGAATATCTCCATTCTGTCGCGTTCCTGCTCGCCTCATCTGGAACATCTCTCCATTATTTGCCGCCCATTCTATTTACCCCGCGATTTCTCCGCGGTCATCGCTACTGCCGTCTACATTCCACCTCAAGCAGACACCGGCTTGGCTTTGTCCAAACTCCATGAGGAGATCAGCGGCTACATCAACAAACACCCTGATGCTGCCTCTATCATCGCAGGGGACTTTAACAAAGCCAACCTCAGGAAGGTCATGCCGAACTTCCATCAGCATGTATCCTGTCCAACTAGAGGACCGAATACACTGGATCATTGCTACACTCAGTTCAAGAATGCCTATAAAGCTCGGACCCAGCCAGCTTTTGGTAAATCAGACCACGCGGCCATTTTCCTCACACCGGAATATAAACAAAGGATCGTTCAGGAATCCCCGGGGAAGAGGGAAGTGACGCGCTGGTCCTCCCACTCTGAAGCTATGCTGCAGGCGTCTCTTGATGACGTCGACTGGGACATATTCCGGGCGAGTTCAGCTGACGTCAGCGAGTTCACGGATGTAGCACTAAGCTTTGTTTACATGCTAACCGACCAAGCCACTGAAACGGTAACAATAAGGACATTCTCTAATCAGAAACCGTGGGGGGACAGATCAATCCGTGCTGCGGTTATCCAACGCACTGCCACATACAATGCCGGTCTTTTGTCAGGAAACATGAGCGATTACAAAGCATCATGTTATGCTCTCCGACGGGCAGTTAGAGCTGCTAAACTCCGATACAGAGAGAGAATTGAGTCACACTTTCAGCTCAATGACTCTCGACGCATGTGGCAGGGACTGAAGACCATCTGTTCCTCTGGAAATAACCCCTCCGCCGAGGTGAGAGCAGATCCATTGCTGGCCGAAGAGCTAAACACCTTCTACGGCCGCTTCGAGTGCAACGGCGGCGCGACTGTGCCGATCAGCGCGTCAGGAAGCAGCAGACAGAGCAGTGATGTTGATCACGTTATCTCCGTGACGGAGGACGAGGTCCGGAGAGAATTAAGGAGAGTAAACATCAGGAAAGCCGCCGGACCTGATGGGATTACCGGACGCGTCTTGAGATCGTGCGCCGACCAGCTTGCTGGTTTGTTTACTTCCATCTTTAATGAGTCCCTTGCTACCTCTGTGATTCCCACCTCATTTAAGAAATCTGTCATCATCCCTGTGCCTAAGAACAGTAAACCCTCTTGCCTGAATGACTATCGTCCAGTTGCCCTCACATCAACAGTCATGAAGGTTTTTGAGAGACTTTTAAAGAAACACATATGCTCCTCCATCCCTGCTACCTTGGACCCTCTTCAGTTTGCCTATCGCCCAAATAGGTCTACTGATGATGCCATCTCTCAGATACTGCACTCCTCCCTCACTCATATTGACAGCAAAAATGGCAACTATGTCAGACTGTTATTCATTGACTATAGCTCAGCTTTCAACACTATAGTCCCCTCCAAGCTAGCTGTCAAACTCTCAGACCTCGGCCTAAACACTTCACTCTGTGACTGGATCCAAGACTTCCTCACCGGCAGACCACAAGTGGTGAAAATGGGCCAGTTCACCTCCAACTCCATCACCCTGAACGTAGGAGCCCCGCAGGGCTGCGTTCTGAGTCCCCTGCTCTACTCTCTCTACACACACGACTGTGTGTCCTCTCACAGCTCCACTTCTATTGTCAAATTTGCTGATGATACTGTGGTTCTGGGACTCATTTCCAACAATGATGAGACCGCATACTTGGGTGAGGTAGAGAGACTAACATCATGGTGCCAGGACAACTGTCTCTCTCTGAACGTGAGCAAAACTAAAGAGCTGATTGTAGACTTCAGGAAGAGACACTCCCAACACTCCTCTTATGATCAGTGGGACCCCTGTGGAGAGGGTGGGCAGCTTCATGTACCTCGGTGTAAACATCTCCGAGGACCTGACTTGGACTGCACACATTCAAACACAGGTCAAGAAAGCCAGGCAAAGACTGTACCATCTGCGACAGCTGAGGAAATTCAGGGTCTCACCAGCAATCCTGAAAACTTTCTATTCAGGGGCCATAGAAAGTGTATTGACTCAGTGTATTTCAGTGTGGTACAGTAACGCCACAAATCAGGACTGCAAAGCTCTGCAGAGAGTCGTGCGCCTAGCTGAGCGCATCTCTGGGTCTGCCCTCCCCTCTCTGCAGGACATCTACCTGAAATGCTGCAAAAGCAGAGCTGCAAAAATAATCAAGGACTCAAATCACCCCGGAAACCGTCTTTTCATCACACTGCCATCAGGCAAGCGCTTCAGAAGTGTGATGGCAAAAACTGAGAGACTGAGAAGGAGCTTCTACCCTCAGGTCATCAGGCTCCTAAACTCAGTCTCATAACATCTACAGGACTCAATTTAATTAACTGTAACACCCATCATTCTCCATCATCCGCATTGCTGCTATGTGTACATACCCGGTACAACCTGTTTGCACATTCATCTTGCACATCCCTGGTTATATTAATATTTATTAAACCCACAGTAGACTGTATTGCACATTTTAGTTCATTGCACATTTTACTCCTTATTTTATTTCTTGTTTGTACTATTATTATTATTATTATTATTATTACTTTTATTCTTTATCTTATTCCTACCTACATTTATATATATGCTCCTGTGTTATGTATCATCTTTTATTTTTATTTTTTTGCACTGTCCATTGAGCGGACCTGTCCTGACCTACATTTCACTACTGATTATACCCTGTATGATTGTGTATGTGACAAATAAACAAGAACCTTGAACCTTGAACCTTGAAGTACTTGATTTGTGTACTTCGTCCACCACTGATTGACAGATACATGGAGAATATATTTTTCAACATTGTGGTTTAATTGAACGTTTAATAGCTTTCACTTTTTCAATCACCCTACAACTTTTTGCAGTTCACTTAAACTTATATCCTTTTAAGAAACACAACACATTTTCACAGTTTTCAGACATGACTATTACACAATCACACTTTATTTACCAGTCAGTTTCATCATCTGTTTTATTATTTTTCTTTGTTTTAGTGATCAAATTAACCTTTAGATGTTTATGACACAGTATATCTTGTTTATTAATACAGTATAGCTTCTGGCAATGTTTGTAATTAAATGGTTTCTTATTTTTGTTATCTTAAGTCCATTGAAGCATCTATCAAATTTGCTCCTGGGCAAGTACAAGTCTTTGCGTCAGCCTGTTTTGCAGTATGCAATGTGTCAAAGTTCAGTGTCAGAGAACTGAGGCTTTGTTCACAACCTCAGTGGCAAGATTATGGTTTATGTGAAACTGAATTTTTAGGTTGTGACAGTTTTCACTTAACTCTCATGTTGTGTTCGGGTCATTTTGACCAGGAGAGAATTTTCTTTCTCCCGAAAATGTTACTTAACGTTATCGAATTGGACTAAGATTTACTGACTTTTTTTTCACACAGTGCATAACTACTTCCACTGCAAAAATTGTTACTTTTCATAAAACCTATTTTTTTTATTTTTTTTATTTAACCTTGTTACACTTGTGGTGTTCCCAGACAAAAATGATCGGCCTACAAAAAATAGCTTATAAATCTCATGTTATGCTATATTATTACCAAATATTGGGATCAATCTTTTTGTAAGCATGTTGTATTTCAAGTAGGCTTGGTTTTGTGTTTATTTTTGGAAATTATTTTTCGTAGGCCTCATTGATCTCAGCTTACCTACATCAGTTTTTGAGTGAAAAAAAAAAAAATTGTGGATAATTTTGTCAATATTAAATAAAATATGAAAACAAATTTTCACTGTTTATCACACTAGCATTCTCTTATGTTTAACCAATACATTTATTTGGAAAAGCTTTTATTATGTACAAGATTAAAAAATAATAATAATAAAATAATAATAAAAATACACTTGTGGGGCCTCATTTATAAAGCGTGCATACGCACACAGGGGTGCCTGCAGGATTTCTTCCGAGGGTACGCACAGAGTTTTTTTTTTTTTTTTGGGGAGGAACTAATGATCTGTGTAATGTGTCACACATTTTAAACTCAACAAAAATGTAAAATACATCTATTGAAAGCATGCTCACAGATGAAAACAACAAGGAACAAAACAGCGTTGGATGAAGTGGATTAGAGCCCTGCACGGGCCTTGTCCAACAGCTTATCAGAATTCTCGGCCCGAGTCCGACTGGAGCCCGTCTTTTTTTCCCCTTCTCCCAAAACAGCTTATACTACCGTTTCAGCTATTAAAGTTTTGTATTTAATGGAAAAGTGATTATATTTCGTTTAATTTTTTTATAAAGTTAATTTAGAAAAACATTTGGAGCATTTTTTGTTCGTTAAATGTAGGCTGTTTTTTTTTTTTTTTTTTTTTTTTTTAAAAGTAACAACCAAGCGGCCAGCGGCAGACAGTAAGTTGATCATAGCCTATGTTTGATCAATTTAGCCTACTCAAATCATCACGACTTGCCTAAAATAAAATCTATAGATATAAAACAGTTCAAGCATATCACAATGTTAGTTTAAATGTTAACCTAGATAAATGTGCACTGTTAGATGCATATCTAATCGTTTGTGCGGTGAGTTGAAGCTGAAGCGCGCTTTGCAGGACATGGAGGTGGCTGTGCGATGACTTGCATTTTTTATAACAGTGAAAACAACTTAAAATAGGCTACGGCATCATTTTTGCTCATAAAGGTAAGAGTAATAGCTACATCATTCGGAGCTGTAAAGGGTCTAGTTTTATTTGTGTGCACTCACAATATCAACAAAACGTTGTGCTTTTATAAAATAAATATAAAACAGAAGATGCACTTTCTGCCATCTCGGTCTTGAACAGGAGCGCTCCACAATGATGAACCGAAAGTCAGCAGGTATGATATAAAATATACAGTATATATATATATATATATATATATATATATATATATATATATATATATATATATATATATATATATATATATATATATATATACATACATACAGTATATATGAAGAGTTAATTTGCAAAGACAGATAACTCCCTTTTTTAACAATTCTCAGAAATCATGCTTTTTCATTGTGCATTCCAATTAATCTCAATCAAACTGCAGTTGGGTTATTTTGATGTTAAAAAAAAAAAGCTAACTAACAATAAAAACATAACATAATATAAAAAACATGATTTTTGAAAATGTAAAAAAAACTGAGTTATCTGTTTTTGCAAATAACCTCTTCATATATTTACATTACATTTACATTTAGTTATTTAGCAGACGCTAAATTTTATCCGAAGCGACTAACAAATGAGGACAATAGAAGCAATCAAAACCAACAAAAGAGCAACAATATGTA
Source organism: Aspiorhynchus laticeps (assembly GCA_023376895.1). Classification (NCBI taxonomy): domain Eukaryota; kingdom Metazoa; phylum Chordata; class Actinopteri; order Cypriniformes; family Cyprinidae; genus Aspiorhynchus; species Aspiorhynchus laticeps. Next base: position 45,449,087 of record CM041798.1, read on the forward strand.
AGAGCTATGACAAGTCTCGGTTAGCCTAACGCAGTTTTTTTTTTTTTTTATAAAGAAAACAAGTAGATAGAATAAAAAAAGAAAGCTAGTGTTAGAGGGTCAGATAGATACAAAAAAAGAAAGCTAGTGTTAGAGGTTCAGATAGATACAAATAAGACTAATAAATATAAAGAAGACAGATAGATAAAAAGAATTAGAATAGAGAGTGCTAGAGTTATAGAGGGTCAAATAAAGATGGAAGAGATGTGTTTTTAGCTGTTTCTTGGAGATGGCGAAGGACTCAGCTGCTCGGATTGAGTTGGTCAGGTCATTCCACCAGGAGGGAACAGTTAATGAAAAAGTCTGTGAAAGTGATTTTGTGCCTCTTTGGGATGGTACAATAATGCGTCGTTCACTTGCAGAATGCAAGCTTCTAGAGCAGTTCTTCTCAAAGTCCGGACTCCGGTCCGGATCCGGACCCGGGGGGAATTCAATCTGGACCCACCTCCATTTTGTATTTCAAGAGCACTACTTATATTTCCTACTTTGATAAACGCATGCTAAACTTGTAAATCATTTGTTTAGTTGTTATTGTCTTTTTGGAGATGGTCCGAAATGAAAGCAAAGGCGAGATATTGAAACTTTTCCTTCATGACATTTGTTGTCATGACATCCAGTGAGCGTATGATGTTTGACATAATCGGGCGACATTTCACCGCTAATATGAGCCATTTTTTAATTTTTGTTATCACTTAGATTATGGCTATTTGACAGTGTCCAGTGTTTCCCATACACTGAGTTATTTGTTGCGGCCCGTCACAATATCAAAACTGACCGCCACAAATAGATTTTCCAAAAGGCTTGTAATGTACTTGGTTGAATAAACTGAGCACTGCACGTTTCAAAATTGAAATGCAGCGCGGGTGTTTTATATGAATGTATCTTTGAAAAGAACCGTCTTCAGAAAAGCTTTGATGTAATTTTCATTTCGTGTTTCCTGTAATGCTTGATAAAGTCGGATAAAGTAGCGCTTGTGAGCACAGCGCTTATTTGATTACAGCCGTTACCGGGGAAACCACTATATCTCCCGCTCCAGCAGCGCCTCCCGCTGGCAGAGAATCAATTTGCATTTGCAAGTCTGTGGGAAACACTGGTGTCTGCAAATATAAACAAAAAGCATGCTTCAGGGGGCTTGTTCATTAAACACGTTTACCAAACAAGCCAGGCATATTTAAATTAATCTGACTTATTTTGAACCAAATCAATTGACAATAAGTCAGACTAACTGAAATAAACCTGGCTTATTAGGTAAATCTATTTAATGAAACAGGCCCCAGAACTGTTTTGAGAAGATGCTTAAGTTTTGAGCCATGTGTTATTACTATGAATTAGGCTACTACTACTACTATTACCATCTTGTGCCCTGCAATAAACAATTACTCTACTCTCTTTTATGAGATAAAAAAAGGAAATTGCAATTTTAAACAAACATATTGGCCAAAGAATCTGCATCATATATCGGCTATCGGCTTCCCTGATTTCTAAATATCGGCATCGGCCAGAGAAAAACCCTTATTGGTCGACCTCTATTGCAGACACTTAAATTAATTGTTTTGCCACTTTTGCACTTGTTATTAATGTATTTTGAATGTAAAGGGCACTCTATTTTTTCAAAAAATTAGTGTTTTTATTTGTTTGTTTGTTATGTATGTTTATTAAAAACAAGTTTTGTAATAACCAATTGTCCGGACCTTTTACATTGATGAAAATTCAGATTTGGACCTTTGAATGTAGACTTTGAGAAGCCCTGTTCTAGAGGGCACATAGGTCTGAAGTAGTGAATTTAGGTAAAGGGGGCAGAGCCAGTGATGGTTTTGTAGGCAAACATTAATGCCTTAAATTTTTTGCAAGCAGCTATTGGTAGCCAGTGCAAATTGATAAACAGAGGTGTGACGTGCGTTATTTTCGGCTCATTAAAGATTAATCTTGCAACGGAAATTTGGATTAATTGTAGAGGTTTGATGGAACTGGCTGGAAGACCAATAGTCCAGTCTGGACAGAACAAGAGCTTGAACAAGGAGTTAAAGTGTATAAAGCAAATCTGCAGGATCGGGCAGTTTTAGCAATGTGGTCTGAGATATTCAGCTTATCATCAATTACAACTCCAAGGTTTCTGGCTGTTTTTGAAGGAGTTATGGTTGATGAGCTTAACTGGAAGGTGAAATTGTGATGAAGTGATGGGTTTTGCTGAAACCACAAGTAGTTCTGTCTTAGCCAGGTTGAGTTGAAGGTGATGGTCCTTCATCCAGCAATAAATGTCTGTTAGACATGCTGAGATGCGAGCAGCTATTGTCGGATCATCAGGTTGGAATGAGAGGTAGAGTTGAGTGTCATCAGCATAGCAGTGATATGAAAAGCCATGATTCTGAATGACAGAACTTAGTGATGCCATGTAGACAGAGAAGAGAAGTGCCTCAGGGCTGGGGTGTGAGCCCTGAGGCACCCCAGTAGCTAGATGTTGCGACTTGGATACCTCACCTCTCCCAAGATACCTTGAAGGACCTACTTGAGAGGTAAGACTCAAACCACTGGAGTGCGGTTCCTGAGATGCCCATTCCCAATAGGGTTGACAGGAGGATTTGGTGGTTGACCGTATCAAAAGCAGCGGACAGATCCAGCAAGATAAGTAATGAATACTTGGAAGCCGCTCTTGCAAGTCTTCGGGCGTCAACAACTGAGAGCAAGGCAGTTTCGGTTGAGTGTCCACTTCTGAAGCCAGATTGGTTGCTGTCCAGGAGGTTGTTCTGTGTGAGAAAGGCAGAGACTTGGTTAAACACAACTCATTCAAGTGTTTTTTGCAATGAAAGGTAGAAGGGAAACCGGTCTTCCCTAAAAGAGTTGGGTTAAGAGTGGGTTTCTTTATATATATATATACAGTGTATATATATATATATATATATATATATATATATATATATATATATATTGTCACGTTTCTGTTGTGTTTTGCCATGTCTTCCTTTTGACCTAGTTTTCCTTAGTTGCCCTGTTTAGTTAATTAGCTCCACACCTGTTTCTGTTTCAGCCCTGATTACGTTTAGTATTTAAAGCCTGTGTTCTCACCTAGTCCTTTGTCTGCTATTAGTTTGATGCATGTGTTTGCTACCCCTCGCACCTGGATTTTCTGTTTGACTTTTCATTAAAAGACTTTATTTGTATAATCCTTCGTCATGCGCTTCACTAGCACTACACACGTGACAGAATAGCAGACCCTCAAAGTGAGTATATATTAGCGGCATTTTTCTGTGTTTATTTTTATTTTTTCGTTCCTCTCCCAGAATGGATCTGCCCGCCGTCCAAGTCCTGTGCCTGGAGCAGAGGGACCGTTCGCTGGAGGACCATACCAGGGACTTTCTCAATCTGGCGTGCCTTACCCACTTCCCAGACCGCTCGCTCTGTGTCTTCTACATATCCAGCCTGAGTGAGCGGTGTAAGGCACGCCTGCCAGCGAACGGTCCCAAAGAGGATTTCGCCGCTTTCGTGGAGTGGGTGCTGGAGAACAACGGATCTCCACTCACCGTCTGCCCCTCAGAGGAGGATATCTCCAGCCCCACTCACGTACCTGAGACCAGTCACTGCCTGACCCCACCGCAGACAGAAAGCATGAGGCCACCGCGACTGAGCCAATCATTGCCACAGAGCCGGAGCCTCAAGCATCGTCTGACCAAGTGCGTGAGCAGGCAACATTGTCCATCCCCGAGGGAGTTTTGGTGGTGATCGAGGGCTTGGAGGGAAGCCCCGCCCACTCTCCCGCGACTGAGGGTGAGCTGCAACTGGTTTTTGGGAACCATATTGAGGAACTTAAGGACATCTTTGAAATGGATCTTATAGACTGGTTTGGGGAGGTATTACCCAGCGCTCCTAAATTTCCTGTGTCTCCGCTGGTTCCATCCAGCCCTGAATCTCCTGTGTCTTCGCTGGTCCCGTCCAGCCCTGAATCTCCTGCGTCTCCACTGGTTCCGCCCAGCTCAAGTCCTCCTGTGTTCCCTCCCAGCCTCCCTCTCCCACCTCCTCTTGAACCAGTCAGTTCCTCAGCCCAAGCCTCGCTGGTGCCTGTCAGCTCCTCAGCTCACCCTCAGTCTGCGCCAATTGGGCGCTCTGATCCATCGCCTCTGTACTTCCAGCCTCCAGCTCTGCCAAGGCGTGAGATCCCCTATCTCCACCTCCAGCCTCGGAGCCCTGGACTCCATCTCGGTCCTTCGAACCATCGGCTCCACCTTGGCTCATAGCTCCCTTGTCTCCACCATGGCCCATCATCCCACCAGCTCCACCGGCCTCCCTCGTCCCTCCAGCTCCGCCTTGGTCAGTCGTCGACCAACCGCCACCTTGGGACTCCGCTCCTCTGGCTTCACCTCGTCACTCCATCCCTCCGGCTCTGTCAGGCTCCTCCTTCCCTTTGGCTCCACCTTCATCCTCAGTCACACCGGCTCCGCCACGGTCTTCCGGATCCCTGCCTCCGCCTCAGTCGCCTGAGCCTTCAGCTCCGCCTAGGCCCTCCGGATCCTCGACGTCACCCTTGCTCTCCGTCTGCTCTGTTGCACCTGGGTCTCCACCTCCAGCAGCTCAGTCTCCATCAGTCGGCCCCCTGGTGATGTCGGTCCCTTCCCCACCATGGCTCCTCCCGCCGTCAACTCCATCGTGGGCCACCATCCCGGGTGGCCTCTGGATTGCCTCCTGCTCCGGGCTCCTCCCTGGCTGCTCCCACCCTCCACTCCACCATGGACTTATTTTTTTGACTCTTTTTGTTTCTGCCCCTTTCCCTTTGCCTGCCCCTCATCTGCTCCTCGCCCGCCTCCTGAACCCCCATCCTCCCTCCTCTGTTGGACCTTTGTCGGCGCGAGGACGCACCGTTCTGGGAGGGGGCGAAATGTCACATTTCTGTTGTGTTTTGCCATGTCTTCCTTTTGACCTAGTTTTCCTTAGTTGCCCTGTTTAGTAAATTAGCTCCACACCTGTTTCTGTTTCAGCCCTGATTACATTTAGTACTTAAAGCCTGTGTTCTCACCTAGTCCTTTGTCTGCTATTAGTTTGATGCATGTGTTTACTACCCCTCGCTCCTGGATTTTCTGTTTGACTTTTCATTAAAATAGTTTATTTGTATAATCCTTTGTGCGCTTCACTAGCACTACACACGTGACATATGTAAGCTTTTACTACTTTAAAATGAAATAATTCAAATCGAAAATAGAAACTCTTAGATTATGTAATCCGTAAAGATGCATTTCTCTCTAAAGGCACGTCCAATGAGGAGACATGGCCGTAGCCAGGCTTTGAAAATTAGTGAGGTCCGGGGGTGTGTTAAAGAATTGTGCTATAATAACCCCTACAAATACAACTCATTTAAAAGAAACAGACATGTAGATGTTTGTGAAAAATGCTTTCTCTGTTTTGGAGGGAAGATAATTTTTAAATCATACCCTATTTATTGCATCAAAATTTGTTAATACTTTACTATAGTTAGGGTTGGATAATTTTATCAGCTGTTTATTATTCATGCAAAAATACATATTGCAGTTATAGTTTTTATTAATAAAATCTTTTCAGCATGATTTGAGAATTTAACTACTATACTGAATTACATAGCATAGACTTCTTCATGGTTTGCATATTTTATTTCATTATGTAACCTACTTGTTCTACAGATCTGTGTACTAGTTTTAACCCTTGTGTGATGTTCATATTTTTGTTACTCAGTCAGTGTTCATGGGTCTGGTGGACCCGCTGCAGTTTTGGGTTTCTAATTCAACACAATCAAAAATGATATGTTAAAATACTCAACAGATGTTTACTTCATCCCAATTACAAGCAATATAAACAGCAGCATATATGGTCAGAATTTGCCCTTTACCTTTGTTAGATCACAAAGCTAATGAGTCTGAGTTTGAAAAAATTATTAATAGTATAATTTTTCTTTTGATAAAAAGTGAAAACGGGTTCCACTGACCCGAACACCATAAAAGGTTTAAATGCTACTGTTTTTGACAGCGTTTATAACGTTTCTGACAGATAATATCATGTTGTTTTGCGTTTCGCTTACTGAATGTTGTATCCTGTCAGCAATAACATATCCGTGGGCTTTGATTACTGACAGTTTAAGTGCCAGCGATGCAGTGTTGCCAGATATTGCTATCAAAACAAACAAAAAATAAATAAAAATAAACAATTATTTAAAAATATTTTGCATTTAAAATAAGATAAAGATATTGCTGACCCTAAACTACAACGTCTTACTTTATTAACTTTCTAAAGTGTCAAATTAAGTGAAAAAGACAAGTCCAAAAATGCTTAAAATTGCTGGATCTGGCCGTGCCCTCACTCACGACTCTCTCAAGCCTTGTTCACTCCGCCAGCGTCTTGCAGCAATAATTTTCACACCACGGACGCTAAACATTCTTGCAAACTGTCTAAACTGAATGATACATGCCATGCAGACATTCATATGAGGAGTTTAACAGCAAATTAGTCATTCAGAGAACAAATTTTATTTTTGAACATAACAAATTTACCAAGGTCCGGACCACGGTGACCCCATAGCTGGCTACGGGCCTGCCTATCATACTACAGTAATCTGCTTCCTTCTTTCTTTAAAGGGGTCATGTGATGCGATTTCTTTTTTCCTTTTCTTTAGTGTGTTATGTAGCTGTTTGTGCATGTATAAGATCTGCAGAGTTACAAAGCTCAAAGTTTCCCACAAAAGGATTTATTCTATCTAAAAGAGAAGGCTGATCCAGACTGGGCTGAAACGCCTCATTCAAACATGTCTACGTCACAATGTGGAAATATTTGCATAATGTTGCCCAAGTGTTCATGCAAAAAAAGAAGGCGTGGTTTCAGTAACTGCAGTAGTGTTGATGCAGCCATGTCAGGGAGACGCTGTGTGTTTCTATGCGAAAGCAAAAGCACTTTATTTGGCCTTCCGAAAGTAGATGCAATTAGGAATCATTGGTTAAGATTTGTTTACAACAGAGCAGCACAACCCATTTTTGTGCATCGCATTTTATGGATGACAGTTTTGTGAACCTAGGAGAGTACAAGGCTGGCTGTGCACAAAGGCTATTTCTAAAAAAAATGGCTCAATTCCAACTTTGCTATGACAATCTGGCGCTTCTGAATCAGCGACTGTAAGTATGTTTTGTTATTAGTTTAAGTATTTGCTATTTATTGTTCAAATGCGGAGTTTTGCGCAGTAACGTGTCGTGTGTGTGTGTGTGTTAGAGAGAGAGAGAGGGTCACATCACAATGGAGTCAGTTGTCTTAACCGCGGCTTGTGTACTGCTAATACATACGAGCATCATCACTGTGTCTGTCACGCGACTCTATTCCCCATTCGGGCTTTGAACTGATGGTAAAACTAAGGACATTATTAACTGTCTTTATATTTACTATGAAAGCTGAAGATCGCGATTATGGTAAGGGGCGTTACATTTCGGCCGTGCACTTGTGGTGTTCGGCCAATCACAATGCACTGTGTCAGCTGGCCTATCAGAGCAGACTGCGCTTGTCGGAAGGAAGGGCTTTGTAGAAAAATGACACATTTGATAGAGGCGGGGCATAGTGGAACTACAATAATGTACAGTATTTGAAAAATAATGTGTTTTCTGAACAATGTCAACATATTCTGTTACACCAAATACACAAAATATGATCTTTAAAATAGCATCATATGACCTCTTTAAGGCTGCAGTCCGTATGTTTTGCCTCTTTGTCGCCATGTCTGTTTGAAACCTGCAATTGCAGTCAGTTGTTGAATTATTTTCATCACCTGCATCCTCACATGTGATATAGACTACTAGCCAGGACTCCTTCGTGTTTACAAACGTGACATAACGCAGCTGCATGCTCGAATTTTCTGCGAAAACCTACCAGTATCACTCAAATTAGAAAAAAAATAATAAAAAAATAAATGAAAAAAAAAAAAACAAATATATATATATACTGCCCTACAAAGGCAAAAGTCCTTAACTCACTAGAGTGTGAAACTGAGAAAAATTACTTTAAAGTTTTTTATTTGTCCAGCCAAACGAATTATAAGTAGGACACTGGAAATTTGGCAATTAGATGTTTTAGTAATGAAAATTATCTACATTAAAAAATTGTGGGCTCAAACTAGTTTTTTTACCCCTATTTTGAAGTTACTGTACTCTGCTTTTGCATTGTCTGCAAAAAGTGAGAAGTCACACCAAGGCAAAAGGCAGTAACTTCCACATTATCAATATTTGGTTGCTGATCACCATTTACAAAAATGCTACAGTAACACCTGTATAAAATCTAGTGATCATGGGCTATCTCATATAGGCTATTGCATAGCAACGTGACTGTATTAAAGTTTTTTTTTTTGTTTACTGTAACAAGCATTCTAAAAGTAAAACATGAACATTTTGCAAACAATGTATTTGCTATGCTCAGTAACGTAAAAGAATGCTAGACATAGCATAATTGCTTTTATATTGACTTGAATGAAATAGCCTTACGAACGACTTGTGGATTTATGTGAATGCCAGCAAGCAGGAATAATGCTCAGAATACTTGTGGATTAAACATCTCCGACAACGTTCATCGCCATGGATTGATTTTATCTGGTTACAAGAAAAGGTAGGATAAGGATTTAGTTGCGAACTGTTAGTAGGCTACTGATTTTATGATTGATCATGCTACGGCATTCGAGTCCACACCATAGACTGTAAAAAAGTCCACACACGTCCAAATAGAGGTGACATCCTGGTGAATAATCTGCATTATAAAAAGAAAGAAAAAAAATCTTTAAAGTTTATTCACGTTTATGTATTGCTGCCAAGGTAGTCTTTATAGTGCTTTGTTATATGGAGCTGTTTGGTAGATCGCGATCTATCTAATTTGTTTGTCTACACCGTAACTTAAATGTGGCAGACTTTAATGGACAGTTAAAAAAGGCAGAACACCGCATAAACTCCAAGCCATAACCGTAACTTCATTTTGACGCGCAGTTAACAAAGGCAGAATGCCGTAACTCAATTTGAGCGTTCAAAGTTACGGTTGAGACCACCCATTATTTTCACGGAAAAACAATGAAATTGACTCAAGATACTTATGCACATGATAAAGGATGTCTCGAATGTCTCAAAAATATCAATAACTAATTTTCGATCAAAATCAAAGTTACAGTCTTTTGCCTTTGCACGGCAATATATATATAAGCTTACCTTTGTGAATCGGGCTAAGGTAAGGAGATAGTTTTGAACACTGGTTGGTTATGTACTTGCTCAAAAATTGATTTTGGATAATTTTTAACTAAAAAAAGTTATGGACAGCAGCTTGAAAGTCACCAAGAATTAATTATAATTAATAATCTGTTACATTTATATTGCACGTTTCTGGGCACTCAAAGCACTTTACATGGTGAGGGATCTCCTCAATCACCACCAATGTGCAACATCCAACTGGATGATGCGACGGCAGCTATATTGCACAAGAATGCCCACCATACACCAGCTTAGTGGAGAGTTGACAGAGCAAAGAAGCCAATCATTATATGGGGAGGTCAGAGGCCAATGGGCAAATTTGGCCAGGATGCCAGGGTTACACTCCTACTCTTTTTTGAAGGAGAGTCAGGACCACGGTTTAACGTCTCATCCGAAGAGAAATCAAAAATGACATTTTTTTTTAATGAAATGTTTCAGTGTTTATTATAAATGATTTAGCCATGCACATCATTGTTTATGCTAAAAAATCATGTGCCCTCAAAACCTTTATTCAAAAACATTAACTTCCCCTTGTCCCTTCCCACTTTCGACTTCCCCCTTTATAGCTGCATGACATTTAAGTGTTTACTTTAACACTTTTTGAATATAGACATGTTGTATCTTTTTTTCAGAGTGGTTTAGTTGGTGCTTTACCCATCATATGTTGTTTTGAATTTTGTTCAGGCTTAAACAGGATAATGTGACATTTAGGTGCAAATATGCAGAATAGTAAACCAAAACTTGAGGCTACAATGGCAAATATCTCCACAGCTACGGTAAATTTTCCAGGAGAACTGACATAAGCTGGGATAAATGTGATCCATACGGCACAGAATATCAGCATACTGAATGTGATGAATTTAGCCTCATTGAAGTTATCAGGCAGTGTGCGTGCCAGAAAAGCTAGAATGAAGCACAAGAAAGCCAGTAGGCCAATATAACCCAGCACAGCAGAAAAACCAATAATAGAACCCAGACTGCACTCAATAATGATTTTTTCTTGATAATATTTCATATTTTTGTTGGGAAATGGAGGATATATTGTTAGCCAAAGCACACAAATAAGAACCTGTATTAGTGTAAAGGCAAGAACACATAGTCGTTGTTGTGCAGGTCCAAACCATTTCATGACATTACTTCCTGGAAGTGTAGCTTTGAAGGCCATTAACACCACTATTGTTTTTCCAAGAACACAAGAAATACAGAGGACAAAAGTGATCCCAAATGCAGTGTGACGCAACATACATGACCACTCAGTGGGCCGACCAATGAAAGTAAGGGAACAGAGGAAACACAGAGTCAATGAGAAGAGCAGCAGGAAGCTTAGCTCTGAGTTGTTGGCTTTTACTATGGGGGTGTCCTTCTTGCTGTAAAACAGGATGGCCACAAGCATAGTTAATCCTGCTCCAAACAGTGAGAAAAAGACTAGCACTATACCCATAACTTCTGTGAATGACAGAAACTCTACAGCCTTTAATATACATTTATTTTTCTCAGCATTAGACCAGTATTCCCCTGGACACTGCTTGCAGTTATTTGAATCTGGAAAGGAAGTTGTGATTACTAGTTAGAGACAAAAGGACAATGGTTTATTTATTGTTTATTAAGTCCTTTGATAAGAAACTTCAACCTGAATAGTAGAAGAAGAATACAAAAAGAACAACTAACCAGTTTTCTTTGGAAATGTGAGATGGTCTGAAGATTACCTGTCTCATTACTGATTTCTCCTTCTGCACATGGAATGCAGTTATAACAGCAGACAGGTTTTCCTTTCTGTGCAGCTTTCCTAGTGCCTGGAGGACAGCTCTCACTGCATACAGACTTTGGCTTCTACATGGAAAAACATACATATAGTTATTTATATATACTCTGAAGAATAAAATACATACGTAAATATTATTCAAAGAGTACTGCAGCTTTCAAGCATAACATTTGCAAATGTGCAATAGGAGCTATTGTAGCTGGTTGTAAATACTTCTTGAGAATAAAAAAAATATATATATATTTAATAAAACAATAAAATGGTGTTATAGAAAATGAGCAACATTACTCGACCCTCAAACTTTGAATTGATTCACTTTGTCAGTAACTGTTCTGAATTTCCAATGGTAATCATTTTCATTGAGATTCTTGAAAAATCAATCAAGTGAATTCTTAAAAATAATATCAGAAATAAATATTATCCCCGACATATAGGAATTAATATGTGTCTGTTAATGTTTGATTTACAATTGATTCACAGAGTTGACTAACGTAAATTTATATCACATTAGCTTCTTACAAGCCAACTTGCAGTCGTACAATATAGACGTTTTTTTTTTTTTTTTTTGGCTACACCAGTTAAAACAAATCCTGTAGGATAAACAGATGCCATTTACCTCCAGCTGTCCTCCTGCCCAGACTATGTTTTCAGTGTTGAGCACAAAGCGCTGGTCAGGGGGGAGTGAGGCGTCATAGTATCCCACTGGGTTAAATTGGATAGATCCATCAGGGTCCTGCTGCCAGTTCACAATTTCATACTGGGCCACTGCACCACCAGTGCTGTCAAACCACACATGATCTCCAAACTTTACGGTAAAATTTACATTTTTCAAAGCCTCAACCACCTAGCAAAAGATACATTTGTATTATCTTGGAATCATTTAACACATTTCCATACATATAGCTTTAACCTCTTGCTCTCCCTCCCTGCACATCTAGTACTGCATTTCTTTCTTTCTTTCTTAATTAATTAATTAATTCATTCATTCATTCATTTACCTACTTACCTACCTGCTGTGGTTGTATTGCCACACCTTTCTCACACCTTTCTTGCTCTCTGCATTTGATTAGAGTGTGCACTGAATGAGCCACAGCATAAACTGCTTTATAGACGTTGCTTGCATATCTTTGTTCTGGCACATCTTCATTATAGTTTTTCAGTGGAAGCAGATCCTGATATCCACTGCAATTTAGTGCATATTGAGAAGATTTCCTCTCAGCCTGTGAGCATGGAAAAGCTGTGTCCCAGAATTCTTTTATAACATAATCTGAAAACCCTTCAACTTTGATTTTTCTCACCGCAAATCCCAGTGAACCTCCTAAAAATCGAAAACTATTTGGAGTGATCAAACTCTTTGCAGTTATCCATGCTTCCACACCAATCATTTGTAGGCCTGTAATGTTCTGAATACTTAACTGCTCAAGTAGGTTGTTCATCTCAAAACTGGTAAGAAATGCAACAATAACTTTTGCAGTGCCTTGTTTTATTATGTCTACCACTTTTTTAAGTTTTTCAATCTCTGTTCGGTAGAATTTCACAGAGTACTCCACACAAATTCCCTCTTCCTGGGCTGTATTGAGGAATATATTCATTCCATAGTTCCCATAGTCATTGTCAGTGTTCACAGCTCCCACCCAAGACCAGCCAAAGTGCTTGACTATATATGCAAGTGCTCTGCTCTGGTGGAAGTCACTAGCAATAGTCCTGAAGAAAGAGGGGTAATCTTTCCTATTACTGAGGCATTCACATGTGGCTGACTGACTTATCTTACAGAGAAAGAGAGAGAGGGAGAGGGAAGGAGGGAGAGAGAAAATAAAGAAAGAACAAAACACAATGAAATAGTCATCAGAATTGTAATTGTGTCAAAATTTAGTGTTATTGCTCCTTACCACAGGAATTTTAAAAGGTCCTGTGGTTCTGGACAGAATTACTGTGGCCGAAGACTCTGATTCTCCTATGATAGCATGAATAAGTGATCCATTGCATGTATCCATGACAAACCCATGACCATTCATCAATGCCATAGTTGAATTCATAGAAACCAGTCTTGAACCACAGTTATCATAAATTTGGTAGCCAATAGAAACATTTGGGAGCAAACTCTCACTTCTGTTAATTTCCTCAATGGCAAAGATCATAATCTGAGCCATACGGAAATCTCTTAGATTTACACTGTGAAAGCAAAAAAAAAAGGGAGTAAATATATATAAAAAGTTTAATAATATTTTCAATACAAAGTTTTCAATATAACAAACCTGGAGCATGACAGAGGCTGAGGTTTTTCTGTAAACTCAAATGAAGATAATGTTAATTTACTGTGTACTGCAAAAATTCCTCCAATAGTTACGTCTCCGCCCTTGGAAAGCAGTGGGTAGTTGGGGTATCCCATCATTCGGCAAAGTGTGTTCACCTTTGTCGGAAGGTGATGGGAAAGCAGGAGTGTGTAGAGAAAGAGAAGCATCCTAAAGATTTATCTCCACTGCACCTACCAATGCAAATGATCTGATATAGTATTTGCACTTTTATAGACATAATTAATATGGATGAATGATTTTGAACACAGCCACTGAACTCATAGGACTTAAAGCGGTAATGAGATGGAGAATCAAAATATTCTTAAAATTTACACACATAGATTGCTCTACAATAAGAACATACTGCAAATTTTAGAACTCAAACCTAGTTGTGTAAAGTATTCAAGTGAATTTAATTAGTTACTGTACTTAAGTATCTTTTTGGCTAATTAGTATTACTTAGTAGTACCAATGTATAAAATATATTAGCAAGATTTACTCAATAATTTTATTTAAGTATATGCACTTTTTTTACTTTTTTTTCCTGCAGCAGTTTATTTCTGATAAAAAAAAGTTGTGGTAGCAGGGAGTCACAGATGTTTCATATATGAATCAAAGTCTTCTAAGGGGTAATTAAATGTAACAATTCATGTAAAAATGTATATTTTATTTAAAAAAAAAGATTTTATTAAACTTCGATTATTGCCTTAATCTTTCACACAACTGAGCTGTCAATTTCAGCGAGTGAAGAACAAATTTATACTCATGAAACTGATAAATCAGTAGCTTTTAGATTTATTGCCATTTTGAGGTGCTCAGTTTTATTTTAATTTTAGAAAATTAACATTTGATTGCTCTCCTCACAAATCAACTGTTTCTTGTTTTTCAGTGGCATTTCTCTCAGGTGTTAAGGACTAGTGCATCTTTGAGGCTACATTAAGTACAAGCAAAATACTTACAGTAAGTACTGTTAAAAGCAGATACTCTTTAATAAAATATACTCTTTAATAAAATAAAATACTCTTTAAGGCAGTCGTGGCCTAATGGATAGAGAGTTGGACTTGTAACCCGAAGATCGTGGGTTCAAGTCTCAGGTCCGGCAGGGATTGTAGGTGGGGGGAGTGAATAACCAGCACTCTCTCCACCCTCAATACCACGACTGAGGTGAGACCCTTGAGCAAAGCACTGATTCCCCAACTGCTCCCCGGGCGCCGCAGCATTGGCTGCCCACTGCTCCAGGTGTATGTTCACTACTGTGTGTGTACACTTGGATGGGTTAAATGCAGAGCACAAATTCCAAGTATGGGTCACCATACTTGGCCACACACCACTTCCCTTTTCCTTTTCTTTTCCTTTTAAAAGACTTTTACTCAAGTCGTATTGGCATTAGTGACTTGTAATGGTGTCATTTTTGCTCTATGGCAGCGGTTTTCAACTCCAGTCCTCGCGCCCCCCCGCTCTGCACATTTTGTATCTTTCTCTCTTCACTTCAGACCTTTGTTCTATTCGACCGTAAGTGCCCTGCGAAGTGGACTTCACAGGATATTCTGCCATCATTCCAGTTCGAAGTGAGCGTATATGTTCCATCCAAAGGGCATTGAAGTGTGCGAGACGTGAATTTAAATTGGATTTATTTACGGAGGTATATTTTGTCACACTTCACTAGTAAGTTTCGTCTGTGTGTGATGACGCTGGCGTAGCGCAAATCCGTGAATAAATAAGTTCCGAAGTGAAGTAAACGTCAACGGATTTCTCATGCTTAGGGAGCAATGAACACTGTGTAGGGAGCATGTCAATCGGAACACAGTTCATTCATGGAACTTTCTTCTAATGAGCTGATGATCTGAATCAGGTGTGTTTAAACAACAGAGACATGCAAAATGTGCAGAGCGGGGGGGCGCGAGGACTGGAGTTGAAAACCGCTGCTCTATGGTATCTGTACTTTTACTTAAGTATGCTTTTCAGGTACACTTTACACCTTTGCTCTAAACTAACTCCCAAGTTTAAAATATGATTTTTTTCGGATTGTTTTCGACCATTCTGAAATGCCCGGTTTTGAAATTGGGAGCAATGTGATATCACATTCATCATTCTCCTTGACACACCCCCTAACATGCATCGTCAAATGTAATTAGAGGAGGTGTATTGTGAACAACTCATGTCTGTCCATCAATCACAAAAGTGATACTGCTGAATGTCAAACTCAGATGTTGTTCTCTCAGTGGATGTAAAGAAGCCGTACATCCAAACATTGCAGATCAACTAGTGGCATTGGGAATAACCATCAATGAATCAAGCTGACATTGCCACTGCCAGACAAATTTCATAATAAAAAAATTCCTATTCTTTGTGTATAAAAGTCTGTATTGGCATAATTTACAGAGTGTAAAATAACATTTCAAGATAAATAAACACATAACAGAAAATATAGAATTGCGATACTTGAATAATAGGTCTGTATTGGCATAATTTACAGAGTGTAAAATAACATTTCAAGATAAATAAACACATAACAGAAAATATAGAATTACGATACTTGAATAATAGGTCATTCTGTATAAACAAAATGTTATCGTTTATATATATATATATATATATATATATACACATTAGGGCTGTCAGTCAGTTAACATTTTTAATCTAATTAATTACATGATGTACCCATAACAGATGATTTAAAACTATTTTTATGTTAAATGAGAAAGTATCAAGTAGACATTTTGTAGACAAGTTGTAGCTTTAGAAAAACATTTTTTTTATTTGATTCAACATAAAATATATTACACATAAACATTTAGGCTACAATGGCCTAACATAAACTATGGAACATAAAAGAAGATAATTTGAGAAATATCTCAGTATTGTTTGTTCATACAATGAAAGTCATCGGTAACCAAAACAGCTTTGTTACCAACAGTCTTCAAAATACCTTTTTTTTATGTTCCACAAAAGAAAGGTTTGAAACGACATAGGGTGAGTAAATGATGACATAATATTTTTTGGGGGGGTAGTTTTTTAATGTTGTTATTATTATTATTATTGTTATTATTATTAATGAAATGATACTGTATATAAGGAACTAAATCTGCCAGCAGGTGGTGGTAAATGTCTTTATGAGTCATTCATTCGATTTGTTCAAACGGCTGATTCATTCAGGAATTCAGTAAAGGGCTCTCTTTATGAATGGGCCATTGAATCATTGGTTCACGCAATTCGTTCAAAACGCGGATTCAGAAACTAAACACCGCTGTGTTGCTTGGAGACGCACAATAATTCTGCTATGGCTTGAAAGGTAATATGTTCATTGTAAAATTGTGCAAAAAACACAATATTGTGTTTAAAATATAACACAATATCAACTTCTTATTTACTGAACTGTTGTATAAAATCACATTTAAACTTGTGATATTCGGGACAAAATCAGCTCTCGTGTAATAATGCTCTCCTTGCTTGTGTGATATCATATATGAGATCAAGTATGAGACAAAAACTCATACAGGCTTTTTTTGCACCAATATCTTTTTTAGGGCATAACTGCATCATATTTGTCAAAAGTCAACTATGTGAAGTGTAAGATGCATTTTATTTTTGGGCGGGCCTGGGCAAAAGTGAGCAGGCACTAGGGTAACTAATGGACTGAGTCCAGTGGCGTAGCGCAAATCCGCTGCCTCCAACCGCGAACTCAAGGGAGGGTGGGTGAGGGGTGGGGGCTGGTACGTCGCAATATTGTAAATATTTGTTTTAAACCAGGAAGGCGAGCCAATGGATATCACACAAGCAACTTGAAAACTTTGCGCAAGAGTTATGTGGTGAACCTCTTAATCGCAGTCGATTCACTATAAAGTAAAAACTGACGCCGCTTTCGGCATCTGACGCTGCAACAATGCATATTCTCTCAGAAACAAGAGAGACGAAGCTACTTCATATGCTGATAACGGTATATAGCAAAATGTTTTAATTTACTCCCTTAATATTCCTCGTGGCCCGAACATAGGCTAGTGGAAAAAATGAATTAATTAATTTTAAAAAAAACATTGATGGCACCATTAATGCTGAAAAGTACATAGAGATTTTGGAGCACAATATGCTGCCTTCAAGAAGACATCTTTTCCAGGGACGTCCATGCATATTTCAACAAGACAATGCAAAACCACATTCTGCACACATTACAAAGTCCTGGCTGCGGAGGAAGAGGGTACGGGTACTTGACTGGCCTGCCTGCAGTCCCGACCTGTCTCCAATAGAGAATGTGTGGCGCATTTTGAAGCGCAAAATGCGACAACGAAGACCCCGTACTGTTGCCCACCTTAAGACTTGTTTGCAGGAAGAATGGGACAAAATTACACCTGAAACAATTCATCACTTGGTGTCTTCAGTCCCTAAACGTCTTTTAAGTGTTGTGAAAAGGAATGGCAACATTACAAAGTGGTAAATGCTTTACTGTCCCAACTTTTTTTGGAATGTGTTGCAGGTCTGAATGACAGGAAAGGATGTATATTTACAAATGACATGAAGTTGACCGGACAAAACATGAAATATTTTGTGTTCATATTGTCTGCAATGAAATACAAGTCAAAGTAAATTTAGAAATCACTACTTTCTTTTTTTATTTGCGTTTTCCATATTGTCCCAACTTTTTCTGATTTGGGGTTGTATTTTGGATATTATGTTGTGTTGTGTGTGAAAAAAAAAAAAAAATGTTGATAACAAAAGAAGCTGTCAATCAAAAACTCAGTAGCCAATGAGAACACACCGCTACTAGCCCCGCCCCCACAAGAGATTTGTGTCAGAACGGCGAACGAAAACTTCAGAATCGTAAACGAAAACTTTAGAAGCATAAATGATAACTCTGGAAGCGTATTTATAAGTACAGATCAACGAATGGAAGAGGAGAAAACCATTGCAAAACATGCAGTGTATTAAAAACGAAGTCAAAAATTTTGCATGCAATTATTTATTTTTTCAGTTTCAAAGACATTTTATTCCGTTTCAATTTATATTTTCATACATTTCTTGAAAAATTACATTCATTTTAATTGGCACAAAGTAAATTCCATAATAATATTAGCATGTACTCTATTTGGCTAGATTATATGTATTTGCTAATTTTATCCTAAAATCTCGATCCTGTTACTTTCAGTCCTGTTACTCATATACTCATATATCCTATACTTACATATAGTAACTGAGTAAAAGTAACAGTAACAGGAGTGAGTAGTGACATCAGATTTATTAATGTAAATATTAGGCTACATCCATATTAATCTAGACAAACCATTTTTATCAATGTTTTGGCCTTCTATCCACACTGAGACAATGCTTTTGCCCTGAGAATACTTATGGTTGTTCCTGCATTGTTGTTTTATATTACATTCCTGCAAGTAGGACAGAGAATGTATGATTTCTGTCCTGTGGCAATTATGTATTAGACTCATATGGCATTTGAGTGTGAGATGCGTTACAAGAAAACATATACAGTATCACAATATCCACAGAAAAACTGAAAACATATAAAATAAATTTTAATGTAATATTTAATATTTATTATTTTTTCATTATTTATATCTTATCTTATAACCCGTCCTCTACCCCTAAACATAACCCTAACACAAACCTCTGCAGACCACTATATTTAAATAGAAACATGATTTTGGCCTTTTTTAGCAGTGAGGTCAGCTCACAAGTCAATGTTCAACACTTTCACTATATTGGTGCGGGCATTAATACCTCATATGTGTAGTCAAACTTGTATACTAATATAATGGATACTCTTTCCTGTTACCCATTTCATTCCTGTTACTAAATAGTTTTTTCTTTAAAAAATAAAGTTAAACCACTTTTTTTTTTTTTAAATTAAGTTTGTTCCATAATTTATCCCATTGTTTAATAAATTGTATCATAGAAAACTGATAAGCTTGAGGTTTTGAGTAGCCTTTAAAATGAAAAAATGGGCTTGTATACTTTAGAAAAATACACCTTGTGTAGATAAATAGTTTTTTTTTTATGATAAAAATAATCTTTTTGACCATGAAACCAACCATTTCTTTAAAATAAACACCTGCCTGAGGGGGAAATGAAGGAATTTGTTGACATATTTTTAAACATGCTTTTTAAAAGACATTAGAGTTTTGGTAACAGGACTGAGAAAAATGCATCCATCTTCCACTTAAAAATGTGTAAAAAACTAAATAAAGTTACCTGAGATGGACCTATACAGATTTTGAATAGTTAAACGTGTATTACTAGATTCAGTCTTTAAAAAAAGATAGAAAATGAAAAAAAAATATTTTGTAGAGTTTTGGAAGCAAATGGCACCCATTTGGTGGAATTGCCCTTAAACATTTTAGAAGAGAACGCAACAAAAGCTTTTTTAGTGTAGTCGCACTGTTATCTTGAGTCATGTTTGTCAAAAAAACACAGATAAAAGCATATTATTGGTAGTTAGTAGCCTATATGTTTATGTTGAACTTTATTCTTGAACAGATGGCGCTGTATTAAGCAGTAGAAGTGTTTCTGTTTCTCATAAAAATGTTTCTGTGTATTTTACAAATATTGCATTTAATTCACTTTATCTGGGATAAGAGTATGCAAACACCATGAGAGCATCACTACAGGGAGCAGAAAGTGTCCGACTTGACATCTCCTCTTTTAATTCTGCCCCGACTGCAAGCGGCTACTCTCGCCAGCCGGTGGCAGGCTAATATAGTTCATCTCGAACAAACCTTTTGTCTTGGTGTGGAGGTGAGTGCTGATGAACAAAAGACTAAGCTACCTACCTGTGCCTCAAATTTACAGCTAATTATCCAAAAGACAAAAGGGAAATATAGTTAATTTGTCTTGCTAACATCCATGACTCATGAGAGCTACCGTGGATGTAAGTAGCTAAAGTTTAGCTAAGGCAATAGGAAGTCTAGTAGGTTAGACCAGTGTGCGTTCTTTCACTGCATGATTCAGTTTATTAAAATGCATTTAGAATGAACACAAAATTCAGGATATGGGGGCAGAAATGTATCTATTTATATCATTTCATATAGTTAATCTGTATCACACGAAGACTGACATTTTTTCCTCCAAAAAGCAGCATGATTACAAATGTGATATTGATTTTATACAGCAGTTCAATAAACAATAATATTATTATGTTTAGACACAATATAGCCTGTTTTTGCTCTGTTTCGCCAACAAATATAATTTAAGTTTGCATCTCTGAGCAACATGACGTTTTGTTCCTGAATGAATCAACCGTTTAAATGATTTGGTTTAATCGCAATGACTCACTTATTACAGTGACGTGCTGCCACCTACTGGCAGTTTTAATTTCACATTTAAAGTATTTTTTTTCTTTTTTTTAATAATAATTTAAAATATCATTCAACATTTTATGTTTAAAATATCAAAACAGTATTAATTCATTTGTAACTGCAGGTTAAATGCATTCATCTCCTGCATTAAACAGTGTGTACATGCATCTAAATGCCACTTCTAATGCAGTTTTCTCTGTAATGTAAAGATTAATTTTGTCAATACTGATTTCATTTACTTGTTAACAAATGACTTATTATTCTATTTGACTGATTCATTTTAAGAATTTGACTGAAATGATGATGCACACTTTTAGAAAGAAAATTGCTTTATGAAGGTAAAAATGTCCATAAAAGGTAAAAATCAATTTAAACTTTTTGGAAAAAAATAGTGATGGGGACACTATATTGTCAACAAGCACCGTCCTTCGGATGAGACGTTAAACCAGTGGTTCTCAACCTTTTTTTCCACCGGGCCGCACTATGGTCCAAGTGCAAGTCCCACAGGCCGCACGCATCTCATTTACATATTACGTCATCAATTCAAACCAACCAGATTTATAATATTATTTATAGCCTAAATATTATGACATCTAAACGATTACATTTATTGAAATAAAATTATTCTACTCACCTAATAAAACACCTGACGCTGTCGGGAGCTGACCAATTTTGTGAAATTCTGCTCGAAAGAAGTAACAGCACAATGAAGTTGTGATTGTAAGTTTCAGTCTGTAAGACGCACACGGAAGCGTGACTTGACGCGCGACACTGCAGAAAGTCACAAATGTAGCCTATGTTGATCCAAATATGGAAAGCATTTTCAAATTTAATAATCTGAGGTTCTCTCCAGAGATGTTTTGCCACATTTCTGTAATAAGGATGATTGCTACGTAGTAGTATGGGCAGGGGCGGACTGGAACAAAATTTCAGGCCGGGAAATCTCACTCTCATCCAGGCCATCCCATACACCCACAACAAATTTTTAAACCGGACAACAATATTTTTTGTATGGCCTTCATCATCATTGCATAAAAAAGTTTCAATCCCTAGGCTGGGGCCATGCAAAATAATTAAATGTTATCTTTTGAACTTCCATTTTCCTTTTTAGTCTCTTCATATTCCCTGACATCTCTATATGTGTTAGTCTCTCATGTGTATGTTTACTTTTTTCACTAATTTTCTTGCACCTGTCACTTTTCCATCAACACATCTCCACCTTGTTGCAAAACAGCCACCTCATTGTAATTTGTTTGCACATTTATTTTAGAAAAAAATAAGTATTATAACATTATTGTTTTATCTTGTCAAAATTAGCACAATAGCTACATCTTGAATATATCTTTATAGAAAAATCTTAAAATTGAATATGTTTTTGTATTATCATGGGTCATGTTTGGTCCTAAGGAAAATTAACTATGGTATTATTAGACCTATGGTAAAAGTAACCATGTTTTTGGTGGATTGATTACTATTTGTATAACCAGAGTTTCACTACAAATACCATGGTGAAACTATATCGTGTAGCAAAACCATTATTAATTTGTGGTTACCATGGTTTAACTATAGTAACCATGATTTTTTTTGGTTTTATTTTTAGTAAAACCACGGTTAATTTTCCTAAGGGTTGTGTTGTTGTCTGCCATAACTCCTCCTAAACCCGTTATAAAACTATGTGAATATTTATCTGCTAAATTCCTTCTCTTTACAATAGTTATGTCATTTTGTTAAGTTTGCAGTAATTGACAGCTACTGCTAACATTTGCTAGCAGTTTAATGCTTAACTAAGTAAACAAAGATAACACTACAATAGTCTATGTACAGATGAAACTGACCTGCACTTGAAGCCCTGAACAGGACAGTTTAGCCTCTCTGCTCCACCTGGGCGGGCCAAATTGGCTGCCAGGCCAGTGAGAATTCTCCCGATGGCCAGTCCGCCCATGAGTATGGTGCTAGGTCCCACACAGACCACAGGGTGAGCAACCCCTGCTGGTCTCACTAACACCTCTTCCAGACGTGAAAGATGTCTTTCACGAGACATCACGGAGAATTTTCCGTTATGGGAACTCCTTCCTTCCAACCTTTCCAGAAGTCCTATTGGCTCACGCCAGTCAAATGACTGGCCAATTGTCGCGAAGTATGCACATCGCATGCAAATACTGACAAGCTGAGAGGCAGTATAAAATGCGGTGTACGCGACAATTATGTCAGAATCTTCTCCTTCACTTTGCTGAACAACCTAGATTTATGGCTTATAAACTATTACAGCTCACAGTTGAGGTTCGCTCATCAGAGGGCAGTCTCTGTATGGCCGCTCCTCTGCAGCATTCAGGTGAGTATGATGTTTTTCTTAAGATGAGTCCATCTGCCCTCGATCAGCGGTGGACCTGGACTCTGGTGATGAGCTCATGCCGACTAAATGTCCGCATTCCTCTCACCCATCGAACCTCCAGGACAGGACATCAGCCCGGCTTCTCACATCCCCCTTCCATGGCGGAGCAGAGAGCCGAGTGCAGATACCGGAGCTAAGGGTTCCTATGTCGCCACAGATGCCGCACGGCCCACTGTCTAAGCATGCAGCCCCCCGCCTTAGAGCGGCGTTCTGCCGTGTATAAAGCACAATCACTTGGCTCCTCACTCATTCACACGATACCAGCCCCTCATCAGCGGCTGCCGTGTGTAGAGGACACCGCTCTCTCACTCATTCAAGGTGGCATGGAGCCCCTGCTTCAGTCGCTCACCCACTTGCCAGTAGTGAAGCGGCCCCCGCCTCAGAGCGGCAGTGAGTCATATTATGAAACGGCACGCAAAAGCGAGGAGTCACCTGATGCCCCTGTGCAGAAAAGCGCGCAAAGGCGATTAGTCACCTGATGCTCCTGCGCTGAAAAGCGCGCGAAGGCGAGGAGTCACCTGATGCCCCTGTGCAGAAAAGCGTGCAAAGGTGATTAGTCACCTGATGCCCCGGCGCGCACCCTATCAGCCTTCAAGATTTCGCTGGACTACGAAGTGGTGTTCAACTAGGTCGTATAGCATAGTCACAGTCCGTAGGGACAGGTGCTGATGCATCTCTGCACAAAGATCGGGCGCCGCTCACAGTCGTCTGCCGCCCTCGCCGGTTAAAAAGCAGCAGAACGTGAGATCGAGGTCTTCTTTGGCACACGGCTCATCGCAGTGCAGGGACACAGTGACCCGCGACCGCTCCTGCCAAGAGCCGGATGTGCGGGGAAAAGTGTAAAGAAGCCCGGGAAGAGCCCGCAAGCTGTCTCAAATTGTTCAAATTTGTGTGATAGTGTATGTTCATTAAAGTGCATATATTTGCGCAAAAGAGCTCTTTCCTCCTCACTCAGTCAATACAGCGCCGCTCGCCCCACCTCAGAGCGGTACAGAGCCACTGCTCATGTGGGTTATAGCTGCCCAGCACTCGCCAGCGCATCCAACGACCAAGCCGCTAAAGCTGCTATGTCAATTCTTGAGCGCGTGGGAAAACTATTCCGAGAATCTCACGCTGGTTACTTGGCGTGATAGAGCGTGGGTACACCCCTCAATTCAGATGCAGACCACCCTGTTTCAACAGCGTAGTGCAGTCTCTAACATTGCCTCGAAATGCCCTGGTCCTGAGACAAGAGCTATGCAACCTGCTCGAAAAAGGAGCGATAGAAAGAATCCCGGCGAGCGAGCTGGAAAGTAGCTTTTACAGCCGCTATTTTGTGGTGGCCAAGAGGGATGGAGGACTCCGCTCGATTCTAGATCTCAGGCCCATCAACAGAGCGCTCTGCAAGTGTCTGTTCAGAATGATATCACTGGAACAGATCCTGGCGCAAATTCGCCCCGGGGACTGGTTGCGTCTGTGGATTTAAATGACGCTTACTTTCACATTCAGATAGCACCGCATCACAGACGCTTTCTGAGGTTTGCTCTCGAGGGCACAGCGTGCCAGTACCCTGTTCTCCTGTTTGGGCTGGCTTTGGCTCCCGTGCACTTTCTCGAAGTGCATGGACGCAGCTCCTCCCATCCTCTCAGAGTGAGCGGAATGCACATTCTCTATTATTTAGATGACTGGCTGATATTAGCTCAGTCACGGGACACGCCAGCCAGCCATATAGACAAACTGCTTCGTCACTTGGAGTTCTTGAGGCTATGCGTGAATATGCGTAAGAGCATTCTTGCCCCGAGTCAGTCTAACGTATCTGGGAGTGTGCTTCAACTAAAAGCAGTGGAGATGTGCGCTTGGCCGCCAGTTTGTCTTCCCTGTGCCTTTTCAAACTGGGCAGTTTACTACACATGCTCCCGCTGCAGTTTTGGCTGAAATCTCGAGTCACTTGGACGGCCTGGACTTCGGGCCATTTGCGCATCGTGGTCCCCCGCAGCTGCATCGAAGCTCTGAGGCCGTGCCGCTAAAGTCTCTTCAGCCGGGGGTTCCCCTGGGCTTGGTGACGTCACATGCCGTGGCCACAACTGACGCATCGACTGGAGGCCGGTGAGCAGTGTGCGAGTTCTATCTTCGCTAGAGTGTAACTTGTACAGGCTGCTCGTAGCATCTCTCACGGCGGGATTGAATATCGTTCCCCACGATAGTCTCCGGTTACTATCGTAACCTCGTTTCCCTGAGAGCGGAAACGAGACATCACGGAGAATTCTCCGTTATGGGAACTCCTTCCTTTCAACCTTTCCTGAAGTCCTATAGGCTCACGCCAGTCAAATGACTGGCCAATTGTCGCAAAGTATGCACATCGCATGCAAATACTGACAAGCTGAGAGGCAAAATAAAATGCGGTGCACGCGACAATTACATCAGAATCGGATACTGAACCGCTTAGCTGGTCGTGCAGCGAGCACGGCGACCTCCGTGATGTCTCGCGTTCCCACTACGATAGTACGATAGTAACCGGAGACGTTTTCCCAGGAGGTCTCCCATCCAGGTACTGATCAGGCTCAACCCTGCTTAGCTTCAGTGGGCAACAAGTCTTGGGCTACAGGGTGATATGGCTGCCGGATAATCAATCATGGTACTACCCTAATTGTGCCCTGTGTCTTTATTATGTGTTCAGTGAATTACAACCAAGGCCCTGTAGTGTAGAAACCATTGCATAAAACACATAACAGAGCAGAAAAGAAGCACATTCAAATTTGCATTAGCTTGTTTGTTAGTGGATATTCACGAAAACTATTCTCTGTTCTCTCGTGCCTATTTTATTTTGCTAACAGCATTGATTATTGCCTAAGAATGGACATTACCTTTGTCTAAATCGAAACTGCTGATGCTTGCCTGGTGATGGCATTCAGTAATCATGCACACAAATAACAAATATTCCATGTGATCTCTTAATTTAAATTAAATCATAAAAAAACTAAATGTATTAATATTATACAAGTACATTACAATAAATTAGTTAATGAGGTAAAATGTTGCATGTCATGCTGCTGGAAACTGCTTGACATGTCATATTAACTATCCATATCTTAATTAAGTATATTACTTATAAACTGCGTAAGACATCTGATTTACACACTTTTTTGTACATTTCTGTTTCTTTTCTTACTTTGTTATACAACCCAAATTCTGCAACCCGGAAATGTTGGGACGCTTTTTTGGAATTAAAATAAAATCACATGCGCCAATATTTTATTCACAATAGAACATAGAGAATATAACAAATGTTTAAACAGATCATTTTTACACTTTTTTTCCACTAAATGAGCTCATTTCATATTTGATGCCTGCTACAGGTCTCAAAAAAGCTGGCACGTGGGCAACACATGGCTGAAAAAGCAAGATATTTTGAAAAGATTCAGCTGGGAGAACATCTAGCAGCTAATTAAGTTAATTGACATAAGGTCTTGTAACATGATTAGCTATATAAGGGATGTCTTAGAGAGACAGAGTCTCTCAGAAGTAAAGATGGGCAGAGGCTCTCCAATCTGTGAAAGTGTGCATAAAAAGATTGTGGAATACTTCAAATTGCAAAGGCTTTGCAAATCTCATCATCTACAGTGCATAACATCATCAAAAGATTCAGAGAAACTAGAGAAATCTCTGTGCATAAGGGACAAGGCCGAAGACATTTGTTGGATGCCCGTGGTCTTCGGGCCCTCGGATGACACTGCATCACTCATCGGCATGATTCTGTCATTGACATTACTAAATGGGCCCAGGAATACTTCCAGAAACCACTGTCGGTAAACACAATCCGCCGTGCCATCTGTAGATGCCAGCTAAATCTCTATCATGCAAAAAGGAAGCCATATGTGAACATGGTCCAGAAGCGCCGTCATGTCCTGTGGGCCAAGGCTCATTTAAAATGGACTGTTTAAAAGTGGAAAAGTGTTCTATGGTCAGACGAGTCCAAATTTGATATTCCTGTTGTAAATCATAGACCTTCCAGCGTGTTATCAGCATTCAGTTGCAAGTCAGCATCTCTGATGGTATGGGGGTGCATAAGTGCATATGGTATGGGCAGCTTGCATGTTTTGGAAGGCACTATGAATGCTGAAAGGTATATAAAGGTTTTAGAGCAACATATGCTCCCCTCCAGACGACGTGTATTTCAGCAGGACAATGCAAAACCACATACTGCAGATATTACAACAGCATGGCTTCGTAGTAGAAGAGTCCGGGTGCTGAATTGGCCTGCCTGCAATACAGATCTTTCACCTATAGAGAATATTTGGCGCATCATTAAACGAAAAATACGTCAAAGACAACCACAAACTCTTTAGCACCTGAAAACCTCAGGTAAGAATAGGACCAAATTCCAACACCAAAACTCCAGAAACTCATAACCATGGTAAACATGTCCCCGTCCCTACTATTTTGGGACCTGTAGCAGGCATCAAATTTTAAATGAGCTCATTTTGTGCATACAATTGTAAAATTTCTCAGTTTAAACATGTGTTATGTTATCTATGTTCTATTGTGAATAAAATATTGACTCGTGTGATTTGAAATTCTTTTAGTTTTCATTTTATTCAAATTTAAAAAACATCCCAACATTTCCGGAATTCGGGTTGTAAAATGAAATAAAACTCACTAAACTCATCTAAACTAAAGCACCTCATACTTTCAGAGACTGTAAGTTAAATGAATAGATAGACAGACAGATAGGCATACAGATAGATAGATAGATAGATAGATAGATAGATCTAATTGAACAGTAGGTTACATCAGATGTTTGTTCATTGCTTTGGTTGTTGAAATCAATTAAACCTGTTTTTGACACTACTGGGTGTAGCTCCCAGCTGTTATTCAATTAAAGTGTTTCTTATTTGCATTTTTTATGTTTGTCATGACTCCTCTCTAGCTTCTGGGCAAGTACAAGTCACTGGAGTCTTTGCGTCAGCCTGTTTTTCAGGTTGCAACGTCACCAGTCCTTTTTTTTCTTTTTTTTCTGTTACATCAGTTTGACCCCTACCCAATGATTTCAAACAAAAGACAAAAAGTAAGTGAACAAATACAGGGGCAGACAAAAGAGTAGCAGGCCACTAAAGTCTTTATTTTAGTCTTCAATAGTCATTAAGTTGTAAAACACTTGTGCAGCATTAGTTGTTATAAATGATCATCAGCTAATGGGGGACAAAACAAATAAATAAATACAAATCCTGTTTTCCCTTAAATAACATGAAGTTTCCTTTACAGTTTCTATCAAACACGCATATTATTTGATTTCCATGAATATATACTAGTGAATAAATATACATATATTTGTGACGAGACAATTAATAATAATAATAATAATAATAATAATAATAATAATAACAATAACATTGCAAGACATATGGTTTATCATGTGTACTATGCATTCCCTATGACATCAAGTTATTATTTTGTTATTTTTGTTGTAATGTTGTAGAGTAGCAATTACACAAACAGAAAAAATGACATTTGGCCTTCCTTGCTCTGCTGTTAAAGCTGCTTAAAAACAGTAATCATCATAGCTCAGCCTTTTATTTATTTGTTTGTTTGTTTGCAATTAATCACGTCACTGTTTTTTTTTTTTGTTTTCTTTGCTTTAATATAGTGGAAAAAACTGACAGCGACACTATTAAAATTTGCATCTAGCAATAATATAGCTAAGCTATTTTATTTCTCAAAATTTAGCTGGATGTTTTTCCCATCATATGCTGCTTTGTATTTTGTTCAGGCTTGAGTAGGATGATATAGCATTTAGGTGCAAATATGGAGCATAGTAAACCAAAGCTTGAGGCTAAAATGGCAAATATCTCCACAGCCACAATAAATTTTCCAGGAGAACTGACATAGCCTGGAATAAATGTGATCCATACAGCACAAAATATGAGCATACTGAATGTGAAGAATTTGGCTTCATTGAAGTTGTCAGGCAGTGTGTGAGCAAGAAAAGCCTAAATGAAGCACAAGTTAGCTAGTAGGGCAATATATCCCAGCACAGCAGAGAAACCTATTGTAGAACCAAGACTGCACTCAAGAATGATCTTTTCCTTATAATATTTCATATTTTTGTTGGGAAATGGAGTAGATATTGTTAGCCACAGCACACAGATAAGAACCTGTATTAGTGTAAAGGCGAGAACACTGAGTCGTTGTTGTGCAGGCCCAAACCATTTCATAACATTACTTCCTGGAAGTGTAGCCTTGAAGGCCATTAACACCACTATTGTTTTCCCCAGAACACAGGAGATACAGAGGACAAAATTCATCCCAAATGCGGGCCGACCAATGAAAGTAAGTGAACAGAGGAAACACAGAGTCAAAGAGAAGAGCAGCAATAAGCTCAGTTCTGAGTTGCTAGCTTTTAATATGGGGGTGTCCTTCTTGCTGTAAAACAGGATGGCCACAAACACAGTTAATCCTACTCCAAAGAGTGAGAAAAAGACTAGCACTATACCCATAACTTCTGTGAATGATAGAAACTCTACAGCCTTTAAGACACATTTATTTTTCTCAACATTAGACCAGTATTTCCCTGGACACTGCTTGCAGTTATTTGAATCTGGAAAGGAATTTGCATTTACTGTAGTTACACATAAAAATAAAAATAAATTGATAAGAAACTTTGATAAGAAACTTTATTCTGAATAATAGAAGAATAATACAAAATGAGCCACTAATCAGTTTTTTTCTGAAATCTTTGAAACTGTGAGATGGTCTGAAGATTAACTGTCTCATTACTGACTTCTCCTTCTGCACATGGAATACAGTCATAACAGCAGAAAGACCTTCCTCTCTGTGCAGCCTTCCTAGTGCCTGGAGGGCAGCTCTCACTGCACACAGACCTCGGCTTCTACATGGAAAATCACATTATACATAGTAATTTATACTGAATATAAAGTGAAAATTAAATGAAGTGCCAGTATTATTCAGAAGAGACTAGTGCTTATTTGATGCATAAAATGGCACAAAATATTCAGTGTAATATAAATACATCTCCAGACCAAAACACTAGTTTGAAAGGTCTGTTTTAGAAAATCATTATTAATGCTCAGTCTGTTTAGCAAAATTTTGCCTTTTAGCTCAACACTCAACACTCTCTACGTCTTTTTTGTTCGCTTAATTAAATCTGATTTGATTTTTCATTCTAAAAATGTAGCCTGTTATGGACTATAATTATTTCCTTTCCACCTTAGGCAGGGGCTTTAATCTTTAAACCTTGTTTTTTTGTGTGTGTTTTTTTTTTACTTGTAAGGAGGAATGCCACAATAGCTAATATCATTTAAACAGTACACAAATGTAAACCATTTGTGTGAGAAACCAACATGAACAGTTCTGTACTTTCTTAGGAGCAGAGCTTTGTAGATGGCAATGTTTTTTTTTTTCTTTTTAATATATATTTACCCACATATTATTGTATTCATTATTTACTTCATAGAGATCAGAACAATGTTTTCAATTTTGATATTACAATCCCTCAGTTTAAACAAACACTGTTGCACAAACAGAGTATTGCCATTTACCTCCAGTCGTCCTCTGGCCCAGATTATGTTGTTAGCGTTAATCACAAAGCGCTTATCAAGGGGCAGTGAGGCGTCATAGTATTCCACTGATTTAAATTGGAATGATCCATCTAGGTTCTGCAGCCAATTCACAACTTCATACTGGGCCACTGCACCACCAGTGCTGTCAAACCACACACGATCTCCCATCTTTACAGTGAAATTTACCTTTTTCAAAGCCTCAACCACCTAATGAAATAAGATATAACTATATTATAAGATTATAACTAAGGCATTTTAACACATTGAAAGGCAAACCCTTCAATTTTAATTTTTCTCACTGCAAAGCCCAGTGACCCTCCCAACACATGAAAACTTTTCAAAAAACTTTTTGAAGTTATCCATGCCTCCACACCAATCATTTGGAGTCCTGTAATGTTCTGAATACCTAGCTGCTCGAGTAGACTTTTCATCTCAAAACCGGTAAGAAATGCAACAACTACTTTAGTGGTGCCTTGTTTGATGATGTCCACAACGTTTCTAATTTTTCAGGCTCTGTCCTCAGGAATTTCACAGAGTACTCCACACAAATCCCCTCTTCTTCAGCTGTTTTCAGAAATATGGCCATTCCATTGTTTCCATAGTCATTGTCACTGTTCACAGCACCCACCCAAGACCAGCCAAAGTGCTAGACTATGTATGCAAGTGCTCTGCTCTGGTGGTAATCACTAGCAATAGTCCTGAAGAAAGATGGATAATCTTCCCTATTACTAAGACAGTCACATGTGGCTGAGGGACTTATCTATGAAAAAAAAACATCAGTATATCAGTATAGTATCAATATTATATTTTAGTGTACTTGCTACTTACCACTGGAATTGTAAAAGGTTCTGTGGTTCTGGACAAAATCACTGTGTTGGAAGACTCTGTTTCTCCTATGATGGCATGTATAGGAGGCTGTCCAATGCATCTGTCTCCTGTTGCAAACTCTAGACCATTCATCAATGCCATAGTTGCACTCATAGAAGACAGTATTGAACCACAGGTATCATAAATTTGATAACCAACAGAAATATTTGGGAGCAAACTTTTACTTTTATTAATCTCCTCAATGGCAAAGATCATGGTTTGAGCCAGACGAAGATCTTTTATATTCACACTGTGAAGACATTAAATCATCAGGGTAAAAAGCAACTAAATAAAGAAACAGATAAATAAAAAGCAATGAATCAATAGATTATGTATAAATACATTATTGGGATAAAGGCACCTGATAAAACAATAGATATAAAAATGTAAATGTAAAATGTTCTTTTTACAAAATAAAGAAACAAACCTGGAGCATAATATATGCTGAGGTTTTTGTGTAAACTCGAATGAAGGTAATGATACTTCAGTGTGGATAACAAAAAGTGCTCCAATGATTATGTCTCCATCCTTGGAAAGCAGTGGATACTTATGGTCTCCCATCATTTGGCAAATAGTGTTTTCTTGTATTTCTTGTTTAGTTGGATTTATATGATAGAAAGGCAGAAGTGTGTAAAGATAGATAAACATCCCAAAGACTAAGTTTTACTGCACTTGCCAAATCCAGGTGACCTGATAAAGTATTTTGCACTTTATAGACATAATTAGTATGGATGAATGATTGTGAATGTAGTCAGTTACTTCATAGGGCAGGAAATGAGGTGTGTCAAGCAAGTAGAGTCAAGCTAATTTGACAGAATAGTACTAAATTGTAAAAAAAATTATACTGGAATTTTAAGATTAAGATTAAGCTTAAGTGTTGTACACTTTGAGTCAGATTGTCTATTATGTATTTAGTCATAGATTAATAAAAGTACTTGGATTACGTTACTGAATTAAATTTAATTAAGTAATTTGAAACTGTAACAGAATACATTTTACAAATAACTCTCCCATCCCTGCCCATGTCATACTGTCACGAATCCTGGCCATGAACTTTCCTTCATTCACCACTAGAGGTCACTCTCCCAGCACATGGAATTTCACACAGTTACAGATCACTCTTAGACTACAATTCCCATCATTCACTGCACCCACACAGCTGTTCACTATAATCACGCTTGCACCTGTTCACCATCTCTCAATCACCAGCATCCAATCACACACACACACACACACACACACACACACACACACACGCACACTATTTAAACTCTGGACTTTCTGCCACACTCTGCCGAGTATTGTTTAGCCTTGCGACATACAAAGCGTTTTCCCAATATCCCTAGTCTGATTTCCTGTGTTCTGATTCCTGCCCGTGTTCCTGGTTTATTGTCTCTGCCTAGCCCTCTGGATATAGTTCGCCGATCGCCGACCCACGCTTG
This sequence comes from Aspiorhynchus laticeps, assembly GCA_023376895.1. Taxonomy (NCBI): domain Eukaryota; kingdom Metazoa; phylum Chordata; class Actinopteri; order Cypriniformes; family Cyprinidae; genus Aspiorhynchus; species Aspiorhynchus laticeps. The sequence continues at coordinate 45,481,958 of CM041798.1, forward strand.
CCTAAGGATTACTCTTGTGTTTTGCCCATGCCATACCTGTTTGCTACTGCCCGACCCTGCCTGTTTTGACCATGTTTTCTAATAAAGAGCTTGCATTTGGATCCGCATGTCTCACGTCTCGTCAGCTCCGTCACAGAATAGTCGGCCCACTAGGATCCAGCAGCTTCTCAGACGGTCATTCAGAAGGTATGGACACGACAAGAATTCTGTTTGCCCTTAAACAGGGTCCTCGATCACTGGAGCAACATATCAGAGAGTTTTTAGCCATCGCGAACTATTCAGATTTGCCGGACATTTTGCTAATTGAGATTTTTTGCGATGGCATTAATCAACCATATAAATCTGAGTTTAGACGCGAGGGTACGCTTGCTTCACTCGCTCAGTTTTTGGACTATGCTCTACTGACCGTTGGGTCAACGTTCACTGTGGGAGTCGCGGAGGAACGAGACACCGCACCCAATTGTGTGGACACAGCCACGCTAGAGCACACTCACAAAATGGCGGCAACAACAACACCCCGTAGCGTCATTGCTGCCAATCACAAGCCAAGTCAAGTCACCGCTGATGTTAAAGAGTCAAGTCAAGTCACCGCTGATGTTAAAGAGTCAAGTCAAGTCACCGCTGATGTTAAGGAGTCAAGTCAAGTCACCGCTGATGTTAAGGAGTCAAGTCAAGTCACCGCTGATGTTAAAAAGCCAAGTCAAGTCACCGCTGATGTTAAGGAGTCAAGTCAAGTCACCGCTGATGTTAAGGAGTCAAGTCAAGTCACCGCTGATGTTAAGGAGTCAAGTCAAGTCACCGCTGATGCTAAAGAGTCAAGTCAAGTCACCGCTGATGTTAAAGAGTCAAGTCAAGTCACAGCCTATGTTAAAAGGTCAAGTCAAGCTACAGTTGATCGTCACAAGTCAAGCCAAAGCACAGTTGATCGTCACAAGTCAAGCCAAGCCACCAGTGATCTCCGTGAGTCAAGCCACAGTTGATCGTCACAAGTCAAGCCAAGCCACAGTTGATCGTCACGAGTCAAGCCAAGCCACCTGTGATCTCCGTGAGTCAAGCCAAGCCACAGTTGATCGTCACGAGTCACGCCAAGCCACAGTTGATCGTCACGAGTCACACCACGTTTCAGCTCTCCAGCCAGAGTCACACCACGTCTCAGCTCTCCAGCCAGAGTCACACCAAGCCACTGTGGATCATCATGAACTCACCCAACTCACAGCTGACCAGCCAGAGTCGCGCCACGTCACAGCTGACCAGCCAGAGTCGCGCCACGTCACAGCTGACCAGCCAGAGTCACGCCACATCACAGCTGACCAGCCAGAGTCAGACCACGTCTCAGCTCCTCAGCCAGAGCCTCTTCACGTCTCAGCTCCTCAGCCAGAGCCTCTTCACGTCTCAGCTCCTCAGTCAGAACTTCTTCACGTCTCAGCTTCTCAGTCAGAGCCTCTTCCCGTCTCAGCTCCTCAGCCAGAACCTCTTCACGTCTCAGCTCCTCAGCCAGAACCTGTCCCACCCAGAGACTCAAGGTCAGTCCTTCAAGTTCTCCGGTTGATATCCAGCGTGAGGGATGCACAGCTGGTGTCTGTACGCACTGCTGGTATCCCCAAATCCACTCACTCTGACCCTCCTGGCCATGAACTGATTACCCTGTCTGAAGCGCTTCCCAGGGTGGGGATTGCACTATGTTGCATTTGGGCCACATACACCACCACTGTACTGCCCCAGGGGAAGGCATCTGCCACAGAACCTCCCCAAGCGGTGATGCTTGCCTCAGCCCCTTGCAAGGTGGTGGCGCCCAGCAATATACTCTCACCCGGTCATGGTACCACCGTAGAACCTCCAGAGGTGGCGGCGTTAGCTGCAGAACCTCCAGAGGTGTCGGTGGTATCCTCCTATGAACTCTCACCCTGTCATGTCACGGCTAAGAAGGCCGTCTGTGAGCTCTCCTCCTGTCCTGTCACGGCTATGGAGGCCGTCTGTGAGCTCTCATCCTGTCCTATCACGGCTATGGAGGCCGTCTGTGAGCTCTCATCCTGTCCTGTCACGGCTATGGAGGCCGTCTGTGAGCTCTCATCCTGTCCTATCACGGCTATGGAGGCCGTCTGTGAGCTCTCTTCCTGTCCTGTCACGGCTATGGAGGCCGTCTGTGAGCTCTCATCCTGTCCGGTCACGGCTATGGAGGCCGTCTGTGAACTCTCGCCCTGTCCTGTCACGGCTAAGGAGGCCGTCTATGAACTCACGCCCTGTCCTGCCCCGGCCATAGAGGCCGTCTATGAACTCTCGCCCTGTCCTGACATGGCTAAGGAGGCCGTCGGTGATTCCCTGTCCGGCCCTGTCATGGCTACGGAGGCCGTCTGGGATTTCCTGTCCTGCCCTGGCACGGCCCCTGAGATCGGGAAGGCTCTCCCTGTGTTGTTTGTCTCTGTTCTCCCAGTGTTGTCTGTCTCTGCTCTCCCTGTGTTGTTTGTCCTTGTTCTCCTCTGCTTCCAGGTTCTGTCAGGGCTACCTGCCCAGTCTGCTTCCCTGCGGTGGTCTCTGGTCCCGTCTGTTCCGCCCTGGTGGGTTCCAGGTCCATCTGCTCCGCCCTGGTGGGTCCTGGTCCCGTCTGTTCCGCCCTGGTGGGCTCCGGGTCTGTCTGCCCTACCCTGGTGGGCCCCAGGTCCATCGGCTCCGCCCTGGGGGGCTCTGGTCCTGTCTGCTCCGCCCTGGTGGGCTCCAGTTCCCTCTGCTCCGCCCTGGTGGGCTCCAGTTCCCTCTGCTCCGCCCTGGTGGGCTCCAGTTCCATCCTCTCCGCCCTGGCTTCCACATGGACCTGGCCCTCCGTCCCTCCCCCTGTTCCGCCTCCGCTCCACCGATCACCTAGGATTGTTTAGGAGCGTCTGGAAGCCGCTCCTTGGGGGGGCTATGTCACGAATCCTGGCCATGAACTTTCCTTCATTCACCACTAGAGGTCACTCTCCCAGCACATGGACTTTCACACAGTTACAGATCACTCTTAGACTACAATTCCCATCATTCACTGCACCCACACAGCTGTTCACTATAATCACGCTTGCACCTGTTCACCATCTCTCAATCACCAGCATCCAATCACACACACACTATTTAAACTCTGGACTTTCTGCCACACTCTGCCGAGTATTGTTTAGCCTTGCGACATACAAAGCGTTTTCCCAATATCCCTAGTCTGATTTCCTGTGTTCTGATTCCTTCCCGTGTTCCTGGTTTATTGTCTCTGCCTAGCCCCCTGGATATAGTTCGCCGATCGCCGACCCACACTTGCCTAAGGATTACTCTTGTGTTTTGCCCATGCCATACCTGTTTGCTACTGCCCGACCCTGCCTGTTTTGACCATGTTTTCTAATAAAGAGCTTGCATTTGGATCCGCATGTCTCACGTCTCGTCAGCTCCGTCACACATACACTGCAAACAGGCATAAATTCACTTCAACAATGTGAAGATGATAAGTTTAAAGTGTGATGTTTGACAATACAGAGCAAATGAAAAGAGAAAGTGTGATCTATATTATTATAGTTTTTTATATGAAGCTGTTACGTGCTTGATATTTTTGGGGATGTTTCGTAACATTTAAGTGAGACACAACTGGCACTGGGGTAAACCATGAAAGGAAATGACCAGGAAACAAACAGGCACGTTTAACACGAGTTCAATTTATTTTGAGATGTGCAGATTAATAATCATTAAAGAAAATAACTTAAGATAAATTATGGGAAAAGGGAGAAAACTGAGTGACGCCAAAACAAAGAAATTATCAAAAGCAAGACAACCCCAATATCTAAACCCCAACCCAACTAATCTAACTACCAAACAGAAAATGTAGAAATAAAACCGCAAACTTCAGCGTGTCCGACACCCAACCTAAACTACCCTATTTTTTTTAAGACTTATTTATGGGCTTTGTATGCCTTTAATTGGACAGGACAGTGTAGAGTAGACAGGAAAGCTTTTTTGGGGGGCGAAGAGACAGGGGAGCAGGATTGGCAAAGGACCACAAGCCGGGATTCAAACTCGGGTCACCGTGAGCGCAGTTGCGCTGTATGTCGGCTCACTAACCGCAAGACTATTGGCGCCAACTAAACTACCCTAATTAATAACAAATGTACACGAGTGGCTGTCAATCCTTAACTAAAATTAACAAGAAAAGAACTAAATTTAAATTAAAAAAAAAAAACTTACCTTCTAACAGGTCTCAAGTGACAAAGGCCACATTGGTCTATATTAGCTGATCTCAGTGTTAACTTAGCACAGCATGTCAAACCAGTTGTTAAAGCACTAATCGTTCTGCATCAGGTGTTTCCAAGTTCTAGTGAATGACACAGGTTTAGTGAACCTAAACAAAAAAGTCTCAATGAACTAACGAATAAGTAACAAGTAAACTGAACAATTCAAAAGAACTAATAAACTTAACACATTACACAACTAAAACAGAGAAAAATGAACGCGGCTGGCAAAAATGGACAGTCGCCCACTAGCTGGAAAGCAGGACGACTGACAACAGCAAATGAAGCCCGGCCCCCTTTTAAACGGGTAGGTCCATTCTGATTGGTCAACTGGTGAACTGAACAGCCAATAGACAAAACCTAAGAATTCAGAGCAAAAACAGCAAAAGAGGAAAATAAAGAAAAAAAAAAGACAGGGAGCAAACAAAAATACAAAACATACGAGGAATGTAACACAACCCCCTTAAAAAAAACGATATAATTTTTTACAAATTATATACGTTTTAACAAGTTATTATGCCACTAATCAAGCTCTGGATAAGGCATCATCACTTATATTTTCTGATCCCTTTTTATGCTTAATCAACAAATTATAACCTTGTGCAATTAAAGATCAGTGCATCAAATGCTGGTTATGGTTATACATGCGAGCTAAGAACACCAAAGGATTGTGGTCAGTGAACACAGTTACAGACATATTACTTGAGCTAATATACACATCAAAATACTGCAGAGTCATCAGAAGTGCCAGAGTTTCTTTCTCAATAGAGTAGTTTAACTGGTTTTTGTTAAACTTACGTGAGAAGAAACACACAGGATGTTCTATTTCATGGGAATCCTCCTGGATCAGTACAGCACCCGCACCAACCAAACTCGCATCAATCTCCAATGTGAAGGACTTTGCACAGTCCGGAGCAACGAGGACAGGTGCATTGCACAACAATGCCTTCACATTTTCAAAAGCATTCTGACAGGCATCATTCCATTTAAATGGACACGAAGGACTGAGAAGAGATGTAAGCGAATTAACGGCAGTAGAAATGTTCTTACAGAAATGTCGATAGTAACCTGCCATTCCCAAGAATCTACAAAATTCCTTGTGCGTAGCAGGAATGGGAAATTCTGCAACAGCGGTCACTTTTGCTTCCATGGGCCTTTACTTGTCCTCGTCCCACTTCTCTCCCCAAGTATGTGATCGTAGCTTGTCCAAACTCGCATTTAGCAAGATTCAACGTCAGTGAAGCTTCCGCAAGGAGTGCAAATACATCTCGCAAAATTGAAACATGTTCTTTCCAGTCAGATTACGAGATTGTCTAAATATGCATTACAATTTGGAACACCAGAAAGTACGATATTAATAAGTCTCTGAAAAGTAGCAGGAGCGTTCCGCATACCAAAAGCCATTACTCAATATTGCGTAAAGCTATCACAGAAATATTGGAAGCATGAGCTGTCAAAGGCACTTATCAATAACCTTTCAGCAGGTCTAGTTTACTGATGAATTTCGCAGGACCAAGGGTGTCTACGCAGTCTTCCATGCAAGGCAATGGAAAACAGTCAGGTGTAGTCACAGCATTTACCTTGCGTTAATCTGTGCAAAATCTGGCAGATCCATCACTTTTGGTAACCAGTAAGCACGGTGAACTCCATGGACTGTAACTCGGCTTTGCCAAGCCATTTTCCAATAAATACTCAACTTCATCCTTCATATCCTGCTATTCATGACAGAATGTTTCACTGCATTTACTCTATAAGCATGTTGCTTAATCAGAGTGGCATTACCTACATCGATATCATGCTACAATATTGTTGTACGTGTAGGAACATCATGAAATAATGAGGGAAAAGCATGAATTAACTGTTCAGTATCGAATCTCTGAGAATCAGGCAGATGAGATAAAGAAGAACATAGATCAGCCAAAACTTCAGAGTTCTTAAGTCTGGCACATTGCTGATATGTATGCCGAACTATCACCCCATAGTCTTCATCATCAGGAATATCAATAACGACATCACAAGTAAGAGTAACAATAGGCTAATGAGAATTTGACTCATTTCAACTCACAGTATTTTGTGACAATACGCCTTTAGCATATGACATGACACACAAGATTTTTTTCTGCAATCAGGTGTTCGAATTGCGTAGTCTGTATCATTCAATTTCTTCTTCATGGACTTGAAAAACATGCAGACAAAGTTGAACCAACAACAGGCAAGAAAACTAGCACTTGGTCTCCTTCTTTAAAGTGATGGGAAACAGACTTACGATCAAACTGATCTTTCACAGTGACTAGTGTTAATTTCGTTAACAAAGACAATGACGAAAAATGTTCGTTGATGAGCTTTTTTCCCATGACTAAGACGAGACGACAATAAGGTCAATAAACGATAACTATGACTATATCAACATGCAATTTCGTTGACGAAATAAGACGAGACTAAAATGTATTGAAAAAAATAAAAACTTTAACGAAAACCTCTTTACTTTCGTCAAAAAAAAGAGACAAAATGTTATTGCAGACTGCTCTACTCTACTACGCGAGCTTTCATGAGTGCGGTTGCCAGATAACAAAAGTTAAAATCCCCGAATCAGAGCTTCGCTGTTACAAGAATAAATTTTCTGCCTGGTGTTTTGCTTATTTTAAGCAATCTGGCAACCATGCGCACGCACTTGCTCCTCGTTGCGGAAGTGCCACCGACGATGATCTGAAAACAAGACAAACAAGCTGGAGTTTAGCATATTAAAATGTCACTCACCCGGTCTGTGTTCTGTCATGAGATATCGACTGTATTGTTTGCGATTGTGGTTGCTGAATAAATGCACTTACTCAACCGCTGTTGTTTTAATAGAGAAATAGGCTGTTGCCATTTGGAATTATAGTGGAATTACTTGTAATTTCACTATTATAATATTTTTCGTTTGTTTTAGCAGTTTTCATAGTGTAGACAGAGAGATTGCAAAAGTCTTTGGTATTAATTTATATAATAAAAATCCTATAATAAATAAGTACACTAGATGAGGAAAAATACACAATGAGTCCACATTCTATTGATTTGTGCTTACTGGTGAAAGTGCAATACCTGAAATGCAAAAGTAAATTTCTCAAATGACAATAATCATTAAGATTATAAATTTGAGCAAAAATATTTTTTCATCAGTAAACCTTACTAAAATGCTCATATATTTAATTGACTTAAACTTGACGAAACAAAAACAGGACAAGGCTGACTAGATATGATAACTAAAATGTACATTTGAGTAAGACTAAATTAAAAATGGCTGCCAAAATTATTACTGCTGTACGGTTAATTAATAATAATAATAATAATCTTATTGCTAAATTGTCAAATTTTCATTGACAAACTAGACTAAAATACTTCAGGTTTTCTTAGACTAAAACTAGACTAAAATGCTGAGACTTTTAGTCGACTAAAACTTGACTAAAATAAAAAACGGACTAAAGGTTGACTAAATATGACATTTCACATGGGACTAAGACTAAATTGAAAATAGCTGACGAAATTAACACTAATAGTGACCTGCTCTTGTGATAATGATTATTTCGCCATTGCGCAAGCGTGATGCAAAGGTTCATGAAATTTGCACACGAAATTTGCTTAAAGACGACATGTTATCTTCCGAGACTACCTCTAAAAGGACTGTGCTGGAGTACGTGTGCAAATTTCATGAACCTTTGCATCACGCTTGCGCAATGGCGAAATAATCATTATCAAAAGAGCAGGTCACTATTAGTGTTAATTTCGTCAGCTATTTTCAATTTAGTCTTAACTTGTGTTCCTGTGGCTCAGTGGTAGAGCATTGCGTTAGCAGCGCAAAGGTTGTGGGTTCGATTCCCAGGGAACACACATACTGATAAAACATGTATAGCCTGAATGCACTGTAAGTCGCTTTGGATAAAAGCGTCTGCTAAATGCATAAATGTAAATGTAAGCATCTTTAACGGACCCCTCACAGTATGTCCAAACTCTAGGTCAGCAGGACTAAACCCCAGGCTATCCTGTACTGCTTCCCTAACAGCCAACAAAACTAAGGGTGTGCCCTCGTCCCAATCCTTGCTAGTCTCCATACAGTAATTATGAAGCATAGATTTTAGTGTCTGGTGAAATTGTTCTAACGCCCCTTGACTTTCTGAATGGTACACACTTGCAACTCTATGAGGAATTTTCAAAGTCTTTAACACTTGAGCAAAAAGTTTTGACAGAAAATTTGTACCCCAATCGTTTTGTACAATTCTCGGTTACCCAAACATTGAAAAGAATTTCACGAGCACACAAGCAATTACAGGAGCCATTATTTTCCGCAGCGGAATCGCCTCTGGAAAACATGTCGCCGCACACATTATCGTTAACAAGTACTGGTTCCCAGCTCTTGTCTTAGGCAAGGGACCAACACAATCAACAATGACGTGTTCGAAAGGTTCCCCAATCACAGGTATAAGAACAAGCGGTGCGCGGAATTACTTGGTTCAGCTTCCCTGAAAATTCAGACTTTAATCTGGGCCAAACAAAATGCTTCAGAATTCAGTTATATGTTTTCTTAATGCCCAGGTGTCCAGACAAAGCATGATCATGGGCCAAAAAAGTACAACTTGTCTGTAACACGCAGGAACAACAATTTGATTTACAGTAGACCATTCAAAATCATCTGAGATATTTGTGCACCATCTACACATTAGCAATCCGTTGTCCACATAATAAGCAGTTTTTCTCTCAAGTGCGATCTCGAAAGGTACAACAGAAGAGAAACATTTACACAGGGTAACATCGGCTCCTTGAGCTGCAACAATGTTATCTCGAGTCACTGGTAATTTTACATCATTCAAAATTGAATCAGGTTTTTCGTCTGGCTTACCTTCATCTGCCATCAGAATACCATGCTCAAAAGTAGATGCCATAAAAGTTGTAGCCAAATCATCTGCATCAGCAAGTTTACGAGCTTGTGCTCGCGTCACAGCACAAACAGGAAAGACGTCAGGGAATCTTTCGGACATTTCATCAAGCTAATCGGACATTAGAAAATGGTGTACACTAAAAATGGTGTAACCTTTCCACTGGCCACATCATTACCGAGGATACATTTTACCCCGCACACAGGCAAATTTTCACGCATCCTGACCTTAATCATTTATGTGTACAACTCTGACCATAAATAAATCTGATGTGAAGGAACTCTGACAGTCTCCATTCCGATACCTCATACCAAAACATAGCTACCGCAAAAGGTTTCGTCAGAAAAAAGAAAAGCATCTTTAGCCATGATTGTCTGCATTGCACCTGTATCACGCAACATTGATTTTACCTGATTTGTGGACTGAGCATCAGCAGAAATTAATCCTTCCATCAAAAAAGATTGATAGCCCACATCTATTTTATCATGATTTTCATTTTCAATCATGTCAACAGTCTTTACAAAACCAACACTTTTAGGAGGATTAGTTTGCTGTTTGCGTTTTAAAGCAAGGCAATCAGCAATCACATGGCCGGTTTTGTGACAATAAAAACACTCTCTCTCTTCCCTAACTTTTGTACAAGTAGACTTAAAACGTGACTGGTCCTTCAAAACAGGGGAAATGGAAGGAACTTTTTCAGTATGAGCAGTAAAAATAGTTTTGTGAGTCAGCGCAAAGTCATCAGCAAGAACGGACGCATTTGACAATGAGATTACTTTGTTCATTTAAGTAAACTGCAATACGATCAGGAATGCAACCCTTAAATTGTTCGAGCAAAATTAATTTGCGTAGTGCCTGAAAATCTGTAACTTTACTTGCTACGCACCATTTGTCAAACAGCATAGACTTTTCTATTTTTTTTATTTTTGTTTTATATAATTTCTGAATCGCTGCCTACATGCTTCAGGTACAAGTTCATAAGCTCTCAAAATTGCCGTTTTAACAACATCATACTTCAAACTGTCCTCCAAAGATAAGACAGCACACACTTCCTGAGCTTTTCCCATTAGCTTACACTGTAGTAACAAAGACCATACATCTCTAGGCTAATTCAAAGCCGAAGCAATTCGCTCAAAAACATTAAAATACGAGTCAACCTCAATCTCTCTAAACTGTGGCACAAGAGCAATATGTTTACTCACATCAAATATACAACCTGATACTCCTACTCTCATCGCAGCATCAGCACCTAATGCAGGTGCAGGCTGAACAGGCAAATCCGATGGCTCAGGAGTAACCAATGGCACGGGAGGAGGAATTTGTAACAGAGCGGGGGCTACTGGAACAGGAGGACTTGGTGCGTCTCTGGCAACTCTCAATTCAAGCTCAGCCTGACTCTCAGCTATCCTCGCGCACTCCTCCATCTGAACCTTGGCCAGACGTAACTTGAGACGCGCTTCGCCTCCAGACCTAGACAGGGCAGGAGAAAGAGGATCGAATGCCGGCAATACAGCTTTGGCTTTGGACTCCTCCACCTCAGCCGTTTCGCTCGCTTCCTCCTCACCAAGCACAAGAGGATGGTCATCAGCACTGAGCAAATCTTGATCTACCGTCAGCTAAACCCAGCACACCAAGCTCCTGTAGTCCCTTCACCACGACGCTCTTAATCTCCCTGTTCAGCTGTTGCTTATTAACCTTAACTTGGAAATGCTCAGCAACACAGATCAAATCAGCCTTTCTACATTTATTCAGTTGCTCGATCGTCAGACTACTAACAAAACTATTCAAATCAAAATCAGCCATTCTAATTGCTTCATTAAACAATAAGCAAGCTCAAAGTCAACCGCCGGTCAATTTAAAAAAAATTTTTTTTTTAAACAATTACTTGCTCCACGGTCACGCCATGTAAGTCTCAGCCTCAGACGTCATGCCCACGGACCGTTGGCTAAACGTCTGATGCATATGGCACACTTTTCTGGAAACACTTCAGGAATGTCGAAGTCGTCATCTGACTGGTTGAATTAAATCAGATTTCCGGGAGACGCGAGTGTCGCGTTTATTTTCGGTCCGCCGGGAAACAAAGATGCCATGGCGCCAAACCCCCTCACGAAAGAAGAAAGCCGCTGTGTTTACAAATGTGACGTGAACGAGCTAAACACTGGATTTTCAAAAGTACGTGAAATATTTAAAGTTCGCGGCATAGAATCTTTAAAATACATCCGAGAGTTTCACACTTTTGTTGTTTGTTATTGTGGCGACATTTCCACGCCCGAAACATGACGCTAAACGAAACGAACTATGATTGGTTGTTTGACATGATGGTCAAATGGCCTCATGGGTGGGCCTTGGCCACTGAAAGCGGATATCTATTCCAGACCTTCAGCCGTCAGTCTGAAGGTCTGGCTACGTGAGACTAACTCCATGGTTACTCCAGCAACAGTGTATCTCACCATTTTTCATCCCCTAGATTATTAAATACTCATGAATGAGTATCCTACCACTGCCACCAATAAATGTTACGTGCTTGATATTTTTGGGGATGTTTCGTAACATTTAAGTGAGACACAACTGGCACTGGGGTAAACCATGAAAGGAAATGACCAGGAAACAAGCAAACATGTTTAACATGAGTTAAAGTTATTTTGAGATGTGCAGATTAATAATCATTAAAGAAAATGACTTAAGATAAATTATGGGAAAAAGGAGAAAACTGAGTGACGCCAAAACAAAGAAATGATCAAAAGCAAAACAACCCCGATATCTAAACCCCAACCCAACTAATCTAACTACCAAACAAAAAATGTAGAAACTTCAGCGTATCCGACGCCCAACCTAAACTACCCTAATTAACAACAAAAGTACACGAGTTGCTGTCACTCCTTACCTAAAATGAACAAGAAAATAACTAAATTTAAATACAAAAACTTACCTATCTCCTTTTCCCAAAATTATTCCAACAGGTATCAAGTGACAAAGGCCACATTGCTCCATATTAGCTGATCTCAGTGTTAACTTACCACAGCATTTCAAACCAGTTGTTAAAGCACTAATCATTCGGCAACAGGTGTTTCCAAGTTCTAGCCTAAGAACCTAAACACAAAACTCGAAAGTCTCAATAAACTAACAAATAAGTAACAAGTCAACTGAACAATTAAAAATAACTAATAAACTTAACACAATATACAACTCAAACAAACAGAGAAAAATGAACGTGGATGGAAAAAATGGACAGTCGCCTGCTAGCTGGAAAGCAGGACAACTGACAACAGTAAACGAAGCCCGGCCCTCTTTTAAATGGGTAGGTCCATCCTGATTGGTCAGCTGGTGAACTGAACAGCCAATAGACAAAACCTAAGAATTCAGAGTAAACACACCAAGAGAGGAAAAGTGTAAAAAAAAAGACAGGGAGGAACGTAACAAAGCATATAGAATTTATTCAAGTCTCAGTAAGACAAACTTTTTGCTGGAAGATGCACAATACCCAACCTTCCAGCCTAGGATGAAGTCATTATGTACATTAACTGTAATTTGGGACAAATATAGTGCAATTTAATGAAAAACAATATGAGTGGTGAACAAAACCTCAGGAACTTCCTGTGTTGTGGAAGGTTGGAAACATGGAAGTATGCCTCCTTTAGATCTATTGTGACAAACCAGTCCTTGAACCTGATTTGAGTCACGATCTGTTTCAATGACAGCATCTTGAATTTTAACTATTTGACAGTGATTCAGCTGACGCAGATCTAAAATTGTATGCAACCCCCATCCTTCTTCAGAAAAAAAAGAAGTACTGGCTGTATAACAGCCATCTATCTCTCGATAGAGGAGGGGGGGGAGTGACACGCTAGTTCTGTGAAGTGTCATGTGAGGAGCTGTATGACAGCTGGGGCTGCTCCCACCCAGCAGCCCTGAGACCTGAGGCCAGCGAAGGGGGTAGTGCTGTAATGATGCCACCTGCTTTTTAGCCTCCTGAAATCTGTCAACAACTGAGGTGACTTGCTGAACAGGTCAGAAGGCACAAGCGGAGTGTCCAGGAGAAATAACTTTTGCTTCTTTCTGATGTCGTACCACCTTTACAGAAAGAAAATATATTTTATTATATATGTACGGTCAATATATTAAAGAATTTTCAGTATATTGGTAATTATATAGAATAATACATTGTGGTAATATATTACAACATACTGAATAATACATAAAGAATTGCCGCTTTCCATATATTGGGGAATATATGTCAACATATATAGTGCTCATATAGTCACATTTATATGGGAATATATATTAGCAATATATGAACACAATTCAAGGTAAATATTTTTTTTCATATATGGAATTATATATTTGTAAATATATAAATATTGGCCACACATATAATTTAACATATATGCAGTATAATGTCACATATATGTGAACATGTATGCAAAATATATGTATCCAAATATGAGCAAATTTATTGTGTCATGTATGTGGGAATATATATATATATATTGTTACATGTATGATCTGTTTTTCTGTCTTCTTTCCTAGTTTGTTTCCATGTTTTTTTTATTAATTACTGTAGTTCCACATCTGTTTTCTGTTTCTCCCTGATTGCGTTCAGTATTTATAGTCTGTGTTCATCATTCTTACTTGGTCTGCTATCGTTTTGGATTTGTGTTTGATTGTGCCCAGTACCTTCTGTGGATTATTAAAGGAACTCTTTGATTATACTCCTTCATTGTGCGCTTTGCTTTTCACATCAGACACGTAACATACAGTATATATATTTACTGTCCTCTGAAAATAACTCAACATACAGCCATTATTGTCAAAAAAAGCTGGCAACAAAACTGAGTACACCCTAAGTGATAACAACTATACATCGTCTAATCATGCAAAGCCACATGTCCTATTCATCATGTTCATGTTTTTGTCTGCTTGACAGGACCATACAAATTTGTGTATCTTGTTTTAGAGCAGTTAAAATTTGGTTCTTTGAGTACAATTTTCTCATACTGACCACTGGATGTTCAACATGGCACCTCATGGCAAAGAACTCTCTGAGTATTTGAGAATTAGAATTGTTGCTCTCCACAAAGATGGCCTAGGCTATAAGAAGTTCGGTAACACCCTGAAACTGAGTTACAGTACAGTGGCCAGGGTCATACAGAGGTTTTCCAAGACGGGTGCTAGATAACAATGGTGCCCCTACAAAATATTGACACTTTGGACACAGTTTTGACATGTTCACTTAGGGTGTACTCATTTTTGTTGCCAGTTATTTGGACAATAATGGTTATATGTTGAGTTATATTTAGAGGACAGTCAATTTGTACTTCTATACAAGCTGCACATTGACTACTCTAAAATATATCCAAGTTTCATTTGTGCACTATTGTCCCTTGAGAAATTATACTAAAATGTTTGTTGAAATGTGAGTATATATATATATATATATATATACAGCGGGGAAAATAAGTATTTGACACATCAGCATTTTTATCAGTAAGGGGATTTCTAAGTGGGCTATTGACACAAAATTTCCACCAGATGTAGCCATCAAGACAAATATTGAATTCATACAAAGAAATCAGAACATTTAAGTATACAAGTTGAGTCATAATAAATAAAGTAAAATGACACAGGGAATAAGTATTGAACACTTTATTTAATACTTTGTAGAAAAGCCTTTGTTGGTGATTACAGCTTCTAGACGCCTCTTGTATGGAGAGACCAGTCGTCTGCATTGCTCAGGAGTGATTCTGGCCCATTCTTCCACACAAATGGTCTTTAAATCTTGAAGGTTCCTTGGGCCTCTTTTATGAACTTTGATCTTCAGTTCTCTCCATAGATTTTCTATGGGATTTAGGTCAGGTGATTGACTGGGCCATTCAAGCAGCTTGATTTTCTTTCTTTGAAACCACTTCATTGTGTCCTTGGCCTTGTGTTTGGGATCATTGTCTTGCTGAAATGTCCACCCTCTTTTCATTTTCAGCTTTCTGGTAGATGGCAGTAGATTTTTATCCAGAATGTCCCGGTACATTTCTCCATTCATCCTGCCTTCAATAATATGAAGTCTGCCAGTACCCCTTGCTGAAAAGCAGCCCCAAACCATGATGCTTCCACCCCCAAACTTAACTGGTGGTATGGTATTCTTGGGGTGGTGGGCAGTGCCATTTCTTCTCCAAACATGGTGTGTAGAATGACTGCCAAAAAGTTCAATTTTGCTTTCATCTGACCATACTATAGTCTCCCAATAATCCACAGGCTTCTCCAAATGCTCTTTCGCAAACTTTAACCGAGCCTCAACATGCTTTTTGTTCAGCGATGGAGTCTTGCGTGGTGAGCGTGCATGGATGCCATGGCGGTTCAGTGCATTGCTTATAGTTTTCTTTGAAACAACAGTACCTGCTGATGCAAGGTCTTCCTGAAGTTCTGCCCGAGTGGTTCTTGGCTCTTGGAGAACTCTCCTGATTATTCTTTGGACTCCTCGGACAGGGATCTTACGTGGAGCACCTGATCGTGGCCGGTTTATGGTGAACTGATGCTCTTTCCATTTCCGGATAATGGCCCCCACAGTGCTCACAGGAACATTCAGCATTCTGGAAATGTGCCTATAACCATTCCCATCAAAATGCTTTTCAACGATAAGATTACGAAGATCTACAGAGAGTTCTTTGCTTTTACCCATCATGAAGTCTTTCCTGTGTGCCTCCTAGGTAATGAGAAGCCTTTATAGGCCATCAATTAGGACTAAAGCAGCTGATATCAATTAGTACTGATAGGGGGCAGGGGTTCTCTCTCAATACTGACAGATTTCAGGTGATCTCCTTGCTTTCTATGCCATTTTGCACCTTGTTATCTTCATGTGTTCAATACTTATTCCCTGTGTCATTTTACTTTATTTATTATGACTCAACTTGTATACTTAAATGTTCTAATTTCTTTGTATGAATTCAATATTTGGCTTGATGGCTACATCTGGTGGAAATTTTGTGTCAATAGCCCACTTAGAAATCCCCTTACTGATAAAAATACTGATGTGTCAAATACTTATTTTCCCCGCTGTATATACATACAGGTGCATCTCAATAAATTAGAATGTTATGGAAAAGTTCATTTATTTCAGTAATTCAACTCAAATTGTGAAACTTGTGTATTAAATAAATTCAATGCACACAGACTGAAGTAGTTTAAGTCTTTGGTTCTTTTAATTGTGATGATTTAGGCTCACATTTAACAAAAACCCACCAATTCACTATCTCAACAAATTAGAATACTTCATAAGACCAATTAAAAAAAAAAAAATTTAGTGAATTGTTGGCCTTCTGGAAAGTATGTTCATTTACTGTATATGTACTCAATACTTGGTAGGGGCTCCTTTTGCTTTAATTACTGCCTCAATTTGGCGTGGCATGGAGGTGATCAGTTTGTGGCACTGCTGAGGTGGTATGGAAGCCCAGGTTTCTTTGACAGTGGCCTTCAGGTCATCTGCATTGTTGGGTCTGGTGTCTCTCATCTTCTTCTTGACAATACCCCATAGATTCTCTATGGGGTTCAGGTCAGGCGAGTTTGCTGGCCAATCAAGCACAGTAACACCATGGTCATTGAACCAGCTTTTGGTACTTTTGGCAGTGTGGGCAGGTGCCAAGTCCTGCTGGAAAATGAAATCAGCATCTCCATAAAGCTTGTCAGCAGAAGGAAGCATGAAGTGCTCTAACATTTCCTGGTAGATGGCTGCGTTGACTGTGGACTTCAGAAAACACAGTGGACCAACACCAGCAGATGACATGGCAGCCCAAATCATCACTGACTGTGGAAACTTCACACTGGACTTCAAGCAACATGGATTCTGTAACTCTCCACTCTTCCTCCAGACTCTGGGACCTTGATTTCCAAATGAAATGCAAAATTTACTTTCATCTGAAAAGAGGACTTTTCCTCAGACCACTGAGCAACAGTCCAGTTCTTTTTCTCCACACCCCAGGTAAGATGCTTCTGACATTGTCTCTGGTTCAGAAGTGGCTTGGTAGCCCGTTTCCTGAAGACGTCTGAGTGTGGTGACTCTTGATGCACTGACTCCAGCTTCAGTCCACTCCTTCTGAAGCTCTTCCAAGTGTTTCAATATATGGCTATACATGGTTCATGCAAATATTGCAGATTATTGAAAAATATAAGAACTAGAGTCCCATATATCAAAATATATTATTTCATATATCACATTATATCTTCCAATATATTCACATATATTTTTGTTTCCAAGGATTGGCCCTTGGATGAAATACCCTGGCTTTGAGCCACAACTGAAACGATCTCCTATGCAGGAGGCCCAAAGGTATCAACGTGGATGCAGCTGCCATGAGAACTAGAACACTTTGAAAGTAATGGACAGTGATTTTCTGGCCTAGCTTGATGTTCTTTAGGGTGTTTAGAATGGATTTGACATGTGCAGGAGACAGCTGTGCCCGCACAACCCCCAAATAGCCCTTCTCGACACAATCATCTTGATTGTCAACATTTTGAACTTGTATGTTCTGAGGTAGTGGCTCAACCCGTGATGATCTAAAATTGTACGCAACTCCCGATCTTTCTTGGGAACCAGAAAATACCGGCTGTAATAGCCTGACTCTCTGTCTGGCAGGGGAACACATTTTATGGCCCCTTTGTCCAGCAAAGCTTGCAATTCCTGTGTCAACAAATGCGCTCGTTCCGGTTTCACGGAAGTGGAGACCAGGCCATTGAAACGCGGAGGATGATGTGCAAACTGAATCCTGTAGCCCTTCTCTACAGTCCTTTTGACCCATGGAGAGATATTTGGCAGTAGCTTCCACGCTGCCAGTTTCTCTGAAAGGGGCAGTAGTTTTGACACTTTGCTTTGCTGGGGGGATGTTAGATGTCCGGTGTCCTGAAACATGGCAGGAGGTAATCGACCATGTAACATTTTGCTGGAGACCGCTGTCCCCAGAAACACCAGTGGCAGCGGAGATTTTACAGCAGTCTCCTGAGGGTGCCCGGGAAGGAGTCCCTAATCTCTGCTGTAATTTTTCGCACCCCTCCCGGCGAGGACACACCCCCACGGTCCTGGGGACTTCCTCAGGAATTCTTCTTTGAGGAGATAATGCTCCTCAGATCTGGCCTCTTAGAGGTGGTCTGTGGAGTGCAGCGAGCAGTTCCCCAGTCTTTGCGAGGAGGTGCTCGCCACACTCTCCTTCTGGGCTTCTCGCCTTAGCGAAACTAGACCTGGTCGGGACTGGGTGGCCGACAGTCCCCATGCTTCAGCACGGTGGGGAAGAAACTTCACAAAAGTTTCCTCGTAACGCTTCACCTTCCGGAACCTGTGTCGTCAGAGCCACCAAATAGGCGAGACGGGGGCATCAAGGAGGAATGCCCGGTCCTTCTTCTTGATGCCCGTGAGGTTCAACTACAGGTGCCTCTCCATGGAGCCCAATAGCAGCCATTGAATGGCTGATGGCGTGGGCCGTCTGCTTAGTCACACGGAAAGACAGGTCTGTGGCCCGGCAAAGTTCTGAAAACACTTCCTCATCGATGGTCTCGCCTGTGCTCAAGTCCTTCAGCAGGTCAGCCTGGTACACCTGCAAGACCTCCATGGTGTGCAGGGCAGCACCAGCCTGACCCACTGCTTGAAACGCTTTCCCCACCATTGAAGTTTTCAGCCTGCAAGACTTGGTGGGGAGCATAGGTTTTTTCAAAGAAGATGAGCTCCCAGGGGAGAGAGTCCACGAGCATCTTATATGATATATATGATATCATCATATAGCCCCGTGCCTTTGCATTCACGATGGTCGAATAAATCAACGTCGATGGTACAAAGACACGGGACGAGTAGGGCTTATTCCATGAATGAGTTAAATCATCATGGAGATCGGCAAAGAAGGGGAGAGACCATCGCTGAGGTCCCTCCCCCCGGCCATCTGACAGAATTCTGTCAGCCAGCTTCAAGCATTTGGGTGTCTCCTGCTCCTTTTGGCCAGTCCAGCTTTAATCTGTCGACTGCCCGAGTCACCACCTCGAGTAACTCCTCATACGCTTTATCATCACGAGAGGAGCGCTCTGAGGTGGCTCTCTCAACTTCCATCTCCACAGACGCAAGAGATGAAGTGTTCTCCGCTCATTCTGCAGAAGTGCCGGGGCGCCCTTCAGAAACGGACGCTAGGACCTCCCAATCCGGTGAGAGCACGAGAGAAAGGGGCGTACCCGTCTCACGTGCCTCAGCCAGATCGACACGCAACCCCCAGGGTCTTAACGAGGGAGCGGCGGCTTGCTCCTCCTTGAAGAAATCACACAAAGCACTTTGATAGGCAAAACATTGCAGTGCTCGCATTCTCCCTCGAGCCCGAGGGCAACATGCTCATCCCCCAAACACTTGAAGCAAAACTTATGCAGATCATCTTCAGAGATGAGTCTCGAGCAAGGAGGCACGCATCTCTTCACAGACTCTGACATAATGTAAGTCCTAAGGTTCTTTCTTTCCTTTTGTTTCCTTTTTTAGAAAGATAGACTGCAATGCAGCATGGAGAAACTATCTCTTACACACACACACACAATATGGTCCATGAAGACAAAGAAATCTGAAGGTATGTCTGTTTCATGCCTATTTATATCCTCTAAGGCAGGGGTTTTCAACCTGTGGGGCGCGCCCCCCCAGGGGGGCGCCAGCACCTGTCAAGGGGGGCGCGAGCATCAATTAATTCAGAGACATTGCCTTGAAGATTTATGAATACGAGCTTTCAAATCTTAAGCCATCCGCTAGGGGGCAATCTGACTCCCGCTGTTAGGCGACAGTGAGAATGGTGTAAAATGATTTACGGTTAGTCGTGTCGGAAATCCAACCACGGATTGGCATGTTGTTATCTCAGAAACAGGCTCAGCCATCACATTGAATCAGGTAAATTGGTTATATATTTATGTTTCAGTATAATTACGCACGCTATACCAGGCAGGGGTGGTTCTAAACCTTTTTTATGTGGGTTTCAGCCCCCCAAAACTATCTTAACGATCAGGCCAGTGCTGCTTCCTCTAGAAAGTTTTTAATTCGCACGTGTTTTAAGTCTTGTCAATTTAAACAATAAAGTAATTTTAAGCCATTTAAGCCCAAGACATCTCAACGCGGTACTCACGCGCTGTGATAGAGCGTTTCTGCATGCCTGCGCGCACAAACAGATAGCCTTCTGAAGTGGTGAATACCAGTGGCTGTCTTGAGGAATATCCTCGTAAGCACAGTCGGTTGTTTCAAATGAACGTAAACAGTAAAGTAAATATCCAATGTGCATCAGTATAACGGATCTGTGCATTTCTTATGTAAATAATGTTAATCAAAAAGAGCAAAAGAAAAATATTTTTTCTTAAGAGGGGGGGGGGGATCGCGAGTGAAATTAGACAAACTTGGGGGGGGCGCATGTCTTAAAAGGTTGAAAACCCCTGCTCTAAGGTGCATGTAATCACATGACGTCACCTACCGAGGTTATTTAATCCAATTCTTAGCGTGTTTGACACACATGCTTCACAACAGGCCGAACAAAGAATGTTCTCATTAGTGTTATTGAAATGCAGCATCGAGAGAAGCTTTTGATAGGGAATCTCTGATATTTTCCACTTTTTTCTTCTTCCAATTCTCTATATCTATAGTCGATCTGCTAATATCCGTCTGTGCGCTCTCTTCTCTCTATCATTAAAAGACATGCCCCTTGCTGCTTATTGGCTACAAGTGTGTTTTGGGACTCGGTCCGACATTGCGCTCAAAAGCGTTTTTCATAAATTAAAAGTGCACCTATAATGTTATGGTTTTGTTCATTTATAGTGTCAATAGGGATTTTTTCTTGCAACTTACTTGGCTGACAAATGCATTTCACAAAATTGTCAACATTTTCAAACAAAGCAATTTTAATTATTGTATAAATAATTGTTTAAATAACTTTTGAGTAAATATCTTTTGTACTCTGCTTTCCCCATCAATACAGTTATAAAGTATTTTTTATAATATATCAAGAGATAAAAAGACAAACATCTAAGAGATTTTGGGACCTCTTTTATTCTGGGTTTCTTTATATACTTTGTTAGGGTCCATTAGCACATTATGTACAAATAAAACCATGTGGCCAGTCATTTATGTGTCAAAGCTTTTAGTGATGTCATTGTCTGTTCTTGTCTAAGAAATTACTTTACAAGCACACTATGGCTGTCAAAAAAAAAAAAAAAGAATATTCGTCATTCAAATGCAGAAATGTTGCATTCTAATT
This sequence comes from Aspiorhynchus laticeps, assembly GCA_023376895.1. Classification (NCBI taxonomy): domain Eukaryota; kingdom Metazoa; phylum Chordata; class Actinopteri; order Cypriniformes; family Cyprinidae; genus Aspiorhynchus; species Aspiorhynchus laticeps. Next base: position 45,503,342 of record CM041798.1, read on the forward strand.
TTAGGTGTGCATCAGGCAGCCTTATCAGTGGCGCACGAAATGTGATGACGATCTAAGTGTTGTTGCTTTTTAATATTTTTGTTAGCCTATCCAGTTGAACCCACTAGATGTGGCGAAGCTGCATTGTTCATTCAAAATATTGCAGAAAAAAAAGAACATCAATGCGGAGAAGATCTTGTTTACAGCAAAACTGAAACCAAGCCATTCACACAGAGTACATATCTTGCACAATTTCAAGAGGGACATCTATCACCGTTACACTTGTGTCTCGCACAAGAGAGCTGTATGTTTAAATATCCATGTAAAATTAAGCAACTTAATTAATTATATTTGGTTTATAAACATTATGCATTGTTTCATAGATAGTCATACTATTTTATTGCTTTAATAAACATGCATTAGTAATATTTTTCTTGATACGCCCTCTTGTGGCATCAGGAGAGAAGCCAACCAACCCCCCCCCCAAAAAAAAAAAAAATTGAATTTAGTTTTTTCAGCAATTCTGACATTCCTAAAGCATACCACTATAATATCAATATAACATAAACAAAAATATATGCTATTTTATCTGTCAATAGGACTTAGGCAGGACTTTTCCCATCATATTCTTTTTTTGTATTTTGTTCAGGCTTGAATAGGATAATGTAACATTTTGGTGCAAATATGCAAAATAGAAAACCAAAGCTCGAGGCTAAAATGGCAAATATCTCCACAGCTACAGTGAATTTTCCAGGAGAACTGACATAAGCTGGGATAAATGTGATACTGAATGTGATGAATTTGGCTTCATTGAAGTTATCAGGCAGTGTGCGAGCTAGAAAAGCCAGAATGAAGCACAGAACAGCCAGTAGGCCAATGTAACCCAGAACAGCCCAGAAACCTATAATAGAACCCAGACTGCACTCAAGAATGACCTTTTCCTTATAATATTTCAAATTTTTGTAGGGAAATGGAGGAAATAATGTTAGCCAAAGTACACAGATAAGAACCTGTATAAGTGTAAAGGCAAGAACACTGAGTCGTTGTTGTGCAGGCCCAAACAATTTCATGACATTACTTCCTGGAAGTGTAGCCTTGAAGGCCATTAACACAACTATTGTTTTCCCCAGAACACAGGAGATACAGAGGACAAAAGTGATTCCAAATGCTGTGTGACGCAACATACAGGACCACTCAGTGGGCCGTCCAATGAAAGTAAGAGAACAGAGAAAACACAGAGTCAATGAGAAGAGCAGCAGGAAGCTCAGCTCTGAGTTGTTGGCTTTTAAAATGGGGGTGTCCTTCTTACTGTAAAACAGAATGGCTACCAGCACAGTTAATCCAACTCCAAACAGTGAGAAAAAGATTAGCACTATACCCATAACTTCTGTGAATGACAGAAATTCTACAGCCTTTAAGATACATTTATTTTTCTCAGCATTAGACCAGTATTCGCCTGGACACTGCTTGCAGTTATTTGAATCTGGAATAGAAGTTTTGATCACTATAGTTACAAACAAAAGCAAGATTATTATGTTACATGTGAACAGTTTGTGAAGACATGCAGAAATCACAAAAGAAGAAGGAAAAACAAAGAAGGAAATAACCAGTTTGCTTTGACACTGTAAAATGGGCTGAATATTACCTGTCTCATTACTGATTTCTCCTTCGGCACATGGAACACAGTCATAACAACAGACTGGTCTTCCTTTCTGTGTAGCCTTCCTAGTGCCTGGAGGGCAACTCTCACTGCACACAGACCTTGGCTTCTACATAGAAAAATTATATTGTACATAACTATTTGTTTATCCTTTGTTTATGTCCCAGTTTCAACAAAATCTTTACAATAAATATTGGCATTTACCTCCAGCTGTCCTCCAACCCAGATTATGTTTTCAGTTTTGAGCACAAAGCGCCGGTCTGGAGGCAGTGAGGCATCATAGAATCCCACTGGTTTAAATTGGACTGATCCATCAGAGTCCTGCTGCCAGTTTACGACTTCATATTGGGCTACTATGCCACCGGTGCTGTCAAACCACACAGGATCACCCATCTTTACAGTGAAATTTACGTTTTTTAGAGTCTCAACCACCTATTTGGACACATGTAAACAGACATGGGTTATTCCAGTGGTTATTAATCCTGGTTTGCACATTTTGCATGTCTCCCTTATTTAACAGACCTGATTCAGATCATCAGCTCATTAGGAAAGAGCTCTATAAACTGATCTGAATGTGTCAGATAAGGGAGACATACAAAATGTGCAGAGCTGGGGGGCCACAGGACCAGGATTAAGAACCACTGGGTTATTCTTTTGGTCTTACTTTCTACTTGTCTACCACTCTCTTTTTTAAATGTTATTACCTGCTGTGGTTGTATTTTCAGGTCTTTTTCACAACCCCTCATGTCTTTGCACTTGAGTAGACTGTGCAGTGAATGAGCCACAGCATAAACAGCTTTGTAGACATTGCTTGCATATCTTTGTTCAGGCACATCTTCATTGTAGTTTTTCAGCAGAAGCAGATCTTGATATACATTGCAACTTAATGCATATTGAGAGGAGTTTCTCTCAGTTCGTAAGCATGGAAAAGCTGTATCCCAGAATGCTTTTATAACATAATCCAAAAAACCTTCAATATCAACTTTTCTCACTGCAAACCCCAACGACCCTCCCAGCACATGAAAACTGTTTGGAGTGATCAAACTCTTTGCAGTTATCCATGACTCGACACCAATCATTTGGAGGCCTGTAATGTTTTCAGTATTTAGCTGCTTGAGTAGGTTGTACATTTCAGAAGTAGTAAGAAATGCAACAATCACTTTTGCTGTGCTTTTTTTAATTGTCTCTACCACTTTTTGGAGTTTGTCAGGCTCTGTTCGGTAGAATTTCACAGAATACTCCACACAGATCCCCTCTTCCTGAGCTGTTTTCAGAAACATGGCCATACCATTGTTTCCATAGTCATTGTCACTGTTCACAGCTCCCACCCAAGACCAGCCAAAGTGCTTGACTATGTATGCAAGTGCTCTGCTCTAGTGGTAGTCACTAGCAATAGTTCTAAAGAAAGAAGGATAATCTTTCCTTTGACTGAGACATTCACATGAAGCTGAGTGACTTATCTGAAAAACAATAACAACAACAACAACAACAATAATAATAATAATAAATAAATAAATACAAGGAAACAGTGATAAAATACATCTTTAGTAATTATTTCAAGTTTTTACGGTTATTGCTCCTTACCACGGGAATTTTAAAAGGTCCTGTAGTTCTGGAAAGAATCACTGTAGCAGAAGACTCAGTTTATCCTATGATTGCATGTATAGGAGATTGTCCATTGCATCTTTCCCCAACTACAAGCACATGACCATTCAACAATGCCATAGTTGCACTTATGGTAGACAGTCTTGAACCACAACTATCATAGATTCGGTAGCCAATGGAAACATTTGGGAGCAAACTTTCACTTCGATTAATCTCATCAATGGCAAAAATCATTGTCTGAGCCATCCGAAAACCTTATATTCACACTGTGAAAACATAAAACAGCATTTTTACTATTTTTTTTATTTTTATTTTTTTTTACATGGTGTTCATACATTGAACACCATAACATTCCAGATATTATGATAGTGTATATTTGTCTTTCTTTTTATCTGGTTGTATTAAATATATTATCTGCTCCAATTGTTTTCAGTGTAACAAACCTGGAGCATGATAGCAGATGAGGTTTTTTTTGTAAACTCAAATGAAGGTAATGTCTCTATGCTCCGGATTGGAAAAAGTGCTCCAATAGTTACTTCTCCATCCTTGGATAACAGTGGATACTTCGAGTCTCCCATTAATCGGCAAAGAGACTTTTCTGCTTTTGTATGAAGTTGATGGAATAGCAGGAGTTTGTAAATAAAGAGAAGCATCCCAAAGGTTGGGCTTAACTGCAGATGTCAAATACAAGGAACCCGATACAGTATTTGCACTTTTATAGACAAAATTCATATGGATGAATGAGTGTGAATGTAGCCAATGACCTCATAGGGTGGTATGTAAGGCAGGTCAAGCGAGGTGGAGTCCAGCTAATTTGAAAGGATCTGATTTTCTGAAATTATTAGATAACAGTAAATTGTACAACTTTTTATACTGAAATATTCAGTTTGTTGTAAACTTTGATTTAGATCTTAGTTTAGATCTGTAGTTTATATTTGGTCTTTAAAAAAACCTTCCCAATGTCTCTTACCCTGTCTTGGTTTCATTTTGATACTTTTATGCTTGCTCACTTGGTTGCTTGTTTATGTGTGAAGGCAGATTTTCACATCATTAAGTACATCACTTGCTATATGAAACATGCATTAGGTAATGCTTCTGTTTATTCTGTTTTCAGTAAATTGTAATTATGGTCTCTTGAAGCATCTTGGAGACGTTGCCACAGTTCTTCTTGATTCAGTTTGTTCTGTTTCTTCATGTCATTCCAGATAGAATGGATGTTGATAAGATAAGATCTCTGTGTGGAGCACTAGCTGTTGTCAGACTCCTTGTGCAAACAAAAATCTCACTGGATTATTATGATTAATGACAAAATGAATGTTTGGAAATATAAACTGATATTTCCTACAGACACACTACAGCTAAAAATAAATAAATAAATAAAAATTGAAATAACTGACTTAAAACCATTTTTTAGCCAGTGAAAAAAACTAGTGTTCTAGTAATTTTGGCCACCAATATATATATATATATATATATATATATATATATATATATATATATATATATACAGGTGCATCTCAATAAATTAGAATGTCGTGGAAAAGTTAATTTATTTCAGTAATTCAACTCAAATTGTGAAACTTGTGTATTAAATAATTTCAATGCACACAGACTGAAGTAGCTTAACCAAAATTGAAGTTTCTATGCTTTTTGTTTATAGTTGGAATCTCTGTGTCAGTACTGCCATCTTAAAAGTAGGGGTGTGAATCTTGGTTTCACGATTCAATTAAATTACGATTATCACTATCAACTCAATATCACGATGCGTCACATTCTCAGTTTTCAATATTACTGCACATGGCTACATTTTATATGTTGAGTTATATTTAGAGGACAGTCAATTTGTACTTCTATACAAGCTGCACATTGACTACTCTAAAATATATCCAAGTTTCATTTGTGCACTATAGTCCCTTGAGAAATTATACTAAAATGTTTGTTGAAATGTGAGTATATATATATATATATATATATATATATATATATATATATATATATATATATATATATATACATACAGGTGCATCTCAATAAATTAGAATGTTATGGAAAAGTTCATTTATTTCAGTAATTCAACTCAAATTGTGAAACTTGTGTATTAAATAAATTCAATGCACACAGACTGAAGTAGTTTAAGTCTTTGGTTCTTTTAATTGTGATGATTTAGGCTCACATTTAACACAAACCCACCAATTCACTATCTCAACGAATTAGAATACTTCATAAGACCAATAAAAAAAAACATGTTTTTGTAAATGAAAGTATGTTCATTAACATTGTACTGTATATGTACTCAATACTTGGTAGGGGCTCCTTTTGCTTTAATTACTGCCTCAATTCGGTGTGGCATGGAGGTGATCAGTTTGTGGCACTGCTGAGGTGGTATGGAAGCCCAGGTTGCTTTGATAGCGGCCTTCAGGTCATCTGCATTGTTGGGTCTGGTGTCTCTCATCTTCCTCTTGACAATACCCCATAGATTCTCTATGGGGTTCAGGTCAGGCGAGTTTGCTGGCCAATCAAGCACAGTACCACCATGGTCATTGAACCAGCTTTTGGTACCTTTGGCAGTGTGAAAGGAAGCATGGAAGTGGAAGTGCTGGAAGCATGGAAGTGCTCTAAAATTTCCTGGTAGATGGCTGCATTGACTGTGGACTTCAGAAAACACAGTGGACCAACACCAGCAGATGACATGGCAGCCCAAATTATCACTGACTGTGGAAACTTCACACTGGACTTCAAGCAACATAGATTTCGTGCCTCTCCACTCTTCCTCCAGACTCTGGGACCTTGATTTCCAAATTCTCCACAGCCCAGGTAAGACGCTTCTGACGTTGTCTCTGGTTCAGAAGTGGCTTGGTAGCCCTTTTCCTGAAGACGTCTGAGCGTGGTGACTCTTGATGCACTGACTCCAGCTTCAGTCCACTCCTTGTGAAGCTCTCCCAAGTGTTTGAATCAGCTTCGCTTGACAGTATTCTCAAGCTTGCAGTCATCCCTGTTGCTTGTGCACCTTTTCCTACGCAAATTCTTCCTTCCAGTCAACTTTGCATTTAAAATGCTTTGATACAGCACTCTGTAAACAGCCACACCTTTCAGTAATGACCCTCTGTGACTTACCCTCTTTGTGGAGGGCGTCAATGTTCGTCTTCTGGATCATTGCCAAGTCAGCAGTCTTCTCCATTATTGTGGTTTCAAAGAACAAGAGATACCCAGAATTTATACTGTAGGGATGGTCATTAATTGAAACTCAAATGTAAATATTCTAATATTTTGAGATACTGATTTTTGACTTTCTTGAACTGTAAGCTCTAATCATCAAAATTAAAACAAAAATTTTTGAAATGTTTTACTTTACATGCAATGAATCTAAAATATATGAAAGTTTTCAAATATATGAAAGTAATGTCATGAACTTACAAGAAAAAAAATAACTTTTTCACGACATTCTAATTCATTGAGATGCAACTGTATGTATGTATGTATGTATATATATATATATATATATATATATATATATATATATATATATACGAGCATCTTTAGTGTCGATGTGAATAACAATCTTACTGAATTTATGTTTAGCATTAGCCAGCACTTTTTAATTTGTCAGGCGCTCTGGCTCCCGGTAAACACTGGACTATGGTGGCTGGTGTATCTAAAGCATTTTCATGTTCTGTATAATAGAATCGCCAATAACTGGGGTACTTTCATCATGCTTCTTAGTGGGTGCCTCACTGAATGGGGAGAACCTGTTTAATGTTTTGATCAGAACGGAAGAGCGGTGGTTTGTCCTGTGACTATTCCGTATTGCATGTTCAGATGTTCATACAGCAAAATATTGTAGGGGCCATGAAATGGAGAAAATCAGCAAAAATGCTGGCGGTGGCTGGCAACTTTTTCAAAAACGCTTGCGTAGGTGTAGTTGAGTACTCTGCCCCCTGGAGACAGGAGCTTGACACCCCGCCCCTCCTCGCGTTATCTCGAGGGCTGCCCATGGGGGTCTCGCTGGCACTGAATCTCGGTCTATTAGCAGGATGCTATGCCTCCATCATTGGGCCTCATGCTTGCTGGTCTCTGACTCCAAGTCGTTAGGCTTTGTCCCGATGCCTCCTTGGTCATCAGGTCCCAGTATAGTGCCGCAACCTCAGGTTGAGTAGCTCTCGGAATGGAAGGTCTCGTGACATGCTTCCTAATGTCCTGATTGGGTGATCGTTTCGAGAAGCTGCCCTGACCAGGACAAGTGACTAATCTCTTGCCCTGAGGGGCTTCCTGAGATTTGAGTTATCCACTCAACTATTCTGCACATATTCTGAGTTCCTCTCATTGAGGCGTCGAGTGGCATTACTCCACAACTCCACTCTGCAGTTTCGATAGGTTGTATAGGCCCACTTGAACCTCCCTGTCATACTCCCGTTATGGTTGAACCAATGATTAGACCCTCTGTGGAGTGGGCTTGAGTTCACTGCTTTCTCTGAGGTATGAGTGAGATGTATTTCCTTCTCCGCAAAGGCCCTTGCTCTGAGGAGCAGTAGTTTTGAGCATGAGTGGATTATTGGGTCCCGTTGTTCCTTATAGGCTCTTCAAGCTTGGCTAACAGGACCCTCATTCTCTCTCTCTGAATCAGAGACCATGGAACTGTGTACAGCTGCCATGCAGTTGACAAGTCTCTTTGGCGGCCCGATAGACTGCCTCTTCTAGTCTAACACTGCCTTATGGTTGAGCTAGGCAGTACTCCCCTCACTGCAGGGGTTAGCCATGAGCCCGCTGCTCCCAGTATGAGTTGTGAGAGCTTGCCTCAGTCTGAGGGCCGAGAGTGTCGTTCCCGGGAACTCCATGTGCAGCCATACCGAGTTGTCAGGCCCGTCTCCTCCTTGGTCAGTTGCCTCTATGTTAGGAGCCGGCTGCTCCCGGATGGAATGTGTGATTCCCTTCTAAGCTGAACCCTGGTTCCTAGTGCCCATGTAGTATGCTTCGGTTACCACAGCTGCTATTAAGGTTTGGTATTGCATGGTATCTAGTGGTTGGGATATTGGTGAGAGTTGTGATGGAGGTGTAGAACTGAGTAACAAAAGTGTCTGGCTTGAACTTTTGGTGTGTTATCTCCTTTTCAGATGTTGGAGTTTTCCAAATGGAATGCTGGCTTTTCCTGGTTGGAAAGGATACTCTGCATTGGGAGATGACTTGAATGAATATTTCCTGCCAGCTACATTTATCTGGAGTCCACTGGAAAGTCCAAGACTAAGATTACAGAATCAGCACATATGGAAAATAATTTGATGTGAAGTGTGATCTGAGTACTTGTCTATCCTAAAGGTACTTTGGCCTTGCCATTAGCCAAATATTAGCCAAATATATATGTTATCATGGGAGTTGAGCTCCTTCCACAAGTTATTTGGGAGAAGAGCTTCTTTCATAATCTCTCGTGGTTTAACTTACTTTTGTATCTGAGATGGCCTTTCCTTTCCAGGCTCCAATATTAATGGGAACAACTAACTTGTTAGAGGCAGTGGAAGTGTGCCTTGAAGGGTCGAATAGAGTGGACGGTTTCCAGACAGATGTTGTCCTTTACATCTCCATCACTGGTCTGGAGGTTTTTTAACAAGTCAATTAGCAGTGGGTCTTTGTGCTCTCTGTTAGAGCGGGCTTCGATGATTTGCATGGGGCTCTGTAAGTGAAGACAAATTGATTGATTCTCATTTTACTACCTATGTTTTGGTCTTGACTTGTTCTGCCAGCTCATCTTAATAGTCTTCAGGAAGAAAGGCTGAGAGGAAAGCCGATTTGCTTCAGGTAGTAATAGAACACTGAGCAACTTCCTTGTTAACACTAAGTGCAAATAGCTATAGATTCTGTTTACAGCTAGATTTTCTGCTATTTATACTACTTATTGCAAACAGTGGCGATTATCTGCACCTCAGTATTGTAGTACATTATTACGGTGACGCATTGAAATACACTGTTTTAAATGTATTTTAAATGTAATGGTTTTAATTTGTAGCGGCATGTTTATTAGGATTAATCTCCAATCTCTCTACAATATAGTGCTATCCAATAACTGCACTCAGACCCATGACTCATTTAGGCTATATGATCAGATCAATACAGTTATTTTTGAATATCGACTCTGGGCTTGGAATATTTATTTTTTTGAATGACTGAAGTTTGATTTAACAACAAATCGAAATAGAACAAAAATAAATAAAGACATTTTCTAATAGGCTAATAATAATAATAATAATAATAATTATTATTATTATAATTATTTCATTCTGTTTGGCAAACGGGAAAACGAAAACTAAGCTAGATTTTTCGTATTATTTGTTTGTGGGTTAAAAAAATTAGCTTATGCTTTAATAGGCTATTTGTGCATGGGCGGCCCTAAAAAAACGCCACTTTTCAACTCAGCCCGTCTTGTCTATCCCATCACACAGAAGAGTTCATCTGATGTACCTCTCTGCAAATTAGTCACAATAATGTTTCTTCATCATACTGTCTGGCTGTTGTATAGGCTATATTTCTTGCAAATATACATTTCATATAAAGCACAACACTGCTCTTCTCGGTTCGGCGGTGCCAGCACGATCCCTTAGCTAAGTTGTGATAATAGAGGAAAGAAATATAAATGTCTCCTTTATTTTCTATAGACTACTTCTACAATAACAACAAAACGTTACAAATTGCTTCGGTAAAATAACAGGGTGCTCTTTCTGGTGCACCTTGTTATGTCTAAAGGTCTAAATAAATAAAATTTAAAACAAATTTGTGTTTATTTAATTCTATAGCCTAAATCCAACAAGAGGTACTGTACAGTCTTTCCCATCTGTGCTCATCTGTACTATTGTGCTCAAACACCCAGGCGCTGCGCAGCCTATTCCTTCAGTAGCCTATGGCCGCGTGTCCACCAAAGCGTTTTTTTTCCAGAGGCTGGCGTATTTTTTCAATTGTTCTAAATGGGAGCGTCGCGTTTTTTAAAAAGTGCTGAGCGTTCGGGCGTGTTTTTCTCGGCGCCGAGAGTTGAATAATGTTCAACTTTGGATAAAATGCTGCACTCACTGTCACTTCCTAGTCAGCCAACCAATCAGAGTGAAGGAGAGGCACGACTACCAACTGTACTACGGCTGAACAACAATGGAGAAGTTAATATTGCTTGTCTCCGAGTATTTATTTATTTACTAGATCGAATTGCCGGACTACCATAATAGTGTTATGAAATATAATGTTTGGAGAAACATTTCATTCGCGATGCGTCTGCCATTACTTAAGCGGATATTCCGTATCATAGCAACCTGTGTCTAAACGGAAAAAAAACTTTTGCTTTGGTGGATACGTGGCCTAAAGCAAAGCCTGGAATTTAACCCAGAAGAGGAACGCGATGCAATGCGCGGCTTGATTCAGCTAAAGATATAATTTAATAATATATAATCATTAATAGGCTACATAATTAATATATAATCAGACTAAAGTATCAAGGCCGCCCACACATGTGGAACAAATATTAAAGCATAAGCTCATTTGTTTACCCACAAACAAAAAATCTAGCTTAATTTTCTTTTCCCGTTTTCAAACAGAACGAAATAATAATAATAATAATTACTATAATAATAATAATAATTATTATTATTATTATTAATAGCCTATTAGAAAATGTCTTTATTTATTTTTGTTCGTATTTTGATTCGTTGTTAAATCAAACTTCAGTCATTCAAATAAAGAAATATTTCAATCTGATCTGATTTTTGATCTGATCATTTAGCCTAAATGAGTCATGGGTCTGAGTGAAGTTATTGGATAGCACTATATTGTAGAGAGATTGGAGATTAATCCTAATAAACATGCCGCTACAAATCAAAACCATTACATCAAAATACATTTAAAACAGTGTTTTTCATAAATTTGGCGCCGCAGATGGCAGCTACTGTGCTTTGCTCTCCAGTGTTTGTACTGTTTTTGTTTGTTTTTCCTGTTTTTTGTTTCTCAAACACGATCAGCTTTACCAGGGATGAACTGCTGAACATTCGGCAGAACACACCACAAAATCTTTCACCGGATTTTGATTACTTGGACGCTTTGCTGGACATTATACTGTAGTTGGTGGAGCTGCAGTGTTGCTTAGATGCTACAGGTCGCGCAGACGGGGGAAACGAGCAGGCACGCTTGTGAAGCTTTGTCAGTGCAGATTAAGAACGCCGTTGCCTAGCATCCATCTCGCAATCTCGCTCTCTACCCAACAAAACGGACGAACTTCTCCTGTTCTCCCGGACAAATAAGAATTTCTCAAACTCTGCTGCTCTGTGTTTCACGGAAACCTGGCTGAAGGACACCATACCGGACAGCGCGTTACATCTTCCTAACTTCCAACTGATCAGAGCAGATCGCGAGGCAGAATCAACGGGGAAGTCGCGCGAAGGCGGGACGTGCTTCTACATCAGTGAGAGGTGGTGTACAGATGTAACTGTGTTAAAGAAGATGTGCTGTTATGATCTAGAAACGCTATTCATTAACTGCAAGCCATTCTATTCGCCGCGGGAGTTCTGTTCGTTCATTCTCGTGAGTGTTTACATTCCACCGCACGCGAACGCGAGATCAGCTGTACAGAAACTCGCTGATCAGATCACAGAGACTAAGTAAAAACACCCGGATTCTGTTTTAATAAAGCAAATCTCTCATGTGAACTGCCAAAATACAGAAAGCACATCACATGTCCCACCAGAGACAGTAATATATTGGATCACTGTTACACAGCGATAAAGGATGCATATCACTCTGTCCCACGGGCAGCTTTGGGACTCTCTGATCACGGTTTAGTTCATCTTATACCAACCTACAGGCAAAAACCTGTATTAAGAACTGTTAAAACATGGACTGTTGAAGCAGAGCAAGATTTAAAGGCTTGTTTTGACCTCACTGATTGGAGTGTTTTTGAAGCTGCTGCCACCGATTTGGACGAACTCACAGTATCAGTTTCTGTGAAGATATGTGTATTCCTACCAGGACTCGTTTAACCTACAACAACGTCAAACCATGGTTCACAGCAAAACTCAGACAGCTCCGTCAGGCCAAAGAAGATGCTTACAGGATGTGGGATAAAGTATTGTATAAACAGGCCAAATACACATTGGAAAAGGAGATCAGGGTGGCAAAGATGAATTATTCTGGCAAGCTAAGGATACAGTTCACTTCCAGTGATTCTGCTTCAGTGTGGAAAGGTATGAAATACTTTACAAATTACAAGACACCATCCCCCAGCACTGTGGAGAATCAACAACTAGCAGACGATTTGAATGCATTTTGCTGCAGGTTTGAAAAAAACACCCCACACCTGCCCTGAACACGTCTCCACACAACCATTAACACCTCCAGCAACCCCCCTCTCCCCCACACCTGCACTGAAAATAAGTGAAGATGACGTGCGGCAGGTCTTCATAAAGAACAAAAGAAGGAAAGCACCAGGCCCAGACGGTGTGTCACCAGCCTGCCTTAAATCCTGTGCTGACCAGCTAGTCCTCATCTTCACACAGATCTTCAACAGATCACTGGAGCTGTGCGAAGTCCCCTCATGCGTCAAACGCTCCACCATCATCCCTGTCCCAAAGAAACCCAAAATTACTGGACTTAATGACTACAGACATGTGGCTCTAACATCTGTGGTCATGAAATCATTTGAAAGACTGGTTTTGGCTTATCTGAAGGCCTCCACTGGACCCTTAATGGACCCCCTGCAGTTTGCCTACAGAGCAAACAGGTCTGTGGATGATGCAGTCAACATGGGACTGCAATTCATCCTGCAGCATCTGGACAGACCAGGGATTTACAGTATGTGAGGATCCTGTTTGTGGACTTCAGCTCCGCTTTTAACACCATCATTACGGACACACTTCAGAATAAACTAACTCAGCTCTCCGTCCCCACCTCTGTCTGTCAGTGGATCAACAGCTTCCTGACAGACAGGCAGCAGTCAGTAAAGCTTGGTAAATTCACATCCAACACCCATACCACCAGCACTGGAGCCCCTCAGGGCTGCGTTCTCTCCCCACTGCTTTTCTCCCTCTACACGAATGACTGCACATCTAAAGACCCCTCTGTCAAGCTCCTGAAGTTTGCAGACGACACCACACTTATCGGCCTCATTCAGGACGGTGACGAGTCTGCCTACAGACAGGAAGTTAAGGAGCTGGCTGTCTGGTGCAGTCTTAACAACCTGGAGCTTAACACGCTCAAAACAGTGGAGATGATCGTGGGCTTCAGGAGAAACCCCCCTGCTCTCCCCCCACTCACCATAATGAACAGCACGGTGACTGCAGTGGAGTCATTCAGGTTCCTGGGCACAACCGTCCCCCAGGACCTGAAGTGGGACAATCACATAGACTCCATTGTGAGAAAGGCTCAGCAGAGGTTGTACTTCCTTCGCCAGCTGAGGAAGTTTAACCTGCCACAGGAGCTGCTGAAACAGTTCTACTCTGCCATCATTGAATCCGTCCTCTGCACATCAATAACTGTCTGATTCAGCTCAGCTACCAAATCTGACCTCAGAAGACTACGGAGGGTAGTCCGGTCTGCTGAGCGAATAATTGGTACAACCCTCCCTACTCTCTGAGAACTGTACTTATCCAGAGTGAGCAAAAGGACTGGCAAAATCACTCTGGACCCCTCACATGCAGCACACGCCCTCTTTGAACTGCTGCCGTCTGGTCTACGCTTCAGAGCTCTGAGCACCAGAATGACCAGACACAGGAACAGTTTCTTCCCCCAAGCAATCCATCTCATGAACACTTGACATTAACGTGGAACACACAACACTATTTTACAATTATTTATTCACCACACATACATAATTTTATTTTTATTTTTTTTGTTCCATTTCAAATTTCCCCATGTCAGACCTGTACACACATGATTGTCTGTATTGTATAGTGTTTTTGCTATTTTGTACATTGCCTATTTGTATATTTGTATATTGTTCTTTTGTTATCTGTGTCCTGTCCTGTTGCTGTCATTCTGTTGCACTGTGGAGCTTCTGTCACTATAACAAATTCCTCGTATGTGTAAACATACCTGGCCAATAAAGCTCATTCTGATTCTGATTCTGATAACTTCAGCAGCGTGCAGATCCTCGTTTATGTCAGGACTGTGGCGACAGTAGCGCAGACAATCAGCTCGCTCACATAATGTAGGCTACCATATATCTATTATAACGGGAAAACATATCGTTTTTATGACATAATATGTCATTATTACGAGAAAAAATATGTTGTTTTTAACGAGAAAAGATGTCGTTAAAATGAGAAAAGATGTTGTTATTACGAGAAAAGATGTCGTTAAAACGACATATCTCGTTATTACGACACAATTGAGTGGAAAAAATTATATGTGTGTGGCAGCAATGCGTCACCATACATTATAAAACAGTATGCAGTAATAACATGTTGAGTGTAAATTAGAATTTTAATTCTAATTATTAAATGGATGTCACCTTATTTGGACAATAAATCCCTCCCTACCCTAATCCTACCCGATACTTTAAGTTCAACTTTTAGATTATTTCCTTCATTATTATTGAAAAAACATGCCTTTTCCGACTTGATATCTGATTTGAAAAGCTAGAAAAAAAAGTTCGGCAAATCGCGGATTCGAACCTCAGTCGATCGCGTCAAATACGACTTCATCATGTACTTCACCGTCTGTGCCACTGGAGTTGTCACGAGACAATGGTCTTTTGTAATGCTTTGTAACCACACGATGGTGGGCAGAGTTAGAGTAAATAGCCACGGCCACCAAGGTGGGCTATATGTACTTGTAAATAGACACTCCGTTTTTTTATTTGTGAACTGATGCTCAGCTGTTTGTTTTTTTTAATAGTCAACTTATTTTCGGGTCATCGTCATAAAAGCCCTGTCACAAACATGTCACAGGCACGAAGATACATCTTTCATTTCATCACGCTGAATGACTGACAAAGTCATCACGTTTTCAAGCCATTTCATGTTTCATTTTGACATGACACAAAGCAGTGATATCTAAGAGGGAGAGTGCTTACTTACTTTATAATTAGTCAATAACGCCATCACTTTCTTCATTCAGGCTGAGAGCTCGCACGAAAACAAGAGGTGGGGTTTATCACATGAACCAATCACATCCAATCATAACCGATCATATCCAATTATAGTGCGATGGAGGCATTAGGTGCGTTCGACTTAATGCAGCGCTGCGCAGATCGATCAAATTCTGACTTGAAGCAGTGCATGCTGGTTAGAAATTTTGTCCGACTTGAGACGGAACCGACGCCTCGTGACTGTCACGTGTGGCATCAAAGTGCCGCGAGAGCGTTTTGAGATCAGCCAGCCGCCGCAGTTTCTCCAGAGCGACTGCAAGAGCTTTGATGATGACACAGCTATTTCATGATTGGCCAGATTCACTGCATGACAACGATCATGTGTGTTTCGGGTTGATTCTAACCTTTTCAATTCCAATAATGGCCACAAATCTGTGTTTTTAGAACAGTAAATGCTTTTATACTGTAGTTGCAATGTTATATTGAGTCACGTTTATCAAAAACACTGATAAAAGCATATGTATTTAATTAGATTATGATTATGTTGAACTTTATTCTTAAACAGATGGCGCTGTATTAAGCAGTATATAAAAAGTGTTTCTGTTGCTCATGAAAACGTTTCTAAAATGTCTGTGTATCTGACAAATATTGGATTTTATTCACTTCATCTGTGATAGAGTATGCAAACACCGTGTGAGCGTCACTAATGGGAGCAGAAAGTGTCTGACTTGATGGCTCTGTTTTCAACTCCGCCCCCGACTCCAAGCGGCTACTCTCGTTGACCGCCGTCTATAGCCGTGGTGCAAGTCGAACGCACCTAGTGTCTCCTCTCACGTGACTTTCCCCCATTCATCTCAATGAGCCTCCAGAAAAGTCACTGCACGCTAAGGGGTCAAGGTTCAAGGTTCAAGGTTCTTGTTTATTTGTCACATACACAATCATACAGGGTATAATCAGTAGTGAAATGTAGGTCAGGACAGGTCCGCTCAATGGACAGTGCAAAAAAAATAAAAATAAAAGATGATACATAACACAGGAGCATATATATAAATGTAGGTAGGAATAAGATAAAAAATAAAAGTAATAATAATAATAATAAGAATAATAGTACAAACAAGAAATAAAATAAGGAGTAAAATGCGCAATGAACTAAAATGTGCAATACAGTCTACTGTGGGTTTGATAAATATTAATATAACCAGGGATGTGCAAGATGAATGTGCAAACAGGTTGTACCGGGTATGTACACATAGCAGCAATGCGGATGATGGAGAATGATGGGTGTTACAGTTAATTAAATTGAGTCCTGTAGATGTTATGAGACTGAGTTTAGGAGCCTGATGACCTGAGGGTAGAAGCTCCTTCTCAGTCTCTCAGTTTTTGCCATCACACTTCTGAAGCGCTTGCCCGATGTGCAGTGTGATGAAAAGACGGTTTCCGGGGTGATTTGAGTCCTTGATTATTTTTGCAGCTCTGCTTTTGCAGCGTTTCAGGTAGATGTCCTGCAGAGAGGGGAGGGCAGACCCAGAGATGCGCTCAGCTAGGCGCACGACTCTCTGCAGAGCTTTGCAGTCCTGATTTGTGGCGTTACTGTACCACACTGAAATACACTGAGTCAATACACTTTCTATGGCCCCTGAATAGAAAGTTTTCAGGATTGCTGGTGAGACCCTGAATTTCCTCAGCTGTCGCAGATGGTACAGTCTTTGCCTGGCTTTCTTGACCTGTGTTTGAATGTGTGCAGTCCAAGTCTGGTCCTCGGAGATGTTTACACCGAGGTACTTGAAGCTGCCCACCCTCTCCACAGGGATCCCACTGATCATAAGAGGAGTGTAGGGCCGCTGCTGTCTCTTCCTGAAGTCTACAATCAGCTCTTTAGTTTTGCTCACGTTCAGAGAGAGACAGTTGTCCTGGCACCATGATGTTAGTCTCTCTACCTCACCCAAGTATGCGGTCTCGTCATTGTTGGAAATGAGGCTCAGAACCACAGTATCATCAGCAAATTTGACAATAGAAGTGGAGCTGTGAGAGGACACACAGTCGTGTGTGTAGAGAGAGTAGAGCAGGGGACTCAGAACGCAGCCCTGCGGGGCTCCTACGTTCAGGGTGATGGAGTTGGAGGTGAACTGGCCCATTTTCACCACTTGTGGTCTGCCGGTGAGGAAGTCTTGGATCCAGTCACAGAGTGAAGTGTTTAGGCCGAGGTCTGAGAGTTTGACAGCTAGCTTGGAGGGGACTATAGTGTTGAAAGCTGAGCTATAGTCAATGAATAACAGTCTGACATAGTTGCCATTTTTGCTGTCAATATGAGTGAGGGAGGAGTGCAGTACCTGAGAGATGGCATCATCAGTAGACCTATTTGGGCAATAGGCAAACTGAAGAGGGTCCAAGGTAGCAGGGATGGAGGAGCATATGTGTTTCTTTAAAAGTCTCTCAAAAACCTTCATGACTGTTGATGTGAGGGCAACTGGACGATAGTCATTCAGGCAAGAGGGTTTACTGTTCTTAGGCACAGGGATGATGACAGATTTCTTAAATGAGGTGGGAATCACAGAGGTAGCAAGGGACTCATTAAAGATGGAAGTAAACAAACCAGCAAGCTGGTCGGCGCACGATCTCAAGACGCGTCCGGTAATCCCATCAGGTCTGGCGGCTTTTCTGATGTTTACTCTCCTTAATTCTCTCCGGACCTCATCCTCCGTCACGGTGATAACGTGATCAACATCGCTGCTCTGTCTGCCGCTTCCTGACGCGCTGATCGGCAGAGTCGCGCCACCGTTGCACTCGAAGCGGCCGTAGAAGGTGTTTAGCTCTTCGGCCAGCAATGGATCTGCACTCACCTCGGCGGAGGGGTTATTTCCAGAGGAACAGATGGTCTTCAGTCCCTGCCACATGCGTCGAGAGTCATTGAGCTGAAAGTGTGACTCAATTCTCTCTCTGTATCGGAGTTTAGCAGCTCTAACTGCCCGTCGGAGAGCATAACATGATGCTTTGTAATCGCTCATGTTTCCTGACAAAAGGCCGGCGTTGTATGCGGCAGTGCGTTGGTTAACCGCAGAACGGATTGATCTGTCCACCCACGGTTTCTGATTAGAGAATGTCCTTATTGTTACCGTTTCAGTGGCTTGGTCGGTTAGCATGTAAACAAAGCTTAGTGCTACATCCGTGAACTCGCTGACGTCAGCTGAACTCGCCCGGAACATGTCCCAGTCGACGTCATCAAGAGACGCCTGCAGCATAGCTTCAGAGTGGGAGGACCAGCGCGTCACTTCCCTCTTCCCCGGGGATTCCTGAACGATCCTTTGTTTATATTCCGGTGTGAGGAAAATGGCCGCATGGTCTGATTTACCAAAAGCTGGCTGGGTCCGAGCTTTATAGGCATTCTTGAACTGAGTGTAGCAATGATCCAGTGTATTCGGTCCTCTAGTTGGACAGGATACATGCTGATGGAAGTTCGGCATGACCTTCCTGAGGTTGGCTTTGTTAAAGTCCCCTGCGATGATAGAGGCAGCATCAGGGTGTTTGTTGATGTAGCCGCTGATCTCCTCGTGGAGTTTGGACAAAGCCAAGCCGGTGTCTGCCTGAGGTGGAATGTAAACGGCAGTAGCGATGACCGCGGAGAACTCGCGGGGTAAATAGAATGGGCGGCAAATAATGGAGAGATGTTCCAGATGAGGCGAGCAGGAACGCGACAGAATGGAGATATTCCTGGGGTCGCACCATTTCTTGTTAATCATGAAACACACTCCACCACCCTTGATTTTGCCGGCCTCAGCTGTTCTGTCCATCCGTAAAACAGAAAAGTTATCAGACGGTGTTACAGCGGTGTCCGGGACCGAGGGAGTGAGCCATGTTTCAGACAAACAAAGGATGTTACAGTCCCTAATGTCCCGTTGGAAACTTGTCCTGGCTCTAAGATCGTCCATCTTATTTTCCAAGGATTGGACATTAGCGAGCAGAATACTGGGGAGAGGAGGGCTGTGAGCTTTTTTCCTCAGTCTGTCACGAATTCCAGCGCGTCGCCCGCGGTGTTTCTTTCACCTCCTGGGATTATTCGGGTGGCCTTTGTTAGCCTCGGCGTTCCGAAGAATCTCCAGTGGCCACGCTGGATCCGTGGATAAAGTGTCCAGAAGCAGGTTAGTGCAGCGGTGTCTAATGTCCAAAAGTGTTCTTTTGTCATAGATAAATAGTGCAGACGTTAAGCGTGTAAAAAGAATCAGAATCAGAATCAGAATCAGCTTTATTCGCCAAGTGTGTGCAAACACACGAGGAATTTGTTGTGGTTTTTAAGAAGCTCTTGGTACATACATACATACATACATACATACATACATACATATAAACATACATATCTGACATGAGAACAGAACATTTAAATAAGCCTTAATAATAATAATAATGTGTCTGAATCTGGAACAGAAGATTTATGTACAGATTTGTGCCTTATTTACTCTATATATACAGCTGTATAGAAAATTATGCATACATATTTACATAGTTCTAGAGAGAGTGAATAATTTGAGATGGGGATGGAATTTACAGGCAAGAATTAGGGTTAGAGAATTACAGAACACAGGTAATAATTCCTGTGTTAGTGGTTTAGGCTGGAGATGGCATAGGGGAAAAAAATGTTTTTATGCCTAGATGTTCTAGTGCACAGAGATCTGTAGCGTCTGCCTGAAGGGAGAAGTGCAAACAGGTCGTGTCCAGGGTGAGAGGGGTCTGTGATGATGTTACCTGCCCGTTTCTTCACTCTGGAGTAGTACAAATCCTGAAGGCTGGGCAGGTGCACACCAATGATCCTTTCTGCTGTCCTAACAGTCCTCTGCAGTCTTCTTATATCTGATTTGCTGGCTGACCCAAACCATACAGTTATAGAAGAGCACAGAACCGACTCAATAACAGCAGAGTAAAACTGAGTCATGTGCGCCTGTGGCAGGTTGAACTTTTTCAGTTGACGAAGAAAGTACATTCTCTGCTGGGCCTTTTTCACGATGGAGTCGATGTGAGTGTCCCACTTCAGGTCCTGAGAGATGGTGGTTCCCAGGAACCTGAATGACTCCACTGCATTCACAGAGTTGTTCATGATAGTGAGTGGGGGGAGAGCTGGGGGGTTTCTCCTGAAGTCCACGATCATCTCCACAGTTTTAAGCGTGTTGAGCTCCAGGTTGTTTAGACTGCACCAGACAGCCAGCTCCTTAACCTCCTGTCTGTAAGCAGACTCGTCACCATCCTGGATGAGGCCGATGAGTGTGGTATCGTCTGCAAACTTCAGGAGTTTGACAGAGGGGTCTTTAGAGGTGCAGTCGTTGGTGTAGAGGGAGAAGAGCAGTGGGGAGAGAACACAACCCTGAGGGGCTCCAGTGCTGATGGTGCAGGTGTTGGATGATAATTTTCCCAGCCTCACAAGCTGCTGCCTGTCTGTCAGGAAGCTGGTGATCCACTGCCAGATGGAGGTGGGGACGGAGAGCTGTGTCAGTTTATTCTGAAGGGTGTCCGGGATGATGGTGTTGAAAGCGGAGCTGAAGTCCACAAACAGGATCCTTGCATAGGTCCCTGGTTTGTCTAGATGTTGGAGGATGTAGTGCAATCCCATGTTGACTGCATCATCCACAGACCTGTTTGCTCGGTAAGCAAACTGCAGGGGGTCCAGCAAGGGTCCAGTAATGTCCTTCAGGTGAGCCAACACGAGCCTCTCAAATGACTTCATCACCACAGACGTTAAAGCAACAGGTCTGAAGTCATTAAGTCCTGTGATTTTTGGTTTCTTGGGTACAGGGATGATGGTGGAGCATTTGAAGCAGGAGGGGACTTCACACAGCTCCAGTGATCTATTGAAGATTAATGTGAAGATGGATGATAGCTGAACAGCACAGGCTTTGAGGCAGGCTGGAGAGACACCGTCTGGGCCTTTGGCTTTCCTTATCTTCTGTCTCCTGAAGACTTTGCTTACATCTTCTTCACAGATCTTGATTACAGGCTGAGAAACAGTAGGGGGGAGGGAGGGGGAGGGTGTTGATGGCTGTGTTGTGGGATGGTCAGAGTGGGTGTGGGGTGTCAGACCAGGCTTTTGAAACCTACAGTAAAAACTGTTCAGGTCTTCAGCCAGTTGTTGATTGGCCTCAGTGCTGGGGGGAGGGGTCTTGTAGCTGGTAATGGCTTTCAGGCCTTTCCACACTGATGTAGGGTCGTTGCTGGAAAGCTGCTTTTTTAGCTTTCCAGCGTAGTTCTTCTTTGCCACTCTTATCTCCCTATTCAGTGTGTATTTGGCCTGTTTGTACAAGGCTTTTTCCCCACTCCTGTAGGCGTCCTCTTTGGCCAGGCGAAGCTGTTTGAGTTTTGTACTGAACCAAGGTTTGTCATTGTTAAATGTTAAATAAGTCCTGGTAGGTACACACATGTCCTCACAGAAACTAATGTAGGATGTCACGGTGTCAGTGAGTTCATCCAAATCAGTAGCTGCAGCCTCAAATACACTCCAATCAGTAAGTTCAAAGCAGGCTTGTAGATCCTGCTCTGCTTCAACAGTCCATCTCTTTACAGTTCTTAAGATAGGCTTAGAAGATTTAAGTTTCTGCCTATAGGCTGGTAGAAGGTGAACCAAACAGTGATCAGAGAGTCCCAGCGCTGCACGGGGGACAGAGTGGTATGCATCCTTTAAAACAGTGTAACAGTGGTCCAGTATATTGCTGTCTCTGGTGGGGCATGTGATGTGCTGTCTGTATTTAGGCAGTTCGCGTGTGAGATTAGCTTTGTTAAAATCACCGAGAATTACAATGAAAGAGTCCGGGTAACGCTGCTCTGTGTGTGTGATTTGGTCGGCCAACAGTTCTAGCGCCGCGCTCACACGCGCGTCAGGAGGAATGTACACACTCACCAGAATAAACGAGGAAAACTGAATAAAAAGCGGTGAATAAAAAGGCTTACAGTTGATAAAGAGAGCTTCCAAGTTTGGGCAGCACATCTTCTTTAAAACTGTCACGTCTGTACACCAGCCTTCATTGATATAAAAACATAATCCACCGCCTCTCGTTTTCCCCGATGATTCGGTGACTCTGTCTGCTCTGAACAGCTGGAATCCGGATAGATGAAGCGCGCTGTCCGGGATAGCTCCGTTCAGCCAGGTTTCCGTGAAACAAAGCACAGCAGAGTTTAAAAAGTCCTTGTTTGTGCGGGTGAGGAGTTGTAGTTCGTCTGATTTATTTGCAAGGGAGCGGAGATTCGCCAGGTGAATACTCGGCAGCGGAGTCCTTAAACCGCGCTGTCTGGTTTTCATGAGCGCGCCAGCGCGCTTCCCTCGCTTGCGTCGTCTGGAGCGCTTGAATAGGAACGCAGCTCCTCCGACTAAAATGTCCAGTAAAACGTCTGAATGTTCAAACGTCGGCAAAAGGTTATCTGGTGTGCTATTTCTTATGTCCAAGAGTTCGTTTCTAGTGAAACTGATCGGAAAATCGTTGCTTAAGACAGGACAAACAAACAAAAACAGAAAAAGTACCAACGAGCAACAAACCGAGGCAGCCATGTGCGGCGCCATCACGTCCGAGAAAGTAAAAGTACGTAAAAGAGTATATAAAAACACAAATTGAGCGGAGCCATCCTTTAACGTCGACTGAACACAGCAGCGCCGGAAGCGGAAGGGGTCAATGGACCGAAGTCAATGGACCGAAGGGAGGCAAGCCTCCGCTGAAATTACCTGCAGGTGTAGCTGTTGGACAGTGTTATTTTATAAAAACGAGTGACTTTTAGACTTTTAATGTCATATTAAGTTTGCGCTGTTTTATTTTTGTAATATCGATTATTTTCTCATCCAGTTTTGAGGAGAGGAGACACTGCCTCCCTTGTCTACTCGGAGGAAACGCCCCTGATATATGCAGTGGCAGAGGGTATTGCATGGTTTCCAATGAACACAGTTTCAGGGTCCCCTCCCCTCTGAAGTGCCAGGTATGTGATCAGCACTTTCTCAACCATGATATTAGTAATTTCATCAACTATTATCCCAAGGTATCTGCTGTTTGCGATGCGATCATCAACAGCGCTATTTATAGTCATTGCTATAGCCGCCTCTATCTGCCTGACAGTATCCTGATGAGTGCATTTCTGTGCACTTTTCAGATTTGGACACCCAGCGGACTGTAAGAGGTGTATTAGGTTAGGATTATGGCTGTCGCGATTCGTCGATTTTATTTGACTATTCGATTTTTAAAAATCCTCTATGGAAGCAGAATAATGACAATAGTTTTTGAAACATAAAGCATGCTGAATTCCACAAATCGAAAAAAAAATGCATTGCAATTAACAGTGCTTGCATTTTAATGCCTTGTATTTCCAGGGCTTGCATTTTTAGGGTCCTGACATTTAACACAGTTGTTTATTTAAGCTGTGAATATTTCAATTCAAAATATTTCACACACATTTTCATAATTAAAAATTCAATATGTCATATTCACCTTCCAGAATTCACTTCCAAAATATTCAATCTGTTTAAAAATACAATGTATAATATTCGACAGGCAAATTTCGGTCATTTTATTTCACTTTCCAAATTCGCTGCCACAAATTCAGTGGTTAAAATTCGGCAGAAAATTCAGCGGTGCACATCCGGGAATCGCAGGAATAGCAGTAGAGCACCGATGCATGATCTCCAGCTGATGTCAGCCGCTCACCAGCAGGTGGCGCAAGCGGCTGTTGATGAAGGCCATAATGTGGATCAAGTCATTCATTAACAAACACTGATTTGCAGAAATGGAGCAAGCGCTAAGTATAAGTTTTGATTATCGGGCCAGTATAAACATGTGGAAACGCTGATTGTGTGTATGTTTAATTCAACATCTTCGCTGTTTCCCGTAGCCTACATGTAAGCAGCTTTCTCTACCACAAAAGAGATTATAATGCTCTTTTACCCACCGCTGAAGTGCAGAACTAACATTACATCTGAGGAAGATATATATTGCTTTTGGTTGCTTAGTTTCTGTAACTTTGTATCATGGCTTGTGTGACGCTGTGCTGTAATACTGGGGTTCCCCTCATACGTCACACTCCAGGATTCCCCAACGACGCGTAACGCGCCTCAGTGAACTAATACAGTGATATAAGACCTCAGATCTCACAATACACTTTACTGATGATTATGCGAAATATATCGACAGTTAAGCAGATGTAGAATATGAAAGAACGCCCAAGGTTTCATGCTGTTTCCCTCAGAAATCGGTTAAAGAAAAAGCATTACGCGGCTCAGTAGCAATGACAGCTATTATTAGTCTTGTTTGAGATGCACCTCGCCTGAAGTGTAGGTGAGAGTAGGCGGTTGCAGTGAAATAAACACAGTCAAGACAGACAGTTCTGACCTCTCGAAGTGGAACAGATACCTACGAGCTCAAAGGAGGATATCACGTTATTCTCACTCATGTGCTGTGCTGCTGATAAAAGTGATATAATTTCAGTTCTGTTGCTTTTATATGAATATAAATATGATGAACAAGACACTCAAAGTGCTTGCTATTTAATCCCATATGAAAGGCGTATTTATCATCCATTTCTACTTTAATACAAACATGTAGACTATTTTTATTTTTTTTAGAAATATGACAAGAACTTTTGTGTTTTTGTTGTCCTTCCATCTCTCCCTCCCTTTTGATTGGACTTTGATATGTTGAGTATGTGTCTGTTGTTTTGTTATATTTTGGATGCTATGTTGTGTTGTGTGGAAAAAATAAAATAAAAAATTGTTGATAACAAAAAAAGAAATATGACAACAATCACATATCTTACACAGAAATATTCAAGCATAATTTAAATACACAATCACATAAAATCAGATTTAAAAAAAATAAAACATTTTAGCCGTCGCGAGAGTTTTTTGGTACACGTCAGCATGACATCAGAACAAAGCGGACCGCCGTAACTCGGACTTTTTATTTATTTATTTTAAAAGATGTTATTATTTATTTGTTTTTCTCGCGACGGCGAGGCGGCTGTGTCGGATTGTGCAGTCGAGCGCAGTTGCTCTCCACCGACTGCGCTGATCAAAAGCATGAAACGACTGACTGATGGCACAGCTTAATACTCATTGGTTCAGACAACTGTGATGCTGCTTTCTCTGCTAAAATGTTTTATTTTTTTTAAATCTGATTTCATATGATTGTGTATTTAAATTATGCTTGAATATTCCCAAACACTATGACAGTGTGATCTCTGTGTGAGATGATTGTTGTCATATTTCTAAAAGAAACTAAAATAGCCTACATGTTTGTATTAAAGTAGAAATGGATGATAAATACGCCTTTCGTATGGGATTAAATAGCACGCACTTTGAGTGTCTTGTTCATCATATTTATATTCATATAAAAGCAACAGAACTGAAATTATATCACTTTTATCAGCAGCACAGCACATGAGTGAGAATGACGTGATATCCTCCTTTGATCTCGTAGGTATCTGTTCCACTTCGAGAGGTCAGAACTGTCTGTCTTGACTGTATTTATTTTACTGCAACCGCCTACTCTCACCTACACTTCAGGCGAGGCGCATCTCAAACAAGACCAATAATAGCTGTCATTGCTACTGAGCCGCGTAATGCTTTTTCTTTAACCGATTTCTGAGGGAAACAGCGTGAAACCTTGGGCGTTCGTTCATATTCTACATCTGCTTAACTGTCGATATATTTCGCATAATCATCAGTAAAGTGTATTGTGAGATCTGAGGTCTTATATCACACTGTATTAGTTCACTGTTACGTGTCGTTGGAGAATCCTGGAGTGTGACGTATGAGGGGAACCCCAGTATTACAGCACAGCGTCACACAAGCCATGATACAAAGTTACAGAAACTAAGCAACCGATAGCAATATATGTCTTCCTCAGATGTAATGTTAGTTATGTACTTCAGCATTGGATAAAAAAGCATTATAATCTCTTTTGTGGTAGAGAAAGCTGCTTACATGTAGGCTACGGGAAACAGTGAAGATGTTGAATTAAACATACTAGGGATCGTCTTGGTTACGTATGTAACCCTCGTTCCCTGAAGGAGGGAACGGAGACGTCACGTCAGGTGACCGACGAATTGGGATCTCGCTTAGAGCGACCAATCCACTTCGAGTGTAACTAAACGAGCCAATGCACATTGGCATGCAATTATTGCATCCAGCTGCTGATCACAGCGTGAGTATAACTAGGCAGCAGGTGCAGCGCATATTCAGGTTTTCGCTGAGGAGCCGAGCCGGTGACCCGGCCGCTCAGCGGTGGTACAGTAGCCGTGGCGACGGGACGTGACGTCTCCGTTCCCTCCTTCAGGGAACGAGGGTTACATACGTAACCAAGACGTTCCCTATCAGTCAGTCACTCCGAGTCACGTCGGGTGACCGATGAATTGGGATCCCTACCAAAAGGCCATGGATACTGCCCCTTCCAGTGTCCTGTGGAAGCCTCATGCGCCCCTACTTTTTGGCGCAGGTCAGGGCTTCAAAAGAAGACCAGTTACTGTTGCTATGGCACTACCCACTCAGTAAGACTGGATAACACTGGGAAAATGTACCCGTTCCACTTGGAACAGGAACGCTGTGGAAGCCCATCCTTCCCAAAGGAGGTTCAGAAGCACTTACGCATATGAACAACCGTTTAGGTGCATATGGAAGATTAGAGGTGATTGTAGCCTCTTGGCAGAATGTCTGTCGGGGAACATGGGCTCTGAGGCTATTCCGTGGACTTTACACATATGAGATCCAATTAGGTCTCTACATATGGACCCCAGCCCTCTACCGGTTCTCACAGATTCATCGAGTGAGGGCCTGGCGTCAGACGCTCTGCCACGTCTTGCTGCTGAGGGGACGGAGGAGCTCGACAGGGTCTACAGTACGGACTCTCTGGAGCAGTTTTAGCAAGCCGACCCGAAACCGGAGCCTCTCAGTGCTTCTACCCGTTTGAGGTGAGAACACAGGAGGAGACCGGTTCCACACGAAGGCTATAGAATCTAGCAAACGTGTTAGGGGTCACCCAACCCGCAGCTCTATAATTATCTGCCAGCGAGGCGCCACGAGCCAACGCCCAGGAAGATGCAACACTTCTAATAGAGTGGGCTCTCAACCTGAACGGGCAGGGCACACCCTGTGCCGAATAAGCCAGGGTGATGGCGTCCACTATCCAGTGGGCCATCCTCTGCTTGGAGACGGCATTCCCTTCTGCCGGCCTCCGTGACAGATAAAGAGCTGGTCTGAGGTCCTGAAGCTTTGCGTCCTGTCAACGTAGCATTTGAATGCTCGGATGGGACAAAGCAAAGCTAAGGCTGGGTCTGCCTCCTCCGAGGGCAGCGCTTGCAGGCTCACCACCTGGACCCTGAAGGGAGTAGTGGGAACCTTGGGCACATAGCCAGGCCGGGGCTTCAGGATTACCTGGGCCGGCCCAAACTCTAGGCAAGAATCGCCGACCGAAAATGCGTGCAGGTCCCCTACCCTCTTGATGGAGACCAATGCAAGTAGGAGCAGAGTCTGAAAGAAGCTTCAGCTCGACTGTCTGCAACGGATCAAATGGGCCCTGCTGTAGTGCTCTGAGCACTAGAGACAGGTCCCAAGAGGGTATAGAGGGGGCCGTGGAGGATTTAACCTTCCTGCCCCCCTAAGGAACCTGATGACCAAGTCATGCTTCCCCACTGACTTCCCTTCCACAGGGTCGTGGTTGGCAGCAATCGCAGCCACATAGACTTTAAGGGTGAAAGGAGACAGCCTTCGCTCCAACCCTTGCTGCAAGATGGACAGCAAGACTCTGATCGGGCACTTCCGGGGGTCTTCTCGGTGAGAAGAGCACCACTCGACAAACAGATTCCACTTCAAGGCGTAAGCATGTCTCGTAGACAGTGCTCTCGCCGAAGTGATGGTGTCAACTACCTCCTGGGGTAGGTCACCTAGAACCTCCGCGTCCCATCCCGGGACCAGACATGTTTTAAGTTTCCAGAGGTCTGGACGCGGGTGCCATAAGGTGCCCCGTCTCTGAGTCAGTAGATCCTACCTCAGAGGAATCTGCCAAGGAGGGGCTGTCACGAGGAGCATCAGTTCTGGGAACCAAGTCCGAGTGGGCCAGTACGGCGCCACGAGCAAGACCTGCTCCTTGTCCTCCCTGATCTTGCACAGTGTCTGTGTGAGAAGGCTCACTGGGGGGAACGCATACTTGCGGGGGCATACTTCCTCGGTCAGGGAGTAAACAACTGGCAATGAGAAGTCTCTCAATAAGCTGGGCCGTCTGGGGATGGAGTCTCCACTCTCCGGGGAGCGCAGCTCATGACAGCTCGTCTGCTGCCCGGTTGAGCAAGCCCGGAATGTGAATGGCACGAAGCGACCTCAGATGCTTCTGACTCCATAGGAAGAGGTGGCGGGTTGGATGACTGGTTTCTAGGGGTATTTTGTGCTGGTTCTCAGCACCCTTCCCCGGTGCCTCTCTTCCCGGAGGTGCATGGGGAGCTTACCAGTTTCTGGCAGTAAAATGTGCCATCCACAACCTGGTAAGCTCCCCATGCACCTCCGGGAAGAGAGGCACCGGGGAAGGGTGCTGAGAACCAGCACAAACTACCCCGAGAAACCAGTCATCCAACCTTGAGGGTTCGGGACACGGTGGAGGTCTCCACTCGAGCCCTACCCTCTCAGCGGCCCGGGAAAGCATAGCCGTGATTCTGGATCCGACTCAGGCATTGCTACTGCCGTAGCAGCAGCGCAGCCGAATCTTCTTCCCCAGAAAGCTCCAGCTCACCCTCCTATGCAGCGATCGACATCCAGTCATCGGGAGGAGCACCAGGGATACTGCTGGTACGCCCCTTGTAGAGGGTCCAGCATGTTCCACTGGCAGCTCAACTGGTTTTGGAGTGCAAGAGGAGCGATGATCCCTGGAGGGTTGTTCCCTGGAGGGTTTGCCACCACTGTAATCCTCAGACCACCCGTGCCACCACCTGAAGTAGTCCTCGTCTGTCTGCAGCCAGAACGAGAACCAGATCGAGGCAGAGGCAACAGAGCTCCGGCCCTTTGTCGAGGTAACGGAGCCTGGCCGCAACTCCAAGATGATCATCTTCCCGCCTGCTCGGCTCCGAAGCGAAAAGCTGAATATGCGCTGCACCTGCTGCCTACTTATACTCACGCTGTGATCAGCAGCAGCTGGATGCAATAATCGTATGCCAATGTGCATTGGCTCGTTTAGTTACACTCGAAGTGGATTGGTCTCTCTAAGCGAGATCCCAATTCGACTGATAGGGAAGCGCGGTATACCGGTAATGGAAAAATACCGGTATCTATTATATTTCAAACAGTACGATATCATAATTTTGCTCATTTCGGTATTTCATACGCTGCTGTTCCGAAGTTCACCAGTAGGTGGCAGTGCTTCCCAAATTGCTGCGAACCCTGTAAACCTGACAATAGAACAATGAGATGAATCAAACAGATTAAACTCTATCAACGCACCCGAAATTAATAAATAAAGAGAACAGTAGAAGTGAAATATGGCATTACTTTTCATACAAAACAGATGATAAAGGTGAACGAACTGACCACATGAGGCAAGATATCAAATCTTGCTAAGCATTTGTCGCTTGCTCATCCTGCTCTTTTCCGAGAATTAAAAGATCGACAGGTTAGTATGTGAATAATTCACAAATTCAGACTTAATTTGAACTTTTATTCACAACTGATCAACACACATACATAAGATGTGATGCAGTAAACACGAAAGCTCAAACATGTGACGCTAGAACCAGTGACGTTTTGGTCACATAATATTTGCACTTGGATTTCAAACAATCGGATATTCATTTAAATTGAATGAAACAACAGTTTTGCTATATTAATTTTAGTATCAATAATATGAAGGGAATGTTTCTGCCATGCTGCCGACCGCTAATATGAAGCAGCCGAGAGATAGAGATTTATATTTAAAGCTTTTTCTTTGCCTATCCGAGTCTGAAATCTGAAAACAATCTGAGGGAGAGGGAGAGAAATAATAACGTGATTTTGAATATTACTTTGACTGTTAGAATAACACTTTAAAGAAACATTTGTTATAATTCATTAATAGCATTACAGCACTTATTAATGTAGGTCAATAATTATTTATAAATTATAAATGTAGGCTACTAATACATGTTTAGTATGTTAACATTACTTTATGCATTAAACACATACCTAACATTAACCAAGATTAATAAGTACTGTATATGATGATCATTCACTTTGTGTAATAATAATTTTTTTAGGCTGGATATTTGTTACCTATGGTATCGATTTAGTATCGATACCGAGGTATTACATTCTGGTATCGTACCGAAGCTAAAATTATGGTATCGAGCCATCCCTAAAACATACACACAATCAGCGTTTCCACATGTTTATACTGGCCCCGATAATCAAAACATATACTTATCGCTTGCTCCATTTCTGCAAATCAATGTTTGTTAATGAATGACTTGATCCACATTATGGCCTTCATCAACAGCCGCTTGCGCCACCTGCTGGTGAGCGGCTGACATCAGCTGGACATCATGCATCGGTGCTCTACTGCTATTCCTGCGGTTCCCGGATGTGCACCGCTGAATTTTCTGCTGAATTTTAAACACTGAATTTGTGGCAGCGAATTTGGAAAGTGAAATAAAATGACCGAAATTTGCCTGTCGAATATTATACATCGTATTTTTAAACAGATTGAATATTTTGGAAGTGAATTCTGGAAAGTGAATATGAAATATTGAATTTTTAATTATGAAAATGTGTGTGAAATATTTTGAATTGAAATATTCACAGCTTAAATAAACAACTATGTTAAATTTCAGGACCTAAAAATGCAAGCCCTGGTAATACAAGGCATTAAAATGCAAGCACTGTTAATTGCAATGCATCTATTTTTCAGCATGCTTTATGTTTCAAAAACTATTGTCATTATTCTGCTTCCATAACCTCGACTTCATTTTGCTCGCGTCGACTAACCGGCAAAATACCGGAAGTGGCACATTTCACAGACGAGAATCCATAAAACACATTATTAGACTGTACTGTTCTCCTAGCATGTGCAAATGCAATTTAACAGTCAGCCTATAAAACTCCATCTATAAAGCACAAACGAGTCAGGATTCATCTTAGTCTTTGTCGTTTTAATAAGATGCCATTGAGATGTACCCCAGCCGGCATTTCAACGTTGATTCACCGGTGAATCAACGTCGGGTACCATGGTTGAATCAACGTTGGATTATGTTTCGATTTTGCAAATTGGATCAACGTTGATATTGTGACGTTGTTTCACCGCGAAATCGTGACGTTGTTTCACCGTCTTACCTTCAGCATGGGTGAATTAAGGTCGTTCTGCAGACGTTGGATTAACGTTGAATTATGTGTTGATTTTGCAAATTGAATCAACGTTGATAACACGACGTTGTTTCACCGTCGTACTTTCAACATGAGTGAATACACAACTGTACGTTCAATTAGAACCTAGTTTGCATTTAGATCAACACTGTACACATACATAAAGTTTAAAAATCAAATGACTGGCAGCAATGGCTTTACAATCAACTTCAATAAACTACCACACACTGAAAATGGTAAAACTGCAGTTTTATTTTGAAAACATACAGTATAAAACATGTGAAAATAATCCCAAACTTTATCTTGCAGTGTTTGTGCTTGGATGTATTGTTAAAAACCTGTACAATCCAAATAAACATTTAAAGACTCAGTGTTTGTACCATAACATGCATATTTTGCCCTGCACAAGAGAAACCCTTGAACTTCTTATGACTGAAACCAGTTGATCTTTTATTTTGGTGGAAATCTATAGTTTCTGTGAAAACATGTTTTACTAATGTGTCTCATTACAAGAGATTTGTACATTTGTGCAGTGAAAATGTGTTGAACAGTTTGAGAATGGAACCTGCAACAGAAACCATGTCGGTGGTAAAGGATAGGACTGTCTGAGTTTTGTCGACAGCCAGAGTAAATTCTTTACGCAGGAAAAACGCTGCCTTGAATGAAATGCATTTAATATTTTAAATAGAAATGTTTCTTCAAATTCTGATAAAATGTTAGAACCAACTGCCTTGTGCATATAGCGTGGTTGTGCTTTGGGTGATCCTTGAAAGAGTCCCAGCTCTAGGTCCTTTCTGATGCCGTGTCCTCCTCTCTCACACACTTGTGCACTTTCTGTACTGTCCTGTATAAATAAAAACAATATTTCATTAGCTTTCATTGACTTTCATTAGCTGTAAGCTCTAATCATCAAAATTAAAACAAAAAACTTTTGAAGTGTTTTACTTTACATGTAATGAATCTAAAATATATGAAAGTTTCACTTTTTGAGATAAGTTACAAGAAAAAAAATAACTTTTTCACCATATTCTAATTTTCTGAGATGTACCTGTATTAAACCCATTTAAAAATCATAATTAGGCATAGTTGTGAATTCACAAACGCTATGATTTAGTTAAATAATTATATGCGAGGCAGTTCTAATACAGTATATGCACTTTATTTATTTACATGCGTGTAGGTTACGTACGTGCATCACACAGCAGCTCCGTTCACAGTAGTTCCACAGAAACTGTTATCATTTACATGTGTGGAGCCTCTCAAACTCCATCTCTGCATGTTGTTGTGAGTTTGGGTTTATTATAACGTTCTTCTGGGAACGCAACATGCACCATTTAATCAGATTTGTATGGTAAATCATTTATAAATCTACGCAAACACAGGAGAATACTTCACGGTTTCAAAATAGAAGCTCAAGTTTCAAGTTTCAAGTTTTATTTGTCACATACACGACTATACAGAGATTGTATAACCAGCAGTCGAATGTGAGTCGGGTCCGCTCCATGGACAGTGCAAATATTGAAAAATACAACACAAGGGAAGTATACATAAAATAAAATGAATAAAAAATAAGATATAAAGAATAAAATATAAAATATAAGGTATAAAATAATGTGCATGACAGTATGCTGTAGAATTAAATATTAAGGTAAGCATGACTGTACAGAGAGGAATGTGCAAACAGGTTGAACATGGTTGACATGAAGCAGCCAATCACAAAAAAAAAACAAAAACAAAAAAATATATAAAAAATAAGATAAGATATCAAGACACAGAAAGTGTTGTGTGCAAATGTGCAAATGACAGTATAAGTATAAGTATCAGTATAAGGTTGAGAATAATGAGTGTGTGATTAGTGATTATGAAGTAAGTCATATGATGTTAAGAGGCTGAGTTTGAGTTTAGGAGTCTGATGGCCTTGGGAAAGAAACTCCACCTAAGTCTCTCAGTTTTTGCCATCAGGCTGCGGAAGCGCTTACCAGATGGCAGCAGAGTGAATAGACAGTTTCCACTTTCTATGGTCCCTGAATAGAAAGTTTTCAGGATTGTTGGTGAGACATTTAATTTCCTCAGCTGTCGCAGATGGTACAGTCTTTGCCTGGCTTTCTTAACCTGTGTTTGAATGTGTGTAGTCCAAGTCAGGTCCTCGGAGATGTTTACACCGAGGTACTTGAAGCTGCTTACTCTCTCCACAGGGGTCCCGCTGATCATAAGAGGAGTGTAGGGCAGCAGGTGTCTCTTTCTGAAGTCCACAATCAGCTCTTTAGTTTTGCTCACATTCAGAGAGACAGTTGTCCTGGCACCATGATGTAAGTCTCCCCACCTCATCCAAGTATGCGGTCTCATCATTGTTGGAAATGAGGCCCAGAACCACAGTATCATCAGCAAATTTGATAATAGATGTGGATCTGTGAGAGGGCACGCAGTCATGTGTGTAGAGAGAGTAGAGCAGGGGACTCAGGACACAACCCTGCGGGGCTCCTACGTTCAGGGTGATGGAGTTTGAGGTGTACTGGCCTACCTTCACCACTTGAGGTCTGCCGGTGAGGAAATCTTGAATCCAGTCGCAGAGTAAAGTGTTTAGGCCAAGGCCTGTGAGTTTGGAAGTCAGCTTGATGGGGACTATGGTGTTGAAAGCTGAGCTATAGTCTATGAATAGCATTCTTGCATAGTCCCCATTGCTGCTATCAATGTGTGTGAGGGAGGAGTGGAGAATGTGAGAGATGGCATCATCAGTTGATCTATTGGAGCGATAAGCAAACTGAAGAGGGTCTAAATTAACAGGGATGGATGAGCTAATGTGGCTCTTAACAAGTCTCTCTAAAACCTTCATGACTATTGATGTGAGGGCCACTGGTTGATAGTCATTCAGGCAGGAGGGTTTATTGTTCTTAGGCACAGGGATGATGATGGATTTTTTAAAGGAGGTGGGAACTACAGAGGTAGCAAGGGACTCATTGAAGATAGAAGTGAACAAACCAGCAAGCTGATCAGCGCATGATCTCAGAACCCGGCCTGTGATCCCGTCAGGTCCAGCCACTTTCCTGATGTTCACTCCCTTTAGTCCCCTCCGAACCTCGTCCTCCGACACAGTGATCACATGATTCTCGCTTCTCTGCCTGCTGCTTCCTGACGCGCTGCTCGGCAGAGCTGCGCTGCCGCCATTGCAATCAAAGCAGCCGTAGAAGGTGTTTAACTCGTCGGCCAGCGACGGATCTGCACTCACCTCCGCGGAGGATTTGTTTCCAAAGGCACAGATGGTCCTTAGTCCCTGCCACATGCGTCGAGAGTCATTGAGCTGAAAATGAGACTCAATTCTCTCTTTGTAATGATGTTTGGCTGCACTTACTGCTCGTCTGAGAGCATAACACGATGCTTTGTACGCGCTCATATTCCCAGATAAAAGAGCCTCGTTGTATGCGGCAGTGCGTTTGTTAACTGCATCACGGATTGTTCTGTCCACCCACGGTTTCTGATTAGGGAAAGTCCTTACAGTAATCATTTCTGTAGCTTGTTCGGTAAGTGTGTTTACAAAGCTCACTGCTACATCCGTGAACTCGCTGACGTCAGATGAGCTTGCCCTGAACATGTCCCAGTCGACGTCATCAAGAGCCGCCTGTAGCATAGCTTCAGAGTGGGAGGACCAACGCGTCACTGGCTCAAAAACACGCTCAAACCCTCACTCTGGGTTTACACGTTTTGATGTCCACATATTCATTTAATTACAGTGGCTATAGCATTTCTGTCCTAAAGAAACGGCCAAATATTAAAGATTAAGTGGAGATTTGAATTAAATGGCACTTGGTCAATATTAACTCGTTTAATCCCAAATTTAACCAGACATGAAAATATCTAAATGATGTGTCATAAGTAACCCTTTGAAATAATCAATACATTTTTATTTATTTTTTTTGGAAAAGTGTGTGAAAAATTGTGTTTTATGTTCGGTCACAATTGTGAACGGTGGGATAATGTGTGTACTGAAATAACATATTTCTGCAGTCATAAAAATTGTTATATATCTTAGCCCAGCTATTTTAAACTGTTTGATCACATTCTAGGGTTACTATTATGCATTAAAAAAAAAACTTATGCAACATTGATAGGAACACTCAGATAAAAAAACAAAAAAATTCAACCATCACTGCATTGCAAAATTGTAAATTTTTGTAAAATATAACATCACATTTTTATATTACTGCTACGAGTATTACAACATCATTGTACATTTTTTGTAACATTTGAATTTTTAATTTAGTGCAATATTTTGTCATTGCAACATTTTATTGTAATTTTCACTAGCAACTGCAATTGGATTTATATTGTATACCTAAGTTCACAGTTATCCCACTGGTCACTATTGTGACCGTCAACATGTTTACTCATTCTATGACCACACTCAACAAAACTAAATACAGGTGCATCTCAGAAAATTAGAATATGGTGAAAAAGTTAATTTTTTCTTGTAACTTATTTCAAAAAGTGAAACTTTCATATATTTTAGATTCATTACATGTAAACTAAAACACTTAAAACATTTTTTGTTTTAATTTTGATGACTAGAGCTTACAGCTAATGAAAGTCAAAAATCAGTATCTCAAAATATTAGAATATTTACATTTGAGTTTCAATAAATGACCATCCATACAGTATAAATTCTGGGTATCTCTTGTTCTTTGAAACCACAATAATGGGGAACACTGCTGACTTGGCAATGGTCCAGAAGACGATCATTGACACCCTCCACAAAGAGGGTAAGACACAGAGGGTCATTACTGAAAGGGGTGGCTGTTCAAGGAGTGATATATCAAAGCATATTAAATGCAAAGTTGACTGGAAGGAAGAAATTGGATAGGAAAATGTGCACAAGCAACAGGGATGACCGCAAGCTTGAGAATACTGTCAAGCAAAGCCGATTCAAGTACTTGGGAGAGCTTCACAAGGAGTGAACTGAAGCTGGAGGACATCTTCAGGAAAAGGGCTACCAAGCCACTTCTGAAACAGAAACATCGTCAGAAACATCTTACCTGGTCTAAGGAGAAAAAGAACTGGACTCAGTGGTCCAAAATCCTTTTTCAGATAAAATTAAATTTTGCTTTTCATTTGGAAATCAAGGTTTGGAGTCTGGAGGAAGACTGGAGAGGCATAGAATCCAAGCTGCTTTAAGTCCAGTGTGAAATTTCTGAAGTCACGGATGATTTGGGGTGCCGTGATGTCTGCTGGTGTTGGTCCATTGTGTTTTATCAAGTCTAAAGTCAATGCAGCCGTCAACCAGGAGATTTTAGAGCACTTTATGCTTCCATCTGCTGACAAGCTTTATGGATATGCTGATTTCCTTTTCCAGCAGGACTTTAGCACCTGCCAAAACCACTTCCAAGTGCTTTGCTGACCATGGTATTACTGTGCTTGATTGGCCTGTGATTTTGATTGATCTTAGGAAATATTCTAATATTTTGAGATACTGATTTTTGACTTTCATTAGCTGTAAGCTCTAATCATCAAAATTAAAACAGAAAAAAACTTTTGAAGTGTTTTACTTTACATGTAATGAATCTAAAATATATGAAAGTTTCACTTTTTTAAATAAGTTACAAGAAAAAATAAACTTTTTCACCATATTCTAATTTTCTGAGATGCACCTGTATATGCAAATGCATATATTCATACTAGACACCCTAAAGAGCATGTGTACCAAAAATCTTTGTCATATCTTTATGTTAACATACTTTACTAGCCTTTTGTTTTGGAGCTTTGATGCAGTCATCACCTTCTCAAGGTGCAAACAGGAAATAAACTGCTCTGGTCATGTGACAATTTGCACTACTCATGTGAAACTGCACATATTTAATTGAGACCATTTATTTTTTCCATATTTGCAGGAAGTGCACTAAAACATCAGTCAGTAAGGTTTTTAGAGCTTTATAAATGAAAACCTTTTTTTATGGTCACTATTGTGACCGGTGGGATTGGATTAGATCGCACAGTAATGTGTAAAAACAATCGTCAGGCCGTTGGCGCCCCTTGCAGGCCTTTGTTGTAATGCGTAATGTACATTAGCTCTATTGTTTATAATACATTATGTATTTTAACATTTTTGTTCAATGAAACTATATGATTTCTTGCTTTTGATATTTTATTTGAACTAATTATTATTGCATCATTGCTATTATATATGTATTTTGAGTAATTTTAAAGGCTATTGTTCACTTACATCTATTTTTATTACCACACACAAAATAATAATAATAATAATAATAATTATTATAATTATAATTATAGGGCCCTAAGAAATCCGTTTTATTTCCAAATTCATTTTTTTCCATTTTCATTTTTCTATACTATGTTTTAATGGTTAAATTAAAATGTATTAATAAAAATAATTTATTTATTATTATTAATTATTTATTATATTATTTATTAACTGTCTAATTAATTGAGTTTTACAGTTTTATCTTTACCAAATTCTGTTTTCCATTATTTTCTGGATTCCATTTTAATGGTTTCATTAAATTTTAATAATCAAATATCAAATATCAATCTCCAATTATTTGATTTTATAAAAATAAAAAAACATAATAATAAATAAATTCTGGTAAATAATATTTCTGGTAAATACTCCTTTAAAAAGTGTTTTTTTGATTATAATTGTATTATTAAAAGACTAGAACATGTGGATATGTTGTCATTCTTACACTATAATACTGAACTTTGATTTCAGTGATTTGGACTATGAGATGGAGACTTGCTTCTTGCACTCTACTTTTGCTTTAAAAAAGGATTTCATAGAAATTTGGATTTCATTTGTTTTAATAAAATATAGTTTAATAAAATATTCTTAAGTAAAATTGTTGATTTTTTGTGGGAAATTAATCATTTTGATTAATCGATAAATTAGTCGATAGATAAATAAGCTAACACGATCAAATAATGCCTATTTCACTTTGGAGGGTACGCAAAATCTGCTGTAAGCCCTATTGAATAAGCAAAAGGCCTTATTCACTTACCATCCATGCATTATTACTGAAATTTCATGCAACTAAAGTACTTTCTACTGCTGCTGCTATATTAGCAAAATAATAATTGATTTGCTATGCAAACTGCTGCTAATATTATTTCTAACATTGCATCTGAATTTGCCATGCATGCTGCTGCTATTAAAATTCGCTAAAATTGTGATCTGAATATGCATACTGCTGCTACAGCTGCACGAAGTACTTAGAATTGCTATTAGCCTCTTATTAAACAAGCAAAGTGTCTCGAATCCTGCGGAGAAGCAGATCAAGTTGCAGGAGCTCGAATTGAGAATGGCCAGAGATGCACCAGGTCCTCGTGTACCAGTAGCCCCCGCCCTGTTGCAAATCACTCCTCCTGTATCGGTGGTTCCTTCTGTGCCGGTCGTTCCTCCTGCGCCTGTTCAGTCCGCACCTGCAGTAGGCGCTGATGCTGCGATGAGGGTAGGAGTGTCCGGTAGTACATTTGATGTGAGTAAACACATTGCTTTTGTTCCACAGTTTAGAGAGATCGAGGTTGACTCGTACACCACCACTGAAACTCTAGAGACAGCAGCGGCCAATGAGATGTCTCCAGGCTGACGCTGCAGAACCTCCTGGTGTAGTGGCGCACGCTGCCATGTTCCCCGAGGCGACGCCTGCTGCAGTTTCTCCAGAGGTGGTGGCTGATGCTGCAGAACCTCCTGAAGCAGCGGTGCTCTCTTTAGCTCCTTGCATGGTGGTGGCGCCCAACAATTCATGTCCAGTCTGTCATATCACGGTCGAAGGAACTGTAGATAAGCACTGTACCTGTCCTTTTAATAAACTCTACCTGTTTCCTGATTTTACCACTGTAGAACCTCCAGAAGTGGCGGCGTCTGCTGCAGAACCTTCAGAGGTGTCAGTGGTAATCACCCATGAATCCTCGTCCTGCCCTGTCACGGCTAAGGTTGCCGTCTATGAATCCTCGTCCTGCCCTGTCACGGCAATGGATGCCGTCTATGAATCCTTGTCCTGCCCTGTCACAGCTATGGAGGCCGTCTATGAACTTCCTGGTTGTTCTGTCACGGCCACAGAGGCCTCTTTTGAACCTTTGCCCTGCTCCGAACCGGCCGAGGAGGCTATCTCTGAACTATCACTTGGTTCTGAACTAGCCAAGGTAACTGATTGTGAACTGCCTGTCTGTCTCGTCTCTACTAATGTGTCTGAGTTCGAACTGTCTATCTTGCCTGTCACTGCCAGGGAAACTTTAAATTAATTTGCTGTATGCCCTGCTAACTCCATCATTGCCAAAGATACCCCTAGTGAACAATCTGTCTGTCCAGTTTCAATCAATGTTCCCAGTTTTGATCTGTCTCCCGGACCACTACCCCCAAGTGTGTTGAATCCTGAATTATCCGTATGTCCAGTTCCAGTCCTTGAGTCTAACATTGAACGATTTGTCTGTCCGACCACTCTCAATGAAATTAATACAGAACTTGCAGCCCTGTCAGTCACACTTTGTTAATTGTTTTGTGTTCCCTGCCATGGCCCCTGAGACCGTGAATGCACTGCCTGTGTTGTCTGTCTCTGCTCTCCCTGTGTTGTCTGTCTCTGTTCTCCCTAGATCTCAGGCTCTGCCATGGTTTCCTGCTCAGTCTGCGTCCCTGTGTTGGTCTTCCATCCGATCTGCTCCGCCGAGGTGGTCTTCTGCTCAAGTCTGGTGGTTCTCTGCTCCGCCGTGGGGGTCTTCTGCTTGGGTCCGGTGGTCTTCTGCTCTGCCGTGGAGAACGTCTGCTCTGCCCTGATGGGCTCCAGTCCCGTCCGCTCCACCCTGGTGGGCTCCAGTTCCGTCCGCTCTGCCCTGGCTTCCTGCTCTGCCGACTCTGCCTCGGTCCACTGCCACTCCCCTTCCACGTGGACCTGGCCCTCCGTCCCTCCCCCTGTTCCGCCTCCGCTCCACCGCCCTCCTGGATTGTATAGGAGCGTCTGGAAGCCGCTCCTTGGGGGGGGGCTATGTCACGAATCCTGTCCATGCACTTCCGTTCACTCGCCACCAGAGGTCACCCGCTCACCACATGGACTCTGGCACTACACAAACTGTTGCACATCACCTTAAAATGCAATTCCCATCATCCAGTGCACTAACGACACACACACAGCTGATTACACTAATCACGCTCACACCTGAGAACTATCTCACAATCACTATCACCCAATCACACACCGCCGAGTATTGTG
Organism: Aspiorhynchus laticeps; assembly: GCA_023376895.1. NCBI lineage: Eukaryota > Metazoa > Chordata > Actinopteri > Cypriniformes > Cyprinidae > Aspiorhynchus > Aspiorhynchus laticeps. Next base: position 45,544,165 of record CM041798.1, read on the forward strand.
TTGCGTATATCCTAGTGATAGCTACTCTACAGAGCCCATCCAGTGATCTTAGTCTTGCCTTGCCTTTTGTGTTTTCCTGTGTTTTGATTCTTGCCCGTGTTTTCCTGGATTTACCCTTAGCCTAGCCCTTTGGACTCTGTTTGCATCTCGTTTGGATTATTGCTGTTTACCTGGATTATCTCTCTTTTCATTGCCCCTGTTGGATATTGTTTGCCGATCGTCGACCCACGCTAGCCTTAAGGATTACGCTGTGTCTTGCCCCTGCCATACCTGTTTGCTGTTTATTGACCCTGCCTGTATTAAGACCATGTTTTGGAATAAAGCCTCGCAAATGGATCCGCACGTCTCACGTCTTGTTCACCACGTTACACAAAGGAAATCACATAATGCCTATTTCGCTTGAAGAGATCACGTACCATCCATGCTTATTCACTGAAATTCAGTAACCAGGTAACGCTTTAGATTACGACCCGCAAAGGACTACGTAAGTATATGGAATTTACAGTGTGCGTTTCTGTAATTATAGTGTACCTATAAAGAACGTACGTGTAGGTATAAGGAAACAATGTGTTAGGTTTGGGTAATAAGGGGGTATCAAACAGATATGCAACCTGCAAAGAACTGCGTAAGTATACTGAAGTTACAGCGTAACTTTTTTGTAATTATAGTGTACCTATTCAGTACCTCCGTGTAGGTATAGGGGAATAATAGGCCTATGCGACGTATGGGGAATAAAGGGGTAACAACCTGTAAAATTACAAATCATTTATACTTTAAGTATTTTGAAACTTAAGGGGTACATATTCTAATATTATGTGGTATGTATGGCCTAAACAATAATCTTATGTTTGGGAGTGATTTAGACAGACAATATATATTTTTTATAATTTTATATTGGTATTTTATTATAGGCCTAGGTATTTTAACCATTATATTATTAAAGGAAACATGATGGAGATTACTGAACAACAAAACTGGACATCTAGTGAAATTAGTTAAATTATGTTTTTGTTAGCAGCAGCAGTAGATAGACTGTAGTTACTGGTAACGCTTTAGATTACAACCCGAAACGTACTCCGTAAGTAAACAGAATGTACAGTGTAACATTTTGTAATTATAGTGTACCTATTCAGTACCTTTGTGTAGGTATGCAAAGTTTGGGGAACAAAGGGGTAATAACCTGTAAAATTACAAATTATTTCTACTGTAAATATTTTGAAACTAAGGGGTACCTATTCTAATATTACTTGGTATGTAGGCTATACAACAATCTTATATTTGCAAGCGATTTAGCAAAACATACACTGTGTAGGCCTACTTTTTAAACTCGCTGGGTTATTGTTTCAATCCAAACGCTCGGTTGAGATGGATGGGTTAGGAAGCTGACTTGATTTGACTCAATTTGGGTTGATATCAGTAATAAGTAACCCGATGCTCCTGGATTAGGAACAGTTGCCAAGTCCGTTGTTTTCCCGGGGAACCCCCCTCGAAAGGCGATTGGGCTAGTTTTGAGTAGCAATTTGGCAGGTTTTGTTGTGAAAACCTGGCAAACCTGGTTAGGAATGTGGAGGTTCCAATGCGAATGGTTCTGTGTGCGACGAAAGATGCTCAAGCTGGAAACGTGTGGAAAATAGAAAAAATAATCGAAGCGCAGACGAGGGACAACTTTGAAACTGTCTGGAGTGTGTTCGTTTAAAACTGGACCAGTGAATGTGGTGATCGGAAACTGGATGGCGCTTGAGAGGAGTCTATCCATGTTTGCAGCACTCATGACAGGAATGTGTGTCGAAAATACAAGATCAAACTAATCGAAGAGAAGAGAAGAGGAGAGAGATTTTTGAAACTGACTGGAATGTGTTCTTTTAAAACTGGAGGGTTTTGTCCGAGTATGTTCTCACAACATTGAGCGGTGATTGAAACCGGGAACTGTGAACTAGTCAAAATGGTGCTTGAGGACGTGGATCAAAACGGTAAAATCAAAGACGGTAAAATCCTGTCAGTTCGCCATAATACCTAGTTTAATCTTGACTTTCAGTGTTTATTACTGTGTGTTTATTGACATGATGGTTTGGCCATAATAGTTTAACTTCGTCAGTGGGTGAAAAATATGAACAAATTTAACAAAATCTTAAATTTGTTCTTAAACAAGCTTTTCAAAATAATTTGGTTTAACTGTATAAGCTGTATAAGTATGGAGTTGCTTTGCTTTTTTTCTGAACTGGTGTAATAAATGTTTATCTTTTATTATCTGTTGCCTGTGATGTTACTGTTGTCATATGTGTGATTTTAATTTAAAAACCCAAATTTCAAACAATATTTGAATTAAATAAAACAGTCACCATGTTTATTGATATATTTCCTGATATATAATGAATGTATGTATGACCTACTGTATAAACAATCGTTTCAGAGCAATTTGTTGTAGCCACTTACCCTGTAACTACATGGAATAAGGGGGGAACAAGCACCACTTTAAATTACAGCCCGCAACTGTTGTATTTACCCAACCCGATCTCATGAAAGTGAGTATAAATAGTACGCCAAATAAAAATGAAAACTCATGGTATTGATACGCAAGAATGGACTTTGGTGTGTATATGCCACGCGATGGGTAGGATTAGGGTTGTGGGGTAGATGTGTATCATATGTACGTGAAAACTGCATATCATATGCACGCCAACAAATTTCATATCATATGCACGCGAAAACTGCGTATTATATGCACGCCAAACACGTTCGTATCATACACTATATTGCCAAGAGTATTGGGTCGCCCCCTTCTAATGAACAGGTTTGACTACTTTAGTAATTTCTATGAGTACAAATCTTAATGTTAAAGCATATAATGATATTCTAGGAAATTGTGTGCTTCTAATATTATAGCAACAGTTTGGACAGGACCCTTTTCTATTCTAACATGACAATGCCTCTGTGTATAAGGTAAGGTTCAAAAAGAAAATTATTGATTCAGTCAGTGTGGAAGAACTTGACTGGTCTGCATAAAACCAAGTCCTAATCCTAACACCTCTGGTGTGACTGTAAATGCAGACCTTGATCCAAAAACTCATCACCAAACACCAATGCCTTGTACATACACTATATAGACAAAAGTATTAGGACACCCCCTTCTTTAGAACAGAAAAAGGCACTTCCAAATCTGTGGCAACAACGATGGGAACATAATTAATGTATTTAAAAATTGTATTTCCATCTCTGTTGCAACAGTTCTGGAAGTGTCTAAAATTACTGTAAGTCATAGGTGTTTGGTGACGAGTTTTTGGCTCAAGGTCTGCATTTACAGTCACACCAGAGGTGTTCAGCTGGAATTAGGACTCGGTTTTATGCAGACCAGTCAAGTTCTTCCACACTGACTGAATCAATAATTTTCTTTTTGAACCTTGCCTTATACACAGAGGCATTGTCATGTTAGAATAGAAAAGGGTCCTGTCCAAACTGTTGCTATAATATTAGAAGCACACAATTTCCTAGAATATCATTATATGCTTTAACAATAAAAGTGATTCAGAACCAATCTGAGAGCAACTCTGAGCGAGGAAAAGACAAAAACTTTTATCTTAGTGACGAGGCGGGGCTGACCCTGTTGCTAGCTATGACACAGTCTTTTGAAGACTGTGATTGGTTGGTTGTCCGAGAAGGAAATAAAAGAGCGCTTTTATTATAAGCCTTCACTTTGAAATTACAGGCGTAATTTTTCCTGTTTTACCTTACTCTCTCTCTCTCTCTCTCTCGCGCACACACACACACACACACACACACATTATATTCTTTATTTTTTATTTACCATGCTGTCATACTTAACGGATTTCATAAGAAATGAACAGCGACACAATAAGGTTCTGAAAGTGCTGTAACAGACCCAAATCATCACTGCTGCATAGTTGCATTTTTCCAGTTGCCAAATATGTTAATGTAGTTAATGTAGTGATCACGTCCATCTCTGGCGCTATGGCATGTCTGCGCGGTGTCTGAGATGTTAGAGTGTCTCTAATAAGATCGGTCAAAAAAATTTATCCCTGCATGATCTAATATGTAGCGTCTTATTAACTCACTGTCATGCATTGTGTGCAACACATTTAAAAGTCCTTGTCCGTACTCCTAACAATTGTGGACCTTAATACCTTTTTTAAGGGTTAAGATGCTTTCTGAATTACTTTTTTCTTTACTAGGATATTTTCTTTAATTTTAAGAGGAAACACCCACATTTCTAAGAATTTTCTTAGAATTTTGTTACTAGGAGCAACTCTTAGTACTAAGATGTTTCATGAATACGGGCCCAGGAGTCCAGGAGACACAGAACAGAATTAAATATTAATAAAATTCCAAGTTTCAGAATCTCATTGATCATAAGTACAATAGAATGAACAAATTAATTCCATAAATAAAATATTCGGTCCCACTTTATATTAAGTGGCCTTAACTACTATGTACTTACATTTAAATTAATCATTTGGTACAATGCACTTATTGTGTACATACATGTTTTTACATTGTACTTATATTCTAAAAAATACTTGCATGTAGTTACATCTGTAATTAATTTCTGTAATTACATTTATAATTACACTGTTGACTCATCCCTTACACCTTAACCCACCCTTAAACCTACCCTTACCACCAAACCTGTCCCTAACCTTACCCATATCCCACTTCAATAGCAGCAAAAGTGTTTTGTAATACAATATGACCACAATAAGTACATTGTACTTATTTTATGATGTAACTACATAGTAGTTAAGGCCACCTAATATAAAGTGGGACCAAATATTCATAAATTATGAGAATGGGTCAACATTTGTGCATATATATAAAGTTCATACGCAAATGATTTACCTACTGCTACATAAATTATTTATTTTGATGCTGTCAAAATGCATAAGACTCATGAAATTGCTTTGATGTGTCGTTGTGTTCTTGAAATAGCACAGATACATGCTTTGTTGATTATTAAACTTTGAGGGTTTATTTTTAATCAATTTGTTTGTACGTTTTAACATTATTTAATTTTATTGAATAAACGCTACAAAACACTGCAATGTTGATATAGATGTCTCTCTTTATTTTTGACTATGATTTAAATGGAAACTTTTCCCATCAGATGTTGCTTTGTGTTTTGTTCAGGCTTGCACAGAATTATGTAACATTTAGGTACAAATATGCAGAATAGTAAACCAAAGCTCGAGGCTAAAATGGCAAATATCGCCACAGCTACAGTAAACTTTCCAGGAGGACTGACATAAGATGGGATAAATGTGATCCAAACAGCACAGAATATAAGCATACTGAATGTGATAAATTTGGCTTCATTGAAGTTATCGGGCAGCTTGCGAGCTAGAAATGCCAGAATGAAACACAAGACAGCCAGGAGGCCAATATAACCCAGCACAGCCCAGAAACCTATAGTAGAACCCAGACTGCACTCAAGAACAATCTTTTCATTATAATATTTCAAATTTTTGTATGGAAATGGAGGTGATATTTTTAGCCAAAGCACACAGATAATAACCTGTATAAGTGTAAAGGCAAGAACACTGAGTCGTTGTTGTGCAGGCCCAAACCATTTCATGACATTACTTCCTGGAAGTGTAGCCTTAAAAGCCATTAACACCACTATTGTTTTCCCCAGGACACAGGAGATACAGAGGACAAAAGTGATGCCAAATGCTGTGTGACGCAACATACAGGACCACTCTGTGGGACGACCGATGAAAGTAAGTGAACAGAGAAAACACAGAACCAATGAGAAGAGCAGCAGAAAGCTCAGCTCTGAGTTGTTGGCTTTTACTATGGGGGTGTCCTTTTTTATGTAAAACAGGATGGCCATCAGCACAGTTAATCCTGCTCCAAACAGTGAGAAAAAGACTAGCACTATACCCATAACCTCTGTGAATGAGAGAAACTCTACAGCCTTTAAGACACATTTATTTTTCTCAGCATTAGACCAGTATTCACCTGGACACTGCTTGCAGTTATTTGAATCTGGAAAGAAAGTAATGATCATTATAGTTAGAGATAAAATAATTTTATTTAAATCCTTTGCTAGGAAACTGCATCCAGAACTGCAACGTAAGAGGGAGAACACAAAAAGGAGCAATTTTCCTTGAAACTGTGACATGGCCCGGAAATTACCTGTCTCGTTACTGACTTCTCCTTCTGCACATGGAATACAATCATAACAGCAGACAGGTCTTCCTTTCTGTGCAGCCTTCCTAGTGCCTGGGGGACAGCTCTCGCTGCACACAGACCTTGGTTTCTGAATAAAATGAAATAAAATAATAAAATAAAATACAGTTTTCTTAGTTGTTTGTACTGACTTTGAAGAATGAAGATACATTTGCTAAAATTACTTTGATCAAAAGATTGCATATTTTAATCTTTAAATGATGCAAATAAGTAATTGTATGAAGAAAATTATCACTGTTACCACCACAGTAGTCCCTTTGCTTAAAACTGGCTTATTACCGCCCTCTGCTGTTGCTTTTGACCATTTTACAGGGGGACATCTTTTGGTAACACTTTAGAATAAGGAACACTAATTCACTATTAACTTCGACTTTTCCCTCAATAAAGTCCTAATTTGCTGCTTATTAATAGTTAGTAAGGTAGTTGTTAAGTTTAGGTATTGGGTAGGATTAGGGATTTAGAATAAGGTCATGTAGAATAAGGCATTAATATGTGTTTAATTAGTACTAATAAATGGCTAAATATTCTAGAAATATGCATGCTAATAAGCAACTAGTTAAGAGACCCTAAAATAAAGTGTTACCCTTTTCTTTTAAATTTATCCTTCTAATGTGGTATCCTACAATGGTCATTTGTATAGGACAGTGCACATTTATTTGGAGTGCCCTCTTAATATGTTATATTTTCTTCTTCCAGTTTCATTAAGCCCTTTAGGTCAGACATATTACTGGCATTTACCTCAGTTTGTCCTCCAGCCCAGATTATGTTTTCAGTATTGAGCACAAAACGCTGGTCAGGGGGGAGTGAGGCATCATAGTACCCCACTGCTTCAAATAGGATTGATCCATTTGAGCCCTTCTGCCAGTTCACAACTTCATATTGGGCTACTGTGGCACCAGTGCTGTCAAACCACACTCGATCTCCCATTTTTACAGTGAAATCAACCTTTTTCAGAGCCTCAACAACCTGTTGAGAAACAGACATTTTCAAACAGAAACCCAGTTATCCTCTTGCTCTTGTTTTCTCTACCGTAATGCTTATCTTTTATTATTTTGTACCTGCTGTGATTGTATTTTCAGGCCTTTCTCACAACCTGCTTGTTCTCTGCACATGAGTAGGTTGTGGAGTGAGTGAGCCACAGCATAAACTGCTTTGTAAACATTGCTTGAATATCTTTGTTCAGGCACATCTTCATTGTAGTTTTTCAGCAATAGTAGATCCTGATATATGTTGCAATTTACAGCATATTGAGTAGAATTACTCTCAATCTGTGAGCATGGAAAAACTGTTTCCCAGAATGCTTTTATAACATAATCTGCAAAACCTTCAATATCAATTTTTCTTACAGCAAACCCCAGTGACCCTCCAAGCACATGAAAACTGTTTGGAGTGATCAAACTCTTTGCAGTTATCCATCCCTCCACTCCAATCATTTGGAGGCCTGTAATGTTCTGAATACTTAGCTGCTCAAGTAGATTGAGCATTTCAGAACTGGTAAGAAATGCAACAATCACTTTTGCAGTGCTTTTTTTAATTGTATCTACCACTTTTTGGAGTTTGTCATGCTCGGTTCGGTAGAATTTCACAGAGTACTCCACACAAATTCCCTCCTCCTGGGCTGTATTCAGAAATATTGTCATCCCATTGTTTCCATAGTCATTGTCAGTGTTCACAGCTCCCACCCAAAACCAGCCAAAATGTTTGACTATGTATGCAAGTGCTCTGCTCTGGTGGTAGTCACTAGCAATAGTCCTGAAGAAAGAGGGGTAATCTTTCCTATTACTGAGACATTCACATGAGGCTGAGGGACTTACCTAAAAGAAAGAAAGAAAGAAAGCTGCTAGATGTTAAACAGTCATCAAAAGAGTGATTATGTCCAAGTGTTTAGTGTTATTGCTTCTTACCACAGGAATTTTAAAAGGTCCTATTGTTCTGGACAGAATCACTGTTGCAGAAGACTCTGTTTCTCCTATGATAGCATGTATAGGAGACTGTCCATTGCATCGGTCTCCTGCTGTAAACTCTGGACCATTCATCAATGCCATAGCTGCACTCATAGAAGACAGTCTTGAACCACAGGTATCATAAATTCGGTAGCCAACAGAAACATTTGGTAACAAACTTTGACTTCTGTTAATCTCTTCAATGGCAAAAATCATGGTCTGAGCCATTCGAAAATCTCTTAGACTCACACTGTAAAAACATCAAACCAGTGTGTTAAATACAAATCATTAGCACAAACAGAAAAATAAAGTCAAAAAACATTATTTGTATTATTTCACAATCGGTATGTGGTTCACACCTGAAATACATCAACATTCCAGTCGTTACATTTATAAATATCCTGGACATTATATACATAAATACATAAATGAATAAATAAATAAACTGTATTATTTGCGTTTCTGTTGAATAGCTCTATATTTTACAAAGTAACAAACCTTGAACATGATAAAAGTTGAGGTTTTTGTGTATACTTAAATGAAGGTAATATCTCTATGCTGTGGACAGAAAACAGTGCTCCAATGTTTACGTCTCCATCCTTTGATAGCAGAGGGTACTTAGGGTCTCCCATCATTCGGCAAATAGGCTTTTCTGCCTTTGCATGTAGTTGAAAGATAAGCAGTGTGTAAAGAAAGACAGACATCACAAAGATTCCGTTTAACTGTGGCCAAATGCAACTGACTTGATACAATATTTGCACTTTTATAGGCATAATTAATATGGATGATTGATTTTGAATGTAGCCAATGACCTCATAAGGCAGGACATGAGTCAGGTCAAGCAGGGGCAGACGAATGTCAAGCTAATATGAGTCATATTGTATCACAAGTTATCACAGTCTAAAATCTGTTCATGAGTGTGTATTTAGTAGTTTACATTTACATTTATGCATTTAGCAGACGCTTTTATCCAAAGCGACTTACAGTGCATTCAGGCTATACATTTTTTTTCAGTATGTGTGTTCCGTAGGAATTGAACCCACAACCTTTTTCGCTGTTAACGCAATGCTCTACCACTGAGCCACAGGAACACAGTTTATTGGTATTGGTATATACAACCCCAAATCAGAAAAAGTTGGGACAGTATGGAAAACGCAAATAAAAAAAGAAAGTAGTGATTTCTAAATTTACTTTGACTTGTATTTCATTGCAGACAATATGAAAACAAAATATTTAATGTTTTGTCTGGTCAACTTCATGTCATTTGTAAATATACATCCTTTCCTGTCATTCAGACCTGCAACACATTCCAAATAAAGTTGGGACAAGAGCAATTTAGGGCTAGTAATGAGGTAAATTGGTTAAATAATGATGTGATTTGAAACAGTTGATGTCAACAGGTGATTGTAATTATGATTTGGAACAAAAGCAGCATCCAAGAAAGGTCTAGTCCTTTAGGAGCAAAGATGGGCCGAGGATCGCCAGTTTGCCAACAAATACGTGAGAAAATTATTGAAATGTTTAAAAACAATGTTCCTCAAAGAAAGATAGGAAGAGATTTGGATATTTCACCTTCAACAGTGCATAACATAATTAAAATATTCAAGGAATCTGGAGGAATTTCAGTGCGTAAAGGACAAGGGCGCAAGCCTAAGCTGAACAACCATGATCTCCGATCCCTCAAGCCCTCGATCCCACTGCATCAAGAATCGTCATTCATCTATAAGCGATATCATCACATGGGCTCAGGACTACTTTGGCAAACCTTTGTCAAGTACCACAATACGTAGTTACATCCACAAATGCCAGTTAAAACTGTACTGTGCCAAAAGGAAGCCCTATGTTAACAGTATCCAGAAGCGCCGTCGACTTCTCTGGGCCCGGAGGCATCTGGGATGGACCATCACACAGTGGAAATGTGTACTGTGGTCAGATGAATCAGTATTTCAGGTATTTTTTGGGAGGAATGGACGCTGTGTGCTCCGGACCAAAGAAGAAAAGGATCATCCAGACTGTTACCAGCAACAACCCCATACCATGACAGACCCTGGCTTTTGGACTTGTGTCAGTGCCCTTGGCAAAGGTAACTTGCAATTCTGTGATGGCACCATTAATGCTGAAAAGTACATAGAGATTTTGGAGCACAATATGCTGCCTTCAAGAAGACATCTTTTCCAGGGACGTCCATGTATATTTCAACAAGACAAAGCAAAACCACATTCTGCACACATTACAAAGTCCTGGATGCGGAGGAAGAGGGTATGGGTACTTGACTGGCCTGCCTGCAGTCCCGACCTGTCTCCAATAGAGAATGTGTGGCGCATTTTGAAGCGCAAAATGCGACAACAAAGACCCCGTACTGTTGACCCCCTTAAGACTTGTTTGCAGGAATAATGGGACAAAATTACACCTGAAACACTTCATCACTTGGTGTCTTCAGTCCCTAAACGTCTTTTAAGTGTTGTGAAAAGGAATGGCAACATTACTGTAAAGGGGCTGACGAGACGTGAGACATGCGGATCCATATGAAAGGCTTTATTGTGAAACATGGTCAAAACACAGGCAGGGTCGGACAGTGGCAAACAGGTATAACACAGACAAGGCAGAGAGTAATCCTAGGGCAAGCGTGGGTCGACGATCGGCGAACAATATCCAATAGGGCAAGGCAGAGAGATAATCCAGGTACACAAGCAATAATCCAAATGATGTGCAACCAGAGTCCAACGGGCTAGGCTAAGGGTAAATCCAGGAAACACGGGCAGAAGTCAAGCATGGGAAAACTATCAAAAGGCAAGGCAAACGTATGACAATTATGTGGGCTCCGTAAAGTAGCTATCTCTAGGAGAGTGAAAAACGCTAAACAATACTCGGCCTTATCTGAGTGGAAGTCCCAGGCTTATATAGTGTGTGATTGTGTGATCAGGGGGAGGGACGGAGGGACAGGTCCATGTGGAAGTGGAGTGGCTGTGGAACAAGGCAAAGTCGGCAGAGCAGGAAGCCAGGGCGGAGCGGATGGAACTGGAGCCCACCAAGGCGGAGCGGATGGAACTGGAGCCCACCAGGGCGGAGCAGACGGACCTGGAGCCCACCAGGGCGGAGCAGACGGAACGGGAGCCCACCAGGGCGGAGCAGACGGAACGGGAGCCCACCAGGGCGGAGCAGACGGAACGGGAGCCCACCAGGGCAGAGCAGACGGGACCAGAGCCCACCAGACCTGAGCAGTAGACCACCAGACAGAAGCAGAAGACCACCTCAGGAAAGCAGACCGGGCAGGAACCCATGGCAGAATCTGAGATCTGGGGGGAACAGAGACAGACAACACAGAGAGAGCAGAGACAGACAACACAGGGAGAGCAGAGACAGACAACACCGGGAGAGCCTTCATGGTCTCAGGGGCCGTGGCAGGGCAGGTTTGGGAATCACAAGCAGCCTCCCTAGCCGTGACAGGGCATGACAAGAAATCATAGGCGGCCTTCGTAGCCGTGAAAGGGCGGGACTGGGAATCACAGGCGGCCTCCATAGCCGTGACTGGGCAGGACAGGGAATCACAGGCGGCCTCTATAGCCGTGACTGGGCAGGACAAGGAAACACAGGCGGCCTCCATAGCCGTGACTGGGCAGGACGGGGAAATCACAGGCGGCCTCTATAGCCGTGACTGGGCAGGACGGGGAATCACAGGCGGCCTCTATATCCTTGACTGGGCAGGACAGGGATTTGCAGACGGCCTCCTTAGCCGTGACAGGACAGGGCGAGAGTTCACAGACAGCCTTCCTAGCCGTGACAGGACAGGGCGAGAGCTCACAGACGGCCTCCTTAGCCGTGACAGGGCAGGACAAGGATTCATAGGAGGGTACCACTGACACCTCTGGAGGTTCTACAGTGGTATCATCAGGAGACGGGTAGAGTTCAGTAACGGTCTCTTTGACCACAACATGACCGGCTGGGAGTACATTATTGGGCGCCACCACCATACCAGGAGCTGAAATGAGTATCGCCGCTTCAGGAGGTTCTGCAGCATGTGCTGCCACCTCTGAAGAAGCTACAGCGAGTGCCATCGCTTCAGAGAGCACAGCAGCGAGTATCACTACCCCCTGAGGTTCTGCAGCATCAGCCGCCACCTCTGGAGACATTATAGTGGACTTCGCCACCTCGGGCAGTTCAGTGGTGGTGTACGCGGCCAAAACGCAACACAAAGCAATGCCCATCATGGGAAGCGCTTCGAACAGGGGAATGAGTTCAGGGACAAGAGGGCCAAAGTGAGTGGATTTGGGGATACCAGCAGTGCGTACAGACACCAGCGGTGCATCCCTCACGCTGGATATCAAACAGGGAACTCGAAGGACTGACCTTAAATCTCTGGGTGGGATAGACTCTGGCGGCTCAGCGGAGACGTGAAGAGGCTCTGGCTGAAGAGCTGAGACGTGAAGAGGCTCTGGCTGAGGAGCCGAGACGTGAAGAGGCTCTGGCTGAGGAGCTGAGACGTGAAGAGGCTCTGGCTGAGGAGCCGAGATGTGAAGATGCTCTGGCTGAGGAGCCGAGACGTGAAGAGGCTCTGGCTGAGGAGCCGAGACGTGAAGAGTCTCTGGCTGAGGAGCTGAGACGTGAAGAGGCTCTGGCTGAGGAGCTGAGACGTGAAGAGGCTCTGGCTGAGGAGCTGAGACTTGGCGTGGCTCTGGCTAGTCAGCTGTGATGTGGCGTGGCTCTGGCTGGTCAGCTGTGATGTGGCGTGGCTCTGGCTGGTCAGCTGAGACGTGGCGTGACTCTGGCTGGTCAGCTGAGACGAAGTGTGATTCTGGCTGGAGAGCTGAGACGAGGTGTGACTCTGGCTGGAGAGCTGTGAGTTGGGTGAGTTCATGATGATCCACAGTGGCTTGGTGTGACTCTGGATGATGAGCTGAGACGAGGTGTGACTCTGGATGATGAGCTGAGACGAGGTGTGACTCTGGCTGGAGAGCTGTGCTTTGTTTGGACTCGTGACGATCAACTGTGGCTTGGCTTGACTCGTGACGATCAACTGTGGCTTGGCTTGGCTCGTGACGATCAACTGTGGCTTGGCTTGACTCACGAAGATCACTGTTGGCTTGGCTTGTCTCGTGACGATCACTTGTGGCTTGACTTGACCTTTTAACATAGGCTGTGACCTGACTTGGCTCTTTAACCCTAATGGGACGGCTGTATCGCCGGCGATACCAACTCGTTTTTTTTAAGACCAGTGCAAAAGACATTAAAAATACTCCGTCGATTTTGGTCGTACAGATAAGTGTTATACATCAATTGAAACTTTGAAGTGTCTGTTTTTTTTGTGTACACTCACGAATACAACAAAACGTTGTGGTTTTGGAAAAAAAAAAGAAAACAAACAGGATGCGCTCTTTGTCTTCTCCATCTCCGCGAGCTGCTCTTCAAAATATGTCACTAAAATGAACTGTAACTCAGCGAAAACTCAACACACAGACATGAGAGTTATATCTATAGAAAGCTGGAAGTGTCTACTTTGAAATGAAGTAAGTCTTATCGAAAACAAATATTCTGTGATGAAGTAATCCGTATGAAACCAACACGATGTTCAGTCTGTCCCGTCTAACTCATTATTTCTAATGCGATCCCGCCCCCTCGCGTTCATATGTAAATAGCCACGTGAGCCGCGTGCTCGTGGAGACGCCCAAAAACAAACAAAGCCAGATGTTCCTCGTGCTAACATTACTGTTCGTTTCTGGAAGAAGACACGCTGAATAAAAGCTGGATTCGCCTCAAAATAAGAGTAAGAGTTCATCCAGAAGAGAAGAGCGATCTGATGAGTAAGTAATGTTTCTTTTTTTTGCATTAGTTAACGTGTTATTGTGACTCAAACGCATTTATTTTTTTCCCAAACAACAACATGATGAATGCTACAATGTTTAGAAAAATGTTTAATGTTCACAAATGGATTGAATAGCGTGCTAAACGATAATAATTAGTTTCTCAGATATAAAATATCCTTTTTTTATTGTACAAAGTACATCTTTTGTAGTACAAAGCCATACATACTAGGCTATATGACTACAAATTCATAGTTAGTTTTTTTCTAAACAATAATAATTAGTTTCTCAGATATAAAATTTATTTTTTTGTTTACGGTAGTACAAAGCATGCGTGAGTCTATAAAACATATATATATACAGGTGCTGGTCATATAATTATAATATCATCAAAAAGTTGATTTATTTGATCTGGCTGAGAGAGAGAGAGAGAGAGAGAGAGAGAGAGAGAGAGAGATGCAGAGCAGGGCGACAGAGTAACAGTATTAAAGGGGGGGTACAATGCTGTTTCATGCATTCAGAGTTGTTTACACTGGTAAAGAGTTTGATTCTCATGCTAAGCATGGACAAAGTTTAAAAAAAAAAATTGGACGTATAACAGAGTATTTCTGTGCCAAAAATCTCACTTCCGGATTCGTACAAGTTTCGGAGAGTTTTTTTCGATCGTTGTTCTTAATGACGTAAACTACGGTGGAACTCCTTATATGGGCATTTCTCCCGGAAAGAACGTGCACGCATCGACCAGAGTGAGAGCGAGAGCGCGCCCATCAACGCGCTTCAATCGGCAGGCTGGCAGCACGGGCCTCGCTCGGGAAGAATGTCTCTAAAGAAGTGTGTTTTTGGTTGTGAGGGAAAGATAACCTTGTTCAGCTTCCCAAAACAACCCACCGTTACGTGAACAGTGGAAATAGTTTGTTTTTCCGGGGCAGCAATGGAGTTTCTCAAGTGTTTTGTTGACGAACGTTTTATAAACAAGGCCCAATTCGACGCTGGATTTGCACATCGTTTAATACTGAAAGATGGAGCGGTCCCAGCTATAAAAGATCCTGGTCATGATTCAGAACTGCAGATGGTAAGTGAAATGGCATCAAATGTCTGTTTTGTTGGCGATCGGAGCAAGTGCTCGTCACTCTTTAGCTCCGCCCACACGGCACGCCTCCAGGAGCTCGGCTTTTTTCGGAGAGAATCATAAATCTGTATCTTTCTTTTATAAATATGATAAAACTAAAGACTTTTTGGAGATATGAAGGATGCAGTACTACTCTACAGGTACTCAAGTTTAACATGAGATTGGGTGAAACGGTGTGCGTTAGGTCCCCTTTAACAATATCTATGAAATTATACTTTTTCTTATTGATGTCACACTGAAGCTGTGTGATTTTCATAGTAGTGATCCCTTTAAGCTCACCTTAAAATAAAATGAAATCTTAAAAAATTACAGCACTGTAAAATGACAGACCAGCAATAAACTGTCAATTTATAATATTATGGATGTAAAAGTACAAGCCAGTAATGCCTGTGAAGTAATATGTTAGCATAGCACACAATCTTATACAGCTAGTCAGCTAACTGTGTTCTGTAGCATCTGTGCTATGTTGCTAAAACTATCTTTTGGATCTAATTTAATTATTTCCCACATCCAAGTTCCAGGTTATAATATGCAAAAGTCTGAACATTAATCTCTTAATTTTACAATAAGTAGCGAAACTTACCCAAAATGAAGGCTTAAACATCTAAAAAGCGCACATTTAAGGGTCTCCTCTTTTGGTGAAAGTTTTTAGACAGCTTTCAAAATGGCCGCCAGACAGTGTGAACACATGGAGACTCATATCTCGGTGTGCAATGATCTGCTTGACTTGAAATTACAGGAGGTATGTAGTAACAGACACATCAATTGGTTAAGACATCAAGTAGGATAATAAATTATTTTTTATTTTTATAATCTGATCTCAAAAATGGAAGTGTGCTTAATGGGTAAGTGAGCTTAACCCTTTGATGCGTACGATCACACCGGTGTGATCATTCTTGGCTGGTCCCTGAAGCGTACGATCACACCGGTGTGATTAGAACATTCAGTGTATCACGTCATCAACTGCTGAATTCAAATCTGCTTTCGCCGTTAGCTGGCGCGGAGCCAGATCAGACGCGTGAGCGTTTGTCATATTATCACAACTATTCAGTGTTTTAAACCATATAATGCTTATTTTAGGTTTCAGACATTTAAATACACATAAGTACTAGCAAAACAATACATTTATAGTTTGTAAAATACACGCTGGTGTCTATGGAAACAGCAATAATGATCCTTACAAATATAATCTGATGACTTGTTTTATTGATATCATTTACAGATTGTGTAGGTAACTATAAAGTTTACTTTGCTCTTCTCCCAGTTTACCGGAGACTTACTTTAACGTGTTTCGGTAGTAGAGGATGAATTTGGGTGTTGTAAATTCCACAGCTGGGATTCAGCACGAACTAACATGGCGGCGCCCATCACCCGGTATAGATCAACTAACACAGTCATTATAAAAGTGTTTAAACTACCAAATACATTTACTTGCACATATTTCATTATAGGAATATCAGATGTTTCATAATATAGTGATATAGTGAGTATGTTTGTGAATATTAATAATAAAAAGAGGAAAAACGAATTAAAAGCGATTCACGTGTCATACAGCGCTATTGTGGCTGCGGTGCGTCAAATGACAAGCATGACGCGTCGCCATGGAAACAACAAGGCTAAACATTCTAAAGTAACGGTCGCCTAAAAATGCTCACCCTGGGGACTCAGCTAGAATATTTTAAACTCATGTGTGAAAGGGTTAATAGGTACGTGCTCGGGCCCTAATAAGGACATTCAAATCAAATCAAATCACTTTTATTGTCACATCATCACAGCACGAGTGCCTTGGTGAGTGAAATTCTTGAGAGCGTGCTCCAGACAGTGCAAAAAAACAAAACAATTTACATATAGACAGTACATATTTACAGACTGTACAGAAGACAATGTGCTTTATCCACATACACATACTCAATATACACAGTGTACTATAAAGACATACTTAGTTACCAATACACTGTATGTACACATTTTACATTATGTACACATCTATACATAGTAATGTGTTAAGGTGCAACAGATTATACATATACAACAGATTAGTTGTGCAATAGATAGTTGTGCAAAGGTGCAACAGATTATACATATGCAATGTCGTGGATGTGCATTGTAAGGTATCCAGTGATAGCAGATAGTTTGTATTATTGCAGTGTGTGCGTGTAGTCCAGTGAACAGTGGTAAAGTGCAGTGCATGGCATGATGTGTGAGTGGGAGTGTGATGTAGGGTGAATTAGTTCTGACTGTTCATTAGCCTGAGGGAAAAAGCTGTCCCTCAGTCGGCTAGTGCGGGATCGGATGCTGCGGAGACGTCTCCCTGAGGGCAGCAGAGAGAGCAGTCTGTGGGATGGTTGGCTGGAGTCCTTGATGATCCTCCTGGCTTTCCTTATACACCACCTGGTGTAGATGTCCTGGAGGGAGGGAAGCTCACCTCCAACAATGTGGCGGGCAGTTCGCACGACCCTTTGCAGAGCTTTGCGGTTGCCAGCGGTGCTGTTTCCAAACCAGGCGGTGATGCAGCCGGTCAGGATGCTCTCCACAGTGCAGGTGTAGAAGGATCTGAGGATGCAGGGGCTCATTCCAAACTTCCTCAGCCGACTCAGGAAGAAGAGGCGCTGATGTGCCTTCTTCAGCACTGCATCTGTGTGAGTGGACCATGTGAGATCCTCGGTGATGTGAACGCCGAGGAACTTAAAGCTGTTTACCCGCTCCACAGGTGTCTTGTCGATGGAGATGGGTGTGTGTTCTCTGCTCTGTCTCCTGAAATCCACCACCAGCTTCTTGGTCTTGTCGATGTTGAGTGAGAGGTGGTTCTCCTGGCACCATTTAGTCAGGGTACTCACCTCCTCTCTGTAGGCCGTCTCATCGTTGTCGGTGATCATGCCTATCACCGTTGTGTCATCGGCAAATTTGACGATGACGTTGGAGCTGTGTGTAGCTGTACAGTCGTGTGTGTACAGGGAGTACAGGAGCGGGCTGAGGACGCAACCCTGCGGGGCACCAGTGTTGAGGATCAGGGGAGATGAGGTGTTGTTGCCCATTCTGACCACCTGACTTCTGCCTGTCAGGAAGTCCAGGATCCAGCTGCACAGTTATCTGTTCAGTCCCAGAGTCTGGAGCTTCTCAACCAGTGTGGCAGGCACTATGGTGTTAAATGCTGAACTATAATCCACGAACAGCATCCTTACGTAGGTGTTCTTATTTTCCAGGTGGGAGAGAGCAGTGTGCAGGGTGAAGGCAATAGCGTCGTCTGTGGAACGGTTTCTGCGGTATGCAAATTGTAGTGGGTCCAGTGAGGCAGGCAGCACAGAGCAGATGTGGTCTCTGATGAGCTTCTCAAAACACTTGCTGAAGATGGGTGTCAGAGCGACAGGCCTCCAGTCATTCAAGCATGTGATTTTATTTTTCTTAGGTATGGGCACAATGGTGGATTTTTTGAAGCATGAGGGAACCACAGACAGAGAGAGGGACAGATTGAAGATGTCTGTAAAAACCCCAGCTAGTTGGTAAGCACATGCTTTGAGCACACGGCCTGGGATGCCATCCGGGCCCACAGCTTTGCGGATGTTCACCCGTTTGAAGGATCGAGTTACATCCGCGACAGAAAGGGAGAGTGGACTCATCTCTTCTGCAGCAGCCGTGGGAGCGCACTCTGTGTGGGCGGTGTTATGAGCCTCGAAACGAGCATAAATGGTATTCAGCTCATCCGGTTGAGAGGCCGCAATGTTTACAGTAGCTGGTTTATTCCCTTTAAAACCTGTGATGTTGTTGATGCCCTGCCACATGCTTCTTGGGTTGTTGTTGTTGAATTGTTCTTCAACTTTGTTTTTATATTGTCGTTTGGCTGCTTTGATGGATCTCCTGAGATCGTAACTGGCTTGTTTCCGATCGTCAGTGTTTCCGGATTTAAAGGCAGATGTCCGCGCTGACAAGGCTGATCGAACATCGATGTTAATCCACGGTTTTTGGTCGGGGTAGATGATTATTGTTTTGGTCGGAATTACATCCTCTATAAACTTCCGTATGAAACACGTTACAGAATCTGAGTACTCCTCTATGTCGTCATCAGACGCTGCCCGGAACATGTCCCAGTCCACGTGATCAAAACAGTCCTGTAGTATAGCGTCCGATTGGTCCGACCAGCATTGGATTGTCCTGAGGGCGGGTGCTTCACGTTTCAGTTCTGCCTATAAGCAGGCAGAAGCAGAACGGAGGAGTGATCCGATTTGCCGAAAGGTGGGCGGGGGAGGGATTTGTAAGCGTCCTGGAAGGGGGAGTAGCAATGGTCCTGTACACGATCACCACGCGTGTTGATGGTGATATGTTGAAAGTATTTTGGAGCTATTGTTCTGAAGTTGGCTTTATTAAAGTCCCCCGTAATAACAAACGCTGCATCTGGGTACGCGGTTTCCTGATCACTTATATTCCCGTACAGTTCCCTGAGTGCCTGCTCTGTGTTGGCTTGAGGGGGAATGTAAACAGCCGAGATTATGATCGCTGTAAATTCCCTCGGTAGCCAGAATGGTCGACACAGAAGCGTATGAAATTCCAGATCAGGGGAGCAGAAGGATTTAATAGAGTGTAGATTCCTTTCATCACACCACGAGTTGTTGATATAGAAACAAACGCCCCCACCTCTGCTTTTCCCTGTGAGCTCTTTCGTTCTGTCTGAGCGGTGCACGGAGAAGCCCGTAAGCTCGATGGCTGAGTCTGGAACCATTGCAGACATCCAGGTTTCTGTGAGGCAAATAACGCAGCATTCCCTTGTTTCTCGTTGGTATGAGATGCACGCACGCATTTCACAGAGTTTGTTATCCAGTGACTGAACGTTAGCCAGCAAAATGGTTGGGAGAGGAGGTCGAAAGGCACGGCGTCTCAGTCTGACAAGAACGCCAGCTCTCTTCCCTCTTTTCCGGCTATGTTTCTTTCGTCGTGGTCGTGCGTTCCAGACAAAGGGCTCTGATGCGGTGTCTGTAAACAATCCACCGGCGTTCAGGAACTCAAAGTCCGGTTTGCGTTGTGCGACGGAAGAACCGATGTTTAAAAGCGTGTCTCTATCGTAGACAGTTAAACTAACAACATCTAACACGTAAAACAACAAAAAAACAAACAAAACATACGAAAACCTGCAGAGTTTTCTCGGAGCTCGCAACACGGCTGAACAACATTCTGAGAATGTTGTTCTAAACAAAAATCTAGTAACTGTAATCCGTTACAGTTACATCAAAAAACATAATATTCAGATTAAAGTTACATTTTGTAAAAAGTGGGAATACTATCAGGATTACATTTGTTTAATTTAAAATTAAATAAATGATTTAAAAAAAAAAATGACATAACGCTATATTTAGCGCTGCTTCATCATATAGTAGTTCCTGGTTCTGTTGACACGTGCTTAAGGCTAGAAGGGATAGGTATGGCGCTACTGGGCCCACAGCAACACAGCGTACACTGTACAACAATAATTATTATTTTTTTCATTTTTGTAAGGGGTAGGTTTAGGGCTGGGGTAGGTTTAGACGTTAATAAAACACAATCTAATAGGTAGCAAATTTATTTCATTGTTCATTTCTGGTCGGAGCTGTATCCCTTCTAGCCACAACCGACACATGTTGACTCACGTGAGCCACCTGCTGGTGCGTGCGCAAATAACACCTGTCTACAATTATTCTCCTCAAACGCGGGATGAGACGTTTCTACAGTTAATTAATTCTGATGCTTTCTGCTGGGAAAAACGTTTTCATCTCTGGAAATTTCAGTTATTTTGTCTTCAAAAAGGATAAAGGAAATAAGATAGTTGTACAGCGTAAGCTATGCATGAAGACTCTTGCTTTAACAAAGGCTACTCAACAAACTTGAACATTTGCAGGTACAACTAGCATGGAAATCATCATGTTAGCCAAAATTTAGTGTTTGTTAGTGATATAAAAGTCCATGGTGTCCATGACTGCAGTTGTGTGTAGCGGAAAATGGGCTGGAAAATGTAGAAATTAACATGAGAGTCCCCACACCCCAGATCAATCAATGAAATAAAGAAAGATGATAGCATTTCAGAATAAGAATCAGAATCAGAATGAGCTTTATTGGCCTGATATGTTTACACATACGAGGAATTGGTTATAGTGACAAAGCTCCACAGTGCAACAGAATGACAGCAACAGGACAGGACACAGACAACAAAAGAACAATATACAAATAGGCAATGTACAAAATAGCAAAAACACTATGCAATACAGACATTCATGTGTGGACAGGTCTGACGTGCAAATTTGAAATGGAAAAAAAAAAAAAAAATATATATATATATATATATATATATATATATATATATATACAGTATGTGTGGTGAATAAATAATTGTAAAATAGTGTTGTGTGTTCCATGTTAATGTCAAGTGTTCATGAGATGGATTGCTTGGGGGAAGAAACTGTTCCTGTGTCTGGCCGTTCTGGTGCTCAGAGCTCTGTAGCGTCGACCAGACGGCAGCAGTTCAAAGAGGGAGTGTGCTGGATGTGAGGGGTCCAGAGTGATTTTGCCAGTCCTTTTGCTCACTCTGGATAAGTACAGTTCTTGGAGAGTAGGGAGGGTTGTACCAATGATTCGCTCAGCAGTCCGGACTACCCTCCGTAGTCTTCTGAGGTCAGATTTGGTAGCTGAGCTGAACCAGACAGTTATTGATGTGCAGAGGACGGATTCAATGATAGCAGAGTAGAACTGTTTCAGCAGCTCCTGTGACAGGTTAAACATCCTCAGCTGGCAAATGAAGTACAACCTCTGCTGGGCCTTTCTCACAATGGCGTCTATGTGATTGTCCCACTTCAGGTCTTGGGAGATGGTGGTGCCCAGGAACCTGAATGACTCCACTGCAGTCACTGTGCTGTTCATGATGGTGAGTGGGGGGAGAGCAGGGGGGTTTCTCCTGAAGTCCACGATCATCTCCACTGTTTTGAGCGTGTTAAGCTCCAGGTTGTTAAGACTGCACCAGATAGCCAGCTCCTTAACTTCCTGTCTGTAGGCAGACTCTTCACCGTCCTGAATGAGGCCGATAATGTGGTGTCGTCTGCAAACTTCAGGAGCTTGACAGAGGGGTCTTTAGATGTGCAGTATTCGTGTAGAGGGAGAAAAGCAGTGGGGAGAGAACGCAGCCCTGAGGGGCTCCAGTGCTCGTGGTGCGGGTGCTGGATGAGAATTTTCCCAGCCTCACTAGCTGCTGCCTGTCTGTCAGGAAGCTTTTGATCCACTGACAGACAGAGGTGGGGACGGAGAGCTGTGTCAGTTTATTCTGAAGGGTGTCCGGGATGATGGTGTTAAAAGCAGAGCTGAAGTCTACAAACAGGATCCTCACATAAGTCCCTGGTCTGTCCAGATGCTGCAGGATGAAGTGCTGTCCCATGTTGACTGCGTCATCCACAGACCTGTTTGCTCTGAAGGCAAACTGCAGGGGGTCCAGTAAGAGTCCAGTGGAGGCCTTCAGATAAGCCAAAACCAGTCTTTCAAATGATTTCATGACCACAGACGTTAGAGCCACAGGTGTGTAATCATTAAGTCCAGTAATTTTGGGTTTCTTTGGGACGGGGATGATGGTGGAGCGTTTGAAGCATGAGGGGACTTCGCACAGCTCCAGTGATCTGTTGAAGATCTGTGTGAAGATGGCTAGCTGGTCAGCACAGGATTTAAGGCAGGCTGGTGACACACCGTCTGGGCCTGGTGCTTTCCTTCTTTTGTTCTTTATGAAGACCTGCCGCACGTCATCTTCACTTATTTTCAGTGCAGGTGTGGGGGAGAGGGGGGTTGCTGGAGGTGTTAATGGTTGTGTGGAGAGGTGTTCAGGGCGGGTGTGGGGTTTTTATTTCAAACCTGCAGCAAAAGACATTCAAATCGTCTGCTAGTTGTTGATTCTCCCCAGTGCTGGGGGATGGTGTCTTGTAATTTGTAAAGTTTTTCATACCTTTCCACACTGAAGCAGAATCACTGGAAGAGAACTGAATCCTTAGCTCACCAGAATAATTCCTCTTTGCCACCCTGATCTCCTTTTCCAATGTGTATTTGACCTGTTTATACAAGACTTTATCCCCCATCCTGTAAGCATCTTCTTTGGCCTGACGGAGCTGTCTGAGTAAAATGTATTTCACATACATTTCGACATGTAGTCTTATTTTAAAATAGACTAATATGTATATGGTGTAAATTTTTTAATGGTGTGTATAAACTATATTTATTTTTACTTATAATGTACATGTTAAAGAAATAAAAATAATAATAAAAATAAAACTGTAATACTAAACCTGTATAGCCACTAGATGTCTGCATAGCCTTTTATATAAATTTATATGGGCTGTAATATCTAGATGGTGACATAAAACACAATTTTTAACAGTTTCAAATAGTTTTTACTATAGTTTTTATTAGTTTTAATTAGGGATGCATGATATTGGATTTTTTCAATACATTTTTATTTAAATATTTTATTTAAATATTTATATATTAAATATTTTTCAACTAATTTTGGCCGATACCGATATATCTACTTGTTTTCCCAGAAAGATGCAGTGTTAACCCTAACATTTTATTTTAAGATTTAACATAGATGGTCTAAAGCAAAAGAGCTGTAAAAATTCTGAAAATCTTTTAGAGCTTACGATTTGTTTAAAAAATAAAACATATTACACATTAATGAATAAATCAGTATATATAAAATGATTTAATTTACATGTTTGTTTGAGATTTTTTTTTTTTTTTTCATGTATGCAATACTGCCCTACAAAGGCAAAATACCTTAACTCGCTAGAGTGTGAAACTGAGAAAAATGACTTTAAAGCTGGAAATGTGCCAATTAGATGATTTAGTAATGAAAATTATCTACATTTAAAAATTGTGAGCTAAAACTTGATTTTTACCCCTATTTTGAAATTACTGTACTCTGCCTTTGCATTGTCTGCAAAATGTGAGAAGTCACACCTAGGCAAAAGACAGTAACTTCCACATTATCAATATTTGGTTGCTGATCACCATTTACACAATTGTTACAGTGACACCTGTATAAAATCTAGTGATCATGGGCTATCTCATATAGGCTACTGCATACAGAAATGTGACTGTATTAATTGTTTTTTTTTTTACCGTAACAAGCAGACTAAAAGTTAAACGTGAGTGGATACTGTTTTGCAACCAATTTATTTGCTATGCTCAGTAATGTTAAAGAATGCTAGACATCGCGTAATTGCTTTTATATTGACTTGAATGAAAATAGCCTAACCTAAAAGAACGACTTGTGGATTGATGTGAACACCAGCAAGCAGGAATGCTCAGAATGCTTGTGGATTAAACATCTCCAGCAACGTTTGTCGCCATGGATTGATTTCATCGGGTTACAAGGTAGGATATGGATTTAATTGCGAATTGATACTGATTTTATGATGCTACGGCATTCTAGTCCACACGCGTCCAACTAGAAGTGACAGCCTGGTGAATGATCTGCATTACAAAAAGGAAGATAATAATTATAAAAAAAAAAATCTTTAAAAGTTATTCACGATTATGTATTGCTGCCAAGGTATTTAGTATTTACAGTGCTTTGTTATATGGAGCTGTTTGGTAGATTGCGATCTATAATTTGTTTGTCTAATAAAGTGCTTCAGTGACAGGTCAGTCAATTAAAATGTGTCAGTCTTTAATGGTCAGTAAAACAAAGGGAGAACACCTTATAGGCCTAACTCCAAGCCGGCACCATAACTTATATTGACGCGCAGCTAAACAAAGGCAGAATGCCATAACTAATTTTGAGCGTGCCAAACAAATTGAAAGAGCCATAACTGGTGCTATACTGTGTTCTACCTTGGTTTCTCCGGGGCTTTTTGAAGTTACGGTTAGGACGACCCATTATTTTCTCGGAAAAACAACGAAATTGACTCAAGATACTTATGCAGGTGATAAAGGATGTCTTGAATGTCCCAAAAATATCAATAACTCATTTTCGACCAAAATCAAAGTTACGGTCTTTTGCCTTTGCACGGCAATATAGCTTCTGACCATTAAATCAAAACATACTCATTATTTTATGACATAAATTACTGTTTTATTTAATCAGAAACACAGTCTAAATGTTATTTGTGTAGGCTATTTTACTTTTAATTTAATTAGAAGTAGGCCAACAGCGCCCGCTACAGACTAAAACTCCTTACTGAACGGGCGTTAGGACCTGGGAGAGGCTGTCACTGCTGACACTGCACATGCTATTACTGTTTACCGAATGCGTCATTCTGTACATGCTTTCACAGATTAAATTGATCCAAAACAGTGAATCTAATAGTCATTGAGACAAAACTTTGCTTCAAGAATGAGCCACACTGGTGACATGATCTAATCACTAGCACACCCTGAGCACATGTGAGTTAATGTATTCCTCTTATCGGCAAGACATAATGGCATAATTTTTCATATCGGGCTGATGCCGATATTTACATTTAAATCCATTAACGCCCGATTCTGATATCAGTCCGATAATATTGTGCATCACTAGTTTTAATTATGAAATCATAGTTAAATAAAAGTACTTAGATATTGCTCTTTTTTATTATATATATTTTTTTACTTTATTTACATATGTAATTTGAAGTAATCCAAAAGTAATCAGATTATATTACTTTTATATTGTGGTAGATGGATTACGTTACTGAATACTTTTTTAATGAAGTAATTTGTAACTGTAACGGAATACATTTTAAAAGTAACCCTCCCAACCCTGGTTACAAGAACACTAAAATCATTATAAAAACATTCCAAGAACATTATTTTAGCAACGTTTTGTTTAGCAACATTTTTAAGAAAAGTTAGAGAATGTTATGAGAATGTTCCCTAACCCGCAGCCCGTGACTGGAAGCTGATAAGAGACTGACTTAACGAACTTCTCCAGAATAGAAGAACAACATTTCCACTTTTTTAAAAAGGGAAATTTAAAAAAATAATAATATATGTATATACAATATGTATATATATATATATATATATATATATATGTATATACAACCCCAAATCAGAAAGAGTTGGGACAGTATGGAAAACGCAAATAAAAAAAGAAAGTAGTGATTTCTAAATTTACTTTGACTTGTATTTCATTGCAGACAATATGAACACAAAATATTTCATGTTTTGTCTGGTCAACTTCATGTCATTTGTAAATATACATCCTTTCCTGTCATTCAGACCTGCAACACATTCCAAAAAAAGTTGGGACAGTAAAGCATTTACCACTTTGTAATGTTGCCATTCCTTTTCACAACACTTAAAAGACGTTTAGGGACTGAAGACACCAAGTGATAAAGTGTTTCAGGTGTAATTTTGTCCCATTCTTCCTGCAAACAAGACTTAAGGTGGGCAACAGTTCGGGGTCTTCGTTGTCGCATTTTACGCTTCAAAATGCGCCACACATTCCCTATTGGAGACAGGTCGGGACTGCAGGCAGGCCAGTCAAGTACCCGTACCCTCTTCCTCCGCAGCCAGGACTTTGTAATGTGTGCAGAATGTGGTTTTGCATTGTCTTGTTGAAATATGCATGGACGTCCCTGGAAAAGATGTCTTCTTGATGGCAGCATATTGTGCTCCAAAATCTCTATGTACTTTTCAGCATTAATGGTGCCATCACAGAAGTGCAAGTTACCTTTGCCAAGGGCACTGACACAACCCCATACCATGACAGACCCTGGCTTTTGGACTTGTTGCTGGTAACAGTCTGGATGATCCTTTTCTTCTTTGGTCCGGAGCACACAGCGTCCATTCCTCCCAAAAAATACCTGAAATACTGATTCATCTGACCACAGTACATGTTTCCACTGTGTGATGGTCCATCCCAGATGCCTCCGAGCCCAGAGAAGTCGACGGCGCTTCTGGACACTGTTAACATAAGGCTTCCTTTTGGCACAGTACAGTCTTAACTGGCATTTGTGGATGTAACTACGTATTGTGGTACTTGACAAAGGTTTGCCAAAGTAGTCCTGAGCCCATGTGGTGATATCGCTTATAGATGAATGACGATTCTTGATGCAGTGCCGCCTGAGGGATCGGAGATCACGGTTGTTCAGCTTAGGCTTGCGCACTTGTCCTTTATGCACTGAAATTCTTCCAGATTCCTTGAATATTTTAATTATGTTATGCACTGTTGAAGGTGAAATATCCAAATCTCTTCCTATCTTTCTTTGAGGAACATTGATTTTAAAAATTTCAATAATTTTCTCACGTATTTGTTGGCAAACTGGCGATCCTCGGCCCATCTTTGCTCCTAAAGGACTAGACCTTTCTTGGATGCTGCTTTTGTACCAAATCATAATTACAATCACCTGTTGACATCAACTGTTTCAAATCACATCATTATTTAACCAATTTACCTCATTTCTAGCCCTAAATTGCTCCTGTCCCAACTTTTTTTGGAATGTGTTGCAGGTCTGAATGACAGGAAAGGATGTATATTTACAAATGACATGTAATTGACCAGACAAAACATGAAATATTTTGTGTTCATATTGTCTGCAATGAAATACAAGTCAAAGTAAATTTAGAAATCACTACTTTCTTTTTTTATTTGCGTTTTCCATACTGTCCCAACTTTTTCTGATTTGGGGTTGTATATTTAAACGTATTCAGAACAGAACAAGAATATAGTACCTAAAACAAAAACAAAACTAAAGCAGGCTTGGGCTTTACATGGGCATTAGGCCAAATCTAAATGGTTTTCTTCCCTTTTCCTTGAATTAGTTTTCAACAACAAAAAATAAAACAATTCATTTTAATCAGGGCTCTCAAAAACTGTCAATGGTTTATTATTAAATTACCCCCCCCCCCCAAATTATATGAAAATGTTTGCTGCAATGTTAAAAAAAATACATTTATATTTAGTCATTTAGCAGACGGTTTTATCCAAAGCGTTAAAAATATGCTAGGATACTATAAAATTGCAAATTTGGGAGAAAAAAATGATCACACATACGTCACGTTTTGCATTTAGAAATTATTTTTAACACTATATAAACAGCTATAGGCTATATTTCCCCTCACTACTCATATTGTCTAAAGTTAATAGTATTCAGACTTTATAATTGTCAGGCCAAATATAATTAATTTAAATTGAAACTGAAGCCCTCTCTCATTCGGCATGAATCCAAAAGTTTCTGTATTCGCCACATATTGGATATACTTCACTCACATTTTCGGCCTAAAACATCATTCACATATAACAGCACAGTGAGGCTGTGGTCACACTGAACAGTATGGATTTTAATGACATTGACATTTATATATTTCAGTGATTTTATCAAGAAAACTACAGCTAGCCAATTTAATAATTTCATAATAGTAATATAATAATAATACTTATTTTCTATTGACTTTTACTGTTACAAAGCGCTTCGCATAAACAAATAAAACATCAAAATACACCACTAGATTTAAAATAAGCAAAAGAGGAGAAATACATTCAAAACACTTGAAAATAAAATATGGAAATAATAAAATAAATTTCTACCAAAAGAAAATTCAGTGCATTCAGAACATCGACCATGAACCTCACAAAAATAATATTAATATATATATATATATTACAGCAATCGTTTTAGAAAGGAATTGTTTATTTATTTGGTATGAACAATTTAAGTTTGTAAATAAGAGTTTTGGTTCTAAAATAGGGTTTTAATTATGACATGATAAATTTGCTTTGGATGAGCGCGCCGGCACATTCACTTGAATTATTTTATTATAATAGCATAAGAACTTAAATAGTTGTTTTTGGTCATAATAGCAGAACATCATTCATATAGCTACTTTTGTATATTAGGCAGCTACAAATATGGAATTGAAATAAACCGTCAAATTGAAAACAATATATAGAACTTTATGAAAATATGCATGAATCTTTTGCATCACTCAAATCATTGTTTTTAATTAGCTCTTAGTAAGACTATTTAAATCAGCGTGCTGACTTGACTAGCTATAAATAGTAGCCTATATTGCCAATGCCTGCAGAAAGTGCAATAAAGTGTGTGTTTACAAACAATGAAAACATAAATGGGTTTTCCAAGTAATTTTTACTAAATATTTGTGAATTATATTTTAAAGTGATATTCTAATATAAATTGGCTATTTTATGTATTAAACTATCAGACACCATCAGAAAACAAATTCTCATCAAAAGCATTGATCTGGCCGTGGTGTTTAACTACAGAATGTTGTTCCTTGCGCCACCTGGTGGATATTGTGTGAAGCACAACAATGTTTTTAAAAATCTGAAAAGCGGCCTGCAGGGAGCTCTGTGATCAAGCGTGGCGAATCGCTTGCTCCCATGTGACAAAATATGCATTCTTAATGGCCACATCTGTATGTCATGCTTCATCTCAGCTGGAGTGACAGGCTCAATTGCATCCTTCGCCAGCAGGACCGCAATCTCCTCGCACAGGATGGCGGCCTCAGACTGTCACCAGAGTCTCGAGAATGCCGCTGAATCTGGGGGGTAGCCTGCCGAACTGAATCATATAGCCGAGACGAATTGTCTGAATGAGCCAATGGGATGGGTTGGGGAGTGCTAGCCATGGACCCAAGTGGCACCAAAGGGACAATCCACAAACCCGTGGTGGTGCAGCGGTGGGGAATCCTGCTGGTCGGCCCAGAAGGCTTAGTGTCCTACGTCACATGGACAGGATTTCGGTGTCCCCAGAGGAACTGGCAAGAGACGCGTGAGGAAGCGGTGCATTCTCGAACCACCGTCTCTTGACCACTGACGATAGGGTGCATCGTAGGTGAAAGTGAGGAAGTAGTTGCAGGAAGCATGCTTCGGTGTTGCTTCAGCACAAGATGGGGCTGCTGTGGAAGACAGGAGGGCGCCCACGGCGATGAGCAGGCTGTTGGCCGGCCCTCGATGGAATGGTGGCAGACGATTACGTCAGGGCAAGATGTGCTTGATGGCCTCAGTCTGCTTCTGTACTGCCGAGAACTGCTGGGCAAAGTCCTTGACATTGTCGCCAAACAGGCCAGCCTGGGAGATGGGAGCATCAAGAAAGAGGACTTTGCAAATGTCTCTCATCTCAACCAGGTTGAGCCAGAGATGACACTCTTGGACCACAAAAGTGGACATCACCTCCCCGAGGGGCCGCACCGTGAGTCAGTCACCATGCACAGCTCCTGCATCAATCTCGGGTCAGTACTACCCTTGTGCATTTGTTTAAGTGCCTTGGCTTGGTGGACCTACAGTATTGCCATGGCATGCAGGACAGAGGTGGCCTGGAGCACTGTAAGCTTTGGCAGCAAGCGCTTCTGGCATCCTTCTGTCTCGGTAGACTATGGAGTATCTGTGCCCGAGTCAGTCTGTTGTGGAATTGCAGTCCCTGCTGTGGCTGAACAGTCCAATACGAGAGCGGCAGAGTCTGTTGCAGTTGCTACAGGTGAAGACAGGTGTGGACAATTCTTCCAGGTGGCGGCATTGTGCAGGCACAGGTGCACCGCAACCGCTCTCTCCACCAGGGGAATGTCAACATACCCTCTAGCCACCCCTCCATTGAGGGTAGTGAGGACAGAGGAAGGCCGTCAGCTCTGAGTCCAATTCGGTGGAAGACACAACACCCGAGGGGGGCAACCTCGCCGAATATTCATCCTAAGAGGACAATAGCTCAACCCCTGATGCTGCTATCAACATCTGATCCTCCGGAGAATAAAACACTGGGACCGACATGAGACGGGCCAGCGGAATCATCCAGCAGCTGTACAGAAGTGAGGAGTGAGAGATTTTCTCTCACTGTTATCCTCAGATCTCCTAGAGCACTAGCTGGCAATCTGCTGCTTGGAGCAGAGAAACCAGGATGGGTAACGGCAGAGGGGTCTCGTCCTTTCCTCAAAAAGGAGAGACATGATTGCAGCAATGTCATGATCATGTGCTAGCAGTCCAGGCATGAACTATCCATAATTGCATCTTCAGTGTGCTGTAAGCCCAGACACAGAAGACAGCAATCTTGGTCATCATCAGAGAACAGGAAACAGCCACAACCAAGAGGACATGGAAAGAGCGGCATCTTTAAAAATTGTAGGCCGTCCACAATTTGCTCTTTTAGAGAAACTGCTCTTTCAGTGCTGAAGTTCCCAGAGGAATCATGCTGCAATCAAGGGGGGCACCGCTGAATGTGCCTTCTCACCAACAAGAAGAGAGTCCACTATCCACTACCCAATGTTATCCATGCAAGCAACATCTCTTTGTCTTTTATGAATTTGCCATACCACCATCAAAATATCCTTAGAACTTACTAGTGCCATTTGTAGGAAATACAGGGGTTAAAGCAAAAAAAAATCCTGAGCCTGAACTTTTTTCCGGGGGTTGGGGGGTTGCGGGGATGGACACATACACAGGGTTATATTTGACAAACAAAAAAAAGAACATTATTTGAAGATTATTTTCCTTGAAAATAACTAGTAACGTATCTGCCATTGCCATTAGCCCTTGTCAGGCTCAGACTACAGATTATGTGGGCTATTTGAAACAGCAATACCAAGAAAGGTTACTCACTACAATATTGTGCAAAACATTTAGGATGATTTTGATATCAAGTTTTGCTGATTAGCTTTGTCCTTGACAGGGTACAAGATGACCTACAATCTAAAACATGACATTTCTGATTTTTTTTTTTTGAAAATTAATAATGGGAAATTAAATACTAGGAAATGAATATGAAATGGGTATATACAAAGACAGTTTACTACAGAAAACTACAGTTCAGTTCAATTAACAACAACGAAAACATTAAAATGCTCCAAGAACTGGTAACTTAAATAGGGTTCGTTCAGATGCTGCAAAATGAAATTCCAGGACTTTCAAGGACTTTTCATGCACTACTTTTTTGGTTTTCAAGGACTAAAATCAGATCTCACTTATCAAACAATATTATTATTGTCTTTTAAATTCTAATAAATAAACTAATAAAACAAAATGGTACAAATAAAGTGCATCACATGCAAAGAATGCAATGGCCATGTCAACTATGGCAAAGTTATTGTTCCTCTTCAGGAACTCGAGCTGCGTCAAAAACTCTTGGGGAACGCCTTCAGCAATATCAAGCTCTGAATCATATGTGTAATCAGTCCAATTGATGGCGAGACGTCAGGTGCGGGTGATGTCATGACCAGGAAGCTTAAAAGCAAGTGAGGTGCAGCCGGCTTCAGCTTTTTGTCATTCAGCAAAGCTCTCTGTGTGTGTCAGTCAAGATCTATGTTCTGTGAGTCTTATTTAATGTTGTTTGTCAAGTTACAAGTCCAGCAACATATAAAGCTCCAGTATTTCTAAAGCCGAAAAAGGCAAAGACGAAACATAAGGGCGGAAGGAGTTCATGTTACAGATTGTGTGTGTCTCCCTGCTCACGAATTACATTTCGAGCGGGGATACACACAGTTTGTGCGTGGTCTGCTTGGGAGCGAAGCACGCAGAGTCGGCTCTCGAGGGGGCCGACTGCCCGCATTGTGAGCGGCTTCCACTGCGTACGCTTCGCTCCCCGAAGGCTCTCTTTGAGGAGGGAGACTTCACCAGCGTTCCTCGCGGTGCCGGCCCCGCTTTCGCCCCTAAGGCCATCGCCGGTGGAGAGCGTCCAAGCAGCGCTTAACAGGTGCTTCGTGGCAGGCGGTTCTCGGACGCTGCGCGCCGCCCCCAAGGTGATTTTTCCCGCCCCCGATGACCGCCCGGGCGCCGTGGGGGGTCCCGGCCGGCCCGGTCCGGGGCGTCGGCCAGGGCCCTCGGCCCCCGGGGGCCGCGCGGAACGGCGACGGATTTTCGCGTTTTTTTGCGCCTTTTGCTGCAATCTGCGGGTCGGCCACAGGGTGGCAGACTCCTGTACGCGGACCACCTACGGGGGGGCGCGTCGAACAGGTTGGGGGTGGGCGTCCACGGGGGGCCTAAACCTCCCACGGAGAGCTTATGGTGCCGGAAGCTCCCCATTGGCCCTCTGGCCGTCTAAGGACCGCCCCCCGGGCCCCGCCCACCGACCACGGACAGCCTGTTCGTCCCCCTGACCGCCTATGCGACCGCGAACGGCCTGTTCGTCCCCCTGCAGTCTAAGTGACGCCCCGGGCCCCGCCCACCGACCACGGACAGCCTGTTCGTCCCACTGACCGCCTACGCGACCGCGAACGGCCTGTTTGTCCCCCTGCAATCTAAGTGACGCCCCGGGCCCCGCCCACCGACCACGGACAGCCTATTCGTCCCACTGACCGCCTATGCGACCACGGATGGCCCATTTGTCCCCCTGATCGCCTATGTGACCACGGACAGCCTATTTGTCCCCCTGACCGCCTATGTGACCACGAAAAGCCTATTCGTCCCCCTGACCGCCTGTGTGACCGCAAACATCCTGTTTGTCCCCCTGACTGCCTATGTGACCACGGATAGCCTATTTGTCCCCCTGACCGCCTATGTGACCACAAACAGCCTATTTGTCCCCCTGATCGCCTATGTGACCACAGACAGCCTATTCGTCCCCCTGACCGCCTATGTGACCCCGAAAAGTCTTTTCGTCCCCCTGGCCACAATAATGGTTTTATTTTGTAAAACATTGAGTACAGTACACAGGAAACACTGAAGGACAGTATAATCATTTCATTATGCAAAACGTACAGTGGTACACTCAGGAAGCACCGTCTGACAAGTTCATGTACATTACAACTCAACAATATTCATATTTACCCTGAAAAAGGTCTGTCCACGGTAAGCCTGTGGAGGTCCCGTCAAATAAGTCACAGGTGGCACTTGCTGATGTTGGATTTTGGAGTTGGATTTTGGTGAATTTCACCACATATGGTGCATGACCACCCGTAACTTATTTGACGGGACCTCCACAGGCTTTCCGTGGACAATGCATTAATAGGTCACTATTCATAAATGCAATGATTTTATTGCTTAATACCTACAGTAGAGTGCTCAGGAAACACAATCCAGCAGTTTCATGTACATTGGAGCTCATAAAGTGGCTTAATTTGCATAAAAATGCACTGTCCACGAAAAGCCTGTAGAGGCCCCGTCAAAAAAGTTACAGCTGTCACTTGACCACCCGTAACTTATTTGACGGGGCCTCCACAGGCTTTCCATGGACAATGCATTAATAGGTCATTATTCATAAATGCAATGATTTTATTGCTTAATACCTACAGTAGAGTGCTCAGGAAACACAATCCAGCAGCTTCATGTACATTGGAGCTCATAAAATGGCTTAATTTGCATAAAAATTAATTTGCATTAATAAGTCATAATTTAAGTTTATAATTTTACAATTTTATTTTAAATTTTTAGAATTATAATTTCATATAATAATTTTATTATGCAAAACGTACAGTGGTGTACTCAGGAACCACTGTCTGACAAGTTCATGTACATTACAATTCATCAATATTCATATTTACCCTGAAAAAGGTCTATCCACGGTAAGCCTGTGGAGGTCCCGTCAAATAAGTTACAGGTGTCACTTTCTGATGTTGGATTTTGGAGTTGGATTTTGGTGAATTTCACCACATATGGTGCATGACCACCCGTAACTTATTTGACGGGGCCTCCACAGGCTTTCCGTGGACAATGCATTAATATGTTATATTTTATTTATTTTTACTTACTTTATTTTTATTTATTTTATTTAGTAATACTTACGGTACAGTGCTCATGAAACACCATCCACCAGTTTTGTGTACTTTGGAGCACGAAAAATGGCTTAATTTGCATGAAAATGCAATGTCCACGGAAAACCTGTAGATGCCCCGTTAAATAAGTTGCACGTGGGCACTTCCTGTGATTTTGCAGAGTCATACAGGAAGTGCCCACTTGCAACTTATTTGACGGGTGCCTTCACAATGGGATAAGTTGCACGTGTCAGCGGCTCCCGTTCGGCCCCCGGGGGCCCGAGGGGCCTCAAATTTCTCAGGAAGTTGCGTCACTTGGCCCTCGACGCCATACCGAGAGGGCTAGGTCAGGAGATGCCAAAAAATATATTTCATTGCTCTTCATACAACTCTCTGTCTCACATAGATCTCTGTGTGGGAAGGGCCTGTGCAGCAGCTACTTTCTCAGTGCCTGATTGGCTCAGGAAGCATCTAGGGCCACGAAACTCCTGGACCCGAATTGGGGGGCCCTGGCGGTCCCCTTTGAAGAATCTCGGGGCCCTGCAACCTTTGCGACCCCAGCGTCTCCCACGTCCCACTCGCAATTTATTCAATGGAAAATTCACAGGTGGTTCGCGGTCAAGGGGCCTTTTTTCAGCCGATCGAGGCAGGACGGACACGGAACTCCGGACGCTGTCCCGGGGGACCGTGACATGGCGTATACGTCCATTTCGGGGCGATCGGACCTTTCTGTCTCGCTGTCTAAAAAACACCTAGAAAAATGAATGGAATAAGTTGCGCGCGTCAACGTCTTCCGTTCGGCCCCTGGGGGTCCTAGTTGCCCCAAACTTCACGTGCTGGTAGCCTAGTGGCCCCCGAATACCATATTGAGTGGACAAGCATCTACCCTGAACACAAAGTAGTTTTTGCAAATTTAACAAAAATATCTCACTCACGTATCCCCTGAAATCCTTTTGATTGAACTCAAGTGCCTTGATGTGAAAAGATTTCTGAACTGCAGAAACACATGCTTAGAAGTGATCTATAATTCCGAATCTCTGGCCCCCGATTTGGGGGCCCCTAGGCTACCACCATACGGAATTTCGAGGTCCTGTGACCTTTTGACCCCTTTATACTCAATGTCCCACTTGCAACTTATTTAATGGAAACTTCACAGGTGGTTTGCGGTCAAGGGGGTCTTTTTTCGGCCGATCGAGGCAGATACGGACACGGAACTCCGGACGCTGTCCCAGGGGACCGTGACGTGTCGTATTTGTCCATTTCGGGGCGATCTGACCTTTCTATCTCACTGTCCACAAAACACCTAGGAAAATGAATGGAATAAGTTGTGCGCGTCAACGGCTCCCGTTCGGCCCCTGGGGGTTGCAGGGCCCTAAACTTCACGTGCTGGTAGTCTAGGGGCCCCCGAATACTATATTAAGCGGACAAGCGTCTACCCGAATGCAAAGTCGTTCGTGCACATTTTGGAAAAAATCTCTCACGCAGGCCCCTTCCTCACACATCGCCTTAAACCCTTTTGATTTAACTCAAGTGCCCTGATGTGAAAAGATTTCTGAACTGCAGAAACACATGCTTAGAAGTGATCTATATTTCCAAAACTCTGGCTCAAGAGTCGGAGGCCCCTGGGCTACCACCGTACAGAATTTCGAAGTCCTGTGACCTTTTGACCCCTGTATACCCAACGTCCCACTTGCAACTTATTCAATGGAAACTTCACAAGTGGTTTGCGGTCAAGGGGGTCTTTTTTCGGCCGATCGAGGCAGATACGGACACGGAACTCCGGACGCTGTCCCAGGGGACCGTGACGTGGCGTACATGTCCATTTCGGGGCGATCGGACCTTTCTGTCTCACTGTCCACAAAACACCTAGGAAAATGAATGGAATAAGTTGTGCGCGTTAACGGCTACCGTTCGGCCCCTGGGGGTCCTAGGGGCCCCAAACTTCACCTTCTGGTAGCCTAGGGGCCCCCGAATACCATATTGAGCGGACAAGCGTCTACCCGAACGCAAAGTCGTTCGTGCACATTTTGGAAAAAATCTCTCACGCAGGCCCCTTCCTCTCACATCGCCTAAAACCCTTTTGATTTAACTCAAGTGCCCTGATGTGAAAAGATTTCTGAACTGCAGAAACACATGCTTAGAAGTGATTTATAATTCCGAATCTCTGGCCCCCGATTTGGGGGCCCCTAGGCTACCACCATACAGAATTTCGAGGTCCTGTGACCTTTTGACCCCTTTATACTCAACGTCCCACTTGCAACTTATTTAATGGAAACTTCACAGGTGGTTTGCGGTCAAGGCGGTCTTTTTTCGGCCGATTGAGGCAGATACGGACACGGAACTCCGGACGCTGTCCCAGGGGACCGTGACGTGTCGTATATGTCCATTTCGGGGCGATCTGACCTTTCTATCTCACTGTCCACAAAACACCTAGGAAAATGAATGGTATAAGTTGTGCGCGTCAATGGCTCCCGTTCGGCCCCTGGGGGTCGCAGGGGCCCTAAACTTCACGTGCTGGTAGTCTAGGGGCCCCCGAATACTATATTAAGCGGACAAGCGTCTACCCGAATGCAAAGTCGTTCGTGCACATTTTGGAAAAAATCTCTCACGCAGGCCCCTTCCTCACACATCGCCTTAAACCCTTTTGATTTAACTCAAGTGCCCTGATGTGAAAAGATTTCTGAACTGCAGAAACACATGCTTAGAAGTGATCTATATTTCCAAAACTCTGGCTCAAGAGTCGGAGGCCCCTGGGCTACCACGTACAGAATTTCGAAGTCCTGTGACCTTTTGACCCCTGTATACCCAACGTCCCACTTGCAACTTATTCAATGGAAACTTCACAGGTGGTTTGCGGTCAAGGGGGTCTTTTTTCGGCCGATCGAGGCAGATACGGACACGGAACTCCGGACGCTGTCCCAGGGGACCGTGACGTGGCGTACATGTCCATTTCGGGGCGATCGGACCGTTCTGTCTCACTGTCCACAAAACACCTAGGAAAATGAATGGAATAAGTTGTGCGCGTTAACGGCTACCGTTCGGCCCCTGGGGGTCCTAGGGGCCCCAAACTTCACCTTCTGATAGCCTAGGGGCCCCCGAATACCATATTGAGCGGACAAGCGTCTACCCGAACGCAAAGTCGTTCGTGCACATTTTGGAAAAAATCTCTCACGCAGGCCCCTTCCTCTCACATCGCCTAAAACCCTTTTGATTTAACTCAAGTGCCCTGATGTGAAAAGATTTCTGAACTGCAGAAACACATGCTTAGAAGTGATCTATAATTCCGAATCTCTGGCCCCCGATTTGGGGGCCCCTAGGCTACCACCATACGGAATTTCGAGGTCCTGTGACCTTTTGACCCCTGTATACCCAACATCCCACTTGCAACTTATTCAATGGAAACTTCACAGGTGGTTCGCGGTCATGGGGGCCTTTTTTCGGCCGATCGAGGCAGGTACGGACACGGAACTCCGGACGCTGTCCCGGGGGACCGTGACATGGCGTATACGTCCATTTCGGGGCGATCGGACCTTTCTGTCTCGCTGTCTAAAAAACACCTAGAAAAAAGAATGGAATAAGTTGCGCGCGTCAACGGCTTCCGTTCGGCTCCTGGGGGTCCTAGTTGCCCCAAACTTCACGTGCTGCTAGCCTAGGGGCCCCCGAATACCATATTGAGTGGACAAGCATCTACCCCGAAAACAAAGTAGTTTTTGCAAATTTAACAAAAATATCTCACTCACGTATCCCCTGAAATCCTTTTGATTGAACTCAAGTGCCTTGATGTGAAAATATTTCTGAACTGCAGAAACACATGCTTAGAAGTGATCTATAACTCCGAATCTCTGGCCCCCGATTTGGGGGCCCCTAGGCTACCACCATACGGAATTTCGAGGTCCTGTGACCTTTTGACCCCTGTATACTCAACGTCCCACTTGCAACTTATTTAATGGAAACTTCACAGGTGGTTTGCGGTCAAGGGGGTCTTTTTTCGGCCGATCGAGGCAGATACGGACACGGAACTCCGGACGCTGTCCCAGGGGACCGTGACGTGGCGTATATGTCCATTTCGGGGCGATCTGACCTTTCTATCTCACTGTCCACAAAACACCTAGGAAAATGAATGGAATAAGTTGTGCGCGTCAACGGCTCCCGTTCGGCCCCTGGGGGTCGCAGGGGCCCTAACCTTCACGTGCTGGTAGTCTAGGGGCCCCCGAATACTATATTAAGCAGACAAGCGTCTACCCGAATGCAAAGTCGTTCGTGCACATTTTGGAAAAAATCTCTCACGCAGGCCCCTTCCTCACACATCGCCTTAAACCCTTTTGATTTAACTCAAGTGCCCTGATGTGAAAAGATTTCTGAACTGCAGAAACACATGCTTAGAAGTGATCTATATTTCCGAATCTCTGGCCCCCGAGTCGGGGGCCCCTAGGATACCACCGTACCGAATTTCGAGGTCCTGTGACCTTTTGACCCCTGTATACTCAACGTCCCACTTGCAACTTATTTCAATGGAAACTTCACAGGTAGTTTGCGGTCAATGGGGTCTTTTTCGGCCAATTAAGTAGATATGGACACGGAACTCTGGACGCTGTTTTTGAAACAACGTAGAAACTCGAAACTTTGGATCTCATATCGGGGGCCCCTCAGCTACCCTCCTATCAAATCTCGAGGTCCTATGACCTTTTGAAGCCAAGATATAGATAAATCCTTTTTTGACAAAAAAACAGGTGGTTAGGGGTCAAAATAGGCGCTCCGTGGCACTGAGGAAGACTATGGTGATGTTTAGGTGGTTAGGGGTCAAAATAGGCACTTCGTGGTCATTTAGGTGGTTAATGGTCAAAATAGGCGTTCCGTGGCACTGAGGAAGACTATGGTGGTTAGGGGTCAAAATAGGCACTTTGCGGTCATTTAGGTGGTTAGTGGTCAAAATAGGCATTCCGTGGCACTGAGGAAGACTATGGTGAAGTTTAGGTGGTTAGTGGTCAAAATAGGCGTTCCGTGGCACTGAGGAAGACTATGGTGAAGTTTAGGTGGTTAGTGGTCAAAATAGGCGTTCCGTGGCACTGAGGAAGACTATGGTGAAGTTTAGGTGGTTAGGTGTCAGAATAGGCATTCCGTGGCACTGAGGAAGACTATGGTGAAGTTTAGGTGGTTAGTGGTCAAAATAGGCGTTCCGTGGCACTGAGGAAGACTATGGTGAAGTTTAGGTGGTTAGTGGTCAAAACAGGCGTTCCGTGGCACTGAGGAAGACTATGGTGAAGTTTAGGTGGTTAGGTGTCAGAATAGGCGTTCCGTGGCACTGAGGAAGACTATGGTGAAGTTTAGGTGGTAGGTGTCAGAATAGGCGTTCCGTGGCACTGAGGAAGAATAATAGGCAACGCAGTGCGAGGGCGCCCCCAGTGGCGTCCGTACAGAGCCTTTTTCCGAATTCGTGGCCTTATCCACTTTTTCGCAAAACGTCCACGTCACCATTAGAATAAGTGGCTCGTGTCGTCCAAAAAGAGAGCGCGAGCCCATGCCCGGCCTATGCGTTCTTTGGCAACTTTTTTGAATTGAAAAATTCCCACTAACTACCTAGATTCCCTTACGCCGAGGCAGAGCAGTGGCTGCGCTCGTGGGAATCGCAGATGGATCAGGTGGAGGGAATGAAGACGGGCGAGTCCCTATCTTCTTCCTTTTCCCATCAGATCCAGCGCCCGCTCTCTGGGATCGGAAGCCCGCCCCGTGGTTCTTCCCCTCGTAGAGAGGGCTCGATGCTCCGCCTGTCTTCCGAGGAGGAGGTGGACGTGGAGGACGTCGATGAGCTTTCGTAAAACAGTTGCACAAGCATATTGTTTGCATAAGCATATTGTGAAGGAATATCATTATGAGCAGAATGTCTGCGGAGCTAGTGCAGTCAGCTCTCGGAAAAAAAGAGAGAGGGGCTGATTGTGCTTTCCACGCTGCAATACGTTCCGCTCCCGCCGGGCACGCTCCGAGGAGTGTGTCCGTGCCTGTGATCTCGCGGCGATTGAGATCGCAGGGATCGCACATGGATCTGGCGGACGGGTTGGAGACGGGCTCGCCCTATCTCCACCTGCATTCCCCAGATCTAGCGCTCTCTCGGGGCGGAAGCCCGTGCTGCAGTTCTTCCCCCTTTTTGTGTGAGAGCGCGCTGCTGTAGCTATCTTTCTCCGAGGAGATTGATGTTGTTTTTTATACTGAGTGGCTCACGTGCTGCCGAGGCAACGCGTGCATTATGGTCATTCTCAGTTCATTATATTCAATCTTTTCACATCAGACCGTGTTTACTTGTCTGGTTGTTTGGCTGCATTTAATTTTGAGAAATTAAATGATGTATTTCTTCTGACTACGAGAAGTTACATATATATTATATATAAAATTGTATATATATTAGTATACAGGAGCCTCTTGGGATATTTTCTCGAGTGAGAGCACGATGTTTACCTCTCTTCCTCCGAGGAGGTTGAGGTGGTCAGCAGGGGCTGCTGGGCGGGAGCAGCCCCAATCGTGTTCCAGCTCCTCATTTAGGGAACGTCACTCCTCGTACTCCCCAGAATTTTGGAGTCAGAGTGGCGCTCCCGGGCCGAAGGCTTCTAGCAGAAGGCGGATCTGCGGACCGTCATTCTCACTGGATAGTCTTCGGCTAGAACGTCCTGATGCCTATGGCCCAGGGCTTTTGAGGGCGGGCCCCTCTGGGGAAGAGCGGTGTACACCGCATCACACGGTGCCCGTCTCTCCTCAGTGCCCTCAGGAGATCAGTCTGCCAACCCTGCCAGTGTTCCAGGGCGCGGTGGTCTCCAGCGAGTGCTTCTCTCAGTCTCTTCCGCCCGGAAAACTTAGCGGAGCTGAGAGGCTAGCCACCCCTTCGGGGTCTCTAGAGCAGCTAGATCTTCCGTCTCCTGCCGGTCCTCCGCTTCAGGTCACCGAGCTAGCAGCTCTAAGTACACCAGAGGCCAGTCTTGAGAGACTGGTCCCCTTAGTAGGTCATCTGGTGGTGTGGGAGCCCCTGCCATGCGTGTCTCAAAGGGTCCTGCCTGAGCAGACTCTGGTTCTATCAGTCTAGTCTTCCTAGGAGATGACGCGGATCTGAGGACCATCGTTTTCATAGAAGGCTTCAGAGGCAGTCCTGATGCCCATGGCCCAGGACTTATGAGGGCAGACCCCTCTGGGGAAGAGCGGGGTACACCGCATTACACGGTGCCCGTCTCTCCTCAGTGCCCTCAGGAGATCGGTCTGCCAACCCTGCCAGTGTTCCAGGGCGCAGCGGTCTCCAGCGAACACTTCTCTCAGTCTCTCCCGCCCGGAAACGTAGCGGAACTGAGAGGCTCGCCGCCCCTTTGGGGGTCTCTAGAGCAGCTAGAGAGGCCGTCCCCTGCCGGTCCTCCGCTTCGGGGCACCGAGCTAGCAGCTCTAAGCACACCAGAGGCCAGTCTCGAGAGACTGGTTCCCTTAGTAGACTATTTGGCAGCGTGGAAACTACTGCCAAATGTGTCTCGATGGATCCTGCACACTGTAGAATGAGGCTATCAGTTCGGCGCTCCGCCGCCGCCTTTCAAAGGGGTTTTTCTCACATTAGTGGGCCCCGAGCAGGCTCTGGTATTAGAACAAGAAGTAAACACTCTCTTGAGGAAGGGGGCCAT
Source organism: Aspiorhynchus laticeps (assembly GCA_023376895.1). Lineage (NCBI taxonomy): Eukaryota > Metazoa > Chordata > Actinopteri > Cypriniformes > Cyprinidae > Aspiorhynchus > Aspiorhynchus laticeps. Next base: position 45,586,496 of record CM041798.1, read on the forward strand.
CGAGGTGGTCCCTCCTCTCGTCAGGGAGTCTGGGTTCTACAGCCGGTACTTCATTGTTCCAAAGAAGGATGGGGGGTTGCGTCTGATTTTAGATCTGCAGCTATTGAACCGCTCAGTCATGCGTCTGAAGTTCAAAATGCTCACTGTCAAACAGGTCGTGTTTCAGATCAGGTCCGAGGACTGGTTTGTCACGATAGATCTAAAAGACGCATACTTCCATCCTTCCCAGTCACAGGAAGTTCCTGAGGTTTGCGTTCAGGAGCAAAGCTTACCAATATCGGGTTCTTCCCTTCGGCCTAGCAATCTCACCCCGTACTTTCACGAAGTGTGTTCCTGTGGCTCAGTGGTAGAGCATTGCGTTAGCAGCGCAAAGGTTGTGGGTTCGATTCCCAGGGAACACACATAGTGATAAAACATGTATAGCCTGAATGCACTGTAAGTCGCTTTGTATAAAAGCGTCTGCTAAATGCATAAATGTAAATGTAAATGTAAAATGGCTCCTCTGCGACACCAGGGCATCCGCATATTCAATTACATTGATGATTGGTTGATTTTAGCTCATTCAGAGCAGATGGCGGTTTGACATTGAGATGTCGTTCTCGCTCATATGAAAGAGTTGGGGTTAAGACTAAACGCCAAGAAAAGTGTGCTTTCTCCATTACAGAGGACCACTTATCTGGGTGTGGTGTGGGATTCGACCACGATGCAGGCACGTTTGTCTCCTGCTCGGATCGAGTCGATCCTCACTGCAGTCGCGAGAGTCAGAGAAGGCCCGTCACTCACTGTCAAGCCGTTTCAGAAGCTGCTGGGTCTGATGGCAGCTGCGTCCAACGTGATACCTTTTGGCCTGCTGTACATGAGACCCCTACAGTGGTGGTTCAAGACCAAGGGGTTCTCCCCGAGGGGAATCCCGCTTCGCATGATCAAGTTCACGCAGCGATGCCTACGTGCCTTGGACATGTGGAGGAAACCTTGGTTCTTGTCCCAGGGCCCGTTGCTGGGAGCTCCTTGTCGCCGCGTAACGTTAGCGACAGACACGTCCCTCACCGGTTGGGGAGCGGTCATGAGTGGCCACCCTGCCTGCGGTCTGTGGAGTGGTCGCCATCTCACGTGGCACATTAACTGCCTGGAGATGCTGGCCGTGTTTCGAGCACTCAAACACTTTATCCAGACCTAAGAGATCGCCATGTGTTGGTGCGCACCGACAACACAGCGGTAGTCTTTTATATCAACCACCAGGGAGGTCTGCATTCTCGCCCCTTATACAAGCTGGCGCACCGGATCCTTGTGTGGTCCCAGGACAAGCTCCTCTCGCTGAGAGCAGTTCATATTCCTGGGCATCTCAATATGGGAGCAGATATCCTGTCGAGGCAGGGGCCGAGGCCCGGGGAATGGATGCTTCACCCCGAGGTGGTGAAGCAGATATGGAGAGTTTTTGGCCAGGCTCAGGTGGATTTGTTTGTGACTCATCAGACATCACACTGTCCCCTCTGGTTCTCTCTGACTCATCCAGCTCCACTAGGCTGGATGCTATGGTACAGACTTGGCCGAGGCTTCGTCTGTACGCTTTTCCTCCGATCGCTCTGCTCCCGGGAGTTCTAGAGAGAGTGTGCCGGGAGGGGGTCCGTCTATTGCTAGCCCCATTCTGGCCGGGCCGAGTATGGTTCTCGGACCTGATTTCTCTCCTCGACGGCTCTCCATGGGAGATTCCCGTCAGGAGAGATCTCCTCTCACAGGCGGAGGGCATGATCCTTCACCCCCGCCCGGAGTTGTGGAAGCTGTGGGTGTTGCCCCTGAGGGGGCACAACTCATAGCCTCTGGTCTCTCAACCGAGGTTGTTGAGACCATCCTCCGATCTAGAGCTCCCTCAACGAGGAAACTGCACACCCTGAAGTGGAGACTCTTCACTTCATGGTGCGGAGACCGCCAGCTTGACTCAGCTAACTGCCCGATTGGTACAGTGCTGTGCAGGCCCGTTTCTCCGCCGGGTTAACCTGTTAACATGCACCAGGACGTGGGCGCACTGAAAGCTCTTTGAAAGCTCTTTGAAAGCTCTTTGTTTGCACACGTCATTGTTTTCAAACAGATAAAGTAAAACAGGACAAAATGAATCTTGACAAACTATATATCATTTTGAAGGTCCAAGCCTCTAGCATCGACGACAGATCGCTGTTTTTCGATAGAAAGCTTATACGGAATGTATTTGCTAAATTTGTGTAAGCAGTACACATCAAAACATGTAGAAATAAACCGCTGTACATACCATTTTCATCCTGATAACGACTCTCAAATGTATCCACTGCTGTAAATCCTGGTTTCATTTGAAAGATAAGGGTCCAGTGAACAACATTCCATCGAGCACTTTTAGTCCAAAGAAACAACAACGCTGTAATTTAGATCGTTAATCCTTTGTTTACGTCTCATCTCTTGAGGGAAAGTTATTGTTTGTGTCCGTTATGGAACAAATTACGCTCAAAAACAGCGTCTTGGTGGTAAAAAAACAGCACGATTTTGTAGCAGACAATGTTCCTAACAGAATGAAATCATCCAAAAATAAAAAGTCAAAGATACACGGAAGATTGATTATTTGAATTCTGGCGCTCCCTCGCGACGGCGCGTGACGCACGCTGTGACGCACCTGTCATCTGATGGGGGCGTAACTTAACGATCTTTTTAGCACAATAAGGAAAAAAGAAAAAACATTTATTTTTTTTCTTCTTCAGCAGTTTTCATATATGTTTGCGTGTTTTGTGGGGAATTGCCTGTATCTGTATGATTAACATCTCTATGACTGATAATGAGCATGTAATTACTGACTGTTCACAGATATCAGTGTGAATGCAGTCTATATAAAAGGCCATTATAATGTGAATATTGACTATATTGGGCAGCCATCAGTATGATTAGCATCTGTATGAATGATCTTCAGCATGTGATTACTAATGTATGAGCAGGAGAGCATCTGTTTGTCAGGAAATCAGTATGTAATTAAGTTTTTTTTTTTTATTATTATTGTTTTTTTTTGCATCACTCAAAATATTATCAATTTTGTTTTTCTAGTGCTCAAATAAATCACTTATACGATTTCTAAGATTCTGTCTACTGTTTTATAATTGAAAAAAACTGCAGCGGCATGTATAAAGACTAAATAGTGTGTAGTAGAACCCTTCAATAATTTGGTAAATATTTTTCCTCAAACGGGGGGGGGGGGGGGGGGGGGGGGGGGGGGGGGTGGGGGGGTGGGGTGGGGGGGGGGGACTAGAAAAATGTCTGCAGGAATCTCATTTTTCATGGTATCTTCTTCAGATTTGAAATATAAACTCATGAGACATGTTTCTTTCAACCCATTACTTTTCTGGATTGCTCCAGGACTGATTTCATGTATTTTTATGTGAAATAAAAAAAAATTCAGTGTGGTACAATTTTTATCAAGGCACTTCAGTGTCTATAACTTTTTATATTTTTGAGCATCATCAACTCTGGATGATGGATAGTAAAGGCCAAAGGGTCTTCTTTCCAAAGACACCACAATTGTGTGTGTGGCACACTGAAGTCAGGAGCTGTTACCATTTTAAGTTAGTTAGTCATTTTCAGCTGTAATTCCCAATATGGGGGGTGCAGGTTAACAGGTTAACCCACTCCACCCTGAAGGTTTATGTGGCGGCTATAGCGGCCTACCATGCCCCTCCTGGTGGCCAGTCAGTGGCCAGAAACCCCCTAGTTACACATTTCCTCCGTGGTGCTCTGAAGCTCAGGCCTCCGGCCAGAGAAGCTTATGCTATGTGGTGGATCAGGATGCTATTCTATAGCCTCGGGTCCTCTGATCTCCCCTCACCATTGGGGGTCAAGGCTCACTCAACTAGAAGTGTGACCGCCTCCAAGGCTTTTCTGGAGGTGTGCCTATGCAGGACATCTGCAAAGCTGTGGGATGGTCTACGCCCCTCACGTTGTCAAATTCTATGACCTAGATTTGCGAGCCGCTCCTGGCTCTTTTGTTCTCTTGCCATAGCTGTGCTCTTCCACACTAGGCAGGGATTTGCAAGTCTGGCGGCGTGGACATCTCCTTCCCCAAGCGTTTTTGACGCAGCTCGAATTCCTGAAGAGGAACGTCTCAAGGTTACGTATGTAACCCTAGTTCCTTGAGGGAACGAGACGCTGCGTCGTAGGGCCATACTTCCGGCATCCCTACTAGAGCTATGCTTCATTCCTAGAAGCTGAAGCCGGCTGCACCTCACGTGCTTTTAAGCTTCCTGGTCATGATTTTTTTTTCATGAATATATGGTTGACCTGAAGAATGAAAGCTACATCATACACTTTTATTATGAGCTATATCACTGCTTATCGACACTAGGGGTGTGACAATACACTTAGCTCACCAGATGAGACAAAATGCAGATACTTGTTTCACTATATGTATATATAAACTAACAATAATAATTAGCTCAAATAAATTATCAAAACCAAGTACATACCCAAGATTGGTTGCCCACTGAAGCTAAGCAGGGCTGAGCCTGGTCAGTACCTGGATGGGAGACCTCCTGGGAAAACTAGGTTGCTGTTGGAAGAGGTGTTAGTTAGGCCAGCAGGGGGTGCTCACCCTGCAGTCTGTGTGGGTTCTAATGCCCCAGTATAGTGACGGGGACACTATACTGTCAAAAGAGCACTGTCTTTCGGATGAGAAGTTAAACCGAGGTCCTGACTCTCTGTGGACATTAAAAATCCCAGGATGTCTTTCGAAAATAGTAGAGGTGTGACCTCGGCATCCTGGCCAAATTTGCCCATTGGCCTCTGACCATCATGGCCTCCTAATCATCCCCATATCTACTGATTGGCTTCATCACTCTGTCTCCTCTCCACCAATAAGCTGGTGTGTGGTGAGCGGTCTGGCGCACTATGGCTGCCGTCGCATCATCCAGGTGGATGCTGCACACTGGTGGTGGACGAGGAGACACCCCCCCTCACAATGTAGAGTGCTTTGAGTGCTTAGAAAAGCAGAAAAGCGCTATATAAATGTAATGAATTATTATTATTATTATTATATTATAACAAGTACCTGCAGAGGGCGCCAACAGCCGGGTGATGTTTCATGTGATTCAATGTTTAAATCCATTTAATTTTAATATTTGGCCACATGCAAAGTCAGACACTTTTATTTTGAAATCGCGATGTACAATAAATCACATACTTACAAATATGTTGATGTACTCTCCTGTGTTGGCATAGGTTTATAAATGATTTACATTACAAATCAAGTGAATTTTCCCAGATAAATTATTTACTGTAGATCATGTGTGAACAGGACCTTTTCAAAACTAGCCTAAATTTGTTCTGGCAATCATATCGTTCTTATGGAGATGACGTGATTACTCTGAGCAGTTTACAAAGCTCTGCTGCTATTTAAATAGCTTTTCTATGTAAATATAGCGCTAGATGGACATCTTTGACCATGCCTCGCAGCTTTTTCAATGTGTCGTGCTTGAGACCCAGGCTTCTTTTCCATTTATCAGCTGGATAATATTATGCGCGTCTCGTGTTTGTGTTTATAAGAGCAAATTTCTGATTGGATAATAAAGTTAGCTTGGTTGAGAGTGAAAGCTGTGCTCCTCTCATACATTAATTAGTAAGCGAACTCATGAACTCGAACGTGATATCAACAAGTGTTTTTTTTAAATGTAGGAGGACTCTCTATTTATTCCTGCAGCCAAACGTCGCACACCGGAGATCCGGCACGGTGCCGGAGAACTTTAAGCCCTGGAAATAACATTTAACATTTTCACACTTCTTCTCAAAATCACAAAGAGAGCCTTTTGATTGACAACAAGTTCCCTGCACAAGATCTACATTGCACCCTTGCACCTTCTCAAACTGTTAATGTTATGGCTTTGCTCATTTATAGTATCTGTAGGGATTGTTTTCCCCTTAAACTTGATTAGCTAATAAATACAGCTTTTTTTCTCCCATTAAAAAGCTATTTTAATGTAAGACCCTTTAATCCTTTTAGAGTTTATACCACTGGTGTAGTGGAGGGTATACACAGGTATACGGCATATACCCACCTCTTTATCAGTCGGCTTTGCGTATACCCACTTCTAAATCCCTTCTGATGCGCAACATTCAGTAGTGTCCTGCATTAGCCAAAATCATGACAGTCCACCACATGAATAGCTAATCCAATCGCATGTGAATAAATGCAAATATTCCCTAAAAATACCCAGTAAAGACAGTCAGGACCGTGGTGCCGGTTTCCTTTGAAATATGCTTGCGCCCTTGCCCTTGCCCTCTCCCGAGAGAATGCTGACAGAGAAAGAAATGCTGCCTGTTCATGCGCGAGAGCATGTCAGGGGAGGCACGCAGAGTGGTAAAATAATAATTAATTATTGATTACTAATTTGAATCAGTACATTATAACGAAAACAATATCTTAAAATGAAAAGAAACAGGTTTTCGCGATCAGAAATTTCTTAAACTGGTGATCTCCTGTAAACGTTTCATTCAAGGATCCAGTAAACGAATGCGTTCAAACAGTAAGTTCAAAACAGCTCTAATACAGAGAAAATCTATTGAAAGTAGCCTAACACAACACGCCAGGTGAGGCTCGCGCAGCCGGTATGAGATAGCATTGTTGAGAAATCAAAACAAATTAACATAACTGCACAAAGATGAAACATACTGCAGTAAAAAGGCATTTTTTTTTTGTTTTATTTATATATGTATAACATATGATGCCTAGTTAAGCAACACAAGAGAGTGCATTTGTTCCCCCCTGAAAACCAATAGAATTGCAAATTTGGCATTGATTTTATGCAAGAGTTCAAATGAGTAGTTAATGTTAAGTGCTCTATAATTTAGACACAATATTGTCAATGTTGACCATTTCTGCTCGATTTGCTTAGCCTAACAAAAAAGTTCCAAACAAAGATCACAGCAGAACAGTTGCGCATCTCAGAGCAGCACACATTACTGAATTAATAATTTGAGTCATTGATTCAATAACCCATTCATAAAGGCGCTTGCTTCATTCTTGAATGAATTAGTCGTCTGATCAAATCGTTTGAATAAATAACTCAATGACTCACTCATTAAGACAGTCACTTGCTGCCACCTACTGGCGGTTTACTTTCAAATTTAAAAGTAGCTTACTGTATTTTCCCCAACATTTCATATTTGTAAATTAAAAAACTAATTTTAAAACACATAGCATTATTTATGCAGTTGTACTTTTGGAAAAGGCATTCATGTTACATTTCAGTGTCATTAAACGGTCTGTGTAAATGCAAATAAATGCCATTGACTTCTGCTGCTTCCATTTTTTCTGCAGTGGAAAGATACATTTTTGTTGAGGCTGATTTAATTTGATTCATGTCTTATTATATTAACTGGAAATTATTAACACAGTGTAAAAAATGGTTATGAAACAAAGGTTGTTGACACATTTAATAAGGTTAAGAAAAAACTGCCCTTCTGGCCTTCATATGGCCTTTATATATGTTATTGTTGTTTTTTGGCTAGTAGAAGTTGTGAATGGCCGGTAACTTGATTAGCCAAATTGTCTGGTGAGTGAAAAA